>CM055908.1:54536858-55186858 GCA_029582155.1 Panopea generosa | reverse complement strand
CAACACGCACTTTTATGGTGTTCGCTCACACCTCAAGTTTTTAAAATCCAAAACAAAACGAGGCTAATGTTTGAAAGGACATTTTATGAAGTTCCAATTCATCCAATACTACGTAAACAAGAACAAAATTTTAATAAAAGCTTTATACTGAAAATAGTGGTGGGTTGCGGTTTCAACCCTTAGTGTAACAATTGTTACGCTATTGGTTTTGGGTTGCCAAAATGCTTTTCTCTTACGCCACGTGCGTATTTCTGATAAAACAAATGTATACAGTACCATCCAGCGAAATGTGTAGTTATCGCCTGATAGCCATTAATTAGAAATTGTTCCAAATTTAAACGATACCTTTTCCACAAAATATTTCATTAGACGGT
Source organism: Panopea generosa (assembly GCA_029582155.1). Taxonomy (NCBI): domain Eukaryota; kingdom Metazoa; phylum Mollusca; class Bivalvia; order Adapedonta; family Hiatellidae; genus Panopea; species Panopea generosa. The sequence goes on along the minus strand of CM055908.1, from coordinate 55,186,484 downwards.
ACCAAATAATTTGCGGTATTTGCATGAAATGTAAGCTCTGCTTTTATGATTGATTAACTAAATTTATTGGTATAAAAAGAGGACCGAAAAAAACTTACCATTGGAACATTTTTCAATCATTAAAATTTTGAGTTCAAAATAATAAATCATTGACTTAATGTGTATATGTCTCTGTTTGCAATGACAGCAAAATTGATGAAATTAAGTTCGTTTGATTTGTTTGAACATTTAGCGTCTTATTTATGTCATTGAGGGTTAACAGACAAACGGTTTACCTAAACATTCTTTCCTGGATTCCAAAATATTAACCAGCACATCCATCTCTACATATGGGTAAAATTATCGCCTTTAACTCAAGAAAAAAGTCACCAATGGGACATAAACTTTAAGGTGATGATATAAAAGCATTACAAACACCGTCATCACAAAAACATCATCACCATCATCAGCATAATCATTTTCCTCCTCCTCTCCATCATCATCATTATTTTCATCATCATCATCATCATCATTATCGTCATCATCATCATCTTCATCATAATCACCATCTTCACCATCATCATCATCAACATCATAAACATCATCATCACTATCATTATAATCTTCATTATCTTCATCATCGTCATCATCATCATCATCATCATCATCAACAACAACACCAATAGCAACATCAACAATATTGACTGAAAATGGTGATTCCTATCCAAAAGCGACATAACAAAACTAGTTTTATGATCAGACATAAAAAAGTTAACTAAGTGTTTAAAACATTGATGCTGGAAATAATTGAAACTACTTGCAGAAAAAATCAAATCATATGCGGAAAGAGCACATAAACTTTAAGGTTATGATATAATAGCATCACAAACACCGTCACCACTATAAAATCATCATCATCATCATAATCGTCATCATCATCATCATCATCAATATCATCATCCACATGAAACAATTGTACATTAGAAATAAGATAGACTATGCTAGATTGGTATCGAGTGAAATAATGAATGAATAAAGTTTTAATGCGTACCAATATATTGTAGGTTATTCGGCGCCAACAGGAAGGAAGATTCCAGGTTCACACTACATTTAGAAAGTAACAACAAATTAACATACATATTAAAAAGATACATCAACAAATGAGAATGTAGAATGAACCTAGAACCTTGACACCTGCAGAACTGCAGAGTTTCAGCAAATTCTGTTTTATTGCTCAATGCATGAGCCAGTGATCCCATTCTTGCCATCACTCGTATGGCTTCCTGAAACCACACAGGGGTTGGTTATATAAACAATAGTTATCATAACAAAAAATGATAAAATAAACATGACGCCCATTTGGAGAATTCCCACCTCTCTGCAGAGATCGACAGTGTTTATATACTCAGTCGACGTCACACGGGCTTAGTTTATATGGATGTAACGAAAAATGGAGATGGTGATGATGCCGTTACAGATGAACAGAAAAACTGCAAACAATGGGTATCCTGCATTGATTTAAGAATGTTACAGACGTGGCAATGTTTTTAAGCATTTGACAGAGTTCCAAAATCAGAGCCTTTCAGCTGAATTATATAGGAGAAGCCATGACCGGTCTGACACCAATAATGTGATTTGAAATCTCTAATAAGTGACAGTTCAATATGTTCTAATGGCACAGTTGTTTTTTTTTCTTCATTCTTTTTATTCATTTATTTGCTCTGTTATTATAATTTCGTTATGTTTACCATACATACAATACTAAGATACTTGTTGCAACATGTTTCAATATGTCTATTCACATGTAGTCTCTACCACATTTGCTATCAAAGCACTCAATAATACAAGCACACTGTAATTATCCTTTACCAGTTTAACAATTAAATTATCACAACATATAAAGACAAACAGGACTTAAAATGTGACACAGTTGGGGTCCGAACCCTTACATTTGACGCATATCCAAATGAATCAGATCCCATTTTCATTTAACATCTCAACTCAGATTTTTATAATGCTAGAACTATATTTGCATTGATTATCTTGCATGTTATCTTTACCAACGGGTAAACATTCCTCCATACTTCAATTATGAATGTTTATTTAATGTGCAATAGGTTCAATTTATCAATAAGAGAATTGCAAATTTTGAGTTAAGGAAAAATCACATCTTGAGATGTTAAATAAAACCGGACCCGACTTCTTGACCTACTGCGTCATTAGTTAATTACCCTGCTGTAATTTATACCTTGTCAATTGAGGACGTATGCAGATTAACAACCTTTCTTTACATGTGTTATTGTTTTGGTATACAGTCTATTCATTATACATGTATGTCCTCTCCATACGAAGTATGCGAAGTATGTTTATTTGCCAAATAGTCACTTTGTACGAGTATAAGCATATTATCAATTAGATCCCAACGTCCAAGTTGAGAACCAATACATTACACAGCATAAGACCATTATAAATTAATTGCCAGATTGTTATCCAAATTTTCCTTAAAAACGGGAAGGGCGAGAGAATTTTATTTTTTATTTTTTATTATCATTTATAAAAAAAAATTAATTTTTTTTATAAAAAGGTCGGGGCGTCATAAAAATTAGGGGGAAGGCGGTAATGATACTCTAGCAATTAATTTATTTTGGCCTAAGCTACGTTGATGTAGTATTCGAAATACACAGATGTGCGAAGATGGTGTTGCGAAATTCTTAATGGACTAGAGTGTATAGTTTTCTGTTAGGTGTAATACCTTTATTTATGTTAGGTATATAATACCTTTATTTATTTTAGATATGTAATTCCTTTATCTATGCTAGGTATGTAATACCTTTATTAGTGTTAGGTTTGTAATACCTCTATTTATGTTAGGTATGTAATACCTCTATTAATGTTAGGTATGTAATACCTTTATTTATGTATGAAATACCTCTTTTTATGTTAGGTTTGTTATACCTTTATTTATGTTAGGTATGTATTACCTTTATTAATGTTAGGTATGTAATACCTCTATTCATGTTAGGTATGTAATACCTTTATCTATGTTAGGTATGTAATACATTGTTTAATACTAGGTATGTTATACCTTTATTTATGTTAGGTATGTAATACCTTATTAATGTTAGGTATGTAATACTTTTATTTATATTAGGTATGTAATACCTTTATTAAGGCTAGTTAATGACAGGATGTTTTACTGTAATTTCATTCTGACAGATCAGTGTGTACATATTATTGTTATTAATGAAATGCTAGAGGTAATTGCTATGGTTAACCAGTGGTACAAGTGACAAGGTTTGTGAAAAGAAAATAAATATTTTATTCTCTATTTGAGCGAATTAGCAAATAAAGATGACATTACAGTTTATATATCCAAGACGAACTGTGCGAGGTGAACGACCGCTCGGTCGTACTTACAATACGCGGAGTGTGCTATCGATATGGTTCAGATAATATACCGATATAGCTGAGACTACATGCGAGGAATGCATTACTCTCATTTCGCAAAAGTCAGTTGTATTATTCTTTTGTTATTGATTAGACATTAAGCGTCATTTTTATGCAATCGAGGGGTAACTGACGATCAGTTAACCTGGGAAACTGAAAGTACTCGAGCAAAATCATCTCTACAAATAACTGATATATTTCCCATTTGAATCAGCGGTGAGAGACGAATAACAATAAGATGCATTGCATATCATAACGGAGACTGTGACGGGGAGGGGACTTGAGCTCACGACACCTTATCAATACTTTGAGTTTGAGATTTAGACTCAGACTCAAAATGTCAAAAGTTTAAGATTCAAATAACATCTTTTAAACAAGCTTATTAGTATATTTATTTGCAGAATCAAGCAGTCATAATGATTATTAAACAGAAAAAAAAGTTACAGAATCTTTTTTCTTACCCATAATTGTATATTTGCAGTGTTTTGCAATATTGAGCCTGAAATTTTGAGTCCGATTCTAAGACTCATTTAGGCCCTAGATTGATATTCAGACGCGCTTCCGACTTAGCTTTACCCATTTTAGTGGATTTCAATTAAAAACATGTTTGAAATTTGTCTTATAAATACATTAACTTGTCTTAAACAGCCACTGGAGGGAAAGAGCAACAATGACACTTTAAGACAGGTGGCTGCTTGATACAGGTTGATTCAAACTAAATTTATACAAATGGTAAATAGTTATGTGGCTGTTTAAGACAAGTATTGTTCAATAGAGGTGGTCACAAACACAGGTTTGGCTGTATGTAATATTTAAGTAATGCGATATTATTGTAACTTCGTATTACAACTATTTCTCAAGATTTCTTGTAAGTCTAGTGTTAACATAGCCATATGTGATCAATATACAAATTCAGTACATATACATATTTTAACTTTCAACTTCAAATTCGATAGATATCCAGCCTTATTATAAATTAGGCGCATATGATACATGCATAAATTGCGAAAAATAAACCCATATTTAACATACTTAATATACAGAAAGATGTATAAATGGTATATACGTATAAGCTATATATACGTAAACATAAAATCAAATGTAAACAGAACTGACCCAATTCACACGCACATACAGTACGTTCAGATTTCATGACGTATGTTGAGAAACACGATGAGTTTGAACTATTGGAACTATAAGAAAGAGGATTTTCACATTTGAACCTTTTCTGTTTTACATTGACCCCTTACCTTTAAACCCGTTATATACGAGTCATTAACATTTAGGCTTATCTAAAATAAATGTATACAAGTATGACGCGTGTCGATTGAATAACCGTCTTGATGGATACGGTTTTTTATTTTGTTACCTGCTCAAGGTTGCTGTAGTGGTCACTGTGTCAAAAAGTCAAGTTGAGTTCATAGGATAGGTTAAGTACGCCCTATTAAAGCACTGGGGGATTTAGAGAGGATGTGGGACATGGTGAGTCAGGACAATCTACAGCCCATTGAGAGTTTCTTCATGTTAAAAGTTTTACATGCTTGTGAAAATGGTGAAACACCTACAAAGTATACTTTGGTCCCAACCTGGAATTTTGAAGCCCTCTCTTAGATTTATTTAATCTGCGTGCGCACCCTCGTTTCATCATTTCAAATTTAAAAAAAAATGATTTTGTAACACAAGTGAACCAGTAAAACTGATAGCAGATATGGATAAAAAATAAAACGTTTTTAAATTGTTAAGTATGTTATCTGGCTAATACCAACTTCCATTAAATGTCAATTACATTTTACTTTTCTTTAATTCTATTACAGGATACGTGTACATCTTGCAGCAAACTGGAATACATTATAAACTATTGTTTAAAAGCATCTGCAGATATTGCAAATTGAAGACAAACGAAGTACAGTGGAATAAAACGAATGAAGATATATATCCAAATGTATATTAATAATTTTCACTGAATTGCTTATACACAAGCCATATATTATAGTTGTTAAACATTTGTTAGATACATCGACTTTTTTAAATTTTCATATTCATCCAGGCAGCCAAGTAGAGCGATACAAATGTAACCCAGCCCAGATATTAAAATGCGTCCATATATTCTATTTTTATTGTCGAACTATACAAATAACATTAAATGTATTAAATATATTATTAAATCGCCTGATAAATACCACCCCAATTCTCGATGGGTAAAGAAAAAGTTACTTATCATCTATATACTGTGTTTTTTTCTAAAATTGAAAATAACTGAACCAGGAACCTATTTACAAAACTTTAAACTTTGTTCCCAGAAGGAACCATCTCGCACTGTGGTTGGTCAGTATTATATAATACATTTTAAACAATCCCCTTTAAGAGCATTTTATGCAGTTCTAATTTCAAGTACCGATAAATTATGACATTATAAAAACAATTATTTGGTTATCAACCTATTCAACTATACTAAAGAACATCTTTGTCATGTTATTTCAAAAAAATAAATACCCTGAAACATTTGCAAATACTTTATGACTTTTTGTATAGGGATATATTTACTGGTAACGTGTTTCCATGTCTTAAAATGAAAGAGTAAACTTTAAAATATTTATATGCGAAGTGTCATATTTGATTTCGGAAAGGAATCCCATACTTGACTAAGTACCAAACTGTGGTCTCTAAATTCAAATATTATCAAAGCTTTGTGTGGCAAAGTGTTACAAAAACTCTAAGTGTAACAACAATTGTTACACTAAGGGTTGATTTTAATACACTAAAGGTTGCGATGTCAACCCTTAGTGTAACAAAATCAAAGTTTGTTACACTAAGGGTTACGGTTGCGACCCTATAAAACGGGTTCTTGTAGTGAAACAATTCTTAACAACTAAAATTTCTGTTACCCACGCTCGTCCGTCCGCACGTGTAAACGAATGGGTAGTTAAGTGTCCAGGGTTTAGGGTTAGTATGTTTGGTTGGTTGAGAAACAGTGGCTGTTTCTTGACACATAAAAACAACTTTTATTTTTAACTGTTTATTTTTTTTGTGAGGCTAAAATGTAGCAACACAAGTAATAAGCTGGGTACAAAGAAGCCAGTTAAATACCTATTCGAGAGAACGTCCGAAAGACAAACGGACTCTCACTTTGTATACAGTAATACCTATAAAGTTACCTCGGTATACCTCGGTATGACGATGAAGCCCTTTTAAAACCCTCTGACAACCATAATCCTAACCCAAAACGGAATGAATCTTAACCCCAACCCTAACCCTAATCCTTAAAAATCCTAATTTGGACCGTAACCCTATCCCTTGAAATTGTCACCCATTTTCGCACCCATAAAAATACCTCGGTCAGTAAGGTACACACACACACACACACACACACACACACACACACACACACACACACACACACAAACTTGCTGCATGAATATCATTATCATTATAAATGAAAAAGTATTTCCGAAACCAGTAAAATAGCCTATACATGATGGTTAATGTCAAACGTGCACTTTGGCATAGACAGGACTGCCGAGTGTCTTATATCTAACCCACAAAGCTTTAACAGAAAATGTCAAAACAGCCCATGTCAACCACTATAGAGAGGTGTGTAGATATTTACAAGGACCATGTTTGGAAATAATATCCGTGTTGTAGAGTTATATTGTTGTACTGCAGTAGTGTTGTATTTTGGAACAACCATTGACTGAAAAAGCAGCTTGTGAAAAATTATATCACTGCCGATACAGTGACTAGTTTTGTCTGCACACTTCGACCTTCCTACGTAAAATACCGAGCAATTTTCCGTCTTGCCCGGACATACGATGAATAACAAAACTTTGATAGAGATTATCGGAAACTAATGGCAAATGTACCAATTTTCTTATTTATGTGATTGAAAGAATTTCTTTCGTGCTTATTGATAATTAGATTTGCTATATTCGTTAGCAAACATGTTAATGTCCGGCCATTATATACATATAAATTCCATATAAAAAACTTTTAAAATATTTTAATTTATATATCTGCTCATAAAAATGCACAATAACTGGCATGTTGAATAGTTCTATATTTTAAAGACTGCAATAACGCCTCTTAAAATAGTCCTCAGCTGCTCTTAAGTACACCCGCCTGGTAAAGTTCAATAAAAGGTCATTGGTGTCTTATTGCTGTATATCATTAAGTTCAGCGTTCGTCGAAAAGAACACATTTTACAACGTTCGTAAAATGTACACAAACTTTTATTTTGGCATAAATTATACTAATTATGTAATGGTCTGGAAGCTAGTTTAATTAAGAATTATTAGTATTATACTAAATGAGCACGGACATAAGGCCCTATCCGTGACTTCAGGTGTTTTACGCACACACGTGGGCACACATGAAATTATAAAGGTAATATATCACGTTTTACTATAGTTGCTTATGATGGCATGAATTATGCCCCTTTGGTAAAAACAAGGACGCTGAATCTAATCTCACCATACCAAATATGTATTAGAAAGTTCAGAAGAGTTATCTGGTTTATAATACAAACTTATGGCAATGAGATTTACATTTCCTACTTTAACTCTTTCAAACTTTCCAAAAAATAAATAACTCTTTTAATATCGTTATAGTGAGTTATATACTGTCAACATAATTGCTACAAGACTATTTATAGAAAAAGTATGGCATATGGAATGCTTCGCATTTATTGATGTCGAGAAAAATGCTTCGCATTTATTAATGTCGTAAAAATGATACATGTAAATCTATAATTGATAAGTTAACTGTCCTATCTAGCCCAGTAACAATAGCAAGTGCAAGCTCAATACATCGTGTCGATATTTGATTTATTGATTGAATATTTAGCGTAATTTTTATGCCATCAAGGGCTAATAGACGATCAGTTTACACTCTTTCCTGGGATCCTGGAAGGTTAACTCATACTCTAGCACACCCCATTTTCGCAAGTAACTGATAACTTTCCCACTTGAATCAGCGGTGAAAGGCGAATGATAATGAGATATAATATCGTTAACCAATAATCACGGAGACTTTTGCCGGGCGGGTTTTCGAACTCGTGACCCCTTGATTGAGAATCAGACGTATTACCGATTGGGCTAATCGGACTGGCGTCAATTTTTGAAAAACCAAGGGTTTGATTTAAGACTTTCATTTTTTATTTGCACAATACGCCATTTGCAATATTAGAAATCTCAAGTCTATTGATACGATACATGCTTGACCGTGAAAATGCTACAATGAACCCGTTCGAGTGGTTAGCAGTACTGTGATGACATTTTATTAAGACTGTTACCCGTTCGAGTGGTTAACAGTACTGTGATGACATTTTATTAAGACTGTTACCCGCTCGAGTGGTCAGCAGTACTGTGATGACATTTTATTAAGACTGTTACCCGTTCGAGTGGTTAACAGTACTATGATGACATTTTATTAAAACTGTTACCCGCTCGAGCCATCGGTGAACTGTTTTTAGCTATGGAGATTCAACATTTGTGAAATTTAATATTTTCTGCTTTAGGTTACACTCTGTGCCTCCCAGGGGTCATATAATGTTACATAACAACACAATGTAATGTGATCTCATCGGATACCAAACGATACAATTATTTTTAAACTTGATCTGAAATAAGTGACATGACGGGTATATTATTTTGTTATCTGTCTTTTTATATTTTTTCTTTTTAAGGAACAAAATTCATCAAGTTAAATTACGGAAGTTTTATATATCTGTCAAATAGATTTGGATGTATTAATATTTTATTTCTATTTCATTTACCTTCCGACTGACACACCGACGCCAAGTTCATCAATGTTCTTTGTGACTCATGTTTCATTTACACATAGCTGCTTTGGGCTCTTGGGGTCGGTATTTACGTGAGATATGAAGGTTATTTAAATCATACATGTTATAGTGATTTTCCTTTTATGATTTATAATGGCTAACACTCCCATGTTGTTAAGGATAGGAATATGATTACTGTCAACCTCTGCTGAGTAGAAGACCTCGGAATCTGCTACATGTATATAGATGTTGTGTTCAGGTAATTTTTTTGTTTTTGTCATTGTTGTGGTTAATTTACCAACACTGTGCGGTTCAAGGGAGACTGAATATCTGAAACTTTTCTTCCAGTTGACCCCATGAAACCGATATGTGTTGGTACCCCAACTCATTGAAGATATTACAAGTATGTAGAAAGTAAATGAGTGCGTCGGATACTCGGTTGATGGTATAACTCACTCGTGTAATATGGTCAGTTTAGAGATACATATATAGACCCTCTCGATTATATATATATAAAGAGAGATAGTTAAATTCAAAACAACGGAATTTACGATTTTTTGGATATTTTCAGATGCTCATTCACAATGCATGATATATATATGGAGATAATTATTTGTGAATAACCAAGACATAAATGTTCAGACCAGACTACGGCGAGTGCGCCTAGCTACAATGCTAACCATAGATACAATATCAAGGCCTCTGCCAAACCTATAAATTTAGTGTCGACCATGACTTATATACGAGGGGCATTTCAAAAGTAATGCAACTGATTATCGTACGGCCTCGCCTTACACGGGATTTTCGTGAAAATTGTACCGATGTAGCGAGACATCCATTCTCTACACATACATACCAAGTTTACAGGTGTACACGCAGTGTTGTCGCTAATACAGTGATAAAAGCAACATATAGTCATTAACACTATAGTAAAATGGTTGGCAAGAGAAGTGTAAAGGCAGCTTAAATTCGAGGTTACGTAAAGACTCGATGCCAGCTTGGCGTATCAGCGAAGGAGATTTTTGACGAATTGTGTGTTGTTCATGGACATAATGAAGTGTCGTATGCCACCGTCACGAGGTGGATTAAGAAGTTTATGGTAACAAAGTATGTGATGTGGTTAAGTCTGACGCCAGACTAACTGTTCATCAGACAGCTAGTATAGTTGGTATTTCAGCCGCAAGCGTATTCCTCATTCTAAAACGTATTTTAAAAATGAGACGTATTACAGCTGGATGGATCCCTCATTTGTTGTCAGACAAGCAAAAGCGTGTCCGACTTGAAACCGCCAGAAAACTGCTTAAAATGTTTCCAAAATATCAAAGAAAGCAGTTTTCTGAAATTATTACTGGAGATGAGACATGGGTACACTTTTTCGAGCCTACCAGAAAAATTAACAACAAAATATGGGCTACCAAAACTGTCGCCGCCCCACAATTGCCAAAAGATTTATCAGTGCTTAGAAAGCAATGTTTGTTATTTTCTTTGATATACGGGGTCGTATTATGCAACTGGTTGTACCAAATAGAAAATCGGTGACTGGTATATTTTATAAAGAAAAAGTGTTGAAGAAACTTAAAAAACAATATTTCAAACGTCGCCCACACACTGGCTTAAAGCACCTATCCCTGTTGCATGACAACGCCCCTGCGTATAAGTCTGCTATTGTGACCTTTTTGAACAAGGAAAAGGTTCGAGTTCTTCCACATGCACCATATTCCCCAGACCTAGCCCCGTGTGACTATTCCTTGTTCCCTAAACTGAAAAAAACATTTAGCTGGTAGACGGTATAGGTCCCGACAGGCTCTGGGGTCCGCTGTTTATCAGTGTATGCTTGGTATACCTGAAAATGAGTATGAAGATGCCTTAAAGAACTGGATTAAACGTTTGAAACTTTGTGTACGTAACAAGGGGGATTACTTTGAGGGTATGACGCGTAAATAATTTAATATCTATCAAACGCGCGCTTTATATTACCCCAGTTGCATTACTTTTGAAATGCCCCTCATACTATGGTAAAAATCGTAAATTGTATTGTTTAAACTGACCTAAGCCAAACTATTATGGTGGAAAATGTTCACATACCATTCAGAATAAAAATACCTTCGGTCCAGTCACAGACGTGTTTCCTCCTAATCGTGGATCTAGCGCCGTGTAGTGATATATAAGCATTTGGTTTCAACATCAAACAAACCATCATAAATACTGTCATAAATACATATTCAATTTGCAAGAGATTTGATCGAATCGGATGTCTTCAAGTAAAGCGTTTACACATATGGACACTTTAAAAAATGTCTTTAAAAAAAATTGAACATGTTCTTTGACCAAGAACGACAATCAGTTGAAAGTAGTTCTTGTGTTTATGAATATGAAATGAGGAAATAAATTGACGACCAATTGTACTTTCAAGAATAAAATTGTACTGTACGCTTTTGTTTGGGAGAGTTTGAACCGTTGATTTAGTAATATCACTTTGCAATCGATAAAATGTCCATTGAGTGCCTTTGCCTAGTGGGGCAATTATATAAATTAATTAGAAACATAGTGTGCGAGGAGTGCTTGTTGTTAAACCTTATCTGCTCTTGCTCCGCCGTCTCATAAATATAAGCATCATATCGTGTTTTGAAATACCCTTGGGGTTACCTCCGGCCTAAACATCTCCATTAAGCAACTTATCTAAGTATTATTTTCGATTTTATTAATTCTTCCATGGGGTTTATCTTTGTCAAAGTCATCCTTGTGTAAAATGAATACTGAAACAGTCCTCATAACACGATGTAAGGAAAAGTTTTAGTAAAATGTAACAAAAGTATACCCCCCACCCACACTTCCTCCGACGTACATCTCTTTCTACAAAATATTCATGGCAATCATGAAACAAGTAAGTTTGAAACTCTGCCCAACTTCATTCCCTGCAACCATTACGAGTCCCATGAATGTCCTTGTGTTCCAATGTGTTTTGTTAAAAAGCTTCAAATGATGACCCGTAAACAAGCTTCAAATGGTGACATGTAAACAAGCTTCAAATAGTGACATGTAAACAAGCTTCAAATAATGACATGAAAACAAGCTTCAAATGATGACCCGTAAACAAGCTTCAAATGGTGACATGTAAAGAAGCTTCAAATGGTGACATGTAAACAAGCTTCATATGGTGACATGTAAACAAGCTTCAAATAATGACATGAAAACAAGCTTCAAATGATGACCCGTAAACAAGCTTCAAATGGTGACATGTAAACAAGCTTCAAATGGTGATCCGTAAACAAGTTTCAAATGGTGACATGTAAACAAGCTTCAAATAGTGACATGTAAACAAGCTTCAAATGATGACCCGTAAACAAGCTTCAAATGGTGACATGTAAACAAGCTTCAAATGGTGATCCGTAAACAAGCTTCAAATGGTGATACGTAAACAAGTTTCTAAAGGTGACATGTAAACAAGCTTCAAATGGTGATGTGTAAACAAGCTTCAAATGGTGATACGTAAACAAGCTTCAAATGGTGACATGTAAACAAGCTTCAAATGGTGATCCGTAAAAAAGCTTCAAATGGCGGTCCGTAAACAAGCTTCAAATGGTGACATGTAAACAAACTTCAAATGGTGATCCGTAAACAAGCTTCAAATGGTGATCTGTAAACAAGTTTCTTATGGTGATCCGTTTGGTGATCCGTAAACAAGCTTGAAATGGTGATCCGTAAACAATGACGTCTATTAATTTCTTTCAAAATAATTTAATAATAATAATAATGTTGCTCAAGAGTAGATGAGCAATCGAGCCGATGATCGATGGCATTAGGGGTTATGATGCATGTTTCATTATCCCTCATGAACATACATAAATAAATTCGCGTCTGCTATGTTGTTCTTCAGGTTGCGTTTGGTCCAATGGATCCTTTTTTCAAGATATCACAATGCGACGGCTGTTAAACGTCGCTCATATTACGACTTACTGTTATTAGTATTTCTAGTTATTTGGAAATATGGAAACTATTCAGTGTTGTTCGATAATAAGCTACCACCATTGCGTTTTCTATAGACTTACAATATAACGTTTGACCTATTTTTCTCTATTTCTGCCATTCGGGGACAAAAAAATCCTACATCATATTAAAATACTATCCTAGACTCAAATTAAATTGTCCCCAAAATAAGGTCAAAAGAATCACTTTTTACCACTTTTTGCCCCCTGAAGTTGGGTACCCCCACTTCAAGCATGAAAAAAACTAAATTTCACCAATTTTACTTTCAATACAGATTCCTTAATAAAATGAATTTAGTCAGTCACAGAAACATAATTTTATTTTTTTTATTGACACAAACATAATAAACTTATATTTGATTGTGATCATTAGCAAGTTTGACATTTTCATCCAACCAGAAATAAGCTTACTATAAAATATATGCCCTGAACATCCCTATACTTTTTTCAGCCAATCAGAGAGCTCCTCTCAATGGTGGTAGCTGACCATATGTGGTGTTCCAGCCATCCGCCATTGAAGTTCTACTGTATAAATTTAGTGATTCAAACTGAAAGTACTGGGACGACGCAAATACACACAAGTATACAACCCTTATTGATACTTTTATTTCTAATTTTAATGAAATAAAACTATATATATTTACTTTCATAATATGTTATAGCGGGATCCTCCCTTACAGAAGTTCTAAATCCTCGCCTCCATTTCATTAATATGGCACTGCTGTGGATATGGGCCCGGACCAATCTTTGTTCAAACTTTTAATTGATGAACATTTGCAATTTATTACGAAACGTCGGTAATTCTTCGATTCTTCTGAGATGCATGTTTATGAACGGATCTCTGTATCCTTACATTTTTCAAAGATATAAAGACTTCTGTAACGTTAATTTTAAAGACAATCATAATTGTCACTTCTTCAAAAAACGAAGTTTCTTATTGCAATCTGTTTAAAAATGGATACGCAAATATAACTGTTTTCAACCTTTGAACGTCGGAACCGTCCCAAAATGTTAACCCTAAACATTTCTCAAAGTATAACCGTTTCTAGACAAAGTAATTTTTTGAGTTTCGCTCATTCAAATTGTTAGTATGCTATGATGAAACCCCGAAAGGGAACTATTGCGTTTTTAAAAAAAAAAAAAAGAACAAGACGTGATTTCTACCATGAACAACATCATCATCTAAGCTGGTTCTTTGTAAGTTAATGCACACACATCGATCTATCGTGATTGATACAGAAACGGCCACGTGTTTTATCCTGGAGCAAGACATTTTATCCGCATATGCTTTGTATAAAGTTTACGTATGAATGCTTCAGGTGTGATTTGTCTTAGTTGTAATAATTTGTTTTACAGTCAAGTAAAATAAATAAATAAATAAATAAATAAATAAATAAATAAATAAATAAATAAATAAATAAATTTAAATCAATACAGAACCGTTTTTTTTAACCAACCCCTTTCTGAAGCAATTGTTTTGATAATTTAGATTTACCTATATATTAAGTAATATCCAATATTTTTGAGGGAAATGAGAACTATTTACTTACCACATTACACAATTTTCAAAATGAATGAACAAACATCTGTTACTTTTTATGACGGAAGGTAAACAACTACGATTGAAGCATTTTTAACCATTCAATTTGAGAATTTATTAAGTAAAACACAATAATGATCAACACTTTGGGGAGTAGAATGTCAGAAATGATTCTATGAGTGTGGAAAAAAACAACAGTTTTTAGATGTAACTAATGTCTGTAAAGGCCGATTTGATAGAAATGTTGTAAACACAGTTGATGTTGTGATAACTGATGATAAATCAATATCATGAATAAATGATAGTAATAGTTGTGCAAATAAACACTCGTGGTTAGGACCAATGTCAAGGTCACATACTTGCAAAAACATATATTCCAGAAAAATAAGATACAAAATGTTTTGGTTAATGCTAGAACGATGAATCAAATGAAGGGACAGAATATAATTAGCTAAGAAAGCAAACATGTTGACTAGATCAGGTGTCGATGAACATATTGTGACAATCCAAAGAAGGATAATGCCAAGACATGTGTAATCGGCTTAGTTGGGGAAAACTCTGTCCGAGTCTTCGAGGGGTATCATATTCCAGACATTGCGATGAAAGTCTTAATATTCATTCTGATTTATATTTATTGCACATTTCTCAATTGAATCAGTTGCATATCATGTGACTAAAAACTAATATAAATTAAGTAGTCTGGTCCGGTTAGCGAAGTCGATAGGGCCTTCGATTATCAATCGTGAGTTAGAATCAGTAGCCCGCCTAGCAACAGGTCTCCGTGGTGATTGATATACAACACAACGCCTCACTGTCAATCGTCTCTCATCGCTGATTCAAGTGGAAAAGTTATCAGTTGTATTAATGGGTGTGCTCAAGTACTGGTCAAACCGTGAATGGTATGCTCTTCCTTTAAAATTTTTAATGTTACAGCCTTAAGCTTTAATACCATAAGTAATTAATTGTTTCATGTTTAATTCTGGAAATTCAGGAATTATTAGTAATATCAAAACATATTTTTTAAATAAAAATCAATTTTATAAAACATATCCCACCTTTATAACCTCATATTTATCCTAGTTAACAGTTAAAAGAGCATAATACTTGTTTAATAACAAGTATTAAAAGATAAAAACAAACTAAGATGATATTTAAAATTCACATTTCCATCTATTTTTCATGTGCTGAATCGCCTGTTTAAACTGCGGATCCAACAGACCATACACTACTGGATTGATCACGTGATTAATGAAGTATAAGCGAAAGAAAAAGAAGTATATAGCTCGTTCGGAATTAGTCATTTTTTGTAAGACATCGTCTGAGCGTGCAATCAGAGACAACAAGGTCAAATACAAAACCGTGGTCACTATAAACACCACCGTAAGAATCAACATGATCAAAGTCTTTCTTCGTACCTTTGGATGAATGCTTTTTATGGATGTTGTAAACTTGTTATGTGATACAAAACAAGTTGTAGCATCTGTATCTATGTTTTCCAGGATTGCTGACTTTGGTAATAGCGTGTCAGTGTTGTTGTTATTCACGACAATAGCAGGTGTGTCTATATCCGTTTCTTTCTCGTTATCATGTGAATTTGATGCGCAATCCTTATCAACGGCCAATGCGTTTTCTCTTGTGTCTTGGTCTCCTTCAATCTTCTTATTATGTGTAATGATGTGCAGTTCACGGTGAGCACATAACGGTGACCTGCTAACTGACTTTGCTTTTCTTTTAAACAATGCTCTTGCAACATATACGTATAGGACAAACATGATAGTTAAGCATACAGATATTAATACTTCGAGCGATATACTGTACACCAATGGATACGGCGTATTTAGATATTCTTCATCCTTTTCACACACTGTCACCCTGGCATCATCTATAGTTTTGTAATCACGCGTTCCCCATAACAGCGTCACTGGACTTGCTATTACGGCTGCGATAACAAAAGTTAAACAGCACATTGTTATAGCGCCTCGTGGCTGTATTTGCCATTCCAAAGGTCTGCATATTTTTCTGTACCTATCCACTGCTATTGTCAAAAGACACAAAGCCTCAGAACAGACAGTAAACACGTTGAAGAAAGATTTGACCTTACAAATAACAGGTTCGGGGTAAATATACCAATTAAGCTGTGTAAACATCTCACCCGGTATTGTTGTCAAGGTGCTGGTTATATCCACACACGCCAAACACAACACGAAATATTTGAAATTACAAGCATGGTAATAAAATAAATAAACGTGGATAATAATAATATTGCCTAAAAATCCCAGCACTGCTTCAACACCGACAAATACAGTTACTGGTAGCACGGCGGCTCTCATATTATTGTTAAGAATGGTTTCCATTGGTTCGTCCATGTGACTGGTATTACGCATATTTAAAGTGCTTGTTATTAAATTACTCAATGTATGACTCTTTAAACTATCGTCATGTTATGTGTTTGTTTTGTCTTAATTATAGCACCAATTATATCTAAACGCAAAGCATCTTGAGATACATCAATGTCAGGAATGTCAGGAAAATGATCCAGTCCGTCCTTGATATCTCCAGAATTAGGTCTGTTCAATCCCAACGAATAAAATCAGGGAATGCTATGCCTGTCTCACAATTCATAGCAATTTAACGCTTACCAAACAGTGACGTCCTGAAACAACTGGCCAATCAACGTTCTCAATTCTCATTTCTGTGTAACGATTGAACTTGGTCCGTTCTTAAAACTAGTAAAATGACAAATGTGCTGTGTGTGTACCACACCTACTTTAAATAAGTGCCATTAAACCGTTAGAGTTAGAATATGTCCGAACAATCGTTGCTAGGTTGAAGAATATAACACATTCGGTCATCCATCGTGACACTATTGTATATATATCCTGTGGCCTTATATCACAGTACACTATGTCACAATATACAGTGCATCTTTTGTCGTGTTACCTGTTGTCATGAATATAATTCCTAATAGTAAAACATTAACATTAAATCGGTTTTCATTCAGTCGTTCAAAAAGTGAATTCTCCCGGAAAGACTATTATATTCTGTTTATACCAAAAACAATATAAATTGTATTATCGTATCCATAGCGACTTGTTCAACACATATTTCCATATATTGTATAATCTTTGTACACATTTATCATTGTATAGATATATCATTTACAGTACCTCGCGTTGAAATGAAACTTTATCCCTTCTATTTATATAATGAATAATTGTCATTAAACTTTAAAAAAAAACATTGTTTGTCCCAAAACGATCGTTGTGGTTGGTTTAATAGACAAACTACAACTGTTATATAATATAAATCCTTAAAAATACCGACAATAAAGCAATCCTTGTAAAGGAAACAATGATATCTCTTCTTTTAAATATCTTTAATATTTTTCCTCCGTATTTACTATCTTTATCAAGTAAACAAAAACCGTCTTAAACATTTAAATTTAGTTTCCTGCTTAAACACAAAATATCATCATTGAGACACAGTAACTACACACGTACACAGTTACCTGTGCAATATAAAATATCACAACTTTGCCATACTTGCGATGTTTTTCCTCCACCACAATTTACTCAACACATCAAATCTTGTCTTAGAGATATTTTAAATAGAATCTGTTTGTTCGTCCTGTTAACCACATACCTGATATCAGCCACCGACACTCATCAATTAAGTCAATGCTACAGGAAAACCGGAAAACTTTAGTTGCTCTTAGATTATTTCATGTATTGATTATCATACTTCGGTGTGAGAAGCTCCAGGTAAATTCAATTCAATGTCGCTGTTTATGATTAATATTTAATCATATACGCTATAAGGCAGTTCGTGAAAAATCATTAGATTATAATGAGGCTTTTGTTTTACAAAACAGTTTTTCATTGTTCTTTGTAAATAAATGTTTAATATTTTAAATGTGAGTGTTTTTAAGAGGAAGTCAAGAGAACGATTGAGTGTTAAACACTGAAACGAACCGTGACTCTGAACAATAAAATAGTAAACAGTCGCTGGTTAAGAAAAAAAATGATAACACTGTTTCAGAACGAGATCAACAACAAAAACGACTATTTACATTAAACCAGTCAATAGTTATGTTATAAACAAAAATTATAAAATTCATTATACATACTATGGTGGAACACCTACGAATATATCTGAGTAGAGCCATCGTCCTTACGAAAGTAACTGGTAAATGATTTAACATATAGTATAGTATTTTGATCGAACTAGGCTCAAACCAGCGACCTCAGCGTGAACTAAAATTGATCTTGAAACTGCTTCTGAAACTAATAATCTCATAGATAAATGATAAAACATGATTGTAACACGTAACAGGTTATATATGGCACATTCAGTTTTATTGTTGAGGGAAGATCTCAGAATAAATCTGGTTATAATTGACTCCTTCCGGAAGTAATTTGTAAATTTTCTCTTATAAAGCTATTGGACCGAGCTTTGCTCGAACTGAAGACCTCGTCGGTGAGAGGTGGATTACATTGTCTTAGACAACAGTCTAAAGACCAATCAGAAGATAAAAAAACTAAATATTTTGACGTGTACAAAACATTAACTTAAGAAAAATTATACGGACCTTTCAATCATAAAAGTCTGCCTCGTATGTGGAAGGTCGTGGGTTCGTTAATTCGCGTGTAGGATTAACTATTTCATCTTTAATGCAATAATGAGTGAATGTAATTCAAAACGACACACATACATAGTGTTTCGTGCAGTTTCTTACAATACAATGATGTTTTCTTTTAAACTAAATCGTGTTAAACGAAATCTATATCTATGCCCCCTTCTCTGTGTAGATATTAATTTACCTTGCCCGTGTCATCAAATTAGTACGGTCGTATACCAGTGAATACATACTCGGGTCCTAACGTTTCGTTTAAGTATATTAAGTTACTTTCCATTGATTGTTAATGAAGTTTTAACTTTTAAAATATACCAAAGTATTATAGTAGTGGGACTTCAGTACGTGAAAGAAACGGTTTACTCAAAAGGGACGTAACTCTGTGGAGACATTACGTTAACTTTGAGGATAATATCACTTCCGATTCATCGCTCGTTTAATAAATTTTATAATAAGCACTTATGTAAGATCCTTTATTTAAGTGTATTTAGTGATTTATATATTTTCGTTTATCAATGATATCAACAAATTTGCTCTAATAGTATATTATGAACCAGTATATCGGTGTATGCTGACTCAGTTATTGAAACAGACCAGAATTAAAACTACGTATAAGAATGTGTTGCTTGGATTAAGTTACCTATTATACAAATATCATTGTATGGATGAAAACCTCCATTTAAAATTGGTTTAACGTTGTAACCAATAAAGATATAACAATTGCAGATTCAAATTTAATTTGCATTTGTTTCAGACAGATACTGCAGCCGCCAAGTTTTGTTTAGTAAGATGTGCACATAACTTAAAACCGTCGCCGAGCTGTTTTCTTTTACCTATACTTAAATGCATAGTCGATTCAAATTAGCTGAACTAATTTTAATGTTTATGTTGTATGATTGAAAATTGAGTCAATTTACTTATTGACGGCTTAAACATTTTAAAACCAGATAGTGCTTTAATTATGCATGACTGACGGAACGCTTATAAATGTCACACATGACGTGAGCTTTCGTGACGTATGAATAATCAAGCTGAAAAGGTTAGAAAAGTGAAAGAAACATTGTTTTTTTGATATCGGCCTTTTAAGAAACACTTTAAATATTTGAAAATGAAATTTGATATATAAGATGTCGTGACAATGACGGGGACTATATTTAAGAAGATGTATTAACACACAGATGCTGTATTTGTTAAGGTATATGATTTTGCTTTGAAACTGAAACTACGGCATCGGCAAACAGTTATAGTTTACTAAAATCTTTATTGGGGAAATAAAGTTAAAAAAAACAGTAACCTTATGCTTCAGCTCTTTACAAGAAGAAATAATTAATCAAGCATTTTAATAATTTTAATATTTTTTAGAATCTAGATATGATTAAACAATTATAACAAATATATAACGAAAAAGTTAAAAAGAGCTGTTCAATGTCTTTTGATACATCTTTGTATTAAACACACCACGTACTTTCTAAACGGAAACTTGATACTCGAGGCATATTTTGAATGTAAATCAATCATGATTAAAAATATAAGGTATCATACGATGTACTCTAATATATATTTTATATACCTCTACATTTTATTTTCATTATTTTTATTTTTCAAGATGATTAATCTTAAGTCTCTTGTTTCGGGCTTTGTACTATTGTTGGGTTTTTAGCAAGAAGAGATTAATTAAATGTACTTTGATTGCATTAGAATCAATTTTTGTTATTGTTTATTATTGTTAAAAATCTGGAAATATTTCTCAGTACATACCGACATTATAATATGAATTTACACGTTCCTTCTTTAATCAGGGTATCAGTTTGTTTCGATTTCGTCGCAGACTTGTTTCTATGGTGACATATCAGGACTTTCATACTAACCTTCCGCTAATATATTGATATCAACAATGCCTTTTAAAGAGTTTCTTTTGTCACTCAAATTCTCTCAAGAGCTTCAGATCAACAATGTTTACATATCCAATTCTGAAACTGCCTTTCTTGACTGACATGTCTCTATTAACGATGACTTTATAAGTACAACAAATGTTGCAGAAGATACGGTTTTGTTTTCGATTTTGTTGATTTTTCTTATTTCGATGGGGATGAACCTAGAGATTAGAGATGTTGTTGATTGTCTTCATTTGGACGGGGATGAACCTAACGATAGTGTTGATTTTCCTCATTCGGGTAGAGATAAACCTTGAGATGTTGTTGATTTTCCTCAAATGGGTGGGGATAAACCTAGAGATATTGATGAATTCTCTCATGTGGATTGGAATTAACCTAGCGATAATGTTGTGTTTTTTTTGTCATTTTACGATGAGGATCAGCCTATAGATAATGTTGATTTTCCTCATTTGGACGGGGATGATCCTAACGATAGTGTTGATTGTCCTCATTCGGGTGGGGATAAACTTAGAGATATTGTTGATTTTCCTCATATGGGTTGGGATAAACCTTTAGATGTTGTTGATTTTCCTCATATGGGTTGAGATAAACCTAGATATATTGATGAATTCCCTCATGTGGATTGGAATTAACCTAACGATAATGTTGATTTTCCTCATTTTACTATGAAGATGAACCTATAGATAATGTTGATTTTCCTCATTCGGATGGGAATAAACCTTGAGATGTTGTTGATTTTCCTCAAATGGGTGGGGATAAACCTAGAGATATTGATGAATTCCCTCATGTGGATTAAAATTAACCTAACGATGATGTTGATTTTCCTCTTTTGGATTTCGATGAACCTATAGATATTGTTGATTTTTCCTCATTTTACGATGGGAATGAAACTAGAGATGTTGTTGATTTTCTTCATTTGGACGGGGATGATCTTACGATATTGTTGACTTTTCCTCATTTTACGTTGAGATGAACCTATAGATAATGTTGATTTTCCTCATTTGGACGGGGATGAACCTAACGATAGTCTTGATTTTCCTCATTCGGGTAGGGATAAACCTAGAGATATTGATGGATTCCCTCATGTGGTTTAAAATTAACCTAGCGATGATGTTGGTTTTCTTCATTTTACGATGGGAATGAACCTAGAGATGTTATTGGTTTTCTTCATTTGGACGGGGATGATCTTACGATATTGTTGACTTTTTCTCGTTTTACGATGGGATGAACCAATAGATATTGTTAATTTTCCTCATTTGGACGGGGATGAACCTAACGATAGTGTTGATTGTCCTCATTCGGGTGGGGATAAACCTAGAGATGTTGTTGATTTTCCTCATATGGGTTGGGATAAACCTAGAGATATTGATGAATTTCCTCATGTGGATTAAAATTAACCTAGCGATAATGTTGATTTTCCTCTTTTGGATGTCGATGAACCTATATATAATGTCGATTTTTCTCATTTTGGTGAGGATGAACCTAGAGATATTGTTGAATTTCCTCATTTTGCTCGAAATGAACATAATATATGTTTATCTTTCTCTTTTTACTCGTTTTAAAAATGGATGATTTTGTGTGCATTTTAAGGCACAACCTGTCTCTTAAAATAGCTTTATCACAAATTACATGATCTTTGTTCTAAATGCTACTCCCGTGATTTAACTTTCATTTGCAAATATAACACTGATTTCGAAAACACTTTAGTGACATGTTTTATATTGACATGACTTTTATAGAGATTCTTTGATCATATTGTAAACGGTAGTCGACCGTTTCAAGCTGGTTATCTCATTTTACACTTTAATTATGCGACGAATGGAAAGATTCAAAACTTTTGAAATTCTACTACAGCCTTATACGGACAAAGCGACTTAAAACTTGCCCTAATTGCCGCTTTGTCGAATACTTAATAACCATTTTGTTGTGCGTGGAGTGTTTTCTCTTTGTTTTGTTTTCTGCCTCGAGTACATTTGCGATTAATGTTTTACCAATATATCATACATTTACTTGCTACCATATCCTTAGGAGAATAGTGTTTTTGCACAATTGGTGGGGGAAATATCGAGTCAAGTGCATTCTTTAACCATATTTGAGCTCTCTTCTAACTGTTGCTATGAGGACATTAATATGTATAACATTTTTCAATCAAGTGGGAAAGTTATAAGTTACTTGCAGAGATGGGGTGTGCTCGAGTACTGGTTAATCCCAGTAAACAGTGGTTAGGTTAACTGATCGTCTGTAAGCCCTCGATGGCATAAAAATGACGCTAAATATTCAATCAATCAATCAATGTATAGATACCTCAAATATAGCAAAATATCATGCAACAAAGAAAACAGTTTTTTTTTCTATGGTGACCAGATGTCTGCTCGTTCCACTCCTTGCAATTCAAGTAGTATAAAACCGGTATCGTCGTTGCTCGGTATACCTCTTATATATGTGAATTCTGCCTGCACTTTGTGTAACGGTGTCACTAAGTTTTCACCATGGAACCTTGCAGTGTTGTGTCCTGAATATATGACATCAACAGATGCTTTAAAACAGGACCAGAGCAGATTGTGTCAGTATATATTTATACCTGATATTGACCCTTTCAGCTTGATATACAACATTTTTGCGATGAATACATGGATTGCAATACGTGTGGACCAGATTATGGCAATGATCGAGTGAGGAAAGCTTGTCAATCACTTAGATCTCCATATATATCGCAAAGGAAATGTTTGTTCAGAAATGTGTACAGTATGTTATGATGATCAGATGTGCCAAATTTAAAAAACTCATTGCATGACAAAGTTATAGACCGGACACGAAAACCACTTTCTACATATATGAGGACGTTTTCATGTTTGGCCTCAGAGTGTTATAATTATTATTGTCCTTTGAGCTACTGATATGAGTCTTGCGTTCGGCATATTGTCTTTTTAAAATCATTCACTAAATGACAAAGTTACCACGGGACACGAATACCACTTTCTACATACATATGATTCGCTTTTCATGTTTGACCCAACGTATTGCCTTGCCATTCAAACTATCAAACTTGTCCTTGCGCATGACACGTAATCAGCTGTGCCAATTTATTTATAGAATATATCTGTGTGCGGTTATGGGCTGGACTTAAAATTAAAAAAGGACACTACGATTCCATATGCAACCGTTTCGGGGTTTAATAAAATAATTCGCAGACAACCTTGCATAAGCATATGCAATTGCTGTTGAAACAGTTATATGTATGTATAACAGATTTATATCCCCGAATATTATTTAAATATTGTTTTAAACCATAAACTATTGAATGAACAACATGCATTTTTTTATTATTTATCAAGACATAAACATTATTTTATTTAATAATTTTGATTGTCTATAAAGCGAGCATTGGCAAAGGAAACAAAACATAATAACGTGCTTCGAATTCGAATTTCCGACCTCTTGTTTGCGAGGCAGACGCCTTAACCACTAGGCACGGATGACAACAACAACAACAACAACAACAACAACAACAACAACAACAACAAAAACAACAACAATACAAAGAAACAACACCATTACACAAACCGCACACTACCTCAAAATCCCTCCAACACAAATAAAAAAAACAT
This sequence comes from Panopea generosa, assembly GCA_029582155.1. Taxonomy (NCBI): domain Eukaryota; kingdom Metazoa; phylum Mollusca; class Bivalvia; order Adapedonta; family Hiatellidae; genus Panopea; species Panopea generosa. Next base: position 55,161,620 of record CM055908.1, on the reverse strand, counting down.
GAATACCAGAAACGTGTACATTTTACGTGATTTGTTTCTTTATAAAGTAAACATCAGAATCACAAGAAAGTCAATGAATAGAAACAATTTTATATATATATTGCATATTAACATTATAACTTTGTTAAACTAACAGGATAGATGCCGGTCAATTTTGTGTCCAGATGCAATGGTTCGCGTAATCAAAGGATCATACGTCTACTTTGCTAAACGATGGTACACATCTACTGTTTCAATACACGTCCGGCTTACACCATTGGACAATTCACCAGTGAACATAGGACTGTCGCTGTTAAATAACCTAAGTAGCAACGAAAAATCGTTGAAATGGATTATCCCCCCGTGTTTGCAACATGACGACACCTCTTTGAATGTGTTCATGGCTGCTACTTCTTGTAAACAAAATAAAAGACACAATATATTTGCAATCAAGAATTGCTAGTTCAGTTAATCAGTAAACTAAATGATGTAAACCCAAGTACATTTATAGTTTAAACTAGAAAGTGTATACAAACAATATGGCCTATATGCCGAAAAGGAGAAAGGCATCTGTTTAAAGCACAGCTACACTCACAAAAGGATTTCACTACGTTCAAACAAACATTGCTTTCCTGAAAAATGTTACATAGTGATGACTGTATATTTATCCGAATATCCCAAGCAGTGCAATCGCATACGTCAAACATATAAGTGTATGCAAAACAAGTATCCAACGTCGTCACATTCATCACTAATCTTTTTTTTTTTTGGCAAGTTGTTGGAACTGAAATTAAATGAGGTTATTGTTGACGGTTATGGAAAAACAATGAAGCATAATGGATTGGTTCTCGGGAATAACGAATACCACATCGAACAGTCAAATGCCGGTGAACCAGACAAGATTGTCAAAGTGTTTTACGATGATTACAAAGCAGTAGGTGTCGGAACGAAAACCACTGACAACACAGCAAGATTAAAAGAAAATGATGGTTGATACCTTCTTTTTGCAGCCTTCTACATCACAACAATATTTGCTTAGAGCAGATAAGAAGTAGGGCACCATCAGGACTTATCAAAGTGTGTTTAAATGACTATAAGGTGTCATTATAACTTAAACTGAGGACAAAGAATGGTTCATACTGATTACTACTGTACTATTTTCATACGGTTATTGTATCACATTCAGTGACTATGTCGGTGTACATTATCACATTAAATGGAAACCTCCAGTGTGATATATCATCTTACATATTCAAGAGATGTTATGGGTAATCATGTCAAATTAATCTTATTACATTTTGTTATATACCTTTGTTTTAGTATAAGGACATGTTTAAACAAAATACAAAATCAACAAATAACGCCAATATTATTAGAAATTAATGTTTAATTTTGATTTCAATTTGAATGCAGAACTGATGCTTTAGGATTAAATTCATTATTTTGTTTAATGTATGTGCAAAGAATGCCGATGCAGGCACAAATCAAACAAAGTCCGATCCTTATCATTTCAATCCCGATGATAAAAATTATGTTTTTAGTTTGAGACAACCCTCAAGTAAACTATATGAATACAAATTTAAACTATCGGCTGTATGGTAAACGCGTATGAATAGATAACGGCTGGGGGCACAAAATAGTAGTTCAGCTTAAGGGATTGAATCGAAATATAAAAGGCTTAGAAAAGTTGACGGTGAAGATGATATTTGAATTATTTGGCAATAAAACATAAGAATACTAAACATAATGGTATTTTGCCCTACGAGTCGCTAAAAGATGTTACACAATCCCTTTGTTGGCCGACAAAATACGCCATTTGAAAGATTGGCATAGCTTGACATCATAATTATTTATGATTTTTTTTTATTTTTTGAACAAACATGCTTCGGAAACATAAAACATATAGGTTCAATAGAAAAAAGGCGTTCTGGAAGATAATCTCAGAAATTGTAAATTTATAACTAAACTTATATATTCATTTAATTTGAAATTTAGAGAAATTGGAGAACTTTGCTTTTCATCAAGTTACGCTGTTTATTCAGATGCTTTGAAAGCGACTGGATATTTGTTTTTACAAGAGCTGTACTCGCGTTTACCTCGAATAGGGGAATGTTAGTGGCTTTGGGGTTGCATGTTTTCAAATCAATCGACACATTGTTTATTTTTGTTCTTTGAGAATTAATCATTGTTTATTTGTTCTTGTATAGCGTGTGTGTTGTGGAGTGAAGCTCTTCGAAGAGAAGAAGATTTTTCATCGTTGCTTTATATCAGCACATGTACTATAGTGACGTTAATTGCTATACGGTCAATTTAGGCAGTGCTTGTATTTTAATAAAGTGTATTTCAGGTTTGCTATTATATTAAGCATTTGGATTCGAATAAACTGTTTGTTTAGCGACGTAATGTGCTTTTGAGGAAATGAACTCATTTAATGTGGTCCAGGAGTGTTTGAATGCTATTCCGTGTGTGTCTTTTGTTATGCGTACACGTATGTGAAGTTATGCGTGTTTTGTTTATTTTGATAGGGAATTATCTAAGTGCTTGAACATTTCTATTTACTTAGGCAAAAGTTAGCTCCAAGTTTTCAAATGCAGAGCATGCAGCCATGCAAATAGACACTTGACCACATATAACCAATGGCAGAGAGCATACCGACAACCCTTCAATCCTGTGACCGATGATCTATCATTTAATGGCCACTTGTCTCTTATCCGTGAAGCCATTGGTTCGAGCTTAGCTCCATTAAAAGTTTCAATGGGTAACAGTTGTTCAGTTACTTACGCAATGCCAGTGGTTCTACTCAGATTCTTCTCATGATCATCCTCCACCAATAAGACCTGGATATTTGTTATACAACTCGCCATCTGTTGATAATGGCTTTAACTCGATAGGAATGTGTATATTTTGCTAAAGAATCACCGATATTTTCAAGGGAAATAATAAGTATTACTTTACCTGCTTGAGAAATACTTTCCACTGAAATGTGATTATTTCCCATTAGCTACATTCTTCAAGAACTGTTATTTATATCTATCACAATGTCACTGCTGTTTTCAAAAATAAAACTATTTTAAAATTATATTTAGAAAGTTACGTATGAGCTTATATTCCATCATATGGTTCACCTTTAACATTCCGTTCCTATGGAAATTAAATCTCGTATTCAAAACTCAATGATGATTTACCTGTCAGTAGTTTACAATAAAAATAATCCTCTAGTATGGCTTACGCTAGGTACTATTATGTCCCATCAGAGCAAAAAAATAGTCTATATGAAATGAGGAGGCACTTGGTACCATTTTGCATCAATTGGGCGATTTACTCTGTCAGCATGGATACTTTTAGCAAAATTCTTGAATACTTGACATTTGCTTTATTTGTACTTCAATAATGTCTTTAACATGCGTTTTCAATATGCCTGCTTACTTACATATACATCCGCGCAAAATGATTAACAATATTAACCTAGAGTATAAACTCATATCTAAAAAATGGCGGAGATATAAATGTAGATTTGGTTTGAATGGAATAAGCCAATATCGCATTGTCATAACAGTATCAGTTTTTATATTGCAACATTCTTGCAATACCCTAAACGCTTACAAAGGCAAATGGACCGTAGCGCAAGAAACCACTGGAGAGATCTGTTCAAAGGACGTTAAACGTTGATTTTTTCCGTTTTTACTGTCAATATACCTCTTTTACTTCAGTGTTGTACTCAAAAGTGTCACCATAGGCAGATATTTGTTAGGTACGTCTGGATGAAATGATGAAAATATCAATATATTTGTTATCTGTTAAAAGATCACGTATTTACTGAAACGTTACACTATTATAAAAATGCAGTATTTGAGAGTTTCTAATTGGGTTTGTTTACAAAACCATTAAGTTATTTGATGGCTGCATGATATGTATAACACATTCTATTTTATTTTACAGCGTTGATTGGACCAGTAACTTTTACAGCGAGTATTTGGGTCAGTTGGTCTCCATGGAATGTATTTTATAGCGAAGCTTTCTTTTGAAAAATGGCAAAAACGTATTTTTCTGCATAATCATAAATCCTTTTCGTACATATTTTCACGCGGACGCAGTATTTGCCTAGTAACATGATTATGAGCATAATAACGTATATGATTAATATATTATATTAATTATATATGTATAGTCTGATAATAATTATATAAACCATTGTCAAATGTCTTGTAGTACGATAGATATTACGTGTTACCTGAGTATTAAAGTAAGACATTTTGCAGATATGAAACCATTGCTTGAACAATATAGACGGTCCTCCGTGGCGAGTGGTCGACTCTGATTCATTCTGAGGGTCTTCCTCTACCAATAGAACTAGATGTGCCATATATCTATAACATGAAATGTATTGAAAATCGCGTTAAACCACATTCAAAAAAAAGAAAAAAGAAAAAAAGAAAGTACAACATACAAGTAGTATTAAGTGAGGTGTTTGTGCAACGTGTAGAATGCTCATCACTCACGTTGGAGTTCTTGGGTTCGACACCAGATCGAACAGTTTAAACTAAGTATTTAATATATGTAATAGTAGTTGCTTTGTTTGCATGTGTATGAATAAAATCGATACAATTATCATAAGTATATATATTTGTGCATCTATTTTATTCATCTTAATACCAAACAAATGATATACAAAGTATCAAAATAGTATATAAATATTGATAAATACGTTTTTCTTAAAGGGATTAAATTGGCAAGTAACACAAACATGCTGTTAAACCAGACTTTTCCTGTATGCAAGGTGCACAAAATAATGCTTATGTATCGACTTATAACCTTTATTTACTTCAGAGTTATCAAATTAACAGTAATTAAAAATTGGCCAAAACTTTAATACGTCCCGCAATAAAGTATTGCGCAATGTTTACATCGAACTCCGTAAACTTCCCGAACAAAGCCTCGTATTACCGCAGTTTACCTCCGAAAACGAGGTCGGGATCGAGTTTTCACGATGTTTTACGATGATTGATCGGAAACCCGAAAGCGGTTCGTCAGAAATGGCGAACGTAAACAAAAACAAAAACGTGGCTTCAGAAACCCGCTGCTTGCAATAAAGAGGTTATGCAATTAGACACTTAAGACGCGTATATCTCTAAGTTATAAGTGTATCTTCATGCTGGGCGTGTGTAATTAGGACAGGGAATTGACGGTAATAGGCCAATATAATCCCTTTAACATTAAAAACTCATATGTTTTAATGTTTATTCTAAAAATTGCCATGTGTTAAATGTTATATATATATAATATATCCCATGAGAAAAACAGTAAAGTTTAATGTACACAATAGAATAGCTTATATCTTCTTATAGGATACACCATACTTTGTTTGACATATATATCATGGTAAATGTTTGATTATTGTCTTTGTTCAACAAAAATAAGATGACCATACAGGAAGCGTAGCATTCACCTGACATAACCATCAACGCTGCATGAATATAAAATAAGTATGAAAAGTACAATACATACGTTGAGAATTGGGTTGAACGTCATTGTCAACACATTTCCAGGTCCAGTGGTACTTGTGGAGACATCAAAATGAATATGAGAATCACCGTTTTTCCGCAAGTAAATGAACATTATCGGACTAAACATCAGTGGTAAGAGAGCATTTAGTTTTAGTATGAAGAGCGAACCCAGTTCTTCCTATTAGGTCCGTTAAATATTAATGTTGGGAAAACCATATCTGAGCAAGCTGATTGGTCAGTTGCTTCGTTGAAAGTTTAAATAACGTCACAGTTCAGTAAGCGTTCAATTGCTATGAATTGTGGGACAGACATAGAATTTACCTGCTTTTCATTAGTGGTTTGTTGACCTGATTCGGGAGATATCAAGTTCTGGGATAGACCAATTTAATTGCATCTACCGATTGGTGTATGAGGGTCGGGAACATCCAAAGTTACAATGTTTATGCTAACAACTTCAAGAAAAGAATATATTGCAGAAAGATACGTTACTTGGTTGTCTAAAGAAGATATCATTTTGCTTACTCTACAATTTTTTCATTAAACGTGGATATTTTAAAGTGCATGTAAACACACATAACCAGTTTAATTGACTTATAAAACCACTGCGACAAATATAGACTTTGCCAGTGCTGCAGATATAGATTGGTGACCAGTATGACTCATATAGACTGACGACCAGTGCGGTCGATATAGACTGGCGACAGAGAAAGTGTGAAGCTCCTATAAAGGTTTTAGCGTGAGATAAATGCCATGGAATTATAATTTAATGCCATTCGTTTTCCAATCCACGTTTGCGTTGAAATTCTTCTTTGAGTCTTTTACAGGCTGTTCACATAGTTCAGCTAGGAGATCAGCGGAATAGTCAAAGCAGTGTATTTCTTCATATCACGTGAAGTAAATTACAATTTAAGTGCCATGCTCTTACCGCATCAACGTTCCTGCTGAGTCGTTGTCATGTAAAATCTCCTAATAGTAAATAATATCAATTTCGAAATAACACTACCAAATAACAACAATTTACCAGCAACACTACCAAATAACAACAATTTTCCAATAAGACACTACCATATAACAGCAATTTCGCAATAACACTACCAAATAACAACAATTTCCAAGTTACACTACCAAATAACAACAATTCCCCAATAACACTACCAAATAACAACAATTTCCCAATAACACTACCAAATAACAACTAAATCCCAAAAACATTACAAAATAACAACATTTTCTCAATAGTTTAATCAAGGCCGGCAACTATTGCCTAGTTGGGAATTAGTATTTTGTATTGCCGATAGAAATGTTGTGTTTTTAAGAGACGCCCGGTATATTTTATACGTTTTTACATAATACTTTCTAATGAAAGAATAGTACAAGACCAAAACTTGAAAATATCAGACACGGTTTTATTGAGTTAGTTCACGATTCACATATAAAATAGGCATTACAACTCATCCCCACCCCTTTGGCCGGTTTATTTGATATTTTATTTTCAATTGTATATAAATAAATGCTATTTCTTAAAGTTATTTACTTGATTTAAATATCAAGTTTCAATAAACCAGTATATGTACAGACACATAATTAAGTTTTTAAATAGGCTTATATTGAAGTCTGCTTAATGGTTAGAATACAGTCCATTTTCAAACATGTGTGGTAACCTATGACTAAAAGTAAAAAAAAACGATTATCATTTCGTCAGGATTCATTGGTATGAGAGAAATTTTAAAGACGTTTTACTTAGATTAATATAAAATTTAAAAATATGAAGAATCAGATATAGATAGATAATATTTGGAGAATATCATCTTCATATGGTTATAACTGTAAATATCATCTATATAGGTACAACAGATTTCAACATAACCATGTGTTCCTGTAAGTTCAATAACCGACTATATATTTATAGTGCCGCCTTGGCAATTAAGCTCAGTAGATCTCCAATTGCAAGTGAGGATATCAAGTGATACTGGTGTTTAAGCATGCTATCATTTTTGAAACTGAAAGTTTCTCGTCTTTGACAAACCTTCCTTTAAATGGGATTACGAATGACGTGGTTTACATGGTTGTATTGGTGATATACGAGGGGCATTCAATAAATTATGTCACTGATGACCCTCCGTAGAAACAATGTTGCGTAAGAATATAAAAAAAACTCTTGCAATTGTTTTGGGCTGTTTATTCAATACATCTGCTATTTCTCAATTTAATCCGATTATTATTGACCAAGATATTCATTTTTTAATTATACACACTCATGTACAGTGGCTATAATTCAATGTCATAATGAACCTGAAGAAAAATTAAAAAATAAATGCTTACATTAAAGTCCGAGTTTTTTTTAGTTATCGCCAAAAGAGATTTATTCTTAATTCTGTCGTATACATGATAGTTCTACCGTAACGTTAAGAACATTTTTTTTCTTGTAGTTAAAAAATCGAAGGGGGTCAGCATAGCCTGTAAAAAGATAACCGCCCAGGTAGGCCTGTTGTTGCCGAAACAAAGGAAAACAATGGTACTGTAAGAGCTATGGTAGAAGAAGACGGTATACTGTTTCCCAGATAGCTGATAGTATAGGCATTTCAGAAGGCAACGTACATCATATTCTGATTAACTGTTCGAAATTAAAGAAGTTTTGTGCTAGAAGGATCCCTCACTTGCTGACACCTGACCAACTGGCCAAGCGTTTAGATTGTGCTAAAAACTTCAGAAACATATAAAGACTTGCTCACTGGGGATGAAACTTGGGTTTGTTATTTTGAGCCCCAGTGGCACATCAATAACAAACAATGGCTTGGTAAAAATCAGGCTAGGACAGTCATAGCAAACAGGACAAGAAGCGCCAAGAAGGTTTTATATGTTATTTTCTTCTATTCTAGTGGTCCTGTTGTAATAATTCCTTGCAAAGAGGGTAGAACAGTTACAGGTCAGTTTTATAAAGAGAAAGTCCTTAAATCTGTCAAAAAGTTTTATCAAAATAAACGCCCAAGAAAAGGTTTTGAAGGCATACAGCTTATTCATCACAATGCTTCTGCCCACAGAAGTAAAGTGTACAATCTATCTAAGAATAAGAAAATATTATTCAGGTTAAACACCCCAATTATTCCCCTGGCTTTAGCCCCTGTGACTTCCTATTTCCTATGCTAAACCAAATGCTCGCAGGTAAACGCTATGCTAATAGAAGTGCCCTTGGGTCAGCAATTTTTTCAGCGGCTGAACAGTATACCAATGGAGACTACTTTGCGGCATTTAGGTTGTGAATAGCAAGACTTCAAAAGTGTATATCTGTGCGGGGGGAATATTTTGAAGAGTTTCCCTGAAAAAAATATCGCGTTTCTGTGAAAATCTTAAATATCCGAAGACCAGTGACAGAATATATTGAATGCCCCTCGTAATATTACATTTCTCGTTCTCAATTATACACATCGAATAGTGATTGGCTTGTTGGGTCGGTTATACTTTAATGTGTTGATGTTACTTTAAATAGATGGCGCAACAAAGTTCATTGCACAATAAAAAACTAACTCCTTAGTATAATAAATACAAAATAGATATATAACATATCTTTCAAAGAACACCGACACTATATCACAAGCGCAATAATTTCATTAAAATCTTTTTTTTCTTTACATCTGTAGATTTACATCATTATCAGTATCAATTTTATGAAGACACTTTATTTAACAATTTTTTAATAACATATACGACCGATGTTTCTTAAGGGTAATGGTTTAAATAGAAGATCTTACATGAGTGTTAATTTATTATTGAATTTGTTAAACGAATTGGCAAAAATATATTATGCGAGACTCTACCGAGCGTTATATCATTTTGCCAACGAGTTCAAAAATTCAATGATAAATGAATACGAATGTAAGATTCTTTTTATGATATAACTAAGACAAATAGAACATTAACCATCTTACATATTATGTCGATAAGGAACGAGAAAAGGTCCGGCAAATAAGAATTTTACATAGGTTGAAGGTTCGGATAGACAATTCCGTCCCGAGGGATAACTGTTTTGGCGGGAACGAGGCTTTGCCTCGTTATCCCAAATTTACATAATTCTTTTCGTGCATACACGATTGAAATGGGAAGAAGTTGCAAACCTGCTATTAGGGAACTAAAATGGTGGTTACAGAAGCAGTAGATCTCGCTCTTCCTCTGTCGTTAAATGTTGTCCCTCCGAAGTAAAACAGCATAAACTATGTGTGATATGTTACAGATGACAGGTCTAAAATCTTGATCACGTTGGATCAGTTATACTATTTCGTTAAATTGTTATTTACGTTTGTATTTAATCCTATGGGAAAGTATTGGTAAAGATGATTTGGAAATTCAACATTCTTTGATTTAATTCATAAATCAAAATAGCATATGATCTTGCTATGTTCGTTTGCTTCCTTCTAAAGGCCAGACGCATGGGAATTAGTTTTTAGTTATACTTTTCACCTCTAAATTAGTTTAAAATTACGTTTTCACTATCTATCGTGGTTTATCTCTCTGCCTGACAGTTAAAACGCACAGAAGAAATACAATTAACAGAGTTCTCTATGACTATAAAACATGTTACACTGTAATGAAACCTGACCGAGTTTTCCCACTCATCTTTAATCATTTCGAAACTCCGTAGAAAATTATCTCTTCGTAAACTTTTAAAATCGCCGAATTATAACACTCCCTCTTAATCCTTCACTTCATATTAATTGTTCGCCTTTCATGCGGAAAGACGTAGGTTCGATCCCCAACCGGATCCAACCAAAGACATCAAAACTATACAAGATGCTTCCCCGCTTGGCGATAAGCATTTATATGATATTTCTGTGTCTGGTCGGTCATATATCAGTATAATGTGTCTGGATGGGGTATTATTCCATATGTCTGCAGCATGGTATTTCAGTGTAGTAGCACTTAGAATGCTGTCTCAAGTAGACGCCGTCGCGATATAGCGACGCTAAACACAATACAGACAATGCTAATTGATATTTTAACAACTCGTGTCTTTGATAAGCAGATGGCATTCTCACGGTATAGTTATTAATTAAACATATTGCATGAATTGTGTAAGCAATGTCAGTCACGTATTTGCTTTAAACACATTTTAGTTCTTAACACATTTTAATACATTTCAACATTGAGATATTTGTAAACAAGAAGAAAATTAAAAAATATAAGAATAAAAACCAATTGATTCTTATAGCGTTCAGCTTCGTCTCGTCTTCCAAATTACATAAATAATGACAAAGGATCAAATATAAAATAATTGGTTATACACGCAGGATTTATGAATAAATAGAAAGCATAAAGATAATTTTATATTAGATCGAAAAAGACTGCATTTTAAAAAAAAATTATAAAGTGACAAGCAAACATATGTAAAATATATGTTATGGCAACAGCGAGGAGACAAATGAATTTAAAGTGGTATTTCAGAATGGACAAAATTCAAACGAATTTCAGTAATTATAAATTGAGGTAGCAAGTGAAAAAAAAATTAAATGCAGTCGGGACCCACTAGAACAAAAAAATACGTGGATCCACCGAAGTACCTGCTCATTTTTGTACAGTAGTTTAACCAAAAAAGGCCCATTAAAGGAGTGCGCGCTTTTTATTTGAAATTTCAGTACCTTATTTAATTGAATATATTGATATAATGACATGACCAAAGCCCTCAAAATTGCAATACCTGTTTGAAAATAAATTGGAACATGGCGCAATGTATAAATAAACGAGATTTTAATTATCTGGGATTCTATATTTGTAACGCCGTCGACTGTTTTGTAATTTTGGTGTTTTTTGGAAATGTAAAATTGACAAAACTTCAATAGGTGCAGCAAAATTGGGTATCTTCAAACTTTCTTTAAATTTTTAATATAGATAGTTTATTATCTGAACTACCATTTTTGAAAAAAAATAGATACCAGACAAACGTTGTATTTTCACTGCACCTTTTTAAATATGGTACCCATCAAAGTGTTGTCAACGTCAACGAAATGCTATCAGCTGATTTTATAGTAGCCTCGACACCATGCAGAAAATCACAACAACAAACCCATTGGAATAACACAAAATTTGCTATTATAATTAAATGTGTTAATAAACTGAAAAATATACCAAATTGGTCAAAAATTATTTCGATAGACAATTCTATATAGCCTAGCATCGGAACAACGGGATTCCCAGAGTTTGTTGACCTTGGAATACACGCCATTTTTGTTTACAGTTTTTGACATTGAGGAAGCTCCAAATATGAATTTGCTTCGCTGTTTCTGCAAAAAGTGGCTCGTGAATGTTTTTGTAATAGTTTCTGTTGATGGATTATTATAAACAATAGGGTAAGTGCGTGATTTATTTGTTTAATTCATTAGAAACATTAATTTTAATGTGGCCATGTGAGCAGTGATTGCCGTCAGATCTGATTTGTCGCGGGGGAGCAGTATTCTCCTTTTTTGGCGAAAAAAAAACAACAAATGAAAATACTCATTTATGGTATATAGATAATTGTGAGTAGTTTTTCATGTCCATTATGGCAGGCATATTGTATATCCCTGTTTATTTTTCAGACATATTGAATAATTCGGCCTCATGTTATTTGGAGCAAGCCGATTGTGAGACTCTGTTTCAATTTTTTTTAATCAGTGTAAAAACGATTTATTTCTTAATTAGTACACGGTGTTTCCGTTTAGAAATGTATTTGTAATATAAATATACCTGTGTTAATAAGACAACTGTGTCGATAGAATATGCCATAGCATCATTTAAAGGAGTTGTCTCGAAAGTAACTAAAGTGTTTTTTTTGTTCCTCTTTTTATTGTCTGAAACAATATTGTTTGTATTTATTTTTCATTCTTTTTTATCTAAATTAAATTCATCATGGTAGTTTTTGAAATATGATTGATTGGGATAAAGCTATATTTGAATCTTTTTTGTTTAAAGTTTAGTTGAGAAAATAACAAATAAAGTGGGTGTTTATGGAAAAGAAGTCAGTGTAATAGATAGATGTAATTTCTTAAGTGTAAAATCTACAATGATAATGTCTAGTATCGATTAAATGAAACATTACAAAAAACTACAGTATATGTCACTTACTTCAAACAACACTGTTTTGTTTTAATAAATTCCTGTTTCTGTTAAAGTTATGAATTCCTGGTTTATAAGAGACTGAGCCCATATATCGCACGTTTTAATTGTCTTCTATTTGGTATTTATTTCCTGGTAAAGCTTATATTAAGTATGTTTTTTAAAAAAAATATATGACAAAAGTACGGTGTCCCGTTGGGGCCATCGCGGCACATTTATTAAATTAAGAAGAGTCGAAACAACGAAACTTCGATGGTGAAAAGTCGAAACAACGAAGCAACAATGGTTAAAAGTAGCAACTAGGATGGTGAAAAGTCGAAACAACGAAGCAAATGATTTCGACTTTTCACCATCGTAGTTTCGACTTATCACCATCGTAGTTTCGTTATTTCGACCTTTCACCATCGTACTTTCGCGTTTTCACCATCGTTGTTTCGGCTTTTCACCATCGTAGTTTCGACTTTTCACCATCGTAGTTTCGACTTTTCACCATCGTAGTTTCGCGTTTTCACCATCGTAGTATCGACTTTTCACCATCGTTGTTTAGCGTTTTCACCATCGTAGTTGCGCGTTTCTCCATCGTAGTTTCGACTTTTCACCATCGTTGTTTCGCGTTTTCACCATCGTAGTTGCGCGTTTTCACCATCGTAGTTTCGACTTTTCACCGCCTTGGCCCCCAACGGGACACCGTACCAAAGTCCATGAACACGTCTGACTCATCATGATTTGGCTTCAAGCACCATTAAGAAAACAATAAACAATAGCAACAACCTCTTCAGAAGGAAGAGGGGACAGCGATGATCATACTTAAGATCCTTTGTTTAGATATAACATGTTATATCCTATTTAAGGGCCTTTGAAACGAAAACGAAAGTTGAAATCAAAAAATGTATTCATCCTTTACTCAATTCGCTTAAGGTAAGGTTGTATTGAAATTGTTATTCAATCTCTCTCTCTCTCTCTCTCTCTCTCTCTCTCTCTCTCACACACACACACACACACATACATTGTATGTATGTATGTATGTATGTATGTATGTATGTATGTGTGTGTGTGTGTGTGTGTGTGTGTGTGCGTGCGTGCGTGCGTGCGTGCGTGCGTGCGTGCGTGCGTGCGTATGTATGTATGTATGTATGTATGTATGTATGTATAGGGTGAAAACTCTTTCAAATTAAAATTGAGTGAAATCTTATAATCCAAGACTTAATTGGTTGATTTTCACTCAGTAATTTTGCAGTAACTGAGTGAAACATGGAGAATTGTCTAAATGAATGTAATTAAAACGTCTTATCTTGGTTATACTATTCTGTATCAAATACGCAGTATTGTAAAATTAAAAATTTCTGGTCTTATTGTTGACAATTTTAAATACTATTGTTTTAAAATGATCTTGATCATTTAGACGCTTTCATTACTAGCTACGAATAATATGCAAACTCCTGTATGAGAGGATTGAATAAACTGGTACTCATCTCTACTTTCACTCTGCTAATAACTCGTGAGGTACAAACCGTAGTAATCGGGGACCAGTTTATCTGACTATTTCCAATTTATCGAAATACAGAATATGTGACACAGCTGTTTGGATACGCATTGTTTAACAATGTTTTGCGTAAAGAAAAACTATGTGCGTTATGGTTAAGCTTAAAAACAAAATTGTTTGCGTTTTCCATGAATTTATTTGAGCGAATACGCAAATACGCAGCTTATTTGGAACATTGTGGTAAAATATCTATGCAACCACTCAATCGATATAAATTAAACGTCATATTATCAAAATCTTGTTTAAGTTTTTGAGCAGATACATATTTCATCAACCTTACATTGGATATGAATGAAACTTCACATGTGTTAAGTATCATCAATGGATTGCACAAATACAAGAACCATAACTATGGGTTTTATGTTGGAAGAATAGAAGCCCTTAAGGATTTGGCAAGTTTGGTAAAAGTTTTTGAGCGGTACATTATATAATTCATCAACCTGTTATTGGATTTGGATGAAACTTCACAATGTGTTCAACATCATCTAGAAACTCATAGAGACAAGAACCCAAACTCATGATTGCCCTTTGACAGAATTATCTATAATATATAGTTTTTAGATGTTTGACAAATAGGATCAGTTTGTGGTCCTCTCTCAAATTTGTTCAAAACCGTAGACCTGCTAACCTTTTGCTTGTAGACGCCTTCATTTTTTATTGAATCTTAACCAAACTTGCACAGCAGTTATATAACTATAAGATCTCGAAAGATTTGTTTAACAAGTGCCATTCGACCACAAATGCCCCCGCCACAGGGCTTATAAGCATATTTTTAGGAAAACTTTAAAAAACTTTTTCTCTGAAAGTTCAAGGCCTTTATTTTAGATATTGTACATGTGGCATTGCATGGATGTCCCCTAAAAGAGTTGTTGAAGTCAGGTCCTCGGGGTTAACTTTGGGGTCGCAACAGGGGTCACTGTTTTACATAGAGTTATATAGGGAAAATGTTGTAATTGCGATAGTACCTTCTTTTTTCATTGAATCTTAACCTAACTTGCACAGCAGTTATATAATCACAAGATCTCAAACGAGTTCTATATATGCACAAGATTTAAGACACGTTCTTGAACCAGCGTCATTCGACCACAAATGCCCCTGCCACAGGGATTTTAAAAACACATTTTAAATAAAAATTTAAGAAACATTTTCTCTAAGCGTTAAATGCCTAGACCTTAGATATTTTACATGTAGCATCTGTTGCCAGTATAGCGATTCAGGTTCTCTTGGGCCTCTTGTTTATTTATTAAATTTCATGAAAGTTTAATTTCCTTTAAAAAAATTCTTCATTTTCATGAAAGGGTATAAACTGTGCAAGCTGATACAGGATTATTTCAACTATAGATCCATTTTAATATTTCATGAACTGGTACCGATATATTGCCCTATGATATGAAGTTAGTGCATACATAATAAATGTAAAACACTGAAAGAACTTAAAATGTGAAAGGGAATCCAGCTGTGATAAACCATGCATGCTGGTACATGATGATCCATTTCCCTGGACTGGTATGGATATATTGCCCTATGATGTGAAGTTAGTGGAAATGCCTATAGTGTATATATATAAAACTTAATAACTTAGAAAATAGAAGGATATTCAGCACTGATAAACTGTATGCGTTTGTACAAGACTATAGATCCCTTAACGAGAACTGGTAATTTTACCATATGTTTTGTTTTGTTGTTGTTTTTTTTTGTTTTTTTTTGGGGGGGGGGGGGGGGGGGGGGGGGGGAGGGGGGGGTGAAAGACGGGAGACTTTCGATAAAGGTTCAGGTGGGGTCACAAATGTGATAAAATTGAAATTTAAAAGTGTTTTTCTCAAAAACCTGTCAGTTATATTTTTCATATTTGATATAGTTTATCCCTATGAGTTGGAATTTGTAGTTTGTTCAAATCAAGGGGCTAGTGTTTACAGGGGCCCTGTAAGGGGACTTTGAGTTTACCATTCTATTTTTCTACATCTTGTTGCGAAACATTATTATCGGTTTTCAATTTTTAGGTCTGAAGCATCTTCTAGTCATGGCAAATAAAATTAAGTTTAATTTATATGCAGGATTCAATTTCTATATAGGGCCAGGTGAGGTCACAAAAGGGTTAAAATTAAAATTTTCAAAACTTTCCTTCTACTCGCCCTATTGAATAATGGTCAAAAATATTGATTTTTTAAAATGCATAACCCCTGGGGTGCGTTTATTCGGGTGAATATGGTATCTGAATTAATTTATCTATATTAAGAAGAATAGAAAGTAAATTTACAGCAATTTTGTGTACATAAAAGCAAACTTACTGATTGTGCTGGTAGAGCTTGAGGTTACGTTTCTAATATATTTATCTTAATATTTCCAGAAGAAAGATTTCGCTGATAACAAGATAAACAGACTGCTGACTTTATTTTGACACTTGGAGAAATAGTTAAAACAATAAAGATAAATTATGCTTACTTAATGTTTCGTTTTATCTCAAGTCTATGTTTTATGTGACAAAGTAATATATTGTATAAGATAAGGGAAGAAAAAGTGAGAAATATGTAACTTTTTGTTAAATTACAGAACTATTGTTAAGGAAAGGCATATAGAAATTTGTACAAACGACCGAAGAAATGAGCAACTCAACAGAAAAATAAGATTTGATATTTATGAAATAAAATGCTCACCAAATATAGGTACTGTATATCATATTTCAACAATTGGTTCAAAATGACCAACTAAATTGAATGTATTAAATGAAAAGTCCCAAACCCAAGATGGGTTAGGTTATATTAGCTTTCTTGGCCAAAGGTCACGAGGGCTTGCGTGATAGCGTGAGAGCTCTTGAAACAAATAGAGGGGTCTTCTGTGGCCGAGTAGTCCAAGGCGCCACCTCGAGATCACCTGCCTCTCACCGCTAAGGTTCAAGTAGCGCTTGCTCAAAAAACTTTGTGAGACTACGGAAGGACAGTGGTTCTACTCGGATTCATTCTGGGGTCCTTCTTCACAAATAAAACTGGATAAGCAATATATAACTTTAAATGTGTTAAAAACCCCTTTAAAAAACGAAACCAATATTCCTGTTGAACATGTGTGTTACTCGTGAATATGAAAAGAGGTTTTTTTTTCAATCCAAAATTCAAGATTGGGGACAGAACTAAAATAACATATGTAACATATGTATAATAATGGTTAAAAAGAATGAATTTTGGCAGCCTTCATGGTGAGCTTTTGTGATCACTCTGTGTCTATTGTTTCTCGTTAACTTTTGCTTCAGACAACTTTTTCTCTGAAATCATTTCACATATTTTCATCAAACTTATTACAAGACTCTCTCATGTTTTTTTTTTCAAATCATGACTGTGGGGTCAAAGTTGGCCCCGGGGCCCGACCCAATATCTGTTGAACATGGGGAAATTTTAATGAGGAGCAATTTTTAACGTTTGGTATAGACGATCCATACGAGTAGGGGTTTCAAGTTTGTTCATATAAACGGGTAGCCGGGTAAGGGTCCATTGTAGCCTAATAAGTGGACTTTTAAAGGTATGTTGAAGGAAACAGGAAATTTTGTTTTTCTCCTCTATTTTCCGCAGCATTTCAATCGTCGTATTATTAGTATATGAAGCTTTGTTTAGTCATAGTAGTTATACTAGGATAGGTCCTTTAATGAGGATTTGATATCTATTAGTGGCTAGCATATTTGTTCATATAGATCTAATTATGGTAATATTTGGTATAAATAATTCCAATGAATATTAAAGGATTTCAAGTTTGTTAAAATAAAGGGAATAGGTCCAAAAGGACTTTCATTTTTACATAAGAATACTATTAGAAAACAGGAAATTCTATTTTTTTCTCCACTTTTTTGGCAATATTTAAATCATCTTGATGTCTAAAACATTGTTTAGTCATTCTGGTGGAGTGTCGGTCCTAAAAAGGGGACGTTCTCAGTAAAATAAAACAATTGCCTGTGAAACAAATATCAAACACAATATTGGTTGTGAAACTCTTCAACAATAATTTAAATATTTTTATCCCCCCTTTTAAAATAATGCATCGCTCCGCAGTGCGTTTATTCTGGAGAATATAATACTAAGAGGCTAGCAGAAGCCCAATACTGGTTAAAATGTGAATTTTAATAAAATCTAATTATTTTGTCACGGGATGTTGAAATATATGATTCTGAAATAAAATCATGCTCTCACTAAAAGTCCATGCTCAAGAAAAAAATTATATCGGCAATATTTGTGCACCGGGCTGCTTCTTTGACATGAAATATATCCTATCTGTGAAATTTTTAAAAAAAAATGTTTTTCAGACGATGAAAAAATATACCTAAATAAAACAATAATGTCAATGTACCAATTGTTCTTCAATTGTATTTATATATTTTTAATAAAGAAAAGAAAACGACACAGGCATTAGGACCAATTGGATATTGAAAATTTTGTTCCATACATTTGGCTTATTGGTTCATCATCTTAAAACCAGAGACATAAAGAGTTTAACTAAGTCATTGCTAAAACTCAATTGAACATGCATATTTAAAATGTTATATTTTTTTACACTTAATGACTATTCAATGTTTATTGCACTTACTGAGTCAATGTCAATATCATAGACCAGCCAATTTGTTGCTTTAATACAGATTTTTTTACCAAAAAATAAAGAGAGATAGATAAAAATTTTGCTTTATAAATGACTTTTATTAATACAAATATTGATTTTTCTAATATTAAAGTGGTGAGGACATAACTATATACAGTTTTAGTTATATTATTGTTTGCTTATTTAATATTATAAACATAGCTTTATGGTAGTTGCATATTTGAAAGACGGATGCAATTTATTTAATAAAAACTCCTACTATTAAGTACCTCTGGTTGATAGATAGAAAGAAAGAAGGAAACAAATAACAGAGATAACACGGGTTGCCTCTGTTTTACTTTTGAGACGGCCCCCATATAGAATCAATAAACGTGAATTGTCACTTTCACCACCGCAAAAAACGAGCAAGAGGCGTTAAAAAATCTAATATTTTGTATGTTTTTCGTCGTTACAAATGATAGTTTGAATGTGACAGGCTTAATAAAAGCTCTGATTTTATAGCACATGTATAAAAAAACGAAAAAAAACACATTCGTATAATAGCGTAAATGTGAATCGAAAATGACCGATTTTCACGAACGAAGAAACAGTTGAGCACAAATAGTGGCATTTGCGTGGATTCAAATCGATATTTTGAATAAACAAAGGAACTATACTACATGTTTAAAGTATTCTAGCATGTCTATGAATAATATGAATATTTTCAAATGGAACGGCAAGCTGAAACAGTGGTATTGACACCACAAATTTCAATTTTCCCCTGCATTTTACCCCCCAAAATGGCGACAAAAATCGATTTATCGTAGCTACGAATGCTTAAAGGGATTATATTGGCATATTACCGTAAATTCCCTGTCCTAAATACACACGCCCAGCATGAAGATACACTTATAACTTAGAGATATACGCGTCTAAAGTGTCTAATTGCATTACCTCTTTATTACAAACATCGGGTTTCTGAAGCCACGTTTTTGTTTTTGTTTACATTCGCCATTTTCTACGAACCGCTTTTGGGTTTCCGATCAATCATCGGATAACATCGTGATACTCGTTCCCGATTTCGTTTTCGAGGCTTTGCTCTGGAAGTTTACGGAGTTCAATGTAAACATTGCGCAATACTTTATTGCGGGACGTATTAAAGTTTTGGCCAATATTCAATTACTATTAATTTGATAACTTTCAAGTAAATAAAGGTTATACGTCAATATATAAGCATTATTTTGTGCACACTGCATACAGGAAAAGTCTGGATTAACGGCGTGTTTGTGTTACTTGCCAATATAATCCCTTTAAAGCGGTCTATTTTCGCCGTTGCTATGCTGTCGTTAAGTGAGCAGAACTGCGTACTAAATTGACCGTGTGGGTCCTGGCTGGTGGAAGTATTGTAGTTTAAACAGGCACACTCGGTTGGTTATTGTTAGCGTCTTGTGTTACGTGATTATGGGTTGAACATATTTTAAAGATATCTGAACACTTTACTCGCCTACTACTTTGTTTACGCAGGTCGTGATTCTATTTTCAGGAGGAAAATATGTTATTTTGACTACATCACGTCTGCACGCCTTTGGCTATTGAGGCTATGAAACTATTCCGAACGTTTTGAAGACTTATCAATATAAACAGCGCTTAACCACAATTGGAGCTAATTATTCAAGTGCTGTATTTTATTATTTTCGAAAACGTTTTTAGCTTGATTGTGAAGTAAGCTTAAAGCTTATGAACCGCTCTTGAGTCCGGTTCCATGAATAAGCAGCACAATTCATGTAACATATCATCATTTATAAAATAAGCATGTATTCAACTCACATTTTTCAAATAGAAATAACATATAGTGTTTTTAGTCATCAAAATAGATGCGAATATTTTAGATCTAAATAGTTGATACCGTCAAGTGGAGGTAAGGGCACAAACATATACCACTCTTGTCTTACCAGTGTATTCATACTCAAGTTTCCAAGCATCATTCTTTTTAAAATTCACAATTCAAACATGATATTGCTTTCAAAATGTTCAAAATACATCAATAATGCCATTCAAATAAAAAAATGAGCATTAAAATAAGGGAAATGTATTTTTCAAGAACCACGGATTATTAATAACCGCCATTATGCGACTACCCTACTGAAGCTCAACCTGTTTCAAATGGTGGTGCTATACCGTAATAATATAACTTTAATGAACATATTGAAAAATTTAAAAACGCACATGATATGAACAACTCCTGTATTAAAAACAATAACAAAACACTTTTCTACAAACCATGGTATGATAACGGAATAAAATATATTGACCAACTCTTTGATAGCAGACATAAATTATTTCATACCTTTTAATATATGAAAAATATACATGCTTTAGACAACACAGATTTTTTCACATATCATAAACTTATTTAAAGTATACCACGCTGTTGGAAGGTTAAACTCAAGAATGATAACATATTATCAAAAACGCAACAAACAAAACTAGTAAAACAAATTAAAACTTTAAACAGTCCAAACAAATACTTATATAATAAACAATTAAGTTGTATCAAAAACACGTTAGTCATCAAGCCACATATTAAATGGGAACAAGAAATAAATAACATAAACTGGAAAACTGTACGTAATATACTTATCAAATCTTTAATAAATACAAATATGTTGATATGTGGACCAGAGTAGCTACACTTACTTATTAAACTGTATATTGATATACGCAAAATACTTCATTTTTAAAAACAAATATGCAAACACAATACCGAATTTTAACAATTTTAAAAAATATTTAAAATACCATGAAAATCTTGAAAAATTAATTGCACTGACAAAAGGCAAAATTACACAACATGAAAACAAATGGAATAAACTGCAACTTTTCTAATAAAAAAAATCTATAAAGTGACAGTGTGGAGTAATTCCCCTTTCTTTCTAAAAAAAATCTTCTTCTTCACTTTCTTTTTCTCTCTTCTCTCCGACCTGTTCTGTCAAAATCCTAAACTTTATTTCTGATATTATGTTCATCAACAAATACATATGAAGAATATAAATGTGAAGGAACCAAGAGTATAATATTGCAGAGTCGCCAAGTTGAATTTCCAAAACGAACGAAAGTTCCCCACCCTCCCATTATCCGTAAGTTTGCTTTTTACACCATGAAATACGTTATACACTGTCTTCCCTCGTACAAATACACACATATACACAAACAAGACAGAAAGGATAAAAAACATCACCATAGAAAATATAGGCAAGGTCAGCATATAACACTATCTTAATACATTTTAATACAAGAAAAACAAAACAAAACAAACAAACACACAGAAATAAAAGCTTAGAATACAATATCATTCTTATATAGTAGTAATTAATTAGTGAATACCGCAATACGGCATATTTGCTATAATGATATGTTCATTGTTATTGGCAAATTCAATAAAGAGATATCTTTACATGCATATTCTATATTATGTATATTACTTACAATAATTTAATAATGTGATTCTGAAATTCTCTCGGCGTTTCTTTATCCTTACGGTATAAAACAACTTAAAGGGACACTATGAAATCATGATATTCAGCTTCTACTCTCACTTTAAATACCAAAATCATTAAACGGATTTTTACTCTGGTGTAAAGCATACATAATAGTGTGCAAATATGAAAAGCTTAATGACAACAAACATATATCGAAAACGTGAAAACAGTAAATATGTTATCATAATGGTGTTATATATTTCAATCAAGAAAGAGTGAAAAGTGTTTTTTTATTGTATTTTATATCTTATTAATTTCATTTAATTAAATTATTGGCAAATGTTATACACTCTCTCGTCATATTGATGTTAAAACCCGTTTATCTTTCAATATTAAATTCCTAACTGATATTGTAAATTGGCATTAATCTGGCATCACCAGTAGCAACAAGGCTAATACCACAGGCATATCAAATTTATTAGGAAATTTATTTAAAAATGACCGATTGCGTGTCGGAAAATGACAAACTAGCGATACAAACACATTTACTGATGTTACCTTGCCCAACGTTATTATTTAACAACTGCTAAACAAAATTATAATATTACAATATTTAATATTTATATAATGGTTACAATATTGGAAACACATTTCAAGTAGTTGAAATTAAAAAAAATGTATTTATCCTTTAGTCAATTCGCTTAAGGTTAGGTTGTATTGAAATTGTTACTCTCTCTCTCTCTCTCTCTCTCTCTCTCTCTCTCTCTCTCTCTCTCTGTACGTGCGTGCGTGCGTGCGTGCGTGCGTGCGTGCGTGCGTGCGTGCGTGCGTGCGTGTGTGTGTGTGTTAAAATAAAATAAAATGTCTTTTATAGGTAAAAATCTTACAATAAATTAGGTTAAACAGATTGCAATCGTAATTACAGTTAAAGGTGCCTCAGGTTTCTGCAACTTGTATTAGAAAGTAGACATGGAAACAATTGATGTGTGTTTATCTAAACCTGTAAAACTAACATTAAGTATACAACTTGAACATAATTTTACTGTAAAAGCTGAGTGTATTGTCGATTTCATTTCCCCTATGAACAATCTAATCTGTTGTCATTTCTTGATTAAATGGGTATATTTGTTATATTTCCAAAGGAGCCTTACTAAAGATTATAAATACATTTGAGAACGGAATGTCAGTTACCGTTTCAGACAGTCGCCTTTGTTGCATTTTTTTGTTCTCGAAATGACGGTAATTGATTACGACTTTGTGGAGACTTAATAACAGTCTGTCTGTGTACACATTACAGAGTTTGTTTTTTAATGTGATTCCCATCGTATGTTTAAAGAAGATTTATTCTCTTTATATCCTCTTGACAGAAATGATAAGTGTAAATGTGCAGAGAGAAATAACACACACTGAAGTTTAACAGTGAAGAATAGAATAACTATAAACAATACAGAAAATAAATGGTGTACGTTGAGCACACGCACGAACACTTATACACACATACACGTTCATACAGACACGTTTATTCTCACACAGTTGGTTGAATTATTACTATTTTCTATTTCACTATTCTCTAATGTTATACAAAAATTAGAACCAACACACAGTGTTACCCCATTATCAATTTTTCACGTTTGTATGTGACTTACTAAACTCGTAGTTTACTATATCAGATGACTTGTCTATCCAAATTTTACTAACTATTGTCGATTTTTCTGGATTGTGTTTGTCCGATGCAAATTTCCATCCTACCAATGGTTCTATGTTGTTATGTACATAGGCAAATTCTAAGAACTGTTTTATTCTGTCCATCCAGCATTGAACAACTTACAAACACATTTCTAAAATGGCGTTATGTATATTTGTTTCGATGAAAATACACAGAACAGTTCATACAATTGTTTTTCGAAGAATCCATTAGATATCTAAAATATCGCCAATTTGTTCGGTATTACTTCGTACCGATGGTTAAAATGACTTTCGGTAGAAAAATTGATGACACAGTGTTTGCAGAAACCTTAGTTTCCTCCTTTTAATTAAATCATGTATAGTTGTCCACCCAAGAAAAGTCAAATACCGAGAACTAAGTTCCATGTACAATCTGTAGTGTGCTGGTTTGGTGAACTGATTCTGTAATTTGAGGGTTGGAGTGACTTTCCGGTTTTACTTTACCGACAATTAGTTCAGTAAATATAAATCCATTGCTAGCTTAAGATTAACTGGAATTTGCCGAGACCCTCTCTCGTGTGTAATCGTGTGAGCTTGCAGGTTGAAAAAGTAACTGTATGCAAGCAATCAGTTCTTACCGTAGTCTCATAATTGGGTCCAGAAACTGTAGCCGCATGGAGATTCCAACTCACGATCCCGGTCGTGGTATCTTATTAAAATATTTAGAGTGTGTAAAGATTATAAAACTTGTAGGCAGTTTTGAAAAAAATAAATAAGGAACCTTCAATATAGTAATTGATAATTCCTTATATTTCTCTAGCATACCGATAAAACAGATGAAATTAAAATACATTTTATACATTTTGTCATAGAGACCCAAGTGAGCCTGTAGTACAGATTCAGCTCTTCCGATTGCTACCATTAAATAGCAATGTTAAGAAAGTCACATTTGAGCACGTTGATTGGTCAGTTTTGTCAGGGAAAGATTGAATGACGTCACAGTTTAGTAAGCGTTTAATAGCTATGCATTGTGAAAGAGGCATATAATTCCCTGCTTTTTCATTGGGGGTTTACAGACCTGATTCGGGTGATATCAGGGTCTGCATATAGATTGGTTCATACCGAGATCGATTGGCCAATTCAAAAACCCACCTTATCATCAAATAATAACTGTACAATTATATCACTTTTGGAATTCGAACCCACGGCCTCGCCTCTGCAGCATCAGCACCTAGCACATTTTTAAATATTAATATGTCCTTTTCAAATGTTTCAGGTAAGTTCTTTTAGCATGTATTTATCTTGTTCATATACAAGTATTGAATCGATTGTAAATATACTTTTGAATAAGGTGTTTATAAAGTGGTATGCGATGATGCTATGAAACAAAGCAAGGCGAAATTGAATAAATTTAGCTTAGAGTAGATTAGAATCTAAAACGAACCCAAAACATAGTTTTAGATGTTGACCTATTTACTTAGCCAATAAAATAGCCCAGATTTTTCAAAATAGAACATTCCATTTTACATAAACTACCATGACCGTCAGCAGATGTTGATCCTGTACAATCATCTAACGTAGCTGGGTACCTGGGATGCGTGTATCATCCAAATTGTCATGTTCTGGGATTTGTTCTGAAGGACTAGTTTGTTGTATTCATATCTGGGTTTGTCATATCTGCATATAGTTTCTTCAGGTGTGCTTCACCTCTAGTTTCATTGATATCTACATATGTCTATACACACGCAAACCATCTGCTTAATTGGCTTAAGAGTACAATATTGTTTTAATTCCGGAGACGTTTCCGGATCATCAAATCTGTCAGAATATACATATCAACGGAGTTACAATTGTTATAATATTAGTCAACTTGTGTAATGTAACGTACATTATAACATATTTTCAGAAAAAAATAATATACGAGCAGTGTAACACAGTACTAGGGGAGGCTATTATTTAAAAGATAAGCTGTTGGAAATCAAACCAATTATCAGAACATTTAATAAATAGTAGATTATGGTACAGATTTTCAAATCACGTTAAAATGCTCATTGTTTTATTATAGTGTTCAAATATACTATGCATGGCGTGAAAAAGAACGGATGGTTTATGTTTCATCCATTATAAGTTTACGTATATCATAATGTATTCATATATCAGGAAAGTAACAAATAAAGTGACCAAGGGTTGTTATTATTTCCGGTTCTTTGAGACCAGGGGTGGTATTCACAAACCATTCTTAAGAAAATTCTTAGAACTCAAGAACTAATTTTGAGAAAAAAAACTCTTAGAGACCATTTCCTGGGATCAAAATTTGCAATCATATAGATACAGCTAATCTATAGCCAATTATCTCTCACAATCATTCTATCTGACATGGTAAACCAGATATCTAAGGTTGAAATTTGGATTTTCAACTTCAAATCTAAGAATATTCTCAAGAATTATTGGCGACAACGACCCCCTGGAGTACATTAAATACTATTTGCGGAGTGTTTTTTATCGTTTAATATTTTGTGTATGTTTTCATAATGTATTCGACAGGATAATTATATCAAATGATACAGCTAGGAAAAGAGAACAAGCACAGCCAATCATACTCAACAAATGAACAAAACAAACTTACAGAATATGTGTGTAAGGAGATTCGTGTTTGAAGGCCATATCCATTCAATCATGTCCAAAAATGTTGCCGGATAGGGATTCGAATTCACGACTTCGAGATTAACAATCAGAAACAACTCAAGGCCTGTCTAACATACATAAGTTATAAATCGTGCAACAATCAGTAGCAAACTTCCACTGGGAGGTTTAATCTGGTTTACTGTTGCAACCAACCTTGCACTTGTACTGTCACACCATAAACCGAGAAAGTGTTAATGCAGTTGCTAGTGATACAGTATTGCTATTCTCTTACAAAATGCGACAAGACGTATATGTGCATAGTGTTTAACATCTTTTTTTGATGTTTTATTTTTCATTATACATACATGTAAATAGCAACACATTGTTCATAACACAATTAAAAGGACCAGTAGCATGTTGAGATGTGCATTTATATTTTAACGAGTGCCTTCATACTATGTTTATATATTCTAACAATATATATATATTAAAGCCGTTCACAATAATGATATAAATTATGTCATTTTAAATAATATAGAATATGAAAATAAACACATTATTTGATTGTTGCATATACAACTTATTAGTTTACTATTTATAACTAAGTGTTGTCACAATGTGTAATATTATTGTCTGTTTAGTGTTAAACATGTTGTATTTGAACATTAGAAAATAAGGAATGTTATCATAATGGCATTGCAACCTCTTCTATATTTCATGCTAGAAGTCACGTTTGTAGTTTGAAGTAAATCGACACGTGACGTTAATGAATAATTTCATCATTGATAAAGAGCGATACGACACACTCAGTTGTAGGATGAGTAAACTGAATCATTAACAAACAACAATATATATTATTCGACATTTATTAAAGAGGCACATTCCATTTTATTCTTTTAAACACTATCTATCTACGAAATCTACCGCAAATATAAAGTTAAGATTAATCAGTTTATATTCGTCTAAGTTTCTTTCTGAATTCGAAAGGCACATACGTGACTGAAATAAATCCTTTGTGGACTCCATGACAAATAGGGCAAAATGCATTTTAATTTAGTCTGTATGTATCGATATGATATCGAAAATCCAAGAAAATATAATTGTTGCATACATTTTCAAATTAAATGGGGTTTAACGCCATTATCAACAAATGCCAGGTAACCGTTATAAATGGCATATCCAAATCTATTGGCGGAGAAGACGTCAGAATGAATCTGAGTTCCGCTACTGCGACAGATTACGTGTTCACCCATATACATTAAGATTCATTAGAGAAATGTGATATTGTCAGTCGGGATGTAATTGTTTTTACAAAATTCCTGAAGTTAATAGAATTCATTTTATTGAATACATATTATTTAAATGATTATTTTAGCAATATAACCGAAACTAAATAAGTCATAACATGAAAACCTTTACTGTCTAGTAATACAAGTCAATCTTCAAATCTAAAGACCTGCTCTACTTTATATTCACCGAAGAAAAATATTTTTGACCTTATCATCAAATAATAACTGTACAATTATATCACTTTTGGAATTCGAACCCACGGCCTCGCCTCTGCAGCGTCAGCACCTAGCACATTTTTAAATATTAATATGTCCCTTTCAAATGTTTCAGGTAAGTTCTTTTAGCATGTATTTATCTTGTTCATATACAAGTATTGAATCGATTGTAAATATACTTTTGAATAATGTGTTTATAAGGTGTTATGCGATGATGCTATGAAACAAAGCAAGGCGAAATTGAATAAATTTAGCTTAGAGTAGATTAGAATCTAAAACGAACCCAAAACATAGTTTTAGATGTTGACCTATTTACTTAGCCAATAAAATAGCCCAGATTTTTCAAAATAGAACATTCCATTTTACATAAACTACCATGACCGTCAGCAGATGTTGACCAAGTACCTCAAGTAATGAAATTGCAGGAACGTAATATCGATAATCACACATAAAATATCTGTGCGTGTTTTGCAACGATATTTTGTCGAAGTGAGGGCATGAAAAATTACTTTTTGTCAATACGTTCCTGATTTATAGGATGGGACAGAAGAAAGGTCATAATAGAGATTTATATATTCCGTTTCATGATATTTCCCAGGGGCTGAGTTCACTATAATTTGCTTTAATTGCGTGTGAAGTTTAAACTCGGCGCGATTAAACGAACACCGGATATTACATTAAAACGATAAATATATTTTCGACAATTTAGAATAATTTGGATCGTTGATAAATTGGTGATATTTGCACTTTCAATTAAATGTCACCGTGGTTTTAGTATTTTTGTAAACTGAATTGTACGAGTTTTTTTTTCACTTAAATACACAGAACAAATGTGTAAATATTCAACAATTGCCAATGTATCCAGTTTATTTAAAGATGCATCGCCTATAACTTGTATTTTTCTTAATTGTAAGAAATTCGTCAATACACAGGTCAATATTTTCGGTTAATTTAAGAGTAACCTACTAGTTAATGAACACCAACAAGATGAGAAATATGGAATATATTTCAAATAAAAATACGTCTGTAAAAAAGCAGTGTTGGAAAGGCCCAGTTCAAGCACGTTGATTGGTCAGTTGCTTCAATTGAAAGTTTGAATGTCGTCACCGTTTAGTAAGCGTTCAATTGCAATGAAATGTGGGACAGGCATAGAATCCACTGCTTTTCCATTGTGTTCAATAGATCTGATTCGGGAATTATCAAGTTCTTGGATAGATTCATTAAAAATGCATTTAAGTATTGAAGCAATTATGGTTGAAGCTATGGTTACCAAGACATTAATGATACCATACATTGAAACAAACAATGACAATAAAATGGAAATAACATTGGGGGCATGTTTGTCTGTTTTTGTACTAAGTCAGACATGGTGTCATGGTTTGTTCGATGAGCAAAAATAAATGGTAGTTGAATATCTAATTAAAGAAATATGCAACACGGAATAAAAGTGTTTTTTTAATACACCACAATATGTGGTTAAATCTTTATACATTAAACATTTATTTAATAAAGCATTTCTGATGCTTTTCTTTTGATTTGTCATCTAAAATTACATTTCTCGTTTTCTTTTTAAATCTTTAAAATATAAGAAACTATTCAGCTAGAGTGACAGCTCTGACAATATAACCCGACGACAACAACAACGCGTGCCACAAAAGTCTGTATAAATACGTGATATCTATAATAAATCGATTACATTACATGTATTACTCAGTTTTTTATTTCAGCTACAATTGTAATTTAAGATCTAACAGGAAATTACAACCCATAAAAGAATACTTGAATATCACAAGCAATGCTGACATGTGTCACCATCAGCTAACCAACGTCATTGATTTGTGAAGTCATATAACCGCATTTTAAGATTTGTTCAATTAGTATCTAGTCTGTAGAAATCTGTAGAACGAACTTAGCTCTGCCGATTGAGTCCGTTAAATAGCAATATTGGGAAGCCGCATTTGAGCCCGTTTATTGATCAGTGCCTCAACTGAAAGCAATTGAACGCTTACTAAAGTATGACGTCATTCAAACTTGCAATTGAAGCAATTGACCAATCAACGCTCTCAAATATAGATTTCCTAACATTGCTATTTAACAGACCCAATCGAGAGAGCTGGATTCCGTACTACAGACTACTTAATATTTAGTTCTCTATGTATAAAATGTATTTTAATTTAAATATAAAGAATTATCAATTACGCTAAATATTCTAACAAACATGTTGTTGAATTTAGTTAAACTTTGATATCAATATTTCATACGAAAAACGTTTTAATGTCTGAATACAGACTGACATAAAAATGAGCATGAGTAAAACTCTGCCGGGGACGTTACTTATGTTGAACTTATAATTTTAAAATCAACACTTTATTCGACTGTATTTGTACAAATGTTACTAGCAATAGCACGCCAGTAATGTTTTACCATTCATCACATTTTCAAACACTTTTGAACGATTAATAAATAAATATTATATTTAGGTTACAAAATATATCTAATAATTATATATTTTACCTCGAATTCTAAAACAATAATAAAATCAATAATATAGTAATTTATTTTATTACTATATTTTTTACATAACAAAGCACAATTCAACATTAAGTCAGTAACAACAACTCTTATCGCCAGGCGATTTAACAAGGTCGTAGCGAAATACAGCACTCAGTAAGCCAACGGGTGATTAAAGCTTAAGCGAAGATATCGTCCACTGACTAGGAAGCAAACTGTTTATACACTCAGGAGATATGAAAACGCAACATGTTAAGCACGAGTGTATATGTTTATATTCTACAGTAATAGTACAAATTTAAAACATTGTTATTATACGCCATTGTGCAGCTTAAATCTGATTAATGCGTGCACCTAACGCTGTCATTACATCAAAAGACGAGAGAGTGAAAAAAAAAAATTCCTTCCAAAATATCCTCTTACAATGAAACGGCAACATGACATGTGTATGGTGTAACATACAGAAATTACCGATTTATTTGAAACTGGTCTACATGTATCTCGTCAGGATATATTGGAGCAAGCTTCTTTCTTTTTTCATTGTATAAATCATTTACACAATAACTGAAATAATCATATTAACGATTTATCAGAGATCTTAATGGAAAGTATTTACAAAATGCACATAACTATATATTATATTTTTAGAATTAGCTTCGTTTATCACCGTTATATTTGAATTTGAAAACAGACTATAAATTTATGAATAAAACAACGGATTTATTGTTTTTGATCCACATACCATACTTATTTACATAAACCAGGCCCAATTAGCTCAGTCAGTTACGAGACTGACTATCAATCCTGGGGTCATGAGTTCGAAATCCCGCCCGGCAACAATCTCCGTGATGATTGATATACGACATTGTGTCTCATTATTATTCGTCTCTCACCGCTGATTCAAGTAGGAAAGTTATCAGTTACTACTTGCGGAGATGGGGTGTGTTCGAGTATTGGTTAACCTTTCAGGAAACAGTGGTTTGGTTAACTGGTCATCTGTTAGCCCTCAATGGCATAAAAAACGCTTAATACTCATTCATTCAATTATTTGCATAACATCTCAACATTTAACAAACCACAATTCTAACATTTATTTACCATTATAACTAGATAAGTCAATTTTAAAAAATAATGAATAAAAGTTTCAGAATAAAGAAATCAAAGATGGTATTCACCAACCATTCTTGAAAATTACTTCGACTAAGCTTGAAAATCGAAATTTCAACATTAGATATATAGTTTACTATGACAGATATAACAATTGTGAGAGTTAAATTTGACTATATATTAAGGGTCCCAACATGCTTGCAAATGTTGGTCTCATGAAATGGTGTTTAAGTGTGCTTTTCAAAATTCGTTCACGAGTTCAAGAATATTCTTAAGATTGGTTGTTGAATACCACCCTAGATGTATCAATGTTCAATACCATCTTTATCAGGTATCAGGTAGCAAGCATCATGTCACAATATACATTAAAATGTTGGATGTTCGGATGTTGTATGTGAAGTGTGAAATGTTTGTTTCAACTTCAAGATTACGCTTTTAAATTTTGGATCCAATAACCCATACACCACAGGATTAATCACATGATTTATGAAGTATAATCTAAAGAAGAAAAAGTAGATGGTTCTACCGGAGTCAGTCATTTCCATTAAGACGTGATCGGAATGGGCAATTATAGATAACAACGTCAGATACAGAATCGCCGTAACAATAAAGACCATTGTCAACACAAGCATGATCAGCGTTTTGCGCCGCACTGACTTCCTCGGACCTTTTATTTTGTAAGGCTTGTTGACCGATGCCTTTGCTTCACCTTCGTCGATCGTATTGGTCGGAGATCCTGAAAAGTTTTCAAGTTCACCTTGGTAACTTTGCAGATCAGTTTGAATGTTTGGCTTACATTTGACTCCATTAGAGCAATTAACATTAGGAGCAACTTCCTCACCGTTAGCGTTGAGTTTGCCTTCATTTTCGTTTTTGTGATTGTCTTTTACCGGTACATGGTTGTAACTTGGTGATGGCTGTTGACTCCGTAATTCTGTTTTGCATTTAAATAATGTGCTTGCAACAGATATATATACGAAAAACATGCATGTCAAACATATAATGATCAGCGTTTCTGTCTGTATGCTATACGCCAAGGGAAACAAAGTATTACGAAAGAGTTGGTCTTTCTCACAAACTGTAACAGCTATGTCAGTATTATTGTACCTTAATGTGTACGTGTGTATTCCCCATAACACAGGAACAGGACTGGCAACCAAACCAGCAATCGCAAAATTAATAACACATAACAGAAGAGCAGCACGCGGTTTTATTTGCCAAGCCAGCGGCTTACAAACCTTTCTATACCTATCTACGGCGATTGTCAAAAGACACAGCGCCTCGGCACTAACTGTAAACACATTGAAGAACGACTTCACTTTGCAGAGAATGGAGTCGGGGTAAATGTACCAATACCGCTGCGTAACTATCTCGCCCGTAACCGTTGTCAGGCAACTAGTGATATCAATGCACGCCAAACACAACACAAAGTACTTGAAGTTGCACGTATGGTAATACAATAAAAATACATAAAAAACAAAGAGGTTTCCGAAAAATCCCAGAACAGCTTCCACCCCGACGAATATTGTAACGGGTAGCACAGCGTTCCTCATTTGATCGTTAAGTGACACAGCCATTTGTACGTTATTGACTGCGTGAAAAGTAGTGTTCTCAACAAACGAAGGACTGATCTGTAGGGTTTTCGACATTGTATCTCTTTTCACTTTTGTAACAAATTATATTATGCACTTAGTTGATAAATTCACGAAAATATTTTTATGGTACACATTAAATCAGTTATTCTCAAATTTGATTTTCGCTTTGATAATTATTTTTAAATATTCAAATCCCAACGTCGATATCCTTCACGATTATGCAAAAACTTTAGAAATATGATAAATGTTTGTTCTGAAAAACACACTCCAAATGAGTTATATATATATTCACGAATTCACGAAACTGTTTTTAAATAAACGTACCGTCTATGTGACATTTGTTTTCCACTCCACTCAGTTTCAGAGTGCGGTTTACTGATATTTTCCTGTGCTGTTGCAGTTATTAAATCAGTGTGTCTCATTCACTGTTGACTGAGGGATTGGTTTTCCTGGCAGGCGGAGAATGCACGACTTATATGTTAAAAGTATTCCCAAATGGCTATTTAACCGTTATTTCTTCATAATGTCGTTGGTGCGCCCGTCTGCTTTTTTATTAGTTTCTTTAAATACTTTTCGGAAAAAAATCGGTTAGTCGGTTAATCGGAATGAAAATTTCGATAAATATTTACATGTAACCGTAAAAGCTCGTACGAGACGTGAGTTATTGTATTTTGTTTATAACACAATCTGAATAAGACTGTCATCAACTTAAACACCTCTCTCGTATTATATGTTTCACTTTTTCAACCTTAACGAGAGAAACAAACTTGACAATATTGTTGCAAAATTATGGACTGACAGACGGACGTTCCTACAATTTGGTATTTAAGCTGCTTCTTTGCGCCAAGCTTATTACTTGTGTGGCTCAATTTTAGCCACCCAAAAGAAAAAGCCATATAAAAGCATAATACCAATAATTATTTTTCAACTGCTTTTCAACCGTCCATAAAAATTACTAACCCTAAACCCTAGGCACTTAACTATACATTCGTGTGCACGGACAAACGAACAAATAGAAAGATGGACAAACGAAAGAATTAACAAACAGAACAGAAAGACAGACAGGTAAACAGTTAGACATGCAGTCACAAAGATAAGCACAAAAATACAAAGGCATGTCCTGAATTCCAACCACGCTCTTTGCCCCGTCATCAATATTACTAATGGATTGGTAATCGTGGTATATGGTTGGTATATGTATTCCAAGCAGTCATATGCATGTTTATGTGGAACTGTTCCCCGCTCCATATGTTGGATAGCATTAATTTGATAATAAGCCTTGTTATTTCAAACTTTTAAAAGGGTACCAGAAGCTAACTCGGTTGAAGACCAACATTGCCGTTTCTCGTATATTTAAAGAGTAATTGAAACTATTTTTGTTGATATAACATGAGATGCATCTGTATGGTACGCGTCTGTATCATGACACGCGTCTGTATCATGACACTCGTCTGAATCATGACACTCGTCTGTATCATGACACATAATAACCG
The DNA here is from genome assembly GCA_029582155.1 of Panopea generosa. Lineage (NCBI taxonomy): Eukaryota > Metazoa > Mollusca > Bivalvia > Adapedonta > Hiatellidae > Panopea > Panopea generosa. Next base: position 55,126,977 of record CM055908.1, on the reverse strand, counting down.
TCGGTATCATGGCATTCGTCTTAATCATGACACGCGTCTGAATCATGACACACCTCTGTATCATGACACATAACAAACGTCGGTATCATGACATGCGTCGGTATCATGACAAATAACAAACGTCGGTATCATGACAAGCGTCTGTATCATGACACAAACAACCACCGGTATCATGAAACTCCTCTGATTCATGACTCGCGTCTGTATCATGACACATAACAACCGTCGGTATCATGACACCACTCTGAATCACAACACGCGTCTCTATCATGACAAATAACACACGTCGGTACCATGACACACTTCTGTATCGTGACACAAAACAACCGCCGGTATCATGACACTCCTCTGAATCATGACACGTGTCTGTATCATGAGACATAACAAACGCCGGTATCATGACACGCGTATGTATCGTGACACACGTCGTTATCATGACACGCATCTATATCATAACACATAACACCGTCGGTATCATGACACTCCTCTGAATCATGACACGCGTCTGTATCATGCCGCATAACAAACGTCGGTATCAGGACACGTGTCTGTATCATGACACATGTCAGTATCATTACATGCGTCTGTATCATGGCACTCGTCTGAATCATGACATGCGTCTGTATCATGACACATAACAAACGCCTGTTTCATGACAGACGCGTCTGTATCATGACACATAACAAACGTCGATATCATGACACGCGTCTGTATCATGACATGCGTCGGTATCATTACACGCGTTTGTATTATGACACTTGTCTGAATCTCTGACTCTTTTGTACCATCACACGTGCTTGCAATGATAAGTCCAGGGTTACAGTTCAATCATAAATAATGACAACTTTGTGTCGAATCACCTAACAACTTTTTATGGCGTCCACACATCTGATATTGTGAAAATTTCCATAAAATTCCTTTTGGACGCAAAACCCATTCAAGAAAAAAATATAGCCGATTCGCGTTTATTAAATATGCCCATGAGGGGTAGTCAAGTTAATTAAGGCATTAAAAGTAATACGCTCAAGAGATATGAAAACGTAAAACACAGGAAGAAATATAAAAACGTAACATACGGTTTAGAGAAGACTTGCCTCGAAATAAAAAAGTGACATCAGTGCAGTAGGTACCAAATTATTGAGTTACATTTCGAGTAAGCAACAAATAACATCAACATACAATACTTATTGCATAAAATGGATATACATGTTTACACTCGTGTTAAATATTTTGCATTTCCATATCTCTTCCTATGTTACGTTTTCACATCGCGTATACATAACATGGCAGCTCCAGCTACCAGCGTGCATGAATTAATACTTGTAATAGGTTAATTAATCCATTCATACATTTTATGGTACATCTAGCAACATCAACTGTCAGAACACGTAACTGGCACGGAGTAACTGATAACAGTTTTAAGGTGATCACCTGATCAAATATGAAACCATAATGGAAATGACTCGATAGAAGATGTTGTTTAATCAGTTGGTGAAATTTGAGCTAATATTTGTCACGTGCTGAGTTAGTTTATAATCATGTGTTTATATAAAATCAATTGTAGATACCTGAAATGCATATCGGGATGTGAGATTTTAATAGAATTATTTTCATCTAGAAAACAATCTACTGAAAAGAAGAACTTCTAATTTTTAAAAAAATGGCTTACAACGAGACTTCGGGTAGCGATTTAGCTGTGATACTTAATAATGAGATGAGAAATACTATTTTACCAGTCGCAGTGTTTGTAGGTTTGGAAGCTGTTCTGGGATTTTTCGGAAACCTTCTTGTTTTATACATGTTTATGATGCACTATCATGCTTGCAATTTTCGCTATTTCGTGCTGTGTCTTGCGTTTATCGACATCATCAGTTCCGTGACGACGATACCTGGCGAGGTTTTTACTCAACTTTATTGGTATATATATCCCATACCAACTATTTGTAAAATTAAATCATTTTTTAATATGTTCACCGCATCTGCTGAGGCAATGTGTCTTTTAATGATTGCCGTGGATAGATACAGGAAGGTGTGTAGACCCTTGCAATGGCAAATCAAACCTCGCGTGGCTTACCTGTTGTGCTGTGGAATATTCAGCGTCGCCGCTGTTATTGCATTTCCCGTTTTGTTTTTATGGGGTACGCATTCGTATCTTAAAGTGTATTCCGGATTTAACATTACAGTCACTGTATGTGAGATTGATAAGAATTATCTAAACTCTGCTTTGCCTTTAGAATACACTATAGTAACGCAAATATTGCTTTCGATTTTCTTATTTGTAATGTTATGTATGTATATTTCTGTCGCAAAATCTTTACTCATTAGTAAATCAAATACTTCAAAATACTCTCCACCAGCGTATTTATCTTCATCGAAAGAAAGCAGAGTGGAAGCATACACAATTGATAATGATTATTCGTCTAATAAGGACACTGATACAAATATGTCAGATTCAGAAAATATTCGGAAAATTGAACAAATTAACCAGAAAGATGATGCCAAAGCAAATGCATTGAAAACATCCATGCGAAAATTAGGAAGAGGTAACACTAGAACAAGCCTGAACAACATCAGCAGTATTTGTAGAAAAACATCACCGACCACAAGTTTGCCAGTTGAGAGGAAAAGAGACAAAGCTGCGCGTGTGCGCAGGAAGACACTCACAGTGTTTGTTTTGACGGTAGTTTTCATCCTAACAACTGTTCTGTATCTAACGTTGTTGTCTGTGATTGCCCGAGAAGAAGTCCTGCAGAACATGTCAAATTCGGAAAAGGCTGTTTATTTCTTCTTCTTTCGGTTATATTTCCTAAATCACGTAATTAATCCAGTTGTTTACGGCCTACTGGACCAAGAATTTCAAACAGCAATAGGTTTCGTCAAGCATTGAATCACAAAATGTCAGGAAACAAGTTATAGACTGTTTGAATAAGTGTTGTGTACCTGAATTTGTTAACATTACAAGTATCGAAGTTTGTGTTATGAAACGGCATATTTATCTTAGCAAGGAAAATATTATGCTATTATGCAACTTCAAATTTAATGCCAAGTGTTTTTATCCGATTATGGAACTTTTCTTTACCTAAGGCTTGGACTGTAATGCATTATGGTAACATTCTTTTTGGCTTTTTATTTCATTACAAACGTTCTCTCCAAGCAATTAGAAAAAGGGGTATATTTAAGTTTTTATCTCACATAACGATTTTTACTTAAGAAGCATGATAACGTAAAAGAAGGAAAAAGAAAATGAGGAAAGAAAGCATAGATTATTATCAGTTTCGAAGTGTTGGCAAAACACAATAACGAGTAGTTTACGTTTCATTCGACATGGTCATAATTCTGGAAGACCTTCTATTTCAAAACGTACGAAGTGTGTTTAAAATAAGTGGATTTTTGTAATATGTTTTAATATAGCACATGAATGAACATTGTATTGCCATCAAAATAATATTTCCTCTATGCAATTGCTTAATTTCGTATCAGTTGCACAACAATTGTTTATCAAATTATAATCACTATCATCAATATTGAAAAGTGTGGAGCTGGTGGGCGGGGATACTTATACTTTATGGTCATATTATGTGGTGACAAGCGATGAGCTAGGTCGGCTGCACCCATAACCATGTTTAACGTATTGTGTATTACTCTTCAATTATAATACTACTGGTTAAAATATTCCAGATGAAGACTAGATACTCAGCCTAATTCATGTAAATACACTTTGTGATGAGCTGGACCAATTCCCATAACGTTTCCAGTGTAAATGAACTGTCAACCTCTCGCAACAATGAATTATAAATCTCGGGGAAAATAATTGATCGTATTTGTTGTAGACAGTTTATAACCTCAGTGTTATGGAAATGCTTAAATAGACCAACGGATATCTTGATATATTTTCAAGTAACTCTATTTCTGAAAATTATATATACACATGATGCAGAAATGAAAAAAGAATAACTCAGTATATGTGTACAAGTTTGTCCTATGGTCGGTATATAGATATATCTTTTTCCTCACAAACATAACTGAAGATATAGTGATTCTTCCCTTTTTGTTTTGTTTGTTAGATTATGTAAAGAACAACGAAGGAAAGATGTTTGAATCAATTTATCGATACTTCATCGAACGCACAATAGCAGAATAGTGTGAAATCTGTTACCAGATAAACATTATGTAAAATATTATAAATGAGCACACGTTTATTAACTTCCTTGTTTATAATGACAAGTTTGCGCATGTAAGTACCGTAGTATGTTTCGATATGAATCATTAAGGAATATCTATTCTTTGTCTGTATATAAAGATAATAAATAGTGACTAACATATCGAAAATAAAACAGATAAAGGGAAATATATTGCTCGAAAGGGAAAACAACATGCATCCATAACGTATAGTTTAGATTCGTTGATGTGTTCGATGTTCACGGATGGATACTGTAACAGACATTTTAAAAGTTAATGTAAAACTATTTTTTAAATGTTTGATAATACAGTTCAACTGTGAAGCTTTTTAGTTTTATGCTTCCCGAAAATACTTAGCTAAAGAGAGTATTTGAAGGTGCAAAAAGCAGAAGAAATTTAAACGGAAAATTTAAAAATGGCAGATAATACGTCTGAAATGGCCGTGAAACTCAACGACGACATGAGGGACTCTGTTTTGCCAGTGACAATTTTCGTCGCTTTAGAAGCAGTGTTGGGATTTTTTGGAAACGTGATTGTTTTATACGTGTTCTTCTTTCGTTATCATGCCTGCAACTTCCGATATTTTGTCTTGTGCTTGGCTTCCGTTGACATAACCAGCACACTGACAACCATACCTGGTGAGATAATCACACAACTGTTTTGGTTCATTTATCCCGTAACAACAATCTGTAAAATAAAGTCCTTCTTTAACATGTTTACAGTTTCTGCTGAAGCACTATGTCTGCTGGCAATTGCCGTGGACAGATACAGGAAATTGTGTCAGCCTCTGGCTTGGCAAATAACGCATCGTGTTGCTTTCATTTTATGCTTGGTTATATATGCTGTTTCAGCTGTACTGGCATTCCCCGTTCCCTTTTTTTGGGGAACACATTCTTACATTAAATTATATCATGGAGTTAACGTGACTGTCACTGTGTGCGAGAAAGATTATAAGTACGCACAGGTCAACTCTTCCAGACCTTTACAATACAGCATTGCAGTACATGTACTGATATCACTATGGATGTTTCTTCTTTTTTGCGTATATATTTTCATCGCAAGAACTCTTTTAAAATCGAGATCTAAGTCAATGGACCAGTCTACATCGCCAGTGCCACCACCTGGTGGATCTACGACAACGAGAAGGGCAATAAGAGATGTTCGTGACTATGAATATTCATCTACTTATGACACTGACTTAAATCTATCGGACAATACAACGTGTGCTGTGCAAAGCAATAAAGATGAGGTTGTCAGACTTAATGACATCAAAACCAATTTATCGGTTCCGCAATCTAATAAAGTTCGCGGTCAAATGCATACCGTTAAAAACAAATCGTCATCGAACACCGTACATACATTTCGGATGAAAACGGATATAGATTCACGTAAGCGAAGAAAGACGCTGATCATGTTGATTCTCACGGTAGTGTTTATTGTAACCACCGTTTTGTATCTGACATTGCTGGCAATGATAGCAGATGACGTCTTGCAGCAAATGTCGGATTCGGAAAAAGCTGTGTATTTCTTCTTCTTCCGGCTATACTTTGTAAATCACGTGATCAATCCGTTTGTATATGGACTATTGGATCCAAAATTTCGAAGAGCTGTTCACTCAATAAAGCAAGGTATCTCTAGCAAGGACCCCAGCACGATCATTTCAGCATAAAAATGTTCCTTACTCTATCAAATGCAACAACAAATATAACGTGGGTGAAAAGAACTATTGTATGTATATAGCATGTATTTGTCAAAAAATGCCAGCATATATAAATGTACGTCATGTGTAAACATTAAAGTTTAATGACGAGACGAGTCCTTAAATAAATAAGAATTGTAAATAGAAGCATTGATCACAAAACCCTTTTATGATATACATGTACATGTTTTATAGATTTATGTATCAAATAAGTAATATTTCTTTTAGATTGGTAATATATTTTACAAAATAAATCGTATATCGAAGATCAAGTTCAAAACCAATCCAACTCTATATAGACATGAGAGGTAGATAGACTAGCTGTACTTTTATTCTGTTTTATGTTAAAGGAGGTCTGACTCTTCCACTATAATATTTATTTTTTTCACATGAAACATTTTATTTTTTGGTAGCACAACGCGTGTTCATACTATGAACATTTTACCTTTAGTCTCAAGAAAATTAATATCAATATTAGGTTACATTTGGTTTCAAATATATATATTTGTGTTAATGATATTGCTCTGGGTGTATATTTGAATGACAATGGCCTGATTAAAAGACAAATTTTGTTTACAAATATGTCATGTTTAACAAACAACATATAAATTCTTGATCATCATATATGTTTTGTCAACCAATGACCTGATAAGTATATTTTCGTTAGATGTAAAATTAATTTCATTTTAAAATGCCCAGCTTTTAAGAAAACAATATATTTGAAGTTAATAAATTAGAAATTATTTTATACTAATTACTTTTAGTTCGATTGCGATGAAAGCTCAGAGCTTATATGAACAGCTCTCGAGTCCGCTTCCTTGGTAGAATTAGTACTGAGTGTTGTTTTATGAGAGGCATCGGGTCGAGCTTGAGGATCGTACCAGCAACCTCTGGAGTGAACGGCCAACACTCTGTCCATTACATACCGCCCCGCGTGAATTATTAGATATCAACACATTTTGTTTGTGTGGTATGAATATTATGTATTTTAACAAGAACCCATTTAGGCATGTTAGAATATATTGTGTTTGTGTGATGTAAACGCAAATATGACTTATTTTAAAAATAAAAAACACGTTAAGGCGTATAGATATACACTGTTTGTTCAACGAACATACAAATATACTAGTAACATGTTTAAACAAGGAGCAAGACTAAGTATGTTAGTGTATATATTTTGTTTGTGTTATATAAATATAAATATGACAAAGACCAAGTTTAGGCACATTAGCATAAATAATTAATCTGGTAAAAACTCGCCGCATATGGTACGGAATGTTCATGGAAGTCTGTTGTAAAAGAAAGTACCTTTAGAAAGTACCTTTAGACTATACGTGACCCTATTTCATCGGTTGCCATGGCCATTTATTTTCAGAGATCTGGGGAACAATGTCCGTTACTTTCAGAGATCTAGGGATCAAAGGCCTTATTTAGAGATCTAGTAGGATATTGTCCTTAAAAAAAAGGGGAAAAATACCTAATTTGATTAATTTTATCAGAGACATAGATACAGCAGGCCCGTAGCTAGACTTTAAAAAACAGGGAGTCCGATTCTAGGGGAGTGGGTTTGAGGGCATGCTCGCCCTGAAAAAATTGGGCGATGATGCCATTTCTTGCGTTTTCCTACATTTAAGAAGCTATTTTGCAGATTTGGAGGTGTTTTTTTTAGCCAAGATTAATGACCCGTTTATTGTTTATACATACACATACATAACACAAGCATAACATGACAATATAGAATTTTGATATATTGTATTAACAGGTATATTCCAACATCATTTAATAATCATCTTATTCATCATGCATTATTCATTATTTTAAGTTTTATAACTATTCATTCATTTCAATGATAGAAACTTATTTTACGTTATAATAATAATTAATAAATAATGATTATCATAATAGTAGGAGGCTATCTGTATGATGTTGTTGTTGTATGGTGTTTAGCGTCGCTTTCAACAATTGTTCAGTCATATCGCGACGGTGCCTACTAGAGACAGTATTCTAAGCGCTGTCACACTGGAGTATCATGCCGCAGACACATGGTATGATACCCCACCCAGTCACTTTATACTGACACCGAGCCGACCAGACCTAGAACTCTCCTCTAAATGCTGAGCTCAAGCGAGGAAAATTCTAGTACCAATTTTAAAGTCTTTGGTATGACCAGGCCGGGGATTGAACCCACGACCTTCCGCATGCGAGGCAGACGTTCTACCACTAGACCACGCCGCGGTCTTTATCTGTATGAATTCAGTACAATATTATTATTCTTTTATATAACATCATTCCTTTATAATTTGCCAATGTTCAATATCTTACCAAAACGAAAAAGCAAGACATGATATGGACACTCTAAAACGAAGTACAGTCAAACCTGTGTAAGCGGTCACCTCTATTAAGCAACCACTTGTCTTGCAGCCACATTTTCTATTTCCTATTTTTATGCTTAAAGTGCAAATTAACCTATATGAAGCACCAACCTGTGTTGAAAAGCCACTTTTGCTATTTCCCATGACTGTCTGCTTAAGACAGGTTTTAATGTACAACATTCGATATTTAGATTTCCGCTTTTCATTGGTTATAAAGAAAGGATGTAATTAATAACTGCTTTATTTTCTTTGTTCAGCCCGATATATGTTATTTGATCTTTTAAAGAAGATATAATATTAGAATACAGATTCTCCATCTTTCGTATTTTTGTATTAAATGCTCATTTCTGAATTTCCACAGTTGCCATTTTGTCTCATATACAACCCCATTTACTGTATTTAGTTCCCTAGGACACCGAAGCAAGCCGAGAGAGACGTCGGAGAAAGTTAAGATTTCAAAGTCAATATTTAAAATAGCAGTTCAAAGAAGAGATTTGCTAGAGTTTCTCTTTCTTTATTACAAAGATTGCATATACCTTGTGACAGATGCATTATGTTTAACCTATGTTCTGTGAATATATCATTATGCAACTATTTCCATTGATATTGTTTGGCTTTTCTCGATGCGAGCGGAAAGTTAATATTTAGCCAAATATTTTCACATTTAATATTGCTTAAAAGTAGCTTTCGTTCCCATTTTACCTCGGTGTTTAGTTTTTCAAGTTTGTTTTTCAAATTTGCCATAATATGATGAATTTTTAATTTATTTGACATTATCATTTGATTATTGAAATTAATCAGGACTGTTCCTTTTAAGTTGCATTTATCTTGTCTGCTATGTACATTAAATTCAGTACTGGTAAACATCGCTTTAATGTATTTTTGTGGTATTGATTTTTTTAAGAATCGACCACTCTGATATCCAATTACGTTTATACTTCAATTTCTTTAGAAGATCACTCACTGAAATAACTGCACGATTATTACCGCTCCATATACTCAAAAGTGTAATTATGACCTAAAGAAAATCGGCTTTTTATTAAAAGTTATTTCGTGATTTCCAAATAACGGCATATTTTTCACATCATCAATAGTTTGTGGTGCAAAGTTTTTACGGAATTTTGTCCAAGCTGTAATTATGTCTGTGTTAAACGGTATAATCTGTTTGGGAGTTGTAAGGCCAATATTTGAATAAATCTTACAAAAGAAGTAATTTTGAGCAAAATGACCATCAGCTGATTATAAATAGTACTTTCCGATAGCGTTCAAGTGTTCAAGCTCAGAATTAATTATTTTATAAGTTGTTTTTATTTTCATGCATAAACAAACCATTTCTACCATATCCAACCCACCGTTTAGATGCTTTTGGTAGATAATTGTTTTTGATACAATTGTTGTTGTTTTTTGTAGCACCATAAAAAATTTAGCATTATATTTTGTAATTCTTTAATGTACAGCTCCGGAATACCTCGCATTTGTAGTTCAAAATTTATTTGTGATAAAACAAGTTTTAAGTATCAATACTTTGCCCTGGTATGTAAGGTCTCGTGCCTTCCATACTTGCAGAGAGTTCTTTATTTTATTTTATCTTTTTCAGCCAAATTGTATTATTGTCTTGTTTTTATTCATTTGAGCACCTGATGCCTTTTCATATCTGTTTTAATGTTCAAAGATGTAAGGTAGTGAATTTTCAGTTTTTGCAAAGGGTTGGGTGTTATCTACATACTGGAGGTATTGATTTTGGATACATTTTTTTAATATCAATTCCAAAAATCTGGGTTTTTACAAATAATCACCAAATGACAACAAATAAAAAAAGCACATAAAATGAGTTGATACATGCAAATGTAATGCAGTGTTCGTTCATGCATATAGATTCACAAAAATCGAAATTGAACAAGTGTGTAGCATAAGTCTTAAAATAAATTCTTTGAGGCTGAAATTCAAAACATTTAAGTATTAGACTAAGCATTCACCAACGTCTATCTGATAACAAATTGTGACAGTTTCCTAATTATTAGTCGCAAATTAGATAATTGATGTTATCAAAGGCATACAAATACAGCAATAGTTCATATAGTCGAATTAAGTATCTTTCCTAAATGTATTATGATGACAAAATCCAACTGTTCAATTAAATATGCTTAATGTTTAATTTTTTATTCCAATTTCACAATTCTAAATGATTTGTTCAAACATTCATGCCAAATGCCTGATTCTAAATACTTGATTATCATTGTAAATAATATGTATACTGTTTTATTCTTTAAGTCTATTTCTTAGTTCTAAATGATACATTCTTCATGCCAAATGAATGGGTTAATTCTTTATGTCTTTTTAATAGTAGTGGTAGTGATAGTTGTGATTGTTTATGATGGTGGAAGTAGTGGCGATAGTGTTTGTGATAATGAAATGGTATCGGTAGGTGTAGTGGTAGTGACAGTGTCATTGGTAGTGGCAGTTAATATTATAGTTGTTGTGATGGTGGTTGTAGAAGTGACCGCGGCACTGGTTGTGGTAATGGTAATGGTAATGCTAGCGCTAATATAATTGTAAATGGTATTTATAATAGCAAAGGTAGTGGTAGTGGTAGGAGTGATCGTAGTGGTATTGGTTGTGGTGGTATATTATAGCTTAATTTCAATATTGATAAGGAGTTGCAGAATAAAAAGAAACACTTTCATTTAGAAGATGAAAGACCAATCTCCCAATATGCACTATAAATTCACATAGTAAAACAAGACAAATATTATATAACTGTTTACAGGCGCAGACACTTACATGGTTTCAGAGCCAGCACAGCAACGGAAAAATTCCCAGGTCTTATCTTTTCGCAAACTGAATATTTACTTCTTCTTTTAGTGAAAATATATCACCATATATCTCCTTTAAATCTCGTTAAGGCGCGTGGTCCGGTGGTAGAGCACCGAACCCAGGATCGGAAGGTGGGGGGGGGGGGGGTTCAATCCTCCCCACGGTCATGCGTGGTTTCCTTGAGCAAGACACCTTTTCCGCATATGCTTGGTACTGGTTATACACAGGAAGACTTCGAGCGTGATTTGCATAAATTGTAAGAACTTGAAGTAAAATAAATAAGTTAAGTCTGCACGTGTTGTATATATATGGAAAATATTCACATTACAATGCATTACTCCCATCTAAAAACTGGATGTTTTATCTGTAAAACAGGATATTTTTTTCTATAAAAACAGTGGGTTTTCATAGAATCCGTTTCTAAAGTATTCTGGGAATATGAAACAAAATCAGATAACTTTGGTGACATTACTATACACGTGCAAGTATCATGCGTCCATGCACGCACATGCTTTACCATAATAATATATCACGAAAGTTAATAATCATGGCAACACTGCATATATATGATGTTTATAAAAAATATACGTGACTCAATACTGAAAATAACAACACGTATAATTATGCTAAATGTAAATACGAGAAAAATCATATATCAACGTAAACAAAACTATGTATGTTTTGTTATCTGAAATAGAAGCTTTAGCATTTGTATACAATATGTTCTTTGTTTGTATTTTAATATAAAAATAAATTTCATATCAACAATATGTTAAGATGTGTTTATTTCTAATATGGGTAAACTCCACGTCCGGACAGCCCACATATCAAAGCGAGTTCTTTAGAAAGTCGTTTATATCCATGTAAGCGTCAGTATGAAATATGAAGTTAAATTATTAATGCATTAATTTTATGTAAACTTAACTACATAATCATGTTTTGATTATCCGTCCAAAATTACGAATAGTGTAGCAAATCCCAGGACTGCGTTCATTTCGGTTAAACGTTAGCCAACATATTTTTCTGGATACTGGCTCAATCTCTAATTAGCACACAACACGCAACACATTATGGGAACCAGATATTAAATTTGTTTGCTGTTTAACGGTGCTGAACATAGCCTAGTTTCTTAGATACTCTGGGAATTTGGAAAAAAAATCCGTTAAGCTTGGTGACATTGCAATATACATTCAAGTGTGTATTGCCATCCATAAAAATAAAATTAGATACAATATCGAGATGTAGTGAGGCCGATATAACGATACTATCTTTCGCCATGTTAAAAGTCATTCGCCATGTAAAACATGTTGTTGATGTTTTAACTTCACTGCAAAATAAACCCCCAGGTTTCTGATGGAATTCGTGAAAAAAAATTGTAAAAATAATCCTAATCATTTTTTTAAAACATTTGTTTTTGATATTCCTGAAAACGTAAACGTAAAGATAGTAGATATGTACATTCATGGTAGTTATACTATATTGGATAGGAATGGGAGCAGGGAAAATACCATTTTATATAGAGTAGATTTTGGGCAACCAAATGTGCTTTTCATGTCCGGTTTTATAAACCAACCGCTTTCTCGCTGTTTTGTTAATCGCGTGTAATTTTTATTGCTGTTTCTTTTTATTTCAAATATTCAACAAATTGTATTTACATCATGTATGATATAGCTTTCAACAGTTATAAAAAGATTTTGTTCGGTCTCATCTGAATAATCTTCCAGTAACACTCAGTTAGTTTCGATTATCTCAAGTACAATCAAGTCCATATCTCACAATCCACTCAACGCATTTGATAGAAACTTTATGTAAAGCTTAATTTGCAGTTATGAAATCAAAGTGGGATAGCTCTTGTTGTTTTTTGTGCATATTATGGCCCTTGTTTGGCTTAGAAACTATGATTAAAGTTTATTTTTCAGCAGTCAATATTGCATGCTTTCTATTGAAACTTCATAAATAAGTGAGACAACTCTTGTTTACTTGAATTGGTCAACAGTCTTAATCAAAGTTGGTGTGACAGATGATTTTAATAGTCAAAGGCACTGTGGCTATATTCATTATATTGAGATGTTAAGTATTATGAAGTCGCTACTGTTGAGACTAGGTCATTTATTACAGTACAGGGAATTTATTATCCAAAAAGGGTACAATTATGTAATTTACAAAATTATCTTTTCGTGAACTGATCCGTTTTTAGCTTTACCAAAGGCCAGCAGGGCTAATGGCATGGTAAATTGTCTGACGTACGTCCGTCCTTCCGTTAAAGTTTTTCTTGTAGACGCGATAGCACCTTCATTTTTCAGTGAATCTTAACCAAACTTGCACAGCAGTTATATAACCACAAGATCTAGGACGAGTTGTTGAACCAGCATGATTTGACCTCAAATGCCCCCACCACAGGGCTTATAAGCACAATTTAAGTAAAATCTAAAATAAACAACAGTTAATCTGAACGTTCAAGGCCTAGACCTAAGATATTTTACATGTAGCATATGTTGTCAGTAGAGCGATTAAGGTACTCTTGGGCCATTTGTTTGTCTATCACCAATCTGGCCATCAATGATTTCTTCTGAAACATCTTCTCTGAAACCACTGACTCTATTGTATTAGGTAATGACTGATAAAGTTATCATTAATCAATAAAATCAAGTTGTGCATTTAATCATCTTGAAAGACTACAAATGAACACATGCGAACTTCATTGGAATTGACATAATCTTATTTTATACAGCGAAATCCTTCATCTTAATCTGACTGTTTTACTTTTAACCATTTATAGTCTGGTGTAATTAAATATCTTGTTTACACCAATTGTGGTACTTAACATGATTGACTTGTCATATAACTGCTTGTATATACTGTAAATTATATTTGATTGTATTTGTTTCGTGTAATGTTTATAGTCATATGTAAATATAAATAATTAAAAGTACAAAATATATTGCTTTTCCGTCACCCTCTAGCTGATATGAGCCAAAGGCACAATGTTTGCATTTCTGATCACCCTGTTCGGTCTAGCTGCATCGACACCAGACTTACATAGTCATTTAACCATAGTATTGCAAAATTTCATGGACTTTCTAAACTGTCACGAAATAATTGAAAAATTGTTGAAAGCTCCAATAAACACCATACAACAACAAATGACAATGAGGCGTTATGTGGTATATAAATCATCATGGAGACTAGCCGAATGGGGATTCAAACTCACGACCCAGATTTGATAGTCAGATTTACTACCTACTGAGCAAATAACAGAGAAAGTCTACCTTAGTAAACTTTAAACGGTTTTGAGACTGCAATTTTGCACACTCTCGCGGTCGTTCATTTTGTTTTACGACCTTGATTCACCTACCTGGATTTGTGGGAATGTAGTTAGTGACTTGCAGAGACAAGATGGGTATGATATTGGCAGTGACTTGGAAAGGTCAATGGTATTGGTTAACAGTTTTGTAAATCCTCGGAACGAGGAAATTATTATTAGACATAGACTACAATTAAAAGCACTGCTTTTGGATAAGTGACACCATTGCATTGATTACTGAAATAGTGTGTGACATCATTGCATTGATTACTGAAATAGTGTGTGACATCATTGCATTGATTACTGAAATAGTGTGCGACATTATGGCATTGATTACTAAAATAGTGTGTGATAACATACATTATTAAGCCTAAAACATTGATATTTTTATTAGATATATCATTTTACACGTTATTTATCGCCTACTTGCGATGAATGTTCATACTTAGCGAATTCCTCATCATTGGGCATATAAGAAATCGGCAAAGTGTTTCGAATGTCTGCACTATTCTGCTCGTTTTTATAGATTTTACTAGTACAGCGTTAGGCACTAGGTATACAAGACATACTTTTGTGAAATCGATAATCGCAAGTTTTAATAATGAAATTTAATGTTATAAAATGCACTTAAAGCATATGTTTTAAAGGAGATAATTTCAGAATTGTATTAAGTTTATAAATGCACTGTTATTTATTACAAAATGTAAGTTATTGATTATTATATTAATATATAACGGGCATTTTAAAATATAAGTCATGCAAATCAAACTGTGCTCAGCCAGTCATCTGAAGAAACATAATTGTTTAACAGTTTTATGTTTATTTGAAAAATTGTTATGACAAGTTAATAACAATAGGGTAATGTATAATATATGATTTTTTTAATTTACAACTTTATTAGAAATTAATTCATAATTTCTTAATGTCGATTTCAATGCAAAATTATCGTAACCACTGTAGTCACAAAACTGAATTCCGGCAAAAAACAAAGAAAAGTTTTTCCTGATTTCCCTTCAAATTTGCTAATTGATTCAAGATAGTTTACTGAAGGTTTGTATTTTTTTATCCGATTTGGACATTTTTTAGCCATAATAAAAATCTTCATTTTTTTCAAAATGTCTCGTGAAAACTACGACTTTATTCGATCCAGAAGATAAAGCCTTTACACAATCACTTTCAATGTATATATTTGCGGAAACGTAAATTAGTGCACAATCCATCGCAATTAATATTAATTGAATAATTTTATTTTTGAAAAAGTAATATAATTTATTATAGAGTAAGTCGATTTTTTCACGCTATATGGACCGACTTTTTAAATCATTTTGTTTAAAAGTGAACTTTTAGGTGTAAATTGTGGACTTGAGATTCGATTTACGCGGTGTACAACAATGTTGAATATGCTTCCCGAAAAGAAATTGATGATATTAAAGGAATCTCTGTCTTATCTGGTATTGCAGGAAGATGACAAGTTAACCGATTTTTAAGTTAAAACTACTATTTTCACGATTTTTAGAAGGCATGTGTTTTTCACAAATTTTCTGTCAAAATGTGACATTTGTGACGTCATTTTGACAAATGTCACTCCACGAGTCGCTGGCGTTCCTACTTGCCAGTCTCTATAATTAGACACTGATTGTATACTTTCTATACTTGATCATAATTTACTTTTAAAATGAGATGTTGACTGCTTGAAACAGCTTTTGACAGCTTTGGAGATTGCTGGCAACGTGTTAGTCTGGGATCCTGCCCAACTTCATTCGTATGTACCCGAAATAAATTTTGGATGATAATTCCTAACAAAGATATATTTACAGTGTTGATGGTAACAGGCAGAATTGTGAAGTGGTTATTATCGTCGATTTCGTATCGTAAGGACTAGTGTTCAATACTACTCGGCACCTAAGTTTCTCTTTTCAATCCCATTCGGCATGTAACTTTTTTATTTACACAATAAAGTCAATTATTTATGTTTATATATTGCATTTTGTAAATTAACCTTTCAGCTGTTAAAAAAAAGACTCTTCTGTCCTTCCCTCAATCTCTTCTTTGGCTCTACTTGCCAAAGGCCAGCAGGGCTTATGTCGTGGTAAAGTGTCCGTCGATTGTCCGTTAACCTTTTTCTTGTAGACGTGATAGCATCCATACGTCATTTTTCAATGAATCTTGACCAAACTTGTACAGTATTTATATAACTACAAAATTTCGGACAACTTCTTGAACCAGCGTGATTGTACCACAAATGCCCCCCTGCCACAGAGCTTATAAGCACGTTTTTAAGAAAACTAAATAAACACCTTTTCTCTTAAAGTTCAAGCCATAGACCTTAGGTATTTTACATGAAGCATTGTTATTATGGGGGTCTTCTGAAAGGGTTGTAAAAGTTGGGTTCCCAGGGTCAAATTTGGGCATTTCATCTGAAGATATCCTATGTGTCCTCTCTAGTGAAGTCAAACACGACTTCGTTGAACTTGGTGATGAGGATTACATGCATATTCAAACAGCACTTATCAAGACGTTTGACATACAGAGACAGGAGATACAGAGGGTGAGGCTGATCCGCCTGCAGAAAGGACAAGGCAAAGATGTGCATGGATGTTGCTTATTATGATGATATGTAAATAATAAGAGATGACTATAGGAGACGTTTTACCTAAGGGAACGCTATTTGGTACTTTCAGGGAACTACGTTTAAAACTTTTGGAGATCTAAGGAACAGTGGAAATACTTTTAGAGATCTGGTGAACATAGACAAAATACTTTTGGGGCACGTTGGCAAATACTTTTGGAGATCTGGGGAACAATAGGCATTACTTTAAGAGATCAAGACAACAGGGACCCCTCTGAGAAGGCCTCTATGGTGACGGTGACAGTTATACGTTTTGAAAGGTGTAAGTTTATATCGGTAGGCATACGTGAGTGTTATATGAGTGCAGATTCTGATGCTAATTCGTTTTGATGTGTATATGTGTTGATGGGTTGATGAATATGAGTGAGGATTTGATGATTACATGAATTGATAAGGATACATTTTAAGTTTATAGTGTGAAGAGTATAAATTTTGATGAGTGACTGACAGGAGCCTTGATACTTTTGAACTTTCAATGAGTATACATTTAATGATCTTAGTATAATGTTTCTTTGAGTAAAAATGTTAGTAAGTGTACGTTTTGATCAGTATATGATTCATTGCATACCGCTTTTGCTGAGATGTGTTTCGATGAGTACAAGTCTTTATGATTTTAACTTTTGATGAATTATGTCTGAGTTAATTGTTAAAATTCCAAAGCAGGTGCAACATTAAAAAATAATTGTTAAAAATGCCTAAAGGTAGTTTATTCATTGCAAATACAATACTTACGTCTTTATCCAAGGAAGATAACTCGGCAAGCCTTAACTTGCATGCCATGAAATAAACGTATCATACATATCTACTATGTACACAAACTTAACATCACACACTGTATTATTCCCGTTTAAGTTGTTTTATCGTGAAAATCAGTATCCATTTCCTGTATAACAAAAACGACACTTTTTCGTTTTGTTCATCGCAACATATTGCCATTACATGTTAGTTTTCGTCCTGTAATCAGAACCAGGATGTTCTTATTACTGTTAAATACCAAGTGAATTATAAGCAACAGTTTATCTGTAATTGGAATAAAGATATATATAGTATTCCATTATATTCTATAATTATTATTTTCTATTCTTTATTCTATTCTACTCTATTATTTTCTATTCTGTTCTATTCGATTATATTCCATTCTATTCCATTCCATTACATTACATCCTCTTATATTCCATATCGTTCTATTATATTATTTCATTTTATTCTATTCTATTCTTATCTCTTCTATTCTACTAGTCTTGATAGCCGATCAAATTACCCCCAAACTACAATGCCATTTTTTTCACCCAGGTAACGGATTCGAGAGCAATTCACAAGATCTATGTGGCCATTCCTCTCCGCAGTCGACCTTTTATCAAGAAGCATCAATACAAAAATGACGCGTTGTTGTTATTTCTGTTTTCTAAATAGCTTAAATTGCAGCGGTGTTCGTCTGTCGTATCATTTGGTAAACACATCCCTTGATTGAATGTGTTTTATACTCAAGCTAAAACACCCAATAATCATTATTTGCTTACTTGTATATCCGGTGCACATGAACGCTAATTAGTCAATATTTCAATTTATGTCAATAGTTAGGTTATAAATATATTTTGCAATCGTTAAGTGTCCTTGATAGCACGAGTGAGTATATCCTTGTTGGTAAGTTCGTGTGGAATGAAAAGTGTGCGTGAAATTGTGACTGAATTGTAGACGGTGGACATTATTGAGTTTGGTTAGACTACATATGCCAGTGACGAAAATACATTTATATTTACACAGGTACAACAATTCATTAAATACACGAAACGTTTTGTCAACAACTAACTCTCTTGGCATCAGTTACCCAATTTTAAACAGCCCTTCAATGTACCAGAACGATATTGTGACAGAACTTAAAAATAAACATGTTATGACTTTTCTCTCTGTTTTTTTTCTAATTTCCTTCTTGTATTACTTTCTCTTTCATTTATCTCTTTGTTTCCTTTGATTGTTGGTTTATATCCTATTGAATGCTATAATCTTGATTCTAATGATACTTGTATATTGAAAGGAGAGGGTCGTAACTAATGTTGCTAGAATTTGTGGTCCAACTCATTTGCTTATTGTGTGAATTATGCAATAAATATATTTAAACTAAAACCCGCGTCAAAATAATTTTACTTATTATAACCAGTCTACGTTTTGTTTTTGTTTATCCTTTTGTTTATCCTTTGAAAGCTATTTATCATTTTGGACATGTTTTTTTATTATTTAGTATTATGTTTTGTTTCATATTTTAATTAGAGGTATCTGACCTATAACTGAATTTCAAGTTAATGCTACAGTTGCATAAACGGAAGATAGCTGATATTCGAAAAACTGGTAAGCACAATAAAAAATAAATTAGTTTTACCAATGTTATCTAAACATTCTTGAAAACGAAATCTAGAAAAAACACTCCTGGATTTTGACCTTGACCTTATGGTGATTACAAAACATATACACTGGCATACTTTATAGCCAATCTAGTAGATCAGGAAGTAGGACAAAGCAAAGAGATAACAAGTTAGTGATCGTTGAATGTTAAATTGCTTTGGTTATATCCGATATCCGTAACCTGCCTAAATACAAATACTGTTAATAATATTATTTTTATCATTGTCGTAATATCTGCGTTTTATAGAAGATATAAATAAACATTCGTGATAAAGTGTTCCGTTTCGTGAATCCGGTCGGTTAGTCCAAGTGTCAACATGTGCATTAAATAACATTGGAATGCTCAAGGTGATAAAGACACTAATAATCAATAAATTTAGCGAATAAATAATATATTATAATAATTATGATATCGATTAATTTGAATAATAGTCACACACACACACACACACACACACACACACACATTACATACACATATGCACACATTACATACACATACGTACACATTACATACACACACGCATATGTACACATTACATACACATATGTACACATTACATACACATAAGTATGTACACATTACATACACATTCGTATATATTGCATACACATACGTACACATAACATACACATATGCATACATTACATACACATACGCACACATTAAATACGTACACATTACATACGCATACGTACACATTACATACATATATTTACAAATTACATGCACATGTGTTCACATCACACACGCACACAAACACACACACGCACGCACGCACGCACGCACGCACGCACGCACGCACGCACGCACGCACGCACGCACACACACACACACACACACCATCTATCACCCGCGGGAAATTACGCTAGCTCCGCGTCGTTTTATTTGAACAGAACAGAACAAAATACAGCTTACGTTTATCGTGTTTGGTTAAGGAATAGACTGAACTATAGAATCCGGAAACCACAGTTTCCCCTCCCGTATACAGTTTGATGGGCGGTTTGACATAAATTCAATTATCACATATAGGCTGGTAAACGAAATCTTGCGTAGCATCATGTCTCGGACTAATTGCAACACAAACGTTTCTATTATTTTCGTAAACTACAATATATGTAGTTATACAGGGAGAAAGTTGCATTCAC
Organism: Panopea generosa; assembly: GCA_029582155.1. NCBI lineage: Eukaryota > Metazoa > Mollusca > Bivalvia > Adapedonta > Hiatellidae > Panopea > Panopea generosa. The sequence continues at coordinate 55,106,431 of CM055908.1, read as the reverse complement.
TCAGATCAGGCATTTCTGAGAAAATTGACTTTATATTAAGGGCATAACGAAATGTTCTAATAACCACTCACATATACATATTTGAGTGTTGTGGTACCTTTTTTGATAATTTATGGTATGTTTTACCTTAATTTATACATTATTTACATGTACATAGGTTTAATGGTATTTTTTATCATTCTTTGCATTTGAATGTAAGAAATAATTCATTTTTTCCTTTTGTGATGGGGGAATTACCCCACCCACTATTATGAATATACAAAAAAAAAATCGAAAATGAAACAGACAAATTTGTGTTAATAATTATTTCATTTGCATTAATTATGAAATCTCAAATATAACTCCTCAAAATGATCAGTTTAAATTATGGTTCAGCATACATGCGTTAATTAATAGATTTGATACACGCGTAATGTATGTACAATTCTATCACTCCAGAACTGTCCGATAAACATTGTAATACAGAATGCAAATACAATTACACTATCTTTCCAATTATCAACAAATGGTAATAAAACTTCGTGCCTTCGTACTTTAACCCTTTCCCTCATATAAACGCTTTCTGACCCCTCTATAGCAGACGGCCTTTTGAAACATGGTGGCAAAAGAAGAAATTGCATAAAACGTGCAATTTCTCCTTTTGACACAATGTTTTCCACTTTAAATCATAGGTTATCATTTGAATTATAGAGAGTTTCTACGTTTTGACAAATCAAACAAGTCGTTTGTTGCAGGATTGTCGTATGATGGAAAGAGTTAAGGACCCTTAATGCTTGATGCAGTTATCATATGTTAAAAGATCCAACAAAATAGACAAAACTTGACATTGCATGTAAAACTAAGTAAATTCAACGTATTCTGGCATGTGGGAGATTGTGCAACTAATTCCACGACAGGCTCCACATCCAAAAGAACATTCCAGACCGTGTTTCCGACATGACCATCGTTTACTGTCACAGTTAGCTTTGCAATTACATCGAACAACGTTTAGCAGTTTTGCGGGTGCTACAGGCATGTTATTTTTTATGGGACTGTACACCTCATTCTTCAGCTGCCAACCCCAGTCTTCAGGTTGCAGATAAGATCGGTAGAAAGACCTCCCCAGTACCTATCTGTTCTTCTGACAGTGTGGTTCCCTTGTAAGAACTGTCGGTGTACATCCGGATGCTCATGTTCCAATCTCGTCATATTTTGAAGATAGACGTAGGCATATTTCAGATATAGATAGTGTCCAGATGCAGCAAAATACGGTAACATCTTTCTAAGAGCATTTAGATGTCCAATCCAATCACCAGTTCTCTCTGCACGTATAAATTGTTTCAGTACCGCAATCATATCTATGTATTGAAACCATAATGCTGCTGTTCTGTGTTTGTGTAGCTTTACTTTAAGTTCGACGATCTTTTGAGACACCACTTTCAAACTTTCACTTTGACACACTTCATGTTTGAAAACAATGTTTTTTTCAAGTTTGTCATACGTCTCTGATAAGCTGGTCATTACATCCAAATGAGATTCAGAGCTGCTGGTGCATTCCTGTCGAACTTCTCCGGTTGAAAGGGAACCTTCAATGTACGTCTCGCCAGCGTGTTCAGAATCATTTGATTCATCTACCATGTGAAATAATGTGGTGCTGCATCCAGTCTCGTGTTCAGTTGTGCCATCCCCCTGGAATGAATCACACGTTGATATTATGTCATCAGGTACGTATTCGTCGTTGACACTGCTTCTGCCATTGTCTTGATTATAGGACATTAGCATAGTAGGGTATATATTTGCTAGCAAAATTGCGTGTAGAGCCGTATCAACAAGAAAATGTCCTCTGATCGCGCGTGATATAGCTTTCCCACACATCATATGTGTCACTGCGTTTGGGGCATATATTGTCTGAAGCACGTCCTGCAATCCGGAACCCGACATGATAAAGCCCACAGAGCCAAGGAAACTCATTTCAGTGTGAAAGGCGCCCAATCTGAGAACGATACTTTTAAGTGGACTCGACCCAACAGACATAGATACAATTTGTGTAGCTTTCTGAAATAACGACTGATCAAATGTCAGGACTGGTGTAACTCCATACCTGCTAGATTGCTCGCATACAAAGTGCAGGGTCGAATTTATGCATGACATATCAGAGGGACTCATGTCTATTATAGGTAAAAACGTTACAGATGATTTGCCTGGGTACATATCAGATTCCTGCTTGATGCACATCTGCATAAAGCCAGACCAGCTTGGACGTGTTTCTTTCAAAGGCCAAATTACTTTAGAGAATAAATCAAACTGACTATTATCGAAGTCCTCTGTTGTTGAGTCATTGTCTTCTCCAAGGTCAAGAAAATGTATTTTCTCTGGTGCTCGATGGTCAGGGTGTTTGAAATATTTGATGGTTATTTTTCCAATATCTGACAACTCACTCAGTTGAATGTTTGCCCTAGGGATCGGTAGGCTTACGTTGGACCCGGGTGATGTACAAGCTATAATCCCCATCCCATGGAATGTTCCGTGCCCATCAAGCGTACGAACGTTATGGTCCGCATTGTCTGCTACAAACTGACGGAATTTTCCAGGGAAATAAGATGGGATAGTTGTGCTCAGTATTGCTGCAGCATTTAACTCGAACCTTTGAACCTCATAATACGATGCACTAAACCCCATACTATTAAGTAAATCCACCAAGTACCTAGAACCAAAGTGGTGATGTAACTGAACACCTAGACCTATCTGTAAAGGTGCCAGTAGGCTCTTTGGTCTGCATGCCTGTATTATTGATTGACCAATTGATGCTAACTTAACACTGGTATCATTCCCACACAATAATACTGTCAGCAATGTCTGTAAACTTGCAGGAATAAACTCCTTATTTTCATTTGTAGACAAAACAGAAGAAAATGATGGTTAGAATTTCTTGATGGTCTCTGCTTGGATTGAATTAATATCAGCCTTGATCAGCTTCGCTGCTGCAGTTATAATTGTTTTCCTTTTTTTGCTTTCCGAAAACCCTTGTGTATCGTTTGAGAAGTTATGAATAATTTCTGATGCTTTTTGTTTCATTGTGACCTTAGCTTCAGTATTGCCGAAAGTGGTTACTGATATAGAGTCTCCAAAATGGTCAATTAACCTGTTTTTCAGATGTTTGTATGAGTAAGCACGGTCCCCACAAGTATCTTCCATCAAATGAATCAGTTCAGACATTGTTAATACACAACCCTCATTTTCTTCTATATAACTCACAACATTTTTGAATGCTTCAGTGGTATCTGGTGCTTCAGGTCTTCCTGGGCTTTTTGTTTGCTTTTGACAAGGACTGGCATCTGTTTCAAACTCCTTGGGAAGCTGTCGATTTGTCCTGAAGTTGACACTGCATGTCTGATGGTATAATGCATCTGCCGCTGGTAGATCAATTATGCTAACGATCCTTCCAGAGACGTCATGGGCCCACTGATCATTCCTTTCTGAACATACACGTTCAATGGACTTCTTAAAAGGAAGAATTCTAACTGGAAAAATAGCATAGCCCCGTTTTCTTTGGTTAAAATTTGCATCCTGTGAACAAAATATGCATTTATGTTTAAAGTCAAATACGCCCGATGACCTTGTGGAACATTTAGTAGTACTATCATTATTATTAATATCATAATTGCTAGTTATAACGTTGCGTTTATGAATATAGTCTCTTCTGCAGTCCACGTGAACTTCTTTTCCAGGAATAACATTTATGTTTGATTGCCGCTCAACACTGGCTTCGTTTATCGACTTACTGCCTTTATTCCGTAGCTTCACTGTGGGAAGATCATTGAGAGGTGTGTTGCAGAATACACAGTCATCCATCTGAAATGAATAATAACGTCTATTTGTAAGATTTCAATTTGGGTAAATTCTAGAAAAGTGATGATTATATGTAGCAATAACATTCACAGACGAATGCAGCAGACATAAGGTTGAAATTGATTGAGACAGTTTCGACAGTCTACATTCTTAAGTGTGTATAGAGCATGATTTCATTCTTCAATTATTAGTGCATAGGTTATAATTATTCTATACCAGTATGTATTGTGATGTATTGGTCTATAAAATATAATCAAAAATATCTAAAGTGGGATTGTTGTTTGTCCAACAATATAGTATGTGCATTATTCGGTTAGATTGGTACAAAACACATACGATGTGTTAGCTCTGCTGTGCTGCCGGTATCCCAAGAGATGTATGGTTCACCGTTGGTTGTGCAGAATACAATAATACACTGCAGCTGTATTCAGCATCTGAAATTAAACAAAAATTTAATTACAAAGGTCCTCAAGATGATTTTACAATAATATTATAATGTAAGCAAGCTTGACTATTATTATTGTATTGTGCTGCAACGGTCTGTTTTGCAAAATTGTTGTTTAATAAAAGATAGGTACTTAGGTACACGTACAATGATATATTTATGTACTGCTGCTGGTGATCCATGGTATGTATGGTTGCTTGTGTGGCGTACATCTACGCAATATTCAGCCTGCAATGTAAGAAAAAATGCGTTTACTTACATAGACCCTGTATATGATTTTATTGTAATATAATGATGTTAATAACACACAAAAACATTCAATGATATAAAAACAATCATAACATATTCTAAACAAAGTGTTACTTGTCAAAACTTGTGAATTCAGTAATTAAATAGGCTCCTGTTTTGGTAGTCAGTTAACACGTTTTTTTAGAATTATGGCAAAAATGGCCTTCCATACTTCGAAAAATGAACGAATGTGACCCTCAAGAAGTACGTTTTTTCTTCAAGTAAGTGTTATTTTGCTCATTTTGAACACTGTTATTAGTTTAATACAAATGTTTAACGCTAGCAAAACTCTTAATATCCTAAAATATGCATGTTTATACCGTATTCAACCTTACCTCAAATTTCACCATGAAACAACGTTCATCAACAATTATGCAGACATACAAGACTTAAACACAAACAAACTTCACGGAATTCATTAAAAATAAACATAATTGATACTTACCCCGCATATTTGATCGATAATGGCACTTTCAAACAGTTGTTTATATATTTTGACTGGGCGCCGCCATGAAATTATGACGTATTTTGATGACGTCATTGTACCTCCTGCTGAAGAGTTCTTACTATGGTGAGCTAAACCGTCCAAAATTTCAAATAATAAAATAGGGTATTTTGGGTTTTTTTTAAAAGTCAATATTTTTGTTTTGCCGAGGAACACAGTCTGCAAGTTTGGTTTGGGAGATACTAATACAATGTACTTTCGTTCTGTATAAATACAGTTTTTGTTGCAATTAGTCCGAATGAATATTTTCGTTTACCAGCCTAATATGAAATGCTGCATTGCGTGTTTCAACAAAAATTACAATTTTACCCCAAGATAAATTGCATCAAGAGTAAGCCAGAAAATAATGGGAATGTCAACAGCATTGTTGGTTTCTTTAAAATATAGTCTTATAAAAAAAAAGAAAAGATTTTAAGCAAACGTAGAAAAATTTCATTTAGCGCCTTTCATTGATAACTATAATAAATAGTGCCAAGTAGGCTCAGTGTAGATCAACGGTTTATTACAAAAAACATGCATTATGGAATGATCCCACCAACACCAATGTCAACGTTTTCTCACTCATTCATGGTAATATAACTGCATCATTCTCTTTATAAAGTCACTTTCCACACAGTATATGCTACATTTAGTACGGCACCCAGTTTTGAAGAAATTTCATAGAGTAAATCTGAGTAGAACCATCGCCATACCGTAAGTAACAGGTAAACATTTTCACATACAATTTTGGACCAGCAATGGTCGAATACAAAAACATGAGCGGTGAGAGGTAAGGCCAAAAGAAATTCTTTAGGGCAACGGTTTCAAAAAAAGGTAGGTACGTTAGGCACGAATGCTTAAGGCGACATTTCTCTATGTTAACATATGTACCTAACTACGTAATATGATTTTAATGCTAATCAGTACATTTTTAATGACAGATGCCTGTTACAGCCATCCAGAAAGCACATCAGATCCTGGCCCCGGTTTCACGAAAATACTTAACTATTTGGCCATGCATATAAATTCTAAGTTTAGTTAAGATTGCTCAATAATTTAGGATGCTGGAGTGTTAATGGAGTAAATGCTGTCGAGAACAACTGCCAAGGGATGACCAAAATAGTTCATTTTGAGCATATTCTGCTCGGGTGTAAAAATATAAATATGATTTGTTAATATTTTTTCCCCATATTTTGCACATAGACTATAAATGCTTTTAAAATCTGACCTGCCTGGTATTTGACACGGGTTTGTATCCATCTGATTACTGTTGTTTTAAATTCAATATAAATTCTGATGTCAAACATATTGTTCTTCTGGATGATTTTAACATGTATCTAAAATGGTTTTGATGACGATATCTGATATATAATACTATAAAACGCTTTCAAAAAATATTTTTAAAAACATTTTACCCCACCCACTTAAGACAAATCTTTTTTTGGCGTGGTAGCCCAGCAAAATGTTGTTTTCCAATTCATATTGCGAGGAATTACTTAGTCGCGAATAAATGGTCTTTAAAGTACTATATAGATGCAATTGCTACTGATAGCTGTATTCAAATTATAAAATCTAGTATTCAACATGTTTACTGTCTTTACTTTAATAACTAAATTCATGATTGGTCAACTCATATCAAACATTATTTAAGCAACATTTGTCAGCACATGGTCAGAAAGACAGTTCTAAACTTCGGCTATCTGTATCCATCAACATACTACTGTCAGCTATGTATTAAAATTGAAACAGTTTGTTCAACTTGTATCAAACATTTGTTTTACATATGTTGATGGTATTTCAATGCCATTTTCAACACATGACAAGATATATATGATTTTGTAGTATTATGTTCGAGTTGTTTTGAACAAGACAAAAAAAGACTTTTAAGAATCTCGGTATGAATACATTATATTTCTACTTTCATTTTGTCAACAGTGTATACACTGAACAAAAAAAACTCTCTTGGATGAAACATGACTCCTAATTTTCTAATGATATTTTGGCACTATTTAATTATATCAATAAATAATAAAATTTACATGGTAAGTTTCCCTTATCTTATTTGGGTTTTTCTGTGAATGGCTAGTGTTTAAAGATGTTTCTTTCACTATAGAAATAAGAAGGAAAAAGAATGGTAGGAATGTCTCCCCGTAGTTTGACTCAGTTTGGGTGGATTCTAACAGTTCAGTTGTCGCCATGTTCGGCTGTCGCTTCTGAATTCTGAATCAAACATTTTTATACGTCTCCCATGCTCTCTTAAATAATTCAAAATGCATGACAATGGAATAAAAGCATCAGTTTTTTTTCTAATTAAATACTTTTAGAGGAGATATATTGCTCCGTATATTATTTTCAACCGTCTTGAATAAACTGTATCCATTAGTAGTTACAAGACAAAAGTTGAGAAAAACTTTTGAAATGCAAATACATCTTAAAAGGTTTAATCGGTAAAATAGAGATTTTGATATAACAAACTATTATTTAAGATAGAAACATGACCCAGATGATAATTTCAAAAACATAAATATTCCATACGAATTTTTTACCAAAATTGTCTGAAAATTCTATCCCAGATATTATTCAAAGCTTTTTACCCTACTAGAAAAAACATTGCCGTCATGCAATCTCGATATACGTATATGTTTATTAATATTTGTTTTAACTATAATGCGTGTGCATGCTACCGCATTTGTAACATTGTTACTAACAACGTCTCGATTTATGGTATGGCGGATGGGGAAAGAGCAAGGTTGTGTACCCCACCCCTGCAAACAAAGTTAAGCTCACCAAAGCCGGTTTTATTTTGCTACTGATCACCACAATACGATGACCCCTTGTTATATAATTGTAATCTAAATCAATATTAATTATGTGTAAATGCTGTATTTTTGAATACTAAATCTTTTGCTGGACATATATATTCTTATTTTAATGATTTAGTTGTATATAACTAACATGACAGCATCAAATGCCGAACATTTTTAGGTATAACTGGATTAGATTGCTGTACGTCATTAAACCAAATGTATTAAAATTTACTTCGTCTAAATTTTAAGCCGTGCTCTCTGTAGCAGAATGGTGTACAGCGATGTAATCAGATATGATCATCAAATGCGATATGCAGTTGTATCGCATTTGCATAAATGCTGACCTTTGGAGGATTAAAATGTCCTCACCTTTGCTATGCTGTAATTGATAAAGCGGGATTGCAGATTAAATTCACTGATCGTGCATCAATCAGTTCATTATACTTGATTGTCTAACTGCTATGATCTGTTCGTCTTTATGAATGAATGAATGGGGTTTTACGGAGTATAGGTTGTAGGTTATTTGACGTGCAGACGGAGAAAGATTCCAAGTTCAATATATATGTACAGAAGCAACAAATTAACATACTGACAAAATACATCAAATCAACAAATGGTTATGCAGAAAAAACCTTGAAAATGCAGAACTGCAAAGTTTCAGCAAATTATGTCGTATTACTCAAATTGTCGCTTCTTACGACATGCGTGAGCCACAGTGATCTTACTCTTGCCATTACTCATATGGCTCCCTGGAACCACACAGTGGTTGGTTATTCAACAACAATAATGAACATAACAAAAAATTGATGGAAGGATCATGGCAGCCATTCGGAAGATTCCTACCCCTCCGCAGAGATCGACAGTGATTATATTCTTACCCGGAACCACACGGGTTCTGTCTTTATGAACAATGTCCACGCTATTATAGCACAGTGAATGAGATGACGACAAACATATGATCTTTGACCTGCGCGTGGTCCAGTTGTAGAGCACCGAATTCATGATCTGAGGGTCGTGGTTTCAATCCTCCGCCACGACTATGTGTTGTGTCCTTGAGCAAGACATTTTTTCGCATATGCGTAGTACTTGTTCTAACCAGGAAGACTTCGAGCGTGATTGGCTTAAGTTGTAAGAACTTGTTTCATAAGCGAAATAAAATGAATAAGTTTAAACTAAATAGATTTTTTTCTTCAGAAACATAACTGAAGATTCAGTGATTCTTTCCTTTTTTCCTTTATCGAACCCACAATAGCAGAATAGTTGAACTTTGTTATCAGATAGTATTGAACTATCATGAGTATAGATATGTTAACATTATGTGAAATAATAAAAATGAGCACACGTGGAAGTCCGGTTTTATCAAGAGCTGGTTTCCGCAACTGAAGATGAACACCGTCGATAGCGTGCAGCTAACTTCCTTCTTTATGAAAACACAATCATAAATGTGCACAATTACAATGCGCACGTTTAATCATGTTACGTATGTAACAAACGATAATATTAATAACACTATGGTAATACGTTTCAATATGAATCATTAAAACAAGGATGCCGACTCTGTGTGTTTTTATATCAAGATAAAAATTGTGATTGACATTTCGGAGATAAAACAGATAAAGGGAAATATATGTTCAAAAGGGAAAACAACATGCATCCATAAAGTATAGGTTAGATTCGTTGGTGTGTTCGATGTTCATGGGTGGATACTATATTGTCAGACATTTCAAAAGTTGATATTTTTCAAAATGTTTTGAAAAATACTTTGATTACACAGTTCAGCTTTGAAGCTTTTTAGTTTCATGCTATCCGAAAATATTTAGCTAAAGAGAGCATTTTGAAGGTGCAAACAAAAAACGAAAGTAATTTAAATGGATAATTTAAAAATGGCAGATAACACGTCTCACCTGGCCATGGAAATCAACGACGATATGAGGGACGCTGTTTTACCAGTAACCATTTTCGTCGCTTTAGAAGCAGTGTTGGGATTTTTTGGAAACATGATTGTTTTGTACGTGTTCTTTTTCCGTTATCATGCCTGCAACTTCCGATATTTTGTCTTGTGCTTAGCTTCCGTAGACATTACCAGCACACTGACAACCATGCCTGGTGAGGTGGTCACACAACTGTTTTGGTTCATTTATCCCTTACCAATGATCTGTAAAATAAAGTCCTTCTTCAACGTGTTTACAGTTTCTGCTGAAGCACTATGTCTGCTGACAATCGCCGTGGACAGATACAGGAAATTATGTCAGCCCCTGGCTTGGCAGATAACGCATCGTGTTGCTTTCATTTTATGCTTGGTTATATATGCTGTTTCAGCTGTACTGGCATTTCCCGTTGCCCTATTTTGGGGAACTCATTCTTATATTAAATCATATCATAGAGTTAACGTGACTGTCACTGTGTGCGAGAAAGATCATAAGTACGTAGAGGTCAACTCTCCCAGACCTTTACAATACAGCATTGCAGTACAGGTACTGATGTCACTATGGATGTTTCTTCTTTTCTGCATATATATTTTCGTCGCAAGAACTCTTTTGAAATCGAGATCTAAGTCAATGGACCAGTCTACATCGTCAATGCCGCCACCTGGTGAATCTACGACAGTGAGAAGGACGATAAGAGATGTTAGTGACTATGAATATTCATCTACTGACACCGACTTAAATCTATCGGACAATACTACGCGTGCTGTGCAAAGCAATGCAGATGAGGTTGTCGAAGTTAATGACATCAAAACCAATTTATCGGTTCCGCAAGCTTATAAAGTTCGCGGTCAAATACATGATGTTAAAAACAAATCGCCATCGAACACCGTACATACATTTCAGTTGAAAACGGATATAGATTCACGTAAGCGAAGAAAGACGCTGATCATGTTGATTCTCACGGTAGTGTTTATTGTAACCACCGTTTTGTATCTGACATTGCTGTCAATGATAGCAGATGACGTCTTGCAGCAAATGTCGGATTCGGAAAAAGCTTTGTATTTCTTCTTCTTCCGGCTATACTTTGTAAATCACGTGATCAATCCAGTTGTATATGGACTATTGGATCCACAATTTCGAAGAGCTGTTCACTCAATAACGCAATCTCTCTCTAGCATGGGCACCAGCACGATCATTTCAGCATAAAAATGTTCCTTACTCTATCAAACGCAACAACAAATATAACGTGAGTGAAAAGAACTATTGTATGTATATAGCACGTATTTGTCAAAAAATGCCAGCATATATAAATGTACGTCATGTGTAAACATTAAAGTTTAATGACGAGACAAGCCCTAAAATAGATAAGAATTGTAAATAGAATCATTGATCACAAAACCCTTTTATGATATACATGTACATGTATTATAGATTTATGTATCAAATTAGTAATATTTTTTTTAGATTGGTAATATATTTTACAAAATAAATCGTATATCGAAGATTTAGTTCAAAACCAATCCAACTCTATATAGACATGAGAGGTAGATAGACTAGTTGTACTTGCATAAAATTTTATCTTAACATTATGGTGTTTGTATACTGAATTTTCAAGCTTTTGTTACATCAGTTATATTTAAATATTTCAAGCGTTACGGAAAAGAGTAATTTCACAGTGTTTTGTACAATATGGAAAATATTGTACTCCAACGACTTCTAGTCCAAAATGGATTTTACCGTAATAGGTATCCGTACAATATATTCCAATATTGTACAAAACATGGTAAAATAACTTTATATTATTTGGAGTTGATGCGACTCGCTTGGTTCTATGTTCTATATTAAAGGAGGTCTGACTCTTCCACTAAACTATTTATTTTTTTCCACATGGAACACTTTATCAATCTTTTTACATAGCAGGAATATATCCGCTCAAAAAAGCACACTGACTGGCATGTTGAGTAGTTCTTTATTTAAAGAACAGAGCAAGCAATGATGCCTCTTAAAAATGGCTGTCAGCTGCTCTTCAGTTCGCCTGTAAAATTCAAGGTCAACTATTTAAAACCATCATTACTGCAGTGAGACGTTTAAGCACACTACTGTGAACATAATCATTTATTTTTTGGTAACACAACGCGTGTACCACATCAGAGAACAATCAAAAGAAAAATATCCACCTATTATTTTCCTGCTTGAACAAAAATCTTGTAAAGGCAAGATAAGTAGCATTGTTTATGTACTTTCAATATAAACTTGAAATGTTTTATAAAAAAGATAAGCAATAGCCTGAATGGCAGACATACAACTATTTTGTTTGTGTAATACTGGTATAAATATGAAACGTTTTACAAAAAAAAACAAAAAACAATGGCCTGATATCAAGACACATTTTGTTTTTGTAATACAGGTATTAATATGACATGTTTTTTTAAAAAAAACAATGAATAGAATGTACACTTTTTGTGTTTGTACAATATAGGTATAAATATGGCATGTTTTATTATAAAAAAAAACAATGGCCTGTTTGAAAGACAAATTTTGTTTACAAATATGTCATGTTAAACAAACAACATATAAATTCTTGATCATCATATATGTTTTGTCAACCAATGACCTGATAAGTATATTTTCGTTAGATGTAAAATTAATTTTATTTTAAAATGCCCAGCTTTTAAGAAAACAATATATTTGAAGTTAATAAATTAGAAATTATTTTATACTAATTACTTTTAGTTCGATTGCGATGAAAGCTCAGAGCTTATATGAACAGCTCTCGAGTCCGCTTCCTTGGTAGAATTAGTACTGAGTGTTGTTTTATGAGAGGCATCGGGTTGAGCTTGGGGATCGTACACGCAACCTCTGGAGTGAACGGCCAACACTATATCCACTAGACTACCACCCCGCTTGAATTATTAGTTATCAACATATACATTTTGTTTTTGTGGTATGAATATTATGTATTTTAACAAGAACCCATTTACGCATGTTAGAATATACTGTGTTTGTGTGATGTAAACGGAAATATGATTTATTTCAACAAAAAAACAAGTTTAGGCATATAGATATACGCTGTTTGTTCAATGAACATACAAATATACTAGTAACATGTTTAAACAAGGAGCAAGATTAGGTATGTTAGCGTATATCTTTTGTTTGTGTTATATAAATATAAATATGACATGCTCCAACAAAGACCAAGTTAAGGCACATTAGCATAAATAATTAGTCTGGTAAAAAGTCATCGCATGAGGTACGGAATGTTCATGGAAGTCTGTTGTAATAGAAAGTTCCTTAAGAAAGTACCTTTAGACTATAGGTGACCATATTTCATCGGTTGCTGTGGCCATTTATTTTCAAAGATCTGGGGAACAATGGCAGTTACTTTCAGAGATCCAGGGATTAAAGGCTTAATTTTAGACATCTAGAGATATTGTCCGAAAAAAAGGGAAAAAATACCTAATTTGATTAATTTTATCAGAGACATATAAACAGCAGGCCCGTAGCTAGACCTGAAAAAATGGGAGACCTATTATAGTGGTTGGGGAGGGGGTCTGGGGGCATGCTCGCCAAGAAAAAAAGGGCGATGATGCCATTTCTTATGTTTTCCTACATTTAAGAACCTATTTTGCCCATTTGGAGGTATTGGTTTTGGATATGTTTTTAATATCAATTCAAAATTTTTTTTGAATTTTACAAATAATCAGCAAATGACAACAAATAAAAGGAGCACAAAGATATCTTATTTATTAGATATATACTCTCAACATATTTTAGCAAATAAATGAGTTGATTCCTGCAAATGTAATGCAATGTTCGTTCATGCATATAGATTTACAAAAATCGAAATTGAACAAGTGTGTAGCATAAGTCTTAAAATCAGTCCGTTGAGGCTGAAATTCAAAACATTTAAGTATTAGACTAAGCATTCACCAACGTCTATCTAATAACAAATTCTGACAATTTGCTAATTATAAGTTGAACATTAAATTATTGATGTTATTATAGGCATACAAACACAGCAATAGTTCATATAGTCATATTTAGTATATTTCCTAAATGTATTATGATGATAAAATCCAAATGTTCAGTTAAATTTGCTTAATGTTTAATTTTTTATTCCAATTTCTTAATTCTAAATGATTTGTTCAAACATTCATGCCAAATGCCTGATTCTAAATACCTGATTATCATTGTAAATAATGTGTATACTATTTTATTATTAAATTCTATTTCTTAGTTCTAACTGATACATTCTTCATGCCAAATGAATGGGTTTTTCGTTGTTTATTTAATAGTAGTGGTAGTGATAGTTGTGATTATTTATGATGGTGGAAGTAGTGGTGGTAGTGTTTGTGATAATGATAATGATAATGGTATCGGTAGGTGTAGTAGTAGTGACAGCGTCATTGGTAGTGGCTGTTAATATTATAGTTGTTGTGATGGTGGTTGTAGTAGTGACAGTGGAAGTGGTTGTGGTAATGGTAATACTAATGCTAATATAATTGTAAATGGTATTTATAATAGCAATGGTAGTGGTAGGAGTGATTGTAGTGGTAATGGTTGTGGTTGTAGATTATGGCTTAAATTCAATATTGATAAGGAGTTGCAGAATAAAAAGTAACATTTTCATTCTAAGAAGATGAAAGACCAATCTCCCTATATGCACTGTAAATTCACATAGTAAAACAAAACAAGTAATATATAACTGTTATCAGGCGCAGACACTTACATGGTTGCAGAGCCAGCACAGCAACGAAAAAAAGTCCCAGATCTTATCTCTTCACAAACTGAATATTTACTTCTTCTTTTAGTAAAAAATATATCACCATATATCTCCTTTAAATCTCGTTAAGGCGCGTGGTCCAGTGGTAGAACCCAGGATCGGAATGTAGTGGGTTCGATCCTCCCCACGGCCATGTGTGGTTTCCTTGAGCAAGATACCTTTTCCGCATATATTTAGTACTGGTTATACACATGAAGACGTCGAGCGTGATTGTCATAAATTGTAAGAACATGAGGTAAAATAAATAAAATAGTCATGTGTAAAAATAAGTAATTAAAATTATCAAATATATTGCTTTTCCGTCACCCTGTAGCTGATATGAGCCAAAGGCACAATGTTCGCATTTCTGATCACCCTGTCCGGTCTAGCTGCTTAATATATCACAGCATCGACACTAGACTTACACAGTCATTTAACCATAGTATTGCAAAATTTCATGGACTTTCTAAACTGTCACGATAATTAAAAAATTGTTGAAAGCTCCGATAAACACCATACAACAACAAATGACAACGGGCGTTATGTGTTAAATCAATCATCATGGAGACTAGCCTGATGGGGATTCAAACTCACGACCCAGATTTGATAGTCAGACTTACTACCTACTGAGCAAATAACAGAGAAAGTCTACCTTAGTAAACTTTAAACGGTTTTGAGACTGCAATTTTGCACACTCTCGCGGTCGTTCATTTTGTTTTACGACCTTGATTCACCTACCTGGATTTGTGGGAAAGTAGTTAGTGACTTGCAGAGATAAGATGCGTATGATATTGGAAGTGACTTTGAAAGGTCACTGGTAATGGTTAAGAGTTCTGTAAATCCTCGGAACGAGGAAATAATTATAAGACTTCAACTACAATTAAAAATGCTGCTTTTGGATGAGTGGCACCATTGCATTGATTACTGAAATATTGTGTGACATCATTGCATTGATTACTGAAATAGTGTGTGACATCATTGCATTGATTAC
Organism: Panopea generosa; assembly: GCA_029582155.1. Lineage (NCBI taxonomy): Eukaryota > Metazoa > Mollusca > Bivalvia > Adapedonta > Hiatellidae > Panopea > Panopea generosa. Next base: position 55,090,898 of record CM055908.1, on the reverse strand, counting down.
TGAAATAGTGTGCGACATTATGGCATTGATTACTGAAATAGTGTGTGACAACATACATTATTAAGCCTAAAACATTGATATTGTTATTAAATATATTATTTTACACGTTATTTATCGCCTACTTGCGATGAATGTTCATACTTAGCGAATTCCTCATCATTGGGTATATGGGAAATCGGCAAAGTGTTCCGAATGTCTGCACTATTCTGCTCGTTTTTATAGATTTTACTAGTACAGCGTTAGGCACTGGATATACAAGATATAATAGTGTGAAATCGATAATCGCAAGTTTTATTAATAAAATTTAATGTAATAAAATGCACTTAAAGCATATGTTTTCAAGGAGATAATTTCAGAAGTGTATTAAGTTTATAAATGCACTGTTATTTATTACAAAATGTAAGTTATTGATTATTATATTTATATTTAACGGGAATTTTTAAGATATAAGCCATGCAAATCCAACTGTGTTCAGCCAGTCATCTGAAGAAACATAATTTTTTAACAGTTTTATGTTTATTTGAAAACTTGTTATGACAAGTTAATAACAATAGGGTAATGTATGATATATGAATTTGTTTAATTCACAACTTTACTAGAAATTAATTCATAATTTCTTAATGCCGATTTCAATGCAAAATTATCGTAACTACGACAGACACAAAACTGAATTCCGGCAAAAAAAAAAAGAAGGTTTTTCCTGATTTCCCTTAAAATTTGCCTATTGATAAAAGATAGTTTACTGAAGATTTGTAAAATATTTTTATCAGATTTGGACATTTTTTAGCCATAATAAAAATCGTCAATATTTTCAAAATTGCTCGTGAAAACTACGACTTTATTCGATCAAGAAAATAAAGCCTTAACATAATCACTTCCAATGTATATATTGGCGGAATGGAAAATTTGTGCACAATCCTTCGCAATTAATATTAATTGAATAATTTTATTTCTGAAAAAGTTACATAATTTATTATAGAGTTAGTCGATTTTTCAATAATCGCTCGATTTACAATTTTTAAGTGCAATAGTGATAAATCTGTTTTTCTGCAAAAAAAAAAGAGGTTTTTCTAATTTTTTAAAAAAATTGTCTGTCTCTAGAGGAGATGTTGATCAACCTGCTGATGTTTTCGGAATTTTTCTCGCTATATGGACCGATTTTATAAATCATTTTGTTTAAAAGTGAAATTTTAGGTGTAAATTTTGGGCATGAGATTCGATTTACGCGGTGTACAGCAATGTTAAATATATTTCCCGAAAAGAAATTGATCATATTAAAGGAATCTCTATCTTATCTTGGTATTGGAGGAAGATGACAAGTTAACCGATCTTCCAGTTAAAACTACTATTTTCACGATTTTTAGAAGGCATGTGTTTTTCACAAATTTTCTGTCAAAATATGACATTTGTGACGTCATTTTGACAAATATCACTCCGCGAGTCGCTGGCGTTCCTACTTGCCAGTCTCTGTAATTAGACACTGATTGTATCTATACTTGATCATAATTTACTTTTAAAATGAGATGTTGACTGCTTGAAACAGCTTTTGACAACTTTGGAGATTTCTGGCAACGAGTTAGTCTGGGACCCTGCCCAAATTCATTCGTATGTACCCGAAATAAATTTTGGATGGTAATCTCTTCTTTGGCTCTACTTGCCAAAGGTCAGTAGGGCTTATGTCGTGGTAAAGTGTCCGTCGACTGTCCGTTAACCTTTATTTTGTATACGTGATAGCATCCACACGTCATTTTTCAATGAATCTTGACCAAATTTGCACAGTATTATATAACCACAAAATCTCGGATAAGTTCTTGAACCAGCGTTATTGAACCACAAATGCCCCCCCCCCCCCCCCCCCTCCTGCCACAGGGGTTATAAGCACATTTTTAAGAAAACTAAATAAACACCTTTTCTCTGAAAGTTCAAGCCATAGACCTTAGATATTTTACATGAAGCATTGTTACTATGGGGGGCTTCTGAAAGGGTTGTAGAAGTTGGGTTCCCAGGGTCAAATTTGGGCATTCACCTGAAGATATCCTATGTGTCCTCTCTAGATATGTCAAACAAGACTTCGTTGAACTTGATGATGAGGATTACATGCATATTCAAACAGTCCTTGTCAAGACGTTTGACATACAGAGACAGGAGGGTGAGCCTGATCTGCCTGCAGAAAGGACAAGGAAAAGATGTGCATGGATTTTGCTTATTATGATGATGTGTAAATAATAAAGGAGAAGAATATAGGAGACGTTTTACTTAAAGGAACACTATTTGGTACTTTCAGGGAACTATGTTTAAAACTTTTGGAGATCTAAGAAACAGTAGAAATATTTTTAGAGATCTGGTGAACATGGACAAAATACTTTTGGGGCACTTTGACAAATACTTTTGGAGATCTGGGGAACAATAGGCATTACTTTAAGAGATCAAGACAACAGGGACCCCTCTGAGAGGGCCTCTATGGTGACGGTGACAGTTATACGTTTTGATAGGTGTAAGTTTACGTATGTACGCATACGTGAATGTTATATGAGTGCAGATTCTGATGCTAATTCGTTTTGATGTGTATATGTGTTGATGGGTTGATGAATATGAGTGAGGATTTGATGAATACATTAATTGATAAGGATACATTTTAATAAGTTTATAGTGTGAAGAGTATAAATTTTGATGAGTGACTGACAGGAGCCTTGATACTTTTGAACTTTCAATGAGTATATATTTAATGATCTTAGTATAATATTTCTTTGAGTAAAAATGTTAGTAAGTGTATGTTTTGATCAGTATATGATTCATTAAACCGCTTTTGCTGAGATGTGTTTCGATGAGTACAAGTCTTTATGATTTTAACTTTTGATGAATTGTGCCTGAGTTAATTGTTAAAATTCCAAAGCAGATGCAACATTCGAAAATAATTGTTAAAAATGCCTAAAGATAGTTTATTCATTGCAAATACAACACTTACGTCTTTAACCAAGGAAGATAACTCGGCAAGCCTTAACTTGTATGCCATGAAATAAATGTATCATACATATCTATTATGTACACAAACTTAACATCACACACTGTATTATTCCCGTTTAAGTTGTTTTATCGTGAAAATCAGTATCCATTTCCTGTATCACAAAAACGAAACACTTTCGTTTTGTTCACCGCAACATATTGCCATTATATGTTGGTTTTCGTCCTGAAATCAGAAGCAGAATGTTCTTATTACTGTTAAATACCATGTGAATTATAAGCAACAGATTATCTGTAATTGGAATAAATATATATATAGTATTCCATTCTATTCTATATTCTATTATTTTCTATTCTTTATTCTATTCTACTCTATTATGTTATATTCTGTTCCATTCGATTCAATTATATTCGATTATTTTCTATTCTGTTCTATTCGATTATATTCCATTCTATTCCATTCCATTACATTGCATCCTATTATATTCTATATCATTCTATTATATTCTTTCATTTTGTTCTATTCTTATCTCTTCTATTCTACTAATTCTTGATAGCCGATCAAATTACCCCCAAACTACAATGCAATTCACAACACATATGTGGCCGTTCCGTTCCGCAGTCGAGCTTTTATCAAGTAGTATCAATACAAAAATGAAGCGTTGTTGTTATTTCTCTTTTCTAAATAGCTTAAATTGCAGCGGTGTTCGTCTGTCGTATCATTTGGTAAACATATGCCTTGATTAAATGTGTTTTATATTCACGCTAAAACACCCAATCAACATTATTTGCCTACTTGTTTATCGGGTGCTCATGAACTCTAATGAGTCAATATTTCAATTTATGTCAATAGTTAGGTTTTTAACGTATTTTGCAATCATTACTTGCGATACATTGTTCCTCGTTAAGTGTCCTTGATAGCACGAGTGAGTATATCCTTGTTGGTAAGTTCCTGTGGAATGAAAAGTGTGCGTGAAATTGTGGCTGAATTGTAGACGGTGGACATTATTCAGTTTGGTTAGACTACATATGCCAGTGATGAAAATACATTTATATTTACACAGGTACAACCATACATTAAATACACGAAACTTTTTGTCAACAACTGACTCTCTTGGCATCAGTTACCCAATTTCAAACAGACCTTCAATGTACCAGAACGATATTGTGACAGCACTTAAAAATAAACATGTTATGTCTTTTCTCTCTGTTTTTTTCTTATTTCCTACTTGTATTACTTTCTCTTTCATTTATTTCTTTATTTCCTTTGGTTGTTGGTTAATATCCTATTGAATGCTATAATCTTGATTCTAATGATACTTGTATATTGAAAGGAGAGGGTCGTAACTAATGTTGCTAGAATTTGTGGTCCAACTCATTTGCTTATTGTGTAAATTATGCAATAAAATATATTTAAACCAAAACCCGTGTCAAAATAATTTTACTTATTATAACCAGTCTACGTTTTGTTTTTGTTTATCCTTTTGTTTATCCTTTGAAAGCTACTTATCATTTTGGACATGTTTTTTTATTATTTAGTATTATGTTTCATATTTTAATTAGGGGTATCTGATCTACAACTGTATTTCAAGTTTATACTACAGTGGCATAAACGGAAGATAGCTGATACTCGAAAAACTGGTAAGCACAATACAAAATAAATTAGTTTTGCCAATGTTATCTAAACATTCTTGAAACTTAAATTAAGAAAAACACTTCTGGATTTTGATCATGACCTTATGCTGATTACAAAACATATACACTGGCATACTTTATAGCCAATCTAGTAGATCAGGAAGTAGGACAAAGCAAAGAGATAAGAAGTCGATGATCGTTGAATGTTAAATTGCTATTATTATCCGATATCCGTAACCTGCTTAAATACAAATACTGTTAATAATATTATTTTTATCATTGTCGTAATATCTGCGTTTTATAGAAGATATAAATAAACATTCGTGATAAATTGTTCCGTTGCGTGAATCCGGTATGCTCGTCCAAGTGAGTGTCAACATGTGCATTAAATAACATTGGAATGCTAAAGGTGATAAAGACACTAATAATCAATAAATTTAGCGAATAAATAATATTTTATAATAATAATGATATCGAATACTTTGAATAGTAGTCACACACACACACACACACACACACACACACACACACACACACATTACATAGACATATGAACACATTACAAACACATATGTACGCATTACATACACATACGTACACATTATATACACATATGTACACTTTTCATACACACACATATGTACACATTACATACACATATGTATACATTACATACACATAACTTATGTACACATTACATGCACATACGTACACAAAACATACACATATGCATACATTACATTACATACACATACGCACACATTACATACACATACGTACACATTACATACACATACATACACATTGCATATGCACACATCACATACGCATACGTACACATTACATATACATACGTACACATTGCATACATATATATGTACACATTTCATACACATGTGTACACATCACACACGCACACACGCACACACACACACACACACACACACTCCATCTATCACCCGCGGGAAATTATGCTAGCTCTGCGTCGTTTTATTTGAATAAACAGAACAAAATACAGTTTACGTTAACGTCTTATCAAAACGGCGTTTACGTGAAACTATGTTGTGACTTGGTAGAAACGACTCAATCCTAGTGTTATATCTCACGAGTGATAAATGGAAAGTATCCAAATGGATAACACGTGGGTATCCGATGATGCATATCGAGGACTTGGGGCAAAGCTAGTTCATTTAAATATAGACAAAGACGGTCCATAGACTAGTTTTGCGTTAATCCCTCGACTTATACCGCGACTTTTATTTTATCCCATGTTGTTTGGACTTTAAGGCGTTATCGTTTTTGGTTTAGGAATAGACTGAACTATAGAATCCGGAAACCACAGTTTTCCCTCCCGTATACAGTTTGATTGGCGGTTTGACATAAATTCAATTATCACATATGAAATGCTGCATTGCGTGTTTCAACAAGAATAACATTTTTTCCCAAAGATAAATTGCATCAAGAGTAAGCCAGAAAATAATGGGTATGTCAACAGCATTGGTTTCTTTAAAATATAGTCTTATAAAAAAGAAAAGCTTTTAAGCAAACGTAGAAAAAAATCATTTAACGCATTTCATTGATAACTATGATAAATAGTGCCAAGTAGGCTCAGTGTAGATCAACGGTTTATTATAAAATACATGCATTTTGGAATGATCCCACCAATGTCAACGTTTTCTTACTCATTCATGGTAAATATAACTGCATCATTCTCTTTATAAAGTCACTTTCCACACAGTTTATGCTACATTTAGTATGGCATCCAGTTTTGAAGAAATTTCATAGAGTAAATCTGAGTAGAACCATCGTCCTTTCGTAAGTTACGGGTAAACATTTTCACATACAATTTTGAACCAGCAATAGTCGAATAAAAAAACATGAGCGTTGAGAGGTAAGTAAACAAAAATGCAAACAAATAAAGAAAAAACGCATCTGTTTTTATTAAGATAGAGGTGGCAACATGTATAGTATGATATACTAAATGGTGGCTACTTCCACGGCAAGCCTTACTAAAATGTGTTTACGTGTCAAGTGACATCTTCTGGTTTCATTGAACCATGGAGCTCATTCAGTGGTACGGTGCACTACCCGTCGGACGGCTCCTGTGTAAAAGTGCGACGGCTCGAACATGTCTCCTCGAAATTTGACTCAGTTTGGATGGATTTTAACAGTTCAGTTGTCGCCATGTTCGGCTGTGGCTACTGAATTCTAAATCAAACATTTTTATACGTCTCCCATGCTCTCTTAAATAATTCAAAATGCATGACAATGGAATAAAAACATCAGTTTTTTTTCTAATTAAAAAGCTTTTAAAGGAAGTATATTGCATTATAGCTCCGTATATTATTCCCAACCGTCTTGAAGACACTGTATCCATTAGTAATTACAAGACAAAAGTTGAGAAAAACTTTTAAAATGCAAACACATCTTAAAGGGGTTTAATCGGTAAAGTAGAGATTTTGATACATAACAAACTATTATTTAATATAGAAACATGACCCAGATGATAATTTAGCTGATTTGTTTTGATTCTTTAAATAATTTTAAATATAATATATAAGCGCTAGCAGGTTCACAAAATTTTCAAAATTTTCAAAACTCCAAAGTTAGAAATGAAGACCAAATATAGATAGAATCAGATATGATCATCAAATGCAGTTGTATCGCATTTGCACAAATGCTGACCTTTGGAGGATTAAAATGTCCTCACCTTGCTAAGCTGTAATTGATAAAGCGGGATTGCAGATTAAATTCATTAATCGTGCATAAATCAGTTCTTTATACTTGATTGTCTAACTGCTATGATCTGTTCGTCTTTATGAATGAATGAATGGGGTTTTACGGAGTATACAATGTAGGTTATTTGACGGGCAGACGGAGAAAGATTCCAAGTTCAATATATATGTACAGAAACAACAAATTAACATACTGACAAAATACATCAAATCAACAAATGGTTATGCAAGAAGAACCTTGAAAACTGCAGAACTGCAAAGTTTCAGCAAATTATGTCGTATTACTCAAATTGTCGCTTCTTACGACATGCGTGAGCCACAGTGTTCCTATTCTTGCCATCACTCATATGGCTCCCTGGAACCACACAAGGGTTGGTAATTTAACCACAATAATGAACATAACAAAAAATTGATAGAAGGATCATAGCAGCCATTCGGAAGATTTCTACCCCTCCGCAGAGATCGACAGTGATTCTATTCTTACCCGGAACCACACGAGTTCCGTCTTTATGAACAATGTCCACGCTATTATAGCACAGTGAATGAGATGACGACAAACATATGATCTTTGACCTGCGTGTGGTCCAGTTGTAGAGCACCGAACCCATGATCTTAGGGTTGTGGTTTTAATCCTCCGCCACGACTATATGTTGTGTCCTTGAGCAAGACATTTTTTCGCATATGCGTAGTACTTGTTCTAACCAGGAAGACTTCAAGCGTGATTTGCCTAAGTTGTAAGAACTTGTTTCACAATCGAAATAAAATAAATAAGTTTAAACTAAACAGATTTTTTTCCTCACAAACATAGCTGAAGATTCAGTGATTGTTTCCTTTTTTTCTTTCATCGAACGCACAATAGCAGAATAGTTGAACCTTGTTATCAGATAGTATTGAACTAGCATGAGTATAGATATATAAACATTATGTGAAATAATAAAAATGAGCACACGTAGAAGTCCGGTTTTATCAAGAGCTGGTTTCTCCAACTGAAGATAAACAGCGTCGATAGCGTGCAGCTAACTTCCTTGTTTATGATAACACGCGAGCGCATGTTTAATCATATTACGTAAATAACAAACGATAATATTAACACTGGGGGTAGTACGTTTCAATATGAATCATTAAAACAAGGATGTACACTCTGTGTGTATATATAAAAATATAAAAATTGTGATTGACATTTCGGAGATAAAACAGATAAAGGGAACTATATGTTCAAAAGGGAAAACGACATGCATCCAAAAAGTATAGATTAGATTCGTTGGTGTGTTCGATGTTCATGGGTGGATACTATATCGTCAGACATTTCAAAAGTTGATATTTTTCAAATTGTTTTAAAACACAGTTCATCTGTGAAGCTTTTTAGTCTGATGCTATCTGAAAATATTTAGCTAAAGAGAGCATTTTGAAGGTGCAAACAAAAAACGGAAGAAATTTAAATGGATAATTTAAAAATGGCAGATAACACGTCTCACCTGGCCATGGAAATCAACGACGCTATGAGGGACGCTGTTTTACCAGTAACCATTTTCGTCGCTTTAGAAGCAGTGTTGGGATTTTTTGGAAACATGATTGTTTTGTACGTGTTCTTTTTCCGTTATCATGCCTGCAACTTCCGATATTTTGTCTTGTGCTTGGCTTTCGTTGACATTACCAGCACACTGACAACCATACCTGGTGAGGTGGTCACACAACTGTTTTGGTTCATTTATCCCGTACCAATGATCTGTAAAATAAAGTCCTTCTTCAACGTTTTTACAGTTTCTGCTGAAGCACTATGTCTCCTGACAATCGCCGTGGACAGATACAGGAAAGTGTGTCAGCCCCTGGCTTGGCAGATAACGCATCGTGTTGCTTTCATTTTATGCTGGATTATATATACTGTTTCCACTGTAGTGGCATTTCCCGTTGCCCTATTTTGGGGGACACATTCTTATGTAAAATTATATCATGGAGTTAACGTGACTGTCACTGTGTGCGAGAAAGATTATAAGTACGTGGAGGTCAACTCTCCCAGACCTTTACAATACAGCGTTGCCATACAGGTACTGATATCAATATGCTTGTTTCTTATTTTTTGCGTATACGTTTTCGTCGCAAGAACTCTTTTGAAATCGAGATCAAAATCAACGGACCAGACTACACAGTCAGTGCCGCCACCTGGTCGATCTACGATAGAGAGATCGGCGGGAAGAGATGGGAGTGACTATGATTATTCATCTACTAATGACACCGACTTTAATGAGGATGTCGAACCAAATGACATCAACCCCACTTTGTCGGTTCCGCAAGCCAATAATGCACGCGGTCAACTGCATTCCGTTAAAAACAAATTACCGTCGAACACCGGAACGGATATAAGTTCACGTCTTCGCAGAAAGACGCTGATCATGTTTATTCTCACAGTAGTGTTTATTGTGACCACCATTTTGTATTTAACATTGCTGTCAATGATAGCACGCTCAGATGACGTTTTGCAGAAAATGTCGGATTCGGGAAAAGCTGTGTATTTCTTCTTCTTCCGTCTATACTTTATAAATCACGTTATCAATCCAGTTGTTTATGGACTTTTGGATCCACAATTTCGAAAAGCTATTCACTCAATAAAGCAATCCCTCTCTAGTACGGGTATCAGCACGGGCAGTTCAGCATAGACATGTTTCTTATTCTATTTAATGGGTCATCAGTGGCCGAGTGGTCTAAGGCGTCGTCTCAAGGTCACTTACCTCTCACTGCTAAAGTTTGGGTCCCGCTCGGTCCAAAATCTTTATGTGAGAAAGTTTGACAGTTACTTGTGGAAGGACGGTGGTTTTACTATAATTCATTCTTCGGGTCTTCCTCCACCCATAAAACTGGATATGCCATATATAACCTGATATGTGTTGAAAATGGCGTCAAACCACATTCAAAAAATTATTCTATCAAATTCAACGACAAATAATACATAGGAGTGAAAAGAACTATTGCATGTATATATCATGTATATATCTAAAATAAATGACAACATATTTAAAATGTACGTCATATGTAAATATTGAAGTTTAATTACGAAGGCGAGTCTTTAAATAAAAAAGATATGTAAATAGGCGCATTGATCACACAATTTTTTTATGATATATAGTCAAACCTGTGTAAGTGGTCACCTCTATTAAGCAACCACCTGTCTTAAGCAACCATATTTTCTATTTCCCATTCCTATGCTTTAAAAGTAAATTAACCTGTATTAAGCAACAACCTGTCTTAAAAGGCCAGTTTTGTTCCTTCCCTTGACTGGCTGCTTCAGACAGGTTTACTGTATTATAGATAAATGTATCAAATTAGTAATGATATTTCAAATCGGTTATAGCTTTTACGTACAAATCGTATATTTAATATTTAGTGCTAAACTAATCCAACTCTATATAGACATGGTAGGTAGATAAACCAATTCTCTAATATATCAACACATTATTGTGATTTATTTGGATACTGAAATTTCATCCTTTCAGTGCATCAAATACATGTACATGTATATGAAAATAGATTTTAAGCGTTACGGATATGTTTACAAGAACTGACGATATTGTGTAACAACGCTATGACCTTTTAAGGGGTAATTTTGTATGTTGTAATAAAACAGTTGTCGTTTAATCATTTCGGCATGTAAAATGTTTCCAAAAATTATTTTAATAACTAATAAACTGTTAATATGAACTACTTTACTATATACTCATTTATTTAGCTTGACTGCAAAGAAAGCTCTGATCTTATATGTACCACTCTTGAGTCCGCTTCCTGGGTAGAACCAGTACAAAGTGTTGTTTTAAGAAACATTGGCTCGAGCTGGGGATCGGACCTGCAACCTCTGGCATGAGTGGTCAACACTCTATCCACTACACTACCGCCCCGCTCTTAACGACTTTCATATAATGAATGCAGGAATACCGAAAATAAGCGGCAACATATGACGTGTCTACCCACAAATGATAACTTATGGTACGATTTTAGTCAAGCTGGTTTGGGTTTGATCATGGTTATATTTTAGATAATTATACAAAAGTGTATTCTATACATGTATACATATCCAATGCATGAAATTAAATGTGTTTTATTGTATAAAATGGAATATAACGTATTATTTGGAGGTTATGTGACGTATGCAGGTCTCGCTACACAGATGCACTTGGCTCTATGTACTATATAAATTTAGGCCTGACTCTTCCACTATAATAATTATGTTTTACACATAGAAAACTATTTTAAAATATTTTGTCGATATTATTAATAAACCCACTCTTAAAAATGCACAATAACTGGCATATTGAATAGTTCTATAGTTTAAAGACTTCAATAATGCCTCTTAAAATAGTCATCAGCTGCTCTTAAGTACACCCGTCTGGTAAACTTCAATAAAAGGTCATTATTTAGAACCAATGGTGTCTTATTGCTGTATATCATTCAGTGCAGCGTCTGTAGAAAAGAACACATTTTACACCGTTCGTAAAATGTACACAAACTTTTATTTTGGCATAAACTTATACTAATTATGTTTATGGTAATTCAAAACGGAATATTTGAATACAGGCTACCATTGCATCCTCAATATATGATTTACTTACAACTTACCGAATCAAAATTATTTTATCCTCGCCATGTTGGTCAAAAAAAGTAAATCTTCTAAATGAAAAGCGAACGCACCCGGCTATTCCGCAAAAGGTTCCCGGCAAGAACACAAAACATAGTCCCGCCATCGGAAGGATTATAACTGAGTTATCAGGTCGATACGTTCCTATTGTATGGTATGACAGCCCCTGTTCTACTCAACTGTATCACATAATCACAATCTCTATGAAACATTTATAGAATATGCCAACCCACAAAATATAGGTCTTTTAAGAGCAAGAATCGCTACAAAGGGAAACAACTATTTTCTGTTTAGTAACATTCATTGGATGATTTTTTTATCTTTGGGTTCAAGAAATGAATTACTATCAATATTAATTAACATTAACATTTAGTTTCAAATTTTATTTATTTTTTGTTTTGATGATATTGCTCTCAGTTTTTAAAGAAGTTGTTAAGCACTATTTAATGCCACATCAGAGAAGACCAAAAGAAAAATATCTACCTATCATTTTCCTGCTGGAACAAAAATCATGTAAAGGAAAGATAAGTTGCATTGTTTATGTACTTTCAATATAAACTTGAAACGTTTTAAAAAAAAAGATAAACAATAGCCTGAATTTGTATTATACAGATACATGTACGTTTTTTTATAAAAAGAATATACAATGGCCTGTTATTTAGCCACATTTTGTTTGTGCAATATAGGTATAAATATGACATGTTTTATTAAAAAAAAATGACCAGATAGGCACAGACATTTTGTTGCAGTATAGGTATAAATATGACATGTTTTATAAAAGTAATAAAACAATGACAGATAGGCATACACATTTTGCTGTATAATATAAGTATAAATATGACATGTTTTATTAAAAAAAACAATGACCAGATAGGTACAGACATTTTGTTTGTGCAATATAGGTATAGATATGATATGTTTTATCAAAATACAATGACCAGATAGGCAGAAACATTTTGTTTGTGCGATATAGGTATAAATATGACATGTTTAATTAAAAGAAATAAACAATGAACAGATAAGTATAAACATTTTGTTTTTGTAATATAGGTATAAATATGACATGTTTTAATAAAAGAAATAAAGAATGACAGATAGGCATACACATTCTGTTTGTGTAATATAGGTATAAATATGACATGTTTTATAAAAGAAACGGCATATAAATGCCTGGTCCCAGTTTCAATAAACATCTTGAGATTTTCCTTAACTAGAATATTTGAAATGCTATGACTCTATTCACATTGATAATTTTGCCTGTTATTCTTGACCAACTAGTAAAAATGTCATCTTCAAATCTAAGTGGTCAATTAATGTGTAACGGGTTTAAGAAATCATATAGAAACATTGAGTTTATTTTAGTTGAGGAAAATCTAAGCTTGAGATGTTTAGTAAAACTGGCTCTTGATCATCATAGACATGTTTTGTCAACCGATGAATGACATTATAGGTACATGTATTTTGTTTGTGCAATGTACATATACACATGACATGTTTCAACAATGAACACGTTTAGGTATGTTAGCATATATATTTGGTTTGTGTGATGTAAATGTAAATATATGCTTCAACAATGAACAACTTTAGGCATATAGACATTATGTATTTTGTTTGTGGCATGCATATATAAATGGGACATTTTAAACAAATAGCAAGTATATGCTTCACGGTATATACAACGTGTTTGTATAGTGTATATATAAATATATTCAACAAGGACCCGTTTTAGGCATGTTAGAAAGTATTGTGTTTGTGTCATGTAAATACAAATATGACATGTTTAAACAAGGACCAAATAAAGGCATATTAGCATATACGAGTATGTTTTTTGTTTAATGTACATATAAATATGATATATTTCAACAAAGAACAAACATAGGTATGTAAAGCATACATATTTGATCTAAATACAAATATGATATGTTTCAATAAAAAACGAGTATTAACATGCAAGCATACACATTTTGTTTGTTTGATGTAAATATGGATATGAAATATTTATACAAAGACCAAGTTTAGGCACGTTAGCAAATACATTGTGTTTGTGTTATGTAAATGTAAACATGACATGTTTAAACAAAGAATAGGCTAGGCATATCAGCATGTATACACAATAAGTTTGTTTAATAAAGATATAAATATGATATGTTTCAACAAGGATCAAGTTTAGGCGTGTTAGCATGTATATTTTGGTTGCATGATCTAAATGTTAATATGATATGTTTAAACATAAAACAAATATAGGCACATCAGCATATACATTTTGCAATACACATATAAATATGACATCATTACACAAATAAAAGGATAAGGCATACTAGCATATATATTTTGTTTGTGTAATGTAGATATAAATATGATATGTTTCAACAAAGAACAAGCGTAGGCATATTGTCATACATGTCTTATTTAAATAATAATTTAAATCTAAATATAACATGGCCTTTTGTTTGCAAAAATAAAACTACATTTTCAAAGTCATAAAAAGAAAGTCAAGATGTATAGTATAGCCTATAGATTGGCTTGCACGCACTAGCTTACATGGTTGTTTGTAAATATTCACTAGCATTTCCAGAACACATAGTTCAGCTCATTCAATATTCTGACGTAAGTTATTTTCTATTACTGAACGAAAACCAGTTTATTCTGTAGATGTTTGTTAACTTTGTATATTTTTCTAGAGGGTATTACTGTACTTTCGTTCCCGTTTAAATATATAAGCGTTTTGTAGCACATCAGCTCATTTAATTAGCGCTGGCGTTAGCTGTTACAGATATCTAATTTTTGTGTAGCCGAGTGATAATATTATCCTATGGAAATTACCACCAGACAAGATATATAAAAAGACAATGCCACACTTAAAACATATCAATTGCTTTTCCATCTCTGTATGATATCTTGACTATATTCACAAACTCGCAAAACCACAATCATTCAAAAACCTGCTTGAAGTCGTTTGTATTTCCAAATATGCCACTTCTATCAAATTATCAATTCCACGGTGAATAAAGATGAGGGTGAAAATATAAAAATACCTATATACCAATGGAAATGAACAAGCTCATTGCTTGTATACATGTAAGTATAAATGTTCCGGTGGTGGAAAACATATTAAAGGAGTTGTTGTTTATGTTGTTGTATGGTATTTAATGCCGCTTTCAACAATTTTTCAGTTATATCGCGTTGATGTCTACTTGGGCGTTATTCTGTCATACTGGAATATAATTCCGTAGACACAAGGTATGATACCCCATCCAGTCATATTATACTGAATTCGGATCAACCTGTTCCTATAAATGCTGAGAGCCAAACGAGGAAGATTCAAGTACCATTTTTCAGTTATGTAGTATGACCCGGCCAATGATCGAACCCGCAACCGTCCGCATTCGAGGCGAACACGCTACCACTAAATCACGCTGCGGTCCTTAAAGAAATTACAAAGCCATATGACAACAGTTATAGAATATTTCGTGACAAAGTGTTTAAGAGACAGAACAGATATTACCATAAGAGACGGCCCAAATCAGAATGAAACATATATAACTTGTGACTTCTACATGACAATGCTGCAGCTCACAAAGCCGTATCTCTATTACAGTTTCTCGACCATGAACGGGTGGACGTGCTGCCCCTATCCCTATATTCCCCAGATTAAACCACATACGACTTCTTCCTCTTTCCTCGGGTGATACTCGCTGGACGAATATATCCAAGCCGCCAGTCATTTGGCTCTGCACTCTTCCAGTACCTAACACTATACTTACCTGGAAAGTTGTGTTCAATGCCGTGCAGAGTACTTTGATGGAATGTAATAAAGATAAATAGATTTCTTTTCTCTTCAATTTAGTTGTACAAAATCAGACATGTTAATACATTAATATTTCATGACAATTATATATGCATTTAGTAATTTCTAATTACAATTAAATGTATATGAGAATTGAATGAGTAACGGACAGTGCCCACTAAATCCAGATAATGTATTTGTGTGATTCAAAGCTCAAGTGCCGGTTTCACGTAATTAATAAAAATGATCAAAACGCAAAAAGATCAATTAATGTCTATGTTTTGTTTCAATTTTGCACCACCATGGACAAAACATCATGATCACCCCTCGTATAATCAACCAGTATGAAAGTTATACAAGTGTTACAACAGTTTTTCTGTCAACTAATAAGTTGTTTTATCATTCTCTTCCAAATGTGAATTTACTTCACAATAGGATTGTATCGTGTAGCGTTATCTCTTGATTTTATTTTCATTAAAAGTGACGAATGTGTTTGATTATATTTTCTGATATTATCCACAGTTTGCTCAACTATTATTTAAACATTGATTACTTTGTATCGTTTCAGCCATCGGCACAAACTTGATTTTATTATCGCTGTGGTTTTGTGTGACATCTCGAAGTAAAGTAGACTATCAATGAAAATAGATATGATATCAAATCAAAAGCATTTTTTCAGATTGTTTTGAATTGAACAGACTGATTCTCTGTTTGTTTTTGTAAATTGATAGAAAGATATGTTTTCAACATTTATAGTTACAAATGAAATGATCATGTCAATAAAACAAAAACAATCTGACACGACGTCATCCTATTAGAAATCTTATATTTAGGTAACTGCTGGGTGAGCAACTAGCCGCAGCAGAAGAAAAAAAGTGCTTACATCGGGATTCGAACTTATGACCTCCCGCTTCCGAGGCGAGGCAACGGAAGACAGCCTGGAATGGTCAGTTGCAAAACTGCCACTGGAAAGTTTAAACCATAATTTCTGGTTAAATGTTTAATAACCATACCTCTGTCTTTAACACACAAGTCTTGTGATAGAGTACCGGATATAAAAGATCAATTGGCGGGTTCGCTTTTCGCGAGAACCATGCGTTGTACCTTTACTTAGTGTAAAATCTTGTTCGGGCATGTGTGTTTTGCATAATTTATTCAGTTGTGGCAATCGATGTAAAGTAATAAAAAAGTTCAAACGATTTCAACACCACTGGTAATCGTTTATATCGGCTGTCCATATTCCACAATAGATAAAACTGTTGGCGGACAAGTCGTTGTGATTAATGCATGTAAGTACGAGATATGAGTGCACCATGCTGTGTTTAAAAGTTTAATTAGGCTGTTAACAAATGTAGGCTCATGTGACGTTGTATGGCAAGCAGTTTTCAAAACTGCCAATTAAAATTAGGTGGAGAAGTTATTAAAATAACATTTATTTTAAACCATTAACTAGTTATTTTATTGAAACTTAAATATTAGGTATGATCCGTTCGGGGTTCCAATCCACATCCATTTTCATGTGAGTGAGTGAGTGAGTGAGTGAGTGAGTGAGTGAGTGAGTGAGTGAGTGAGTGAGTGAGTGAGTGAGTGAGTGAGTGAGTGAGTGAGTGAGTGAGTGAGTGAGTGAGTGAGTGAGTGAGTGAGTGAGTGAGTTCTAGTTACATGTGCATGACAATAAAATAATGCATACACCATGTATATATATATATATATATATATATATATATATATATATATATTATACCATGTATATCATGGACCCGATATTCTACCAGAAGAAAAACATGGACTCCACACAAGACAGTCTCATTATTAACACATTGTTTAGATGAAGACCTATTTTCTCAGCCAATAAAATCGATCAGAATTTTAAAATAGAACATTCCATTTTACATACAATGCCATGATCGTCAGTAGATGTCGCTCCAGAAAGTAGATCATCATCTAAGCTGGTTAGAAGACTTCTAACCTATACATGGTTCACACGGAAATAGAAAACACTCTTACAATAGAAACAATTGAAATAATCACCACAAGACGCAAGTATCTAAAAACTACTTACGTATCCCAGGTCATCATGGCCACGAAAACTAGAAACGGGAAGCATGGCACAAGCAGCTGCCATTTAAAACGACAATGCACAATATTCTAATAGCTTAATTGAAAAGTATTCGAAACAATGAAAAAATCCTTTTAATTGCATGTATTTGTGTCTTGTGGTTATAATACTTGTCCAAAAGCTATTCACTTGATATGATAATTTAGTGTTTTAAAAGTAAATTGTTACAAAATAATACAATGATTCAGCGTCTATGTCTCTGAATTCACAGATGAAAACCGAAACTAGCCTGTATGCATTTTACTGGTAAAACATGACGGTTATATGCACAATAATAAATATTACATATATTTCACCATAATGATTTTGTGGAGTTCATTTTCTGCACTAATGGACGTTTGGCAATTTTAGGTTTAACAAATACAAATCAAAATCCAAAATCAGTCGGTAGTACATATCAAATCCCGTATTTCTATTTCAGTTGTATATTACGCCTTTTGTCATTATATTTTTAAATACATGGTGGCATAATAGGCCTACGGGTTGTATTTTATGAAGGAGAAGAAAAAGAATAAGAAAAAGAAGACAAAACGAAGAATAAGATAAAAAGAAAAAAGAAGACTGTATTTACATAACGTTATAGTTTCTCGTTATAACATACACACAAGTTTATATATACGAAACATTAACACATTTCATGATAAAATAATATTATATATAATGTATGAAGCTCGTGTCTCTCTAATCTAAATCTAGGATAAACATATATATTATGGATGGGTAAGAGAAACGTGTATTCATCTCTATATACATATATATATTATATATAAATAATTATTTTAATCATAAAAAGTTGTGAAACGCATATATGGGCTTGCATAGTTTCAAAAAGATGAGTTCATGCTACACACGTTTGCACAGTTTGACTTAATATAACATGTAATGATATCTAAGCATCGGATCCGTAATTACCATACAATAGTTTCCCAGGTAAGCGCATAAAGTCATCAAAATAAAATGAAACATAAAGACATATAGCAGCAAAGCGTACGCCTCAACTACTCGATGTATTCGTTTGTCATATCCTAAGTACAATATAGCCATACCGCAGTTTATATCATATAACACTTAATGTATGAAATTCAAGAATGGGTACGAATCGGCTTGGGTACAAAACGTCCTGGGTACGACTCGTCTTGCGTCCTGAAATAGTCCAAGGGAGACTACGTTATCATAATTTTCATATTTAATATGTAGCAGTTACGTACCTTGCACTGTACAAACAACACGTGAACCGCGGGATAATTTCTAATTTATTTTACTATGCCATAGTTAACTGTAAACGTAATATATTGCGAATTTTAGCCAATTGATCTCTATGTTTCAGTTTCTGTGTAACTGGCATGAACCTATCCGAATACAGTTGACATGACGTGACCGTCTTCCATCTGACCGGATATATTTGTCAAAAACTATAGTGACCAACTTCCAGCTTATTTTTTTTATATATTTTTTTACATTCTCTGGCTCGACAGTTATTTCCTTTCTATTTAAAACACCGTTTTGTGAGATAAAATCATTTACTGTTAAAACATTCCTTTCAATTTGCATAACACCAGACATATTTTGCCATAAAAATCGCAAAGAATATAACAAAAAAAATCATCACAATTTATGCATACTAAATTCATCAATAATTTGAGTCTGAGAATCGGACTCAGACTCAAATGTTTCATTCATTTTGTCACGTGAAAGTCCTGTAAATATGCACTTACGGGTAATAAATGTGATCCTGTAACATTTTCTGTTAAATAATCATTAAAACTGCTTGATTCTGTAAATACATAGAGTGATTTGCTTGTTTAATAGATGCTATTTGATTCTTATTTTTTTTTACATTTTGAGTCTGAGTTTAAATCCGAAGAGCGTACTTTGAATTTAGGAGTAAATCTCAGTTTTCAGTTTTGAATTTTTAATTAAATTCTGTTTGTTGCCGACATACATTCAGTTATTATTAGTTGTATATGCACCTAGCCTACTGTTCTTTAAATGTCCCTTAGATGACTTTCTTACAGCAAATTGCTCTATATTAAAATTTTAGCAACACAATGTAGATGTCCATCATATACCACTGTCTCAATATATATATACTTGGGCATGCCCCCTGAAATTTGTTTGCGATTCAGCATGGACTTAAATCCTAAGTCATGTATTCTTTTATCTGTATTAGTTAACGACTGATCTGCTTGTAGCTCATTTGCGAAACCCATCATAAATATTACCTTAGATTGCGCAAAATGCGGACAGAGGAGCACATTAACACTGTTAGTATAAGGGAAGTAATTGTCCGCACTGTTTTACGTAGAGTTATCCTACCGAAAATCATAATACAATGCATTCTGGGTACGTTGCTCCATGATCGGCCATCTTGGATTGAAATGAAAGAAAACGAGAACCTTTTATCCCAAATTAAAAGCTTCGTTTACACACACGATACAAATTTATGCAACAACATCAACATCTTCAGATAAACTGATACTTGTTTTAAACAATGAGTGGTCTTGAAAATAAAAAGTCAAAGCGAAGGAAGACGAAAAGGGGTGCTGTCACCAAGGCCGCAGTCCCGACTGCCACCTCCGTAGGCTCTGAAACTATCAGTACCACTACGAGTATGGACGGAGAGGTAACACTATTTGTTGTGACATGCTTTTGTCCATTTTATTTCGCAATCAATGCAACCTGATACGATGAACTCACTGTTGTATTTTATATAGCCTTTGCGTATTGAGACTGCTAATATGTGTGCATCGGTTGGTTTACGATTTTGAGGGCATGGTGACCGGTGTTATAAGATTTACTGGCATGAGTGGGCTTGTATAAGTTTAATGATCAATATCTCTTTTTTAGACTCTGAATTGTTTGAAGACAAATTTCCCATCCTTTAGTCTAAACAATATGGCACTTGGCCATAAAATGTTGTCAAACTTAATCGCTGTCACTTTAATATGAAATAAGGCACTGCCTAAAAGGGGATTTATCAATTTCAGTCACTGTATATGTAGATTATTTAATATCAGTGTGTCAGGATAAGATTTATAACTATCAAAATAATAAATTGCCATAAAGTTTAATAGAAAATATAGCATTTCTAGCGTTTCATATATGGCCAAAATATGTAAGTCTGTTTGTAAGTCCATGTGCAAGTCCGCTCAAAGATGTATATAGAATCTATGTAGGTCCTTGCTTGGATGTTGAATATTTGCTGTCGTAACCATCAGTTACCAAAGATAAGGAAGGATTTGTTTAAACTTATCTATTTTTACTTCGATTGTATCACACAAAATCTTACATCTTAGACAAATCACGCTCAAAGACTTCCTTGTTAGAACCAGTATTAAGCATATGCAGGAATGTGTCTTGCTCAAGGACACCACACATAGCCATGGCGGAGGATTGAACCCACGACCCTTTGATCATGGGTTTGGTGCTGTACCACTGGACCACACGTTCCGCACAAAGAAGAATAAACAAGTTACCAGAAATAAAGACATGTTTTTAGTAATTCTTAAATTTTGATGTTATATATTTGCTGTAGTAATTTTGAGTGCCAAAAGACAAAGAAGGATAACGGGTAACCAGGGATAGAGACATTTATTTATATTTCTAATTTGAACTACAATGTGAAAAATTATTTAGCATAAATGTTTTTTTCTAGGATACCACAGACATATAACAAGTAACCTCAGTTACCAAAGGTATATAACGGGATACAAATGGACTTACTTGTGCAGAGGTGCTACTTTTGGGTCAAATCTATTTTTGTTTTGGGGAATAAATTGCAACCAAATATTTTTTATGTGGTTCATTAATTATATATCAGTGAAACAGTCTTTTTAAGTGGTATACAGTAATACTTATTTTTTCAAATTCGGTTGAATCAGTATATTGTCAGTGATTTAATGTATATGTCTCAGTTATTGTAAACAAACAGAACTTGTGGTATTTCTCTGTTAGCTTCCTCTCTTCTGTTTTACTTACTTTCATTACTACATGATTGTAACATTTTGAGACTGGTTTTGAGTCCAACCTGGTTGTCTATATGTATTCAGGTAATAGTTCTAGTTGCCCCATTCTATTAGCATCATATAGCTTTAAGCCCATACCAATTGTATTGTCTTATCTATATAATTATTACCTATGTCAATTGGCTATGGGCACTCATGTGTACAGTCTTGGTAAAGAAAGGTTGACATTGTATTTACACCATCTATTACACTTTTATTTAAATTTTGACAAATATAATGGAGTTTTTAGTTTGTACAACTTCGTAAGGGTGTCAAGATCCCCACCAGGACTTGAACCTGGAGCTCTTTTCAAACAGAAAAGTGTGCTAGCTTACACTATAGAGATGTACCCCGACACCACAAACCAAGTGTACATTATATTATCTGAATATGTGATAACTAAGATCACCCTTAAAAAATTGTTTGTTTGCCATTTCCAACCCATACCAGATAGGAGGTGGGTAGGTAGGTAGGGGACTTTTTTAATTTGCATCCAATCTGAAAATCCTATTAAAGGATATGGACAGACTCTGAGAGAAAGGACTTGTAGGCAAAGACCTAGAATATATTGAATGAACAACAATATTTTTTTTATTATGGGTGGGGGGGGGGGGGGGGGGGGGTAGTTACAGTCAGTGCACTTCAACCATGTCACTACAAAAGCTAGCTTAACAGTAAGGCTGTTGTAAGTGACCTATATACATTCACTACACTCCTCCCCTCTTTAACCTTTAGGGCTTATAAGCCCTCAGCTGCACAGCCTGTGGCCAGTTCCTGGCTATATCGAGTCCCATCCCAAGGAAAGAGAGATTGTGCAGACACAGGCTCGATGCCATTAAAGTGACAGCGGTCACCCATCTGAGTACTAACCCTGTACTTCATTGCTGAACTTCCAATACAGTCAGTGCACTTCAACAACGACGCTATAATAGTTAGCTTAACATGTTGTAAGTGACCTATGTACATTCACTACACTTTCATTTACTTACCCGAATAAGGCACTGTGATGAAACCCAACCGGGAATGAAACTGAAGACCCCTGGATCCTGAAGCAATAATGTATCCTTACAATGGCAACATGATTTACCCCATACTAACAAATATAAAAATACCCCTGCTAACAACTAGACTACCTTATCAATTTTAGCAGAGAATATTATTTGAAACAACAAGGCAAGTCATGTTATAAATACAGTATTGGTTCTTATACTTCCAAAAATTAACATTGTATATGTAGACGACAAAATACCTTGAGCAAAGCTGCGAGGGTAAACAAACATAGACTGACTGACTGACTAAAGACATTTTTTTTTGTCGGTGTTAATTACGTCTCAACACAACTGTCACGGTGTCACGATCTGTAACGAAAACTGCTTGTCCACGAGGCATTATTTGTAAGTGGCAATACTTCCAAGACCGTGCATCTACAATAACTGATTAAAAACTACACTTATCGTAGCGGGAAAAATAACAAGTGTATCAGCCTTATCTACGTATAATTGTACTAAGATCCTAGACAACAATAAGTTGGCTGGCGTCCTTCAGCTGGAGTCATGTTGTTCGGATGGCAGATTCGAAACTGTTATTTATCAATTACTTTCAATAAGTATACATGACTTGTATATACATATATATTGTTAAATCATAAAAAAACATCGTGTATGTAACGTAATAATGCGTATTACCGTAACATTTCTTCATATACTTATCGGACTACTTTTTGAAGTATGGAAAGAGTAAGTTATTTGGTTTAGCCAAAGTGCACTTTTTTTGTCAAGGGAGCTAACTCCTCTAGTTCATATTTTGGTTGCCGTCCTGCACCATTTTTTACTAACCGTGAGAACCAACCATTTAAGTTGTACGGGTTACAGTCCTTGACACACCAGTGCATAAACCGGAAATACAAAAAATAAATAAGCATCACTTGTAATTTAACGGACGCGTGTACAATGCCGTTCCGGTGATTTTCACCGGCGCTCTGCGCCGGTGATAAATCCCCTATTAAGTTTTACTGGCAGTCACCCATCCAAGTACTAACACCATGACAGACGAAGTGAGACAGAAGTTGTAGTTATTTCTATATACTTTGTTGCTTAACTTCCAAAACATTAGGTGCACTTCAAGCTTGTTGCTATAAAAGCAAACCCAACAGTGAGTCTGTTGTAAGTGATCTATCGATGTGCATCACTGTTTACACTTATTGTTAACAACAGTTTATCTTCCTATTTATAACTTGCTATTACTATGAGAAAAGCATAAAATATATGGAATAAATATTTCCTAAAAGTGAAGACATTTGGGCTTCGGTATTTGTGTATATTATTAACATAGAATGTCAGTAAGATCTTTTAGTGCTCATGGTAACACTCTTCCTGCACATTTGACCAATATATTTTCATCTCCTCTAAAGGAGCAATAAATATCTGTGATGTATGATCCCGACTTTCTCAAAGAAGGGAGAGGTGACAAAGAATGGCATATATTCACAATACCGGCATGTGCATGTAAGACAAGTTACATAAAACATTCGGTTATTGAAAACAAAGCAGTCTAGAAGCAGTTTGTACTCAATTCAGGATGGCAAATTAAACTATTTTTCATGGAATTATGGCCAGTATTCTACAATTGATGAAGTTTTCAATTGGAAATGTTTACAAGTCTATTAATTGATAAAAAAGATACTAGCTGCAATTTGAAGTATGACCCATTACAGCTATAAAAAAAAATGGCTGAAAAAACAACACTGTATAATAACCTGTAGTTCAATATTAAACACGATAGACTACAAAGGTCAGTAAAACAAATATTCTCTTTTCGGCGAATACATTTTCCATGCTGTGTTTAAATTGCATTGCAGTTAGTAAAATTGCTGTAAAATCAGTGTTTTCTCAAGAGGATTTTTCATTTGATACACTGCAATATTATTTTAAGGTTCTAACATCAATTTTGGCATCTTTGGGGGTGCCAACTAGATGACAGCATGCTGATTTTTTATAAGAAAATATTGTTTTATTGTCCGCGTTGTAACTGAAGACCTAGTCCAGCTGTCCACTGTAAAATTACAAATAAAGTATAGCCATATGTTTACAAACATATTAATTCCACATACCTCGGCCAATATATCCCTGTTTTAATATACATGAAAATATAAATGGTGATGGGCAGTTATTTCATCATTTTGTGGCTCTTCGAAGTTGTACTGTTAGAACATGGCAGTTAGACCCTAAGAAATGTGTGTACCGGTAGTATATTACTGACAAAACACAGTGCATACTCGCATCAAACAATTTAAAAAACTCTTATGTGGCATGGAATTTATATATTTCCAAAAACACAAAAATAGACTTCTTTGATTTTCAGAAAATGTCATTTGACCTTTCTTTGTTAGATTCCCACGCAATGTCTGGGAAATTCCAGCTCTTTAGATGCACAATTCACAGGACACCTAATCACAGTTGGGCACTATTTTTATAAAAAAAACTTTAAATAGTAACGCTATGATGCAGTGTGTAACTTTTTTAGGGGGATTTGACCTTCTGCATGAAAATCAACATCATGGATGTTGAAAATGGAGTTGAAGTGTGATCTTTTTGTGATTGAATAAAAGTCATCAGTTTGCTTCTATCAGAATGGGACCCACACTCGTTAGGAATTTATAGTGAGGAATACATAGGGTCGTCAAATGGTGCCTATGTCTGGCAATTGATAAACATACCAAAAAGCATGTATATGGAGTAAATGGATAAAACTGTATACAGGTTAATATCAGTGATTCATTTTCAGGTGTGCATCATGCGTCCCAGACACACATTTTTTTAAGGACGCACGGATGCATTGCTTTTGAAGATGCAAAGTTTGAAAATTTACAATTACTAATTGGGGTTGGTGTAAGAACATTAAAGTGGAGCAATGACATTCTGTAAAAATTGGGTTTTTCCAATAATAGTTTCATTTTCCATGGACTGGTTTATTATGACTGTATTTCTTTATCCACCGACCAGTTTTATGTGAATAAGCGTGTGACAGTCTGTGATAATACAAATACACAATCTAGCTGTCAGCTGTGTGTAATCAAAGATTGATCTCATTAAAATGCGAACATTCAAAATATACACTTTGAAAATTTGATCAACAAGGAAGGAATGTCTCAATTATCACATAAATGATTGAAATAATCTGGTTACACTGATTTATTTATGCATGTAAAATCATTTTCGTCCTTAGTTTTTTTCAGTGGAAATATCAGGATTTTGAACTGTCCATTGGCGAATTGTGCTTTATTTTGAATGTGGCTTTGTTTATGTTTCTTATTATAACAGATCATTAAGGGTTCATGAATAACACCGTAATTCAATAGTATATATCGCGGCCCACCCTTTGCTTTGGAGGAAGGGGGAATTTTTGCTCAATTTTCATGTTGTGTCGTATCTGTGGTTTTGCAGGAAAACTCATAATACACTGTGTAACAAGTTGAAAAGAATGTACATTAGATTAACTATTTGCAGGTTTCCTTAGTTTCTATAACCAGAAAATTCCCCCTATTAGAGTAATTGAAAAAAAAGTATATTCCAGGATGGGAAGAAAGATAAGAATTAAATATTACATTAGCTAGTTGATACTTGTACCATTACCAGTATCAATAGGAAATTAAAAAGAAAAGTCACTCTGAAATATATCAAGCTGAGGACTTCATATAATGTATATATAACTTTTGTTTGATGGACATAATTATAATCACATAAAACCTTAAATTGAAAGAAGTTAATGGGGTGGGTTCCATTGAGCTGTTCGACACTAGTGGCCTTGCTGTTTTCCACATTTGGTCACATAGATAGCTAATTACTGACCAGTCAAAATATCAAGTCCTATTGTTTATTAATATGAATAAAAAAATGATTCTGGTTTTGTCGTTCAAATTTTGATGACTGACCTGGAACCCATTGAAATTCAGCTAGGACTCATTGTGGGTACCAATGACTCATTAATTCCATTTTCAAAATGAATCACTGTAACATACCTGTTTTTTTTCCATTGATTTAAACTGTTAAACTGGTCTTAAACTCAATTTAAAAAACAAATTTTTAGTGGCCCATAAAACTCCATTTGTATACTTAACACAATCATATCAGTGGAAAGTAAGAAAAGGACCTAAATGATCACAGTGCGGCGACAATCCATAATTCGCTGACTTTTAACTCAAACCTACTAATTATCGATAGTCTGCGACAATTGAAACACCACTAGATTTTTTTATCACCTTCAGTTCTTTAGTTCAACTTTGTGTCCAGTATCAGTTATAGTTAGTCCAGTGTGTTTTTTTAAGGGTAATGAATTTTATTTGTTCTTTTTTCATTCTCATTGGATTCAATAAATGTATGACTGATTGAGAATCCTCCGTGGCCTAGCAGTCTAAGATGCCGTCTCAAGATCATTTGCCACTCACCACTTATGTTGTAGGTTTGAGTCCCGCTTACTCCAAAAACTTTATGTGAGAGAAAGTTTGCCAGTTCTTGTAGGAAGACGGAGGTTCTACTCAGATCCATGCTGAGGTGGTCTTCCTCCACCAATAAAACTGGATATGCCATATATTTAAAATAGCATTTAACCCTGTTAAAAAAATGGATATGCCATATATTTAAAATAGCATTTAACCCTGTTAAAAAAATGAATGATTAAATAGGGTTTTTATGGCCTACCAACATATAGGGGTAGTTCTCAGTTATTCAGCAAATTTCCAGACACAATGATGGATTTATTAAATTATAACTTACAGTAAATATTTTGGTGTTAAAATGTAGTTTAAACATTCCTCTGTATGATTTTAATAATAAAAAGATAGTTTGTGACAAGAAAATCATGTAAATCAAAATTTATGTATGGTAACCTCAAGGTTTTGGACGTTACATTTTATTTATTGACAATAGTTTATGCATTTAATGGGTGATTTCAATACAATAACTTATGAGTATTAGATAAGACTGGAGAATACCTATGAAATAATAATTATAGAAAAAATCAAATATAACCAGAACGAAAGTAATTATATATATTTTGTAGTTGTGGATGTTACTAAAAATTTATATGATAAAAGTTCAGCGTGTTGCTATCTATATCCGAACAAACTGAAATAGTACTCAAAACTTTCAATTAGAGAACATATCCTTGTGATTTTTCATATTAACTTCAAACTGACATACATATATCAGAATAGTTTGTCACAATTCATATGGACGTTACTCTTTGACAATTGACAAATATGCAAATATGTAACGTCCACAACTTAGAAATAACGTCCACAACATACACAAATTACAAGATTACTTCTGTATTGTTTTATAATTGTTGTTATATTGTTGTTAATAGTGTACATCTCATCACACTTGGCCGTGTGTTATAACATTTTATCCTAGTATACATATTTAAACTTGTACTTTAGTGGTTTGAACTCGTTTCACTGCTAACTACTGAACAACTACTAGTAATATTAAAGGGTTATATTAGTAATATTGAAATAAATAAATTATGTTGTCTTACTTCTAGTATTTATCTACATGTGTTAACTGTATTATAAGAAGGATTTCCCAACATCTGTGTACTAGGCTGCTAGTAGTATATACTATAAATAAAGTTTATGAGCCCCACCAACCAACTAGTATAGAAAATCACTTAAAGTGTCTGTCTGCTCACTGTATTATTACAGTGGTTTCCAAAACTTTGTGAACTAGAGTAGCAGCACTTAGTATATCTCCAGTATATAAATGAGGCCCCCAACCAGAAAAGGTATTGACAAAGTATACAAGTCTCTTCTGACAAATGGCAATTAAAATTTATTGGAAGAATAATCAACTATATCCATATATGTCAGTGAATAATATTTCAAAGTTTTTTCTTCTTTTGATCCCTAAAGAATCTTTTGTTGCTATTAAAATGGCATCTTCACAACTTCCTGAGACATCCTCAAAGGTCTGAAAATACACAAATGAAAGTCTTTTATATTATTATTAAGTATTTTATACTTATATTTATAAATATATTATTTGTACACATATAACAAAGTTATAGTGCTATAAAAGTAAATAATTAGTATATTAATCCTACTGGGAGAGAGTAAGAAGGCAATTTACTTTTATTTTATCTAAACTGATATTAAATTGTATTGGCACTGTTCTTACTTTTGAATACATAGAAGAATCTCCTAAGTCCACTCGTAGCCAAATCTGGAGAGGAGATAACACTCACAATATCCTCAAAGATCACTGTGCCTGGTCTCCTAGAGCTGCCAAAGATCTCCACACTCGAGGAAATGGTTTTAATTAACAAACCCATGGCCATTGATCAACCTGGACATAAAAAATGTTTCTTAGTTATTTTTTGTCTGTATTTATTTAAATTGAATGATAAAGCAACATAATTATGGGCATGAGATTTTCTTAAAGTAATTAAGAGAACAAAATTAGTATCGTTTGTAGTTATTGTTTTTAATATATATATATTTTATATCATTAATACTGGTACTAAGCATTATTATTTACAATTAAATTTTTAAAAAATAAACTGTTAACATGAGAATAACATTCTAAAGGATATTTTGTAAACTTATATCAATTAATTAGTAATTTATGTTTCAGACTTTAACACACAATTGTTTGTTCCAAAATTCTTGTGTCAAATTTAACATCCATAACAAAGATAACATCCATGAATTGATAATATTTCTTATTTATCGGGAGTACTGGCAAACTCATACTTAGGTCAACTCAATTTCTACCAAAAAAGGATAATTAATTGTTAATCTTCTTGTCTCTCATATTATTTCAATTAGAGATAATATAAAATCAGTTTTGGATGTTACACATTCAAGTAGAAACAAATGTCAATGTCACATCCACAACATTACCTAACGTCCGCAAACGTAACGTCCAAAACACGACGAAGGAGATATTTGGTGACAGAATAGACAAACTAGAATTGTTGTGTTCATTTACAGAGAAAATGGTATGATAACAAATACTGGGGTATACATCATGGTTATTAATTACATTAAAGTGTAGGACATTTGGTATAGACAAGTTGACCATGTCAAATAGTAACATCCAAAACACGACAAAATGTCATGGTATAACGTCCATATACTCATTTGATTTACAGACATAACACGGACCGCTAACTGCGTCAATACGGCAATTTCCGTCTTTTCTTTCGATTAACATCCATTTTTTTATTGTTTGCAATCATCACAATAGTACATTGATTCACTTTAGATGTTTTATCAATAGAGTGATGAAATGTTCTGGACGTTACTCTGACTTTTTGATTGACCGACAACACTTACCTCTATATTCTCCCTGCTGGTGGTAGAGTTGTGTACACACAAACTGATGACGCGTTTTTGGACACGTTTATTTATCCATTGAGGGGTGTTAGATATGATACGATCATAAAATTGATAATTTACGACGATTCGTTTTGGACGTTACAAATTGACCGACATTTATACATTGAGGAAAGTTCGGTGATAGTTTTTTATTGTGAAATCCTGTATATCACTCTACTTTACAAGGTAACTTTAAACAAACAACCTAACACCCCCACATGCAAATGATGTTGTCCATGCTTGTATTGTCTAAAAATAGATGCCAGAGTTTCATACAAAAATTGACCGACACCGTAACGTCCATACGCAGAATTTAATTTCTATTAAAATCAACTTTTTATCGGCATTTTAGTCTTTAAGAGATGCTTATATTTTAATTTTATTTATGGTTTTACAGTTACCATAAATAATGACTTAATAATCCATCGGAAAGTAACAATACAACTTTATTGTATATACTGATGGTAAAATGTCCCAAAATGGATCTGTCAAAACTGGCATTTTTCAATTTAAAAATGTAATTTTTTTCTTTCTGACCATGTCTCCATAAAACTATCTTTACTATTCATTCAGATCATATCTAAAATTATTAACACAACAAACATGTCAAATAAGCATTATTTTTATTACAAATTATAATCAAAGTTCCATGGTACTGAATTGCTGAATAACTGAGAACTACCCATAGACTAAAAAGTCAACAGGGAATGGAGATTCCAGACTCACTCATCCATGAACTGATAGTGCTAAAACTGTTTGCAGAAATTGTTAAAATACAGAGACCTGACTTCCAGTAGACTCCTGGCTTCATTTACAACTAGTTATATACCACTATGTAATTATGCAGATGTAATAGGCTATACACATAACTTTACATATTGTGACTACTAGCGATGAAGACCATATTAGAAATCACTTCGTGTTTTATAAACATGTTTATAATGATCGAACCAACAATCATATCTGAATAACAGTGATAATATATTGTCACATCACACATTTTAATTGTCAAATGTAAAAAAAACATTATATATGATGCAATACTTAACTCTGAATGAGGCCTAAATATAAATCTTAAGACTGACCCACTGGTCTGCCCCCTCAGATATGGCAATAATACTTCATAACAAGTGTTTTAAGCTCACCTGAGCCAAAGGCTCACAGGTGAGCTTTTGTGATCTTTTGGTGTCCGTCGTCTGTCGTTAACTTTTAGCTTCTCCTCTGAAACCACTGGGCCAATTTTGATATAGCTTTACAGAAATGTTCCTTGGGTGACCCTCTACCAAGTTTGTTCAAGCCATCTTGATTCTTCAAAAAACATGGCCGCCAGGGGGCAGGGGATTTAATAAGTAAAAACTTAAAAAATCTTCTTGTCAGAAACTACTGGCTCGATTTTAAAATAATTTCACAGAAATGTTCCTTGGGTGACCCTCTACCAAGTTTGTTCAAGCCATATTGATTTGTCAAAAAACATGGCGGCCAGGGGGTGGGGTTAGTTTACTATATAAGCTATAGTATAAACTTAAAAAATCTTCTTGTCAGAAACTACTGGCTTGATTTTAAATAATTTTACAGAAATGTTCCTTGGGTGACCCTCTCCCAAGTTTGTTCAAACCGTAGTGATTCGTCAAAAAATATGGCGGTCAGGGGATGGGGTTAGTTTACTATATAAGCTATAGTAAAAACTTAAAAAAAAATCTTCTTGTCAGAAACCACCGGATCAATTTTAAAACCATTTTGCAGAAATGTTCATTGGGTGACCAAGTTTGTTCGAGCCGTTGTGATTTGTTAAAAAACATGACAGCCACAGTGAGGTGCTAGTTTACTATATAGACAGCTATAGTAAAAACTTCAAAAGCCTTCTTGTCATAATCTACTGACCTGATTTCAATGTAATTTCACTGACATTTACCATGGGTGAACCTTTACCAAGTTTGAACTCTTCTACGCATCTGTTACATCTTCAAAACAAATCAAAATTCTTCCCCATCTCGTTTTCTGGAATTTTAAGTGTACATGTATTATATAATCTTCTAAGTTGGGTGACTCAAGGTCAGTCAAGTGAGCGATATAGGGCCATCTTGGCCCTCTTGTTTTAATCCACTTCGCATGTGGAAGGTCGTGGGTTCGATCCCCAAGCGGGTCATACCAAAGAGTTTAAAAATGGTACTAGAATTAAGATTCCTTGTGTGAAGCTCAGCATTTAGAGGAAGAGTTCCAGGTCTGGTCAGCTGGGTGTCCATATAATGTGACTGGGTGGGGTATCATACCATGTGTCTGCGGCATAATACTCCAGTGTGACAGCGTTCAGAATACTGTCGCAAGTAGACACCGTCGCGATATGATTAAAAAATTGTTGAAAGCGACGTTAAACACCATACAAAAACAACAACTGACTGCTGCCACACTTGAGCATAATGTCACAGACATATGATGATTTTAAAAATTGTGGCCAACTTTGACCAATTCTCAGTGTCAGTTGTTTGCAATGTTTGGTTCAGTGACCAGTATGATCTGGTTTTGGCATGGCAAATTTGGCAGTCCTTTTAATCTAATTTTTGAAAATGATTTCATTTCTACTTTCTTCTCTCTTGATTTTTTTGGCACAATTCCAGCAGCAAAACTGGTGTAGAGTGACTATGCAGTATATGAACCCAAACAGGCAGGCACTAAACTTGGGACTAATTAGTTTGATAGAAGCTACATACATCATAATAATCCCTAGCTCTGACATTATGTACTGTACTATAACACACACACAAACATGCATACATACACATACACACACACACATGCTCTATAGACTATTGTTCTCTAGACTACAGTTACTGTGGTATATAGTGTTTGGTGGAATAGGTATTGGGAGTAGCAGTGCACTGTCGAACTTATTATATAATTGTGGAATATGGATTATTTCTGTGTTCAAGAGTTTGAGGTAAATGTTTTTTGTTTTTTTTGTATTGCAGATTCATTTTTGCCTGATTGCATTCCTTGAAACTTCAGATATTTAACTTAATACATTATACGTATGTCTCATTTATGTAATTATCTATGTATGTAAAGCTATGCTAAACAGGCCAAATCAGCACACCATTTTATGTAGTCATTTATATTTATTTTACACAGTTCTTTGTCTGTGTGGTATTAATGGTTAATACTTAATCAACCCACAGGCTTATACTCCAGGTCATGTGTAGAAAGCAAAAAATAAGAACTTGACCTTTGGCTTGTTTTGATCCCTGGATTATAGTCACTGTCACACATAAGAAGTAGTTCTCTGGTCGGATCCATTGTTAGGAAAATAGAACACTGTTTAATTGTGTTACTGTTACATATTTCCAATACAGTATCTCAGACCAGACAAAATTTTAAGAAATTTAAATATATGTACCAGTATATGTATGTGAAATGGTAATTAATCACATGCCGTCTCATCGGATTAAGTGTTTTATAAAATGGGGTTTGCAGTTGTCTTTGGGCATAGTTGTGAAATTAAAGGAATTTTTGTTTTTGAATATTAAGGTGTCTTCTGTATGCCTAACAGGCAATCCGTTAACCTAACACTTCTCCTGGGAGGGTGAATAGTACTCGAGAACACCCATTGACACATGTAACTGATGACTGTCCTACTTGAATCAGTGGTGAGAGATGAATGACAATGAGATGCAATGCCTTATATCAACTTGGGCTGTGTGGGGATTCAAACTCATGGCCTCTGCATTGATAGTTAGGCTCTCTACCAACTGAACTAATCTGACCCAGCTGAAATTAATTGGAGAGAACTGGTTAGATGTGATGTTTACAATGTAAAGAAAACAATCTTTCAAATGTATTTATAATTTATTCTTGTGTCTTTCATTCATAGCATAATATTAACCCCTATAAGCCTTAATGCATTGCCTGCATTCCTGTTGGTATTCTGTTTGATGTTTATTTCATAATACATATTTCTATGAAGTTACCAGCTTTTTGCATTATTTATCTATTCTCTTGTCCCATCATCTCACTCCCCAATCTCATACCCTCATATATCTAACATATTTAATGCAACATAATTCTATGAAGTTACCCTCCTTTTTGCATAACCTATACTGTCCAGAGTGATATCATTCTACCCCCACCTTGTGCCCTCATCTCTATATCTCACACAAATATGTTATACTACAACACTTACAGACTTCTTGCACCAGTCTGACAATAAAGAATCTGTGCTGAATGATAATAATTATCTACATGCTGTTGTAGCTGATCATATCAGCTTTTTACCTGCTCTACTGCAGCTGACAGTATAGTACTGTCAAACGAGAGTTGTAGTGTGAGATGAGGTAATAAAACTGCTCTGTGGAGCATTATAAGTAAACAAAGAGATATGATTGTTTCTGTTGCTCTATGAAATATTATACAATTGCATACATAAGTGAATATAATGATAACACCTAGGCTACCCATTCACTTACCAGCTGTCAGCCTGATACATATTATATTGCCTATGCCTGAAAATGATTTTTTAGGTTAAATTACCACATTGGTTGATAAACGAAATAAAGTTCTGAACCTAAGAATGAGGTGAAGCAAAGATAGTCTTGGGTCAAAGAAGCATCCACATGAAAAAAGCATTAAAAAGGATGAAGATTTTCATGGGATGAATGAAAACAGCACATTTTTTAGGGATGAAGCAAACCTGTTTAAAGCAACCACTTTATTGATTCTGAATCAAAATCTTTG
This sequence comes from Panopea generosa, assembly GCA_029582155.1. NCBI lineage: Eukaryota > Metazoa > Mollusca > Bivalvia > Adapedonta > Hiatellidae > Panopea > Panopea generosa. The sequence continues at coordinate 55,055,934 of CM055908.1, read as the reverse complement.
CAAGTCTAAGGGATGAAGCAAAACCACATTTCCTCCTGGCATGGGTCGACATGGTTGTTGGTCGTTGGTCTGAGATGATATATAATTAGCTCAGGCTTGTAAATATCCGTTAATCCACATTTTTGACAGATGACAATGATAAAAAATGCATTTGAATTTGGTATGAAAATGGCGGACATACAGAATGGAGAGCAGCAGATATATTTGTTTTTCATGCATTTCAAACTAAAGTAACCACAAATAAAAATAACATGAAGTGATGGTGAAAAATGGCATCTCGTAGGAAACATACACTGTACAGGATTTTTAGCTGAAATGGGTTAATGGATTTTCATGATTGAATAACAATTGAGGCAGTGGTATTAGTTGTGAGATGTTAATTTGTTGAAAAGAATGGGTGTCATCAGTGTCATTTAGTTTTGTCATTATCATGAATGGTTATTAAGTAATAAACAATAATGATTATAATTGATTAACAGTCGGGGCCTGTTGGAATTACATTTTGAGTGGCTCCATTGGCCAGTATAGATACAGGTCTTAAGTTGGCCTCTACCAGGGATGAAGCAGTAACTTCATTGACTCTGTTCAAAATCAGTTAAAAGACACTCTGGGAATAAAGCAAATTAAAAGTTTCATATGTCGTTATATCTCTTAAAATTTTAACTAAAGGGAAAAAAGTAAATATTAATTGATACAGACAACAATTAATCTTAATTTAGCCATGGGTTTCACATATATATCTTTTATATAAATAATTTTGTAGAGAAAACTATTGTTTATAAATACTGAAATATCTGCAGACATAGAAACAATAGACGCCTGAGTGTTGTATTTTCTTACTTTGGACTCTGTCCAAGCCCATGTTCATGTGTGTGTATTGTATATATCAATATGTGAGTGTGTATTATTTATACATTGTACAATATCTTGTTTTTATCTATGATGCCCTCTAATACTTTATTTTTTAGAAAAGTCTTGTTTTTTATGTGTCAATAAGGCTAACCAGCGGCATTCTCGTTACTGTTGTTTATTAGTTTTATGATGTATTTTTCCTCAGGCACTGAAGAACCTCGAGAAGCTCATGGATGCACATGACGACGATGCTGCTCTCAAGATGCTGTCTTTCCCGCGCGGGTCTAACCCCTTCCTGGACCGTGAAAGATGTCTGTTGTGTAACTGCGAGCGTCAGGATCCTCCAGATGCTGATAAAATCAGAGCTGGTTGGTATACATGTAGTAGAAGCTGCCATAATGGTTTATTTCTGACTGATTTAATTATTCATGATTCTCTTAAAACTGTCAGACATTTGAAATCTGTATTCCAAAGTGTAAACAAAATAAACACTTCAACTAATAATATTCTCTGAGTGTTCAAAAATATTTTTTAATTCTGTCCAGTTCTTCATTATTGTTGACAAGGTCTCAACAGATTTTTGACGCAGTTATGGATCTTTGATCATTTGAATTGTAATTCTTGTAAGCACTTTTCCTAAACTTCTCAAATGATAATGGTCAAACTTGCTATCAAGCACCAGATCTGCATGACGTCATTTTCTGTTGTAGTACTGCTGTCACTAGTCTAAACTCCTTAGTCAAATGACACTATTTGTGTAGGGATTTAAAGACCTTTACAACATAATCTAGTGATAGAACGTCCGACTAGCATGCCTAATACCAAAGACTTGAAAAATGATACTAGAAACTTCCTCGCTAATTGGGTGGGGTATCATACAATGGGTCTGCGGCATGATAATACATTGTGGCAGCACTCAGAATACTGTGCACGATATGACTGAAAAATTGTTAAAGCAATGCTAAACATCAACAGCATGAAGAGTTATAATACAAAAAGGAACTATATATATATAAATATATCGTGAAACTTATTGGATTAGATGATTAAATACCCTTTATCCATTAGGTATAAACAAAAGTGATGGTTCTGCATAATTCGGTATGTTTGAATATACTGTATTTTATATACATACGTTCCAATAAAACTATACTTCATTTCTCCTATTGGTGTATGCGGCGCAATCTTTTTTTAATAATACCAGTTGTATTTTTGATGTTTAAAATAAATGTTGTCGTTTGATATACTTACGACGTCATAGCGCTACAGAGTGCACGACGTTGTGTGACGTCACGTCAGAGTGACGTTTTCTTTAATAACAACTTTGTGCTTCACATTTTACTCAGCACAGTTTGAATTATACCGGCGTATTTTGCTGAAAACACGGTATTTTTCTTATAAATTTCACAATTTGCTTTATATTTTTGTGAAGTATATAATTTGTGAACGTTTTCACAATTTTATTAATTTTTATTGTGGTTTTTCCACACTTCCATGTTTTTATCATCATAATCGTTTGACATCTTAACATTATCATCATTTATATTTTCATTTTCATCCCCTGAAGAAGGAATAATATATATTCCGAAAGCACTCAGGGTTTTTTTAAATAATTTTAAAGAATTCAGTATTGTATGGGTGTTTTAATTAATTTTTAATAATTAGTACACATATACAACTTATGTACTTAATATTTTTACCTACTGTTTGTTGTATTACAGAGTCCTTGGATAAACAGTCCGAGGACACCAATCCTTTATCACAGGTAAGCAGCTGATTATTTTGCAACCTATTTATAAAGATAAGGTTTACCGATTACAGTTTGCCAATTAGTGGCCATATTATTTTAACCACTTGTTCCCAAATGAATTAGGAATAAGGAAAATAATATGGTAGAAGTAACAACTTACAGTACCTTTTTAAGGTATAAACCATTTAATTTCATGTTGTAATCAAAGATCTAAACAATGTGAGAAAAATGGTACATGTATAGTCCGAGAATCAGTTTATAAAAATTTTAATCGGGACTACAAAAGTTATCCAAACATTTCATCAAATTGGAATACTTCTATTAGATTAGAAATATCTTAAAAACATCATTTCTTTCATTTTGCTTGCATGCACAAAATTACCTATTTATGTGTGGACATTCCAAAAATCTCCATTTAATCATTCATTCCTTTTTATGCTGAAACTGAATAAGTTATTATTAACTAATGTAGATTGCGGTTAAATGGACTGAATCTGATTTATAGACATTTAACTAAAACTTGTAATCTGAGTAATTTTCCTTGATTACAGTTGATGCCATTTTGACTTTTGAACAATTGTGTGTAAACCAATATCATATGTCTTATATTACAGCTTCCTTTGTGGGTATGTTCCTCATGTAGAAAAGCCGCCGACCAAGAAATTGAACGAAAACCATGTATTGAACAGATTTTGGTACGTCTCTTGTTTATGTAAATTCTAAACCCATCTGCTTACAAATTTAGGGGAGATTATAAAAATTAGCAATCTCATCGTTTGTAATATAATGTTTATTATTATACTTATTGTCAAGTTCTACTCAAATGAAAATATGTACAACATAATAGGATAGTTCCTCACTCTTTTACATATTTTTGTACATGGTTTTACTATTCATACTCAAAACATGGTAACTCCTGTTTCTCGGAACAGTCTTCAATCCTAATACTTAAAAACCTAAAATAAGCCCCAATTGATAATCATCAAGCATTTATATACTCTGAGCAGGGAGCATTTCACTTTGTGATCCCAACATGCTCCTGACATGTGAACATGCTCCAGTTTACCTGAGCTGGCAGCGTTTCACCTCGTGTGACCCCAAAGTGCTCCATTGACCCCAAAAAGCTCCGAATGTGTGCACATGCTACAGTGTATGTATCTATACCAAGGAGCCTCAAAGCATTATGTAATGCTCCTGATTCAATGCTTCATCTCAAGCCAGTATTGACCCCTATTTTCAAAGTAATTCATGACTTTGTCCTTATTTTGGACTACTACAGTTCTGGAGCTCAGCAATGGAACTATGTAATTCTGTGATCCTCAACCACAGTGTTCTTGAGCAAGATGCTTTTTCCACATATCTGTAGTATTGATTCTGCATATGCGTAGTAATTGTTTCACATGTGCTTATTATTGGTTTTACCCAGGAAGACTTCAAGCATGATTTTTGTTAGTTATAAGAACTTGTTCCACAAAAGATGTAAAATAAATTGGCTCGAAATCTAAATTTCTGTCATAGTTTTGACAACCTATTAAAAATGGAATTGCGTTAATAAAGGACTTTGATCGCCTATTACCACAGAGCACACTTGCTTTGAAAATGTAGAATAAAAAATTGCATTAAACTGTCATCAATATACCGCAGTGATGGTCTAAAGGTAGAGTGTTTGCCTTACATGTTGATTGTCTTGGGTTCAATCCCCAGCCTGATCATACCAAAGACTTGAAAATGGCACTCCGTATTTAGAGGATAGTGACATGGTATTCCAGTGTGGCAGCTCTCAGAATACTCTTTTACCAAATTGTACAATTGCTTTTTTGTTTAATAACCTTGTATACAATGTTCTATCTAGAATAGCAGTTGAGGGGTTTTGTCAATGTGTTGTTCTAATGGCCATTCATTTAAACAATTGTTTGTTTGGTTGTTATTGTTTGTTATTTTTACAGTTTTGTCAAATCTAGTTTCTCTGTCTGAGGAATCTGTTTAGCAATAGAAGAAAAATACCACCATACATTTGTGTACATGTATTTTATCGATAGACACATGTAACCAGTCTCTGATAGTAAATTTATTTCCGTTATATATGAATATTTGCATCTGAGAACATTCTATTTTTAATGAACCTCTTGTAAGAAAAGCTGAATAAGTTTGATTGATTACAGAAAAAGCAAAATAACCTAAACTGTTATGATATCTTGATGATGTGGGGATAAAAACATGATAACAATATTCTATATTTTCACCCACGTGAACTTCTAGATTGATTCTTCAGGCATAGCTTTACTTTTTGATCATCTTCCGCAGTTCAAGATTTATTAGTTTATATTACAAGGAGCACATTTATTTGAAAAGATTTTATTGAAAAGACAGAGAAGTCCCCTGAGGCTTGTGCTGGTCTTTAGCCAGGAATGGAATTTTAAAAATCTACAATTGAAAGTACAAATTAAAGACCAGTTTCAATGTTAAAATATAATGTTTTAAGCACATTAAGTGAAGTAAATTTGAGTTGTTATTTGACGCAACTTACCTTCAGAGTTATTAGTTATATCCTAAATTTGTTTGTTTTACTTGACTAGGAACATGAATTTGATGAGAACTTTTTACCAGACATCAGTATCAAATCTGGATCCGAGCCAACAACTCCAAATGGTAGCATCTGTACCTGTGAAGCTTGTACAGAACGAAGGTAATGTATATGTTTGAATCCCACTTATAGGGAAACATAGTTTTTGTCCTGTCCCTTCATCTGTTTCTCAGAAATGTTGTCTTGTTTGACATCTTAAATCTGGTGAAATTTGATTTAAAGGCAAAGTGATATCACATAATACCATTGTCCCACTTGAGTATTATTCTGCAGACATATAGTTAGTTATGCTGACAACAAGGTTAAATAACGCATGCTGACAACAGGTTGACTTATGTTAAAACTTTTTTCTTACTTTTGATAGTCAAGAGAGAAGAACACTGTAGTATCATTTTTTTTGGATGCTCCACAACTGTGCAAGCCACTGCTGCTGTTGAATATAAAAAGTAACGCCATCATGGGTACTATAGTTAACTTTAGAGCTTGCATTAAAAGTCAGTATATAAAAACCACTTTAATAAAACAAAACCATACAGGGCATATCCCAGTTCAATAAGGTGTGGTGGTGTCCTGATCCTTTAATTTCAAATACATGCCATGCTGCTTTAAAGTCTGACCATGATACCTTATCACAATACACGGGTCTACTTCAGCAGAGATTTGAGACTTATGACATGGTCTGCCAGTTAATAACTTAAAAGCATCTGGGTGACTGCTGCCTTGGGCTAACCAAATGCACTGGATGGAGCAACAACTGACCATTTAATAGACTTGGATTAACATTTTATACAGTATGCAAACACCTAACAGTGGGTGGCTTCTATCAGATGGGATAACTAGTTTCTCATCTAGTAAAAGATAATTTTGATAATAATGATTAAAGCAACACATCCACGTTTAAACTTTTTTAAAAAGTTTTTCAATTGAGTTGTGAGCACATTTCCCATACATAAATATATGGTCAGTGAGCTGTATATGTGCTAACAAACACTATCCAGAATGCTTTAGAATTATAAAAAAAGATGTCCAAATTATAAAGCGTGACAAACGCTTTATAAATTATTTAAAAATTGCCGATGATTCCAACTTCGCTTCAAATTGAATTATGCGAGTCATATTAAAAAACTTCAAGTTTTAGTGCGTAGTGTACATTACCTGCCTTGAAAGTCATTTTGACAATTTTTTTTGACTCGGTCGAGTTACACGCTTGTTTTATAAAGTGTTTGTCACGCATTATAATTTGGGCATCATTTTGTTCGGGATTGTGTTTATATGCTCATATACAGCTAATTGATCATATGTTTGTATGGGAAATGTGCTTTTTTTAAAAGTTCAAATGTGGATGTGTTGCTTTAAGGAGATATTGGTAATGATTTAAAAAAGGTGTAATGGTGATACATGTAAACTTTATCTCATTGTTTAATCTATGCAGTAGATCACAGTATGTGAAGTTTTAGATATTTGAACTACATGTATGTGTATGTTATTTTACATATTTTACCTTGTTTTGACAGAATGATAGAATCTGAGCATGAACAAGAAACGGCAGAGTTACAGCAGAGTTGGACGGAGCTGCGCATGGTTGTCAGGTGCCAGTATGGCAGTCGGGAGGAAGGAAGCAATGATAATGACTCCAACATCAACATGCTATCAGACGATGAATCCATCAAGGAACTTGTTCACCAGTATGTCACTCAGTACATGGTTTTATCAGTTTCATACTAGTATCCTAAAAACTATCAATGACATAATCACATTAGTACTGCTACTACTTATAAATGCGTGTAAAACACTTTCAAGTGAGCTGAAAGCTCTCTGTAAAGGTCACTACCCTCTCACAGCTGAGACAATTTGCCTATTACATATATGGAAGATTAGTTATGTTCTAAGGTACATGTATTCCTTCACCAATGATGTCTGTTTGTTTGAATATTAAGCATCATTTTCATGCCATCCAGGGCAACCAAACTATCAGTCAACCTAATCACTCTTTCCTGGGATCGTGAAAGGTTAACCAGTATTGGAGCACACTCATCTCTGCAAGTAACTGATAACTTTTTCACTTGAATCAGCAGTGAGAGTCGAATGACAATGAGATGCAATGTTCATATCAATCATCACAGAGAATGTGTCTGGGTGAATCTTCTAACTCATGGCCCCTGGATTAATAGTCAGATGTGCCACCAACTGAGTTACGCGAAGTTGACACACAGGAAATGACATTAAATCTCTCTGTTATCGATATTATTTGAGATTAGTTTTCATCATTGTTTTCTACAGAGATAATAATTCATAACAAGTATAAAATAAGTATAAATAAGTATAGAATTTGTCATGTTCAAATAAAATGTTAAGTGGACTGACTCTTGTTAATTTTAAAATTTCTGCTATCTGTTTCAGAAATACATAATTTTGTTTATTAATACCCACCACTCAGCATGTGATATGCACGTAATTGAATTGAAAAAAAACAACATGAATGTATTTGTGAAATTAAAAAGTACATGTATGGTTGTATTATGTTTTGCCCGGTTATTTTTAATTATATTGGGGTCCTTAAGATCACTTATTCTCACTGCTGAGGTTGTTGGTTTAACTCATGTGAAAAAAATATTTCCAATTACTTACAGGAAGACAGTGGCTGTACTCAGGTTCACAGTTCACATACATATAATACAACTGGATGTCATATATAATGAAATGTGTTGAAAGGTGGATCTCATGGTCTAGTCATAGAGGCCCAAACCCAGGATTGGAGGGTCATTGATCCTTCCCCATGGCTATGTGTGGTGTCCTTGACCAGACACTAAATATCCACAAAGGCCTAGTACTGGTTCTACCCAGAAAGATTGTGTGCCTGGTTGGTCTTGTAAGAACTTGTTCTTTAACCGATGTATAAAGTTTAAAACTGATGTTTCGAAGATGAATCCATTAAAATAACAATCTATTATATTATGATATACAGGTACTTGCTTAAATAATAAAAAAACTCTGATCAGAGTGAATTGTGACAATGTAACTTTATGTTCACAGATTGTGCAGTCGTGATCCACACCAGCTGTTTTTGCGGCTTGAGTCACAGGTACGGGAATTTGTGATAGAGATGAAGGTGAAACTGCTGAAACAGTTGAGCACAGGTTTTAAGTCGCCTCCTCAAGCCAAGAAATTCATCTCCATGTTGCTGGAGGAGTATGCACACCTGTGCAAGGTGGCGCGGCGGATGGCAGGGTTACTCAAAGAACTGGTAAATATATTGGAAATACTCAATTTTAAATGTCTTTGAAATTATTAAGATCTTCTAGAAAGAAATAATAATAACAGTTTTTTACTGCTCATCTGCACTATTCCTTTGGCAGACTCTTCATAGTAGTTTGTTGAGTGGCGTCATCCACATTTTTAAAATGGCTTCTCTGAAACCACTGCCAACAGAATTTATTATTGGAACCTGGTCACAATGTTCAAGATGGCCCCCATTGAAAGGTATCAAAATTAACAACTGCTCTAAAATCGCTAAACAGATTTCCATCAAACTTAGTCGGGACACAATGTTTCACTTTTAGATTTGTGTTTTTTGTAACTTTCCTGAGTCCAATATGGCTGCCGTTACTAAGAAAACACTAAAACTGAAAATTTTAAAACATCTCTGAAACTCAATATTCAGTGCTGATCAAATGTTATGTGCATGATCCTTGAATAAACCTTTGTAAAGATTGTGTGTTTTTCATCTTCGTAAAATATTCAAGATGGCCATCATTTGGCCATGATGTTTTGCACTGAGTTATATATGTATAAAGCAATCAGTAAAGATTATTACTGCTCTAAAACGAATGTTCATATGTTTTCTAGGTGGTGTTTTTATGACTACCCTAAATCAATTACCAAATCTATGAAATTGTTGTTTTTAATTGTAATTCTGCAGACACTCAATATTATATAAATCAGGAGAATAGTGGCATGTTTGAAATTTTATCTTCAAAAATATTTATTTTATACATTAGCAGCAAGACCATTTGAAACGGTTCAAAGTGACATGGGACTTGCATAACAAACATCTCTTCCAATCTATTGTGTTCTCCGAACCATCAATAAAGAACAGTATCAATCTCCTCATATCTCAACTCAGGTAAGTAACAACTTCATATTTCTCACATACCAGACATGGTTATCTGCCAGTTTATCAGTGTAGGATATTACTATCATACCCTAGTGTAGAGGTAAATTGATGGCCATGCTATTCTCAAAAGAGGGTAAACCCAAATATTTGTTTAGAAAATATATAACTTGAATTATATGCCAGAAAAAAGTCAGATTAGTATGCACTTTGGATATAAAGGAGATTCCAATTACTCGGTACCACTGTTTTGACAGGACCTTGGTTAGTCTAGGTTCCGATAAAAAAAATAATGGAACTTCCTATTGGAATATCCTAATCGAAACTTATCCCCATAAAAGATTTTATATTCTTGCATATATCACATCTCACTTGTGGCAAATCATAACTACAAAATCTTTAAATACGTATATCTTGCATAAACTTTTATAATCTGTTATGAAAAAAATCATAAATCCCTACTAGAAAAAATTATAGGTCTTGATCGGGATTGAGTAGAAGTGCATGTGTATCAACTGTATTGAGTTTCAACTTAATAAATGTATAAGTAATTACTGGTAAACATCAGAATGCTCCCCCAAGTAGAACCACCATTATTTCTATAATGAAACTAAACAGTGTTACAAATTAGGAAAAAGATGATTTAATTTATTTGATTTTGCTTCATGATTTTACATAACATGTATATAACAACATATCCAAGTCACAACTGATTCTTAGGTACTGGACTAAGATTGCACTGTGTTTAACCGGATAAAGGACAGTTATCGGTTAAACCCACGATATATTTTATAATCTTGGCATTTCATTTATTAACTATAGCCAACATAGTTCCATCTCAACGTTGATGTTTGGTTTGTTCTGAAATTGGTCCAAAAACTTTATGTGAAAAGTTTGCCAGTTACTTGCGTAAGGGCAATAACTTTACTGAGATTAATCTGAGGTCTTCATACACCAATATAACTGAATGCCATGATATATATGGTTAATCAATACTCAATAATATGTGAAAAAAAGGTTTGAACCTACATTAAACAAGAATAATTCTAAGTTGAGTAGCAATTTCATGAAATATGCCTTGCCTATATCTCTGATATTTATGAGATTGTTAAGATTCTTTTTCTACATATTAAGCAATATAAACTACTACTATTTATATAAAAATAACCTATGTTTTATTACGGCTTTGTAATGTAATGTGGGAATCGTGATCTCTGTTAACCATATAACAAACAGCAACCAATGATAGAGTTCTATATACAGTAGAACTCTGTTGGCTGGAACACAGATAGCTTGTAACACCACATATAGCTTGAAACACTTATCTGGTTCCGGCCAGTTCCTATGTCGATGTATATTTGTATGTGTATGGTATGATGTTGAACTTGGTTCGAACAACCCATAACTCAAACTTTTTTGTCCAGTCCTGTTGGGTTTGAGCCATCAAAGTTCTGCTGTAATAGCTACACAAAAACATGAACAAAATGAGGAAAAGCTAAAGATGTTGACCTATTTATGCTTGCTTTTTTCATACCTAAGATGAAATAAAAGGAAGTAACCTGGCTTCTGTTTAACCAATATTTTGCTTATATTCTTAAAAATATATCTAAGTTTTTGACTGGTTATTTATCTATTATGCATGCATTATTAAAATTAAAGAAACAATATGCAGTTTTATATTAAAGTTTTTAGATACTATAGGTATATTCTAATTGCATGATCTTTTTTATGATTGATGAAACTAAAGATTATTTTCTTATACAAAGTTGTATAATTTATGTAGGTCTTCATTAAACTTGAAAATATCTCATTACACATATACAACTTCACTGTTTATTTGCAGGCTCGGTGCTGCGTCCAAAGAGTCTTATAATGAAGACACGTATCCCAATTTGTTACATCGTTATCTCAAGTTTGAAGATGAAATGTCTGTGATCAATGTTGTGTGGAGAGATTGTCACCAGCTTATAGAATCGTACAATGAAGAACAGGTTGGTGGAAAAGTCAGTGTTCCCTTCTTTATCCTCTGTTTATACTTACCAATTTATTTAAACCTTGTGAATACCACGATTTGACTACACTTAATTTATATAAAATGATTCCAGGAATCTACTGTATTATTGTACTCCATCTTCTTGAGAAATGCAGAGACAGAGTAATGGTCCAATCCATTTATTAAAACTTTCCATGTCAACTGCTCGTACAGTTTTGATGTAATTCAATTTGAAACTTGGTGATAACCATCAACATGAAGTGGCCATGCACATATCGTCTCATGCTTGTTTCAAACATGTTTGCAAAAACTGTGTTCATTTGATTAAAGGGATTATATTGGCATATTGCCGTCAATTCCCTGTCCTAAATACACACGCCCAGAATGAAGATACACTTATAACTTAGAGATATACGCGTCTAAAGTGTCTAATTGCATAACCTCTTTATTACAAACATCGGGTTTCTGAAGCCACGTTTTTGTTTTTGTTTACATTTGCCATTTTCAACGAACCGCTTTTGGGTTTCCGATCAATCATCGGATAACATCGTGAAGACTCATTCCCGATCTCATTTTCGAGGATTTGTTCGGGAAGTTTACGGAGTTCAATATAAACATTGTGCAATACTTTATTGCGGGACGTATTAAAGTTTTAGCCAATATTCAATTACTGTTAATTTGATAACTTTCAAGTAAATAAAGGTTATACGTTAATACATAAGCATTATTTTATGCACACTGCATACAGGAAAAGTCTGGATTGACAGCGTGTTTGTGTAACTTGCCAATATAATCCCTTTAATTATTTAAGATTAATTTACACTTTATATGATCCAATGATAAGTTGATTCTTCAAAAAAAATAAAATGAAATAAATTTAAGTGTAAAAGGACATCGCTAGCAGCTGGTTGTGGTTGTACTGACAAGCTGAAACAGTTACTTCCCTTTGATGAAGTATTGGAAGTATGATTGTGTCTGGTAACGAAGCATCATTCTTCATTTGCTGTTGTAGAAATGTGCATGATCCAACCTACTTTAAATGTTTCAATTAGTTCTAGCTTGTATCTCTAAAAAAACAACAGTAGTTCACCATCCTGAGCTTGATTGGTATTTCTCTATTAATATTTATCTGCCTTTCAGAAGTTATTTTCTGGCTAGAGAGTAATTCCTTAATTGAGTTCTGTTTAAATATGAATAAAAACATGTAATTGTAAATTTTTTAAATTGTACCATAAATATGGGAAGCCGATGCTCGAATTGTTTGAAGTACAGATTTCTCTTTTCTATGATATGTATTTCCTTAATTCTTTATTTATGGTGAAGGTTACTGACAACTTCCCATTTTTGCTCATATGTAAATAGATCTTTGTTTTCAGTCTTATAAACATGACTTGATATTTTGATAAACTCTCATTTTTTGTTTTAAGTCTGCCTTGAAACTCAAGCAGAAGATGCTGCGGGAAGATTGGGAGTTCTTCAAAACACAAAGAAAGCTCCTAGAACAACAAGTGTCCAAGAATCCCAAGGCTTCGTTGTCTCACAAGTAAGTTAAAATAGTTATGATGTGCCAATAAATTGAGTCACTAGAGGATCACTGAAAGATTTGGCTTTGTTAACCTTCAAACTTAGTTGTGGGAAAGTAATCTATGGACAAGTTGTATGAAACTATTAATAATTGTAAACTTTATTGTGCTGAATATTAAAGTTTATATACTTTCTAGCCAAGAACCTGATGATATAAACTGTATGGTGGAAAAAGTTAGAATTTGTATTTGGTCCCTAGGTATATTGAATAGTAATGAGCACCTTGTTTATTTGAATATTGTCAAGACATTTTTTTGCTTCTTTTTCACAATTTTTATAGAGGATTTATCGGCCAAAATGGTTGGTCACAGATTAAAGGATTGGGCGTCCGATTTGTATCACTGTTAATCGGTAGCAGCTGTGACACACTTAGTGTTGGTGTCTGTGTACCTCTGTTTAACTCATTTATTGGTGTACAGTGAATGGTGTTTTTGCTGCTCACATCTGAGGTTGCGAGATCGATTCCAGGCTTGGCCAGATAACCTTTCATAAGCCCTCAGTACTAATGGATTAGAGATTGATTCATATGAGCTCGGAGTTAAATTTGTAACTAAGCTAAAATAAATCAATATAAACTAACTTCTTAATTATTTCAAAAGGGTGATGTTTTTAGTAACATCTACATGCATGAATTACATGATTACAAAATTATATGGAATCGGCTGTATAGATCAACAGCGATAAATTACTTTTGAAGAACTACTTATGTTCAATTTGAACTGAAAATTATGAAAATGATACTTTTAATTTCTTGCATACAAAACACATGGTAAAAACATGATTTTGATTAAATTCATCATGATTTTTATCTTTTTTTATTTCAATTTTAATTTATCAGGATCAGTTCTTTAAACACAAATTGCTTTTAAATAGATTTGTCTCGATCCAAAGGTGAAATAGAGATATCTCTCATGGGTACATCTCTCTAGGGGTAGAGCATCTGCCTTGCATGCGGAAGGTCGTGGGCTCAGTCTTTGGATGGGTCATACCAAAGACTTTAATAATGGTACTAGAAACTTCCTTGCTTGGAACTCAGCATTTAGAGGCTAATTCTATGTCTGGTAGGCCCAGTGTCAGTATAATGTACTGGGTGGGGTGTCGTATCATGTGTCTGCGGAATGATACTCCTGTATGGCAGGGCTTAGAATACTGTCTCAAGTACACATTGTCACAATTGGCTAAACGCCATACACAGCAACAACAATTCACATGGGTAAAATGGTATGTGAGAAGTGTATAGTAGACATGTATTATCAAACTATGTTTACAAACAATAAATACATTATGAACCAGTTTGAGTGTAGTATAAATACAGGATGTACATGTATTTAACAATAACTATACATGTAGAACTTTTTTAGCTCATCTTTTTGAAAAAAAAAAAAAGAAAAGCTATTGGCGTCGGCGTCCGCTGGTTAAAGTTTAATGTTTAGCTCAGCTTTTTCTCTGTTTCTGAACAAACAACTCGTGTTATGGTGACTAAACTTCATAAACACATTCATATCATGTTATACAAACAATGTATATACATGTAGCTAACTTTAAGTAATACCTAAATTTACATATTTTGGGCTCCAAAACCTTTGGTTAAAGTTTTTTGTTTGGTAAAAGAGCATTACTTTTAAAGTACTGGATGGAATTTCATCAAACTTCATACAATGGTAGAATATAATGAGAGGAAGTGCAGTGTACAGGAAACATAACTCTATTCTTGCTCATTACAGAGTTATTGCCCTTTGATATATTTCCCTTGTCCAGAGCATTACTTTTAAAGTACTGGATGGAATTTCATCAAACTTCATACAATGGTAGAATATAATGACAGGAAGTGCAGTGTACAGGAAACATAACTCTATTCTTGCTAATTACAGAGTTATTGCCCTTTGATATATTTCCCTTGTCTGGAGCATAACTTTAAAACTATTGGATATAATTTAATAAAAATTCATACAATGGTAAACCATTTTCTGTCATGGCGGCGTTCGGGGGTATTCATCACCTTCAGTGATAGCTCTAGTTTGAGTTACAAAACCTTTGGTTAAAGTATTTTGTTTAGCTCAGGTTTGGTTAAAGATTTATGTTTAGCTCAGCATTTTCTCTGTTTCTAAACAAACTACTCATGTTTTGGTGACTAAACTTGATAAACACATTTATATTATGTTGTAGAAACAATGTATATAGCTAACTTACATAAATTTCCATACTTTAGGCTTTAAACCTTAGGTTAAAGTTTTTTGTTTAGCTTGGGTTTTAAATTTTTTTTTAAATCAATTTTATTTTTCAGTAATACTATTAATTTTGTAAGCTGATCACCATCAACTAAAAAAAGGTTTACATCACTGACCTTGACCTATTTAATGGACTTTCCTGCCCGAGCCCAGCCAAGACGTCCACCCTGCTGCCCATTTTTTTTTTTTTTTTAATTTTGTTTTGTATTAAATCAAATACTCTGCCCAATTTCAACCTTGTTACAGACCCCAAGACCCTCACACCGAATTTTGTTTTGTTTTAAATTAAATTCTTTGCCTCATTTCAACTTTGTTACTGACCCCAAGGACATCCCCCCTCCCCCTCCAATCCTTTCCCATTTTTTTTTAAAAAAAATTTTTTGTTTAAATTTGTTTTGTATTAAATCAAATACTCTGCCCCATTTCAACCTTGTTACCGACTCCAAGACCCTCACCCCTAATTTTGTTTTGTTTTAAATTAAATTCTTTGCCCCATTTCAACTTGGTTACTGACCCCAAGGACATCCCCCCCCCCATTTTTTTCTTTTTTCTTTTAAATTTTGTTTTGTTTTAAATTTAATACTATTCTGCCCCTTTGTTACCAACCCCCAAGACTCCCACCCCCTCCAATTGTTTTCTTAAAATTGTGTTCTGTATTGAAGTAGATACACTGTCCCTTTTCAACACTGTTACTAACCCCAAGACACCCTCTCCCTCCAACTTTTTTTTTATTTTATTAAACTTTGACACATACACCCCCACATCCACACCCAGATTTTAAAATTAAATTAAATACATTTCAGCTTAAGTACTGGCTAGCTAGCCTTAGCCAGACATAGACATAGTGTATATTCTGCCCTAATAGTCCTACTTGCACATTACATGTATCTACTATTTTGCTAATATGAAGATGGTTTCATTCATACAGATATATCTGTGTTTCTGATGGTACATTTTAATATACTGTTCTGTGATCGACAAGGCTAGAATAGTCCAGTTAATGTTGTTAACATCTCTATTTTTTTTGGTGATTTTTTTAAATCTGTTTTATTTTTTCAGTAATATTATTAATTTTTTAAACTAATCACCATCAAGTTTAAAAAGTTTACTTCACTGACTTTGACTTACATAATAGATTTGGAAAAAGAAGAGTGTCTGCACCCGCTTGCGATGCTCTTGTTTAAATCTGTGCTAGTGGAAATAAAAGGGATAATTGCCAGTAGGAGTTATATTCTCTTTAGCCAGATTTTACAGATTTTGGAACTTTGCCTGTATAATAAACATTTTCTAGTAAAATAGTGTGAACTACACTGCATGCATCTTAAATATAATTAAATTGATGATTAAGGGCAAACAAGTGTATAATGTGACTGACCATTGAAAGCAAAACTGAAGAAAGATGGCATTGGTTTGAAAACAAGATATGGCTGTATACATGTAACTCATCTCCTAGGGGGGATTTCTTAATCAAAACGTCAGAAGTAAATGTATGGTGTTTGACTTTTTACAGCCTTGAAGCTCAGTTTACAGAGACCATGAGGCTGATGTTACAAGGAAACAAACCCTCACAAGAGGAACTGCTATGTCCAAGGTGCAATAGAAAAAGGTAAGCTTTGAAGTACCTTGCTTTTCTTTTAAAGAAATTGGTAATCTTAGGCAAGGATCAAATTAACATTTTTTGCGCTTACTAAATATTGCATACCGCAGCATAGGCTAGTGGTAGAGCATCCGCCTTGCATGCAGAAGGTCTTTGGTTGATCCCCAGCCAGGTCATACCAACAGTGCTTAAAATACTGTCTCAAAGCAGATGCCATCATGATATGACTGAAGCGACACCAACACCATACAACAAGAACTAAATGTAACTAATACCAATGTTTTATATTTGCTAAACTTTGAACAGCACTTGCAGTTCATTCACTTTTCACATAAAATTAAGTGTTTTGGTTTCAACCTTCATTTGTCATGTATGTAACTTTATAAATCCAAAACTTCTATAACCTAAAGGTACCTGGATATGGTCCGAGACTTGCTTCTTCTATAATAACTGTCAGAACTTGTAATTTGTCAAATTTGTGCTTTTAAAACAATATGTTTTGCGTCTGATCTTTGCGAACATGACTAAGTCTTTCAGTGTTTTTTGTTACTAGTGTAACTTTCAACAGAGTACTTTATATCATTCTCCCCTATTCCTGTATGGTATTTATTTCTTTTTCTGTTTTGCAGGTGTCCCTGTGATGAGTGTACAATCACACACATGATCACTTGTGGTATAATTAACCCAGATGTTCTGGAGAACTCCAACACACTGGGTCCCATCACTTCTCACAATGGTAACTTCACTATGCACGATCCAAACCGGTACCGGATAGATGTCAGCCCACCCTCCATGTCTAGCACCACTTCCAGTAGTGGGTCATCTAGTCCTATTATGGTTGACCCTGAACGCCTCGCACTGCCTTTCCAGGATGGCAATACGTGAGTTTTTTGCACAATTCTCTAATGCTACATATATCTTTACAAAATATTGTAGTCAACATGGCATATTTATATGACACAATACAATTTCAATAAAATTTCATAGACTTTTAAATTCATTCTTATTTTGGAAATTGTCAACTTGTGTATCTGCTTTGGTCGGGGGTTGAAAGTTGGAACCCAGCTCGGCCCAAAATGTTAATGAAATTAGATTTGTGGAAGGATAGAGATTCATTCTTTATATTATTCCTGGCTATATTTGTCAAAAACATGTGTGACTTTCGATCCAGGGTTCATGAGTTTGAATTCCTGCCCAGCTACAGTCTCTGTGATGAACTTTCTATGGCCATAAATCTCCCAGCTCTGAACACATGGGGAAGTAGTCAATGAATTGCAGAGATAAGGTGTCTCTAAAAATGGTTAACCAGCTAGCCATCCCAGTAACAATGAACAACGGTGCTCTGTCTGCCAATAAAACCCAAAATATTGCTGAAAAAGGCAGACAAAGAAATGCAAACAAATAAACCATTACATTATGTATTACATGTCATGTAAGCCATGACATGTTAGCTCAGTGATGAATCTTACTATCAATCTAGGGGAAGTGAATTTGAATCCCCTGTCTGGCCACAGTTGATTTATACAACATTGTGTCATTGTCATTCGCCTCTCAATGCTGATTTAGGTGGGAAAGTTAGAAGTTAGCCTTCCAGGATCCTAGGAAAGAGCAGTTAGGTGAACTGATTGTCTGTTAGCCTTAATATTAGCTTAATATTAAAACTAACAATCATGTTGGTAAACGCAATTCTAAAGAGATTCTCATTTGTAAACAACAAATTGTTCTCAGAAATGAAGAAGAGATTCAAGAGGAAGTTGATAATCAGTCATTTGATGAGGAAGATGATGATGATGAGGAGGAAGATGAAGACGATGAAGATGATGATGATGATGATGAAGACGATGATGAAGAAGATGATGATGCTGATAATGAAGAGGAAGCTGAAAGTCAAGATAAGGATGATTCTGATATCACTCCTATTTTTGACCTTCCTTCACTCAAGGTGAGTAATGGTTTTTACCTTATTAGAATGTGTCCATCACAATGCTCAAAAACAGGGGGTCGTCTGTTGCTGTGTGATCTAAGGTACTTTCTCAAGATAACTTCAATGTTGCATCTCTGCTTATGTTGGGGTTGGAACCCAGCTTTGTATAAAATCTTCACGTAAGAAACTTTGCTAGTTACTAGATTGTGGCTCTACTCTAATTCATGGTTTACATGCCTGAAGTCTGCAGTGTTGTTTTTTTTTTCGGCCATTTTAATAGCTGTTAATAGGTCATATTCCCAATGGCAATTTTCAATTGAAAGCTTCAATAATTGTAAATTGATCTTGCCATAATTCTTTAATAAATTAAACAAAGTTTTCCCCATTCTAAATTGAGTATGACATTGATTCTTTAATTAGATAGCATGAAAGGCAAGTGTACACATTTTTATGAAGTTGAACAAATAAACTTAATGCAAAAGTTTACCAATGTTAATGAAAACACCACTAAAATTCCGAATTCCAAGGGTATTGGTCATCTTCCCAATTTGGTGGAAAAAAACACAGAGTGGCTACAGCGATAATACTGGTTGCCACATTTCATCTGTTTCATGTTAACAATGGCATTAATCCTATTAACTTGAATGACAAATTTTCTTAGTTTTTTTTTTTTGTCATTGGTGTATTTTATAACAAAGGAGGCACAATGCGGTCTCGTTATGAGGTTATCTGATATTTCACAATTTGATATAATGGTCGATATAATGCTTTATTAGTTTAAAATTGCAATCATTAAAAACTTGCATTATCAGTATATAAATTGATTAAAATTTAATATTAATAGCAATGTTTTGCGATTTCCTTTTTTTCCCCCAATTGTGATCACATCTTTGTTCATCATTTACATGTACATATAATACAGAATGACAGGCTACATATCGACACAATTCTGTGCCATAATTATCATATCAAGTTATTGTCATGTTTTTTTTGTGAGAAGACAAATATTTACACTTTAACTGGATGTCTTCTGTATTGACAATAGGGTTTATATATAGATTTCTCAGAAACTAATCACATTTTGGTCACCTGATGTACATGTAATGTGTCCATAAAGCAGAAGCAGAATGTCAATATTTCAAAACTAAAACATTTTTTTGTAAGAATACTGTATTGAGTTAATACCAAAACATACGATAAAAAATAGAGAGAGAAAAAGAATGTAAGTTGTCATTGAATGGTAACTAAGAAAGATGTGTGCGTTAATTTTCACAGACGATCCCTCTTCCTCCACATTGTGGAATATTATAAGAATCACACATGTGTTTGAGGTTCAGATAGAAAATACCGTCCCGAGGGATAACTGTTTTGGCTCTGCAAAGGTCCCGTGAAAACAGTTATCGCAAGGGACAGAACTTTCTATCCAAACCGAAAAAGCCATGAATGATTCTTTTTCTTGCATACCAAACACATTGAATAATTATTTTAACTTAATTTATTGTGATAGATTTTAGGAAAATTGCTTTTAAGACGTTTATTTATATGATTTACGTCATGTATTTTATAAATTGCATCGTCTTGATAGTTCCAATGTCACAGCGTGAGAATTTTTATTTTGGCCCTAGAGTTAGATAGAAATATCTAACACCAGTACAAATGCAGATATCCTTATCAGGTATGCAAGAATTATAAATTTGGTTCGTTTATAAAGTGGCCCAACTGTTGTTCCCGGGACCATGTTATATTGGGACCACAGTGTATTGACCAAATTGTAGGAGTAACACTACTCCCTGATCATGAGATTAAATTCCAATGAGAATAATAATTGTGTCATTGTTTTTCTCATTCAATGGTCACACAACACAATTTTGAAATGAATTGACTATTATACCATTTTTTTCATTACTTTAAAGTATACATTTTTTTGGGTGCGAAAGATCCATAATGTGTCCAGATTACTATACTCTTCTTTGGTTTCAATACTATACTTTTCTGTCATTGTAATGCTCTTATGGTCAGTCATTTCTTAAAGTAAACATTGATATCTGAACTTGTTAATGTCTGATAAACGTGGTAATAATAAATGTGTGTATGGTGTTTCTGTGGGGTACATGGTCCAGTGCTAGAGCATCAGCCCCAGGGTTGGAGAGGAGAGGGTTGGAGAGACGTCCATTGGATCCACTGCCACGTCCATGCATATGCTTTGTTTTTGTTCTACCCAGGAAGCTTGATTTGTCTACGTTGTTAAATAAATAAGTTTTAAACTAAATGTGAGAATATTTACATTTTAAGGATTTGATAATGTAGATATATATGTACATGTATATATATATATGTAAGAGTTTGAATTAACAGGGTATGGTAGAAATAAGTTTACCGGCGTTGACGCCAGAAGAGGAAGCTGCCATGAGAAGAGGTGACATTGGCAAACAGGATACCTGTAACTGTGATCATTGTGTGTCCCAGGCCAAACTGGAACAAGTGGTAGGTTGTCTGCATAAATCGGGGGGTGGGGGGTGGGGGGGGGGGGGGGGCAGATAGTGAAAATGATTTTAAAAGCTTGTCTATTCATTTGTGAAGAGATTCTAATTAATTTAATTCCTTATACATGAATGGTCAAAGGTCAACTGATATAGCTGTAAATGCACAGGTATAAAGTTAAGTTTCCATAATACATATTTGTATAGTGAAGACAAGTAAAATATTGGAAGTCAACTTTCGTTTATATCAGTTTGTCTTTTACACATTTCCTTTATAATATTTTAATTAAAAATTGGCAGAGGATTCTTTATGTTCATCTTCAAAAACAGAAATGTGTTTTAAGTATTTTTTGTATATATATGCTATTTGGAATATTAAGGGTATTTCATGAAACTGTTCATCTGTATTCTGAAAGAAAGCGTATAACTTAAAGAGGTTAATGTGACTTCCTGCAAGCAATACTTGTGACTATCTAAATATTTATGATTAAAAAGATGTCTATAAAAAGTTGTATTCATGGCTGTTTTTTCGTAACACCAATTCTGGAAACACTTCGCTTATAAATGCATGTAACTGGTAATCTGGTGGTTTGTTATAATATCTCTGAATCCATTCGAGAATTATCAGATGAATTTGTATGGTTGCTGTTGTACGCTTTAGAAATGAATGTCATAATGTAGACAAAATTAAAAAATTGTACTTCAGTTTTGGTGCAATATTCATTGCAGAATAATAGAAGTCATGTTTCTAAACAAAAAGTTAATAAAAATAACTATTTATAGTATTGCATAATAACAATCATTACTTAAACATTTAATCACAAAAATATGATTTTACTGAGAGATGATGCATCTTTCATTAAATTGAAAAAAATATATATAAATTTCATTTCATTGTAGATGAAGGCAGAAGACAACCAATGCCAGTGCCACGTGTGTCTTCAGCAGCAGGGCAAGGCAATCTCCACCTCTTTACCTCAGCATGTACCACCCATTGTTCCCCGTCCTGGCGAATTACATCTGTACCCTCATATACACGGCTCAACGGGTCTTCACTCCCTGGGTAGGGGTCATGTGCGGCCAATTTTACAACCTAACCTTTACGACTTACACCTGAACTCCAGTCAGCGCAACAAGTCAATCATCCAGCAAACAAAGGTGCCTCTCAAGCTAGACTTTGACACAGCAGAGGGTATCAATGATCACATCTATCATGCCTATGGGGATTGGGACAACACGACCTATGACCCACGATTACTGCTTGGTACGGGGAAGTTTGACAGTGAGCTCCTTCCCCCACCCCCATTCTCTTCGCCCTACACCTCGAGTCTTTTAACTGAGCCATTACCACTGTCCGTACCAGGAGTGCTCGCCTCTTCATCTACTCCAGTTATAACTTCAATCAGCTCAGCAACTAGTGCTTTCATGTCCACTGCGTCAAGCCACAGTACCACCACGCCTGCTCAGTCTTCAACCAAGATAACTGACAACCTGTCTGTGTTGACGACAAAAGAGACACTTGGTGAGCAGATGGCTAAATTCAATAGATGTACT
Organism: Panopea generosa; assembly: GCA_029582155.1. Classification (NCBI taxonomy): domain Eukaryota; kingdom Metazoa; phylum Mollusca; class Bivalvia; order Adapedonta; family Hiatellidae; genus Panopea; species Panopea generosa. The sequence goes on along the minus strand of CM055908.1, from coordinate 55,033,277 downwards.
AGTCAAGGAAGTCCAGTTAAAAATCATAACCCACCCTGCACAAGGCCAGCTACCATGGGAGGTAATAATGTACCCAAGGTTACAGAAAAGGGACATCAACACTGCCGAAAACACAATCCACAAGCAAACACTAAGACAGGTAAATGTACAAATGAAATTAGCACTTTAAAAAAATAAATACAACTTTGGCAGCAAATTTTTCAATTGCATTCATAATATTTATGATATGAATACTTATTTCAAGAATGATTGATTGATTGATTCAACATTAAGTGTCATTTTATGCCACCAAGGGCTAACAGATGGTAACCTAACCACTGTTTCCTGGGATCTAAGAAGGTTAACCAGTACTTGAGAACATCCCATCTCCGCAAGTAACTGATCACCATTCCCACTTGAATCAGCAATGAGAGACGAATGATAATAAGATTGACTTGATACTTTGCATACATGATCAACATAAGATGAAGATGACATGTGTGATACAAATTTTGTGAATGCTGACTAATGCAGGGTATTGATCACCTACCATGATAGGTCTAGTTTGTTTTGGAAATGATAATGTATGCTGTTTTATTATGCAAGTGAATAAAATAAATAAAGACCGCTCCATTGAATGCTCCTACCAAGGCAGAGATTGTTCGGGCTTTATTTAGTCTTTTATATAGCGTGTTTTGTGAATAGCATTATAGAATAAATTCACTGGTTAAGCATAATTTTATTTTAATTGATTTAATATCCTAGAAATACAAATCTACAAGACAATCAATATATATTACTGTCTTATTTGTGTTTAGGTACACTGCCAAACCATAATCACGCTGGACAACCACCTATGAATTTGACGCCCGAGTTCATGCAGACAAAGGAGGGACGACAGATGGTCCAGCAGTTTGCCAACACCCTCAAGCAACCGAATGTGAACAGCCACCCTTGTAACCATGTCAACAACAAATCATCGAGTCACGCTGTGGCGGGCAGTGGAGGGAAGGATACATGCTCAAGTTCCGTCCAGTTACCAACCACAGTGAATAATGTGAGTGTGGGCACGTCTACCTTGTGTACTGAGCGCGACTGTGATGGCAACCATGAAGATAATGATGATAATGATGACAACTGCTCGGAGAAGAGTTCTTCCACTTCCAACTCAACAAGTCAGAAGGAGGGAAAATACTGTGATTGCTGCTACTGTGAATTCTTTGGCCACGGAAATGTAAATACATATATTTTATCATTCTTTGCCTCTACTTTTATATATTTAGAGTGGGTCATAGTACAGTGGATAGAGGAATGGGCACTCGTGTTAGAGTTTGCCTGTTAGACCAGACCTCTCAAAACCAACAATCAGCACTGGTACTACACAGGAAATGGTCATGTATATGCTCTTGACTTCGCAAACTAATTGTAAATTGTATAAACAAACAGTTTGCATATTAATATATAAAAAATATCTGTTATATTTATGTTTAATAAGCTTGCTATTGATATACTTTATTATGTAACTATTGTGTTTTATATATTACAGCAATTTAAATGCTTATATTGTTAACTTTAGCCTCCTGTGGCCCCTACAAGTAAAAACTATGCAGAGATGAGAGACAAGTTACGTCTGCGATTAAAGAAAAAGGTGAGTTTAAATTTAATTTCAGACTTGTTTTCATTATATTTAAAGATATGTAGAGTTAGAAATTTGGCCATTTTCCACATTTGAAACTGTTGGGCAAATGGTTATCTATGATATATATACGAGTTCGGTCATATGGAAGGATGTTAACATTTTACAAATGCTTGTGGAAGTCACTTGTTAAGACCATTATTTCTTCAGTCATTTAAGACCCATAATGCAAAAAGATCTCCGTTATTTAATAATTGGTTTAAAGCATGGTTCGTTCATTCGAGCAAATTTCAGCCATGCATTCCTGTAGCAAGTTCTTAAAACACCTCCGAAATAGTGAAACATATTTTATTGGCCTTTAATTTGCAATTTTCCTTGGGCAGTGTCATTTTAGATTGGTGTATTTTTGTTGTTGCCCTTGATCCAGTAGGACTGCTTAACTAGAAAGGGATCAAAATTGTAAAATTTGTAACCCTTTATTCTATCTTGAATAAACTATGCATACAGTGATAGGTGATGGGCGGGTCAGCATTTCTCAAATTTGTTCTCATAAATATTCAAGATAGCTGTTGCAGTGTTTACTTTGAATTATCCATTGATAGAGCTGGAATCTTGTTGTCGAGTTGTATTGTTTCTTGAATAATGCCACTTCAGATACATGTTTTAAAGCGGTGATTGTGGCTATAAAATAAATCAAATGCTCACATCTAAACCTCAAATGAGCATGTCTAGGTCATTGTTATATTATTGCTCTCTTTTCTACTAAAATCATAGAAAAACAAAATAATTTATCAAGCATTCATTTCTGCATTTTTATAAGGAATGCAAGGACATTTTTTTGATGCTATAAATACGTGTTGTACAATGGCAATTGAACCACATTTTATTCTTGTATGACAGTATGAGAGTATAAAACTTTGAGATTAAAATCTACAAAAAGATTATCATATCTAAGGTTTCATATGATTCTCTTATAAATGGATTCTCCCGAGAATACTCTCATATAAAGTTATAAATGAGTGTGCGATTATATGAGATTCATAATGCTATTCGTGTGATTCATATGAATAAATTCTCATTGTAAATTGTATCATGAATCTTGCGTGAAACTTTTCATATGTCTAGATAATATACTGTTCAAAACTTGGCATGAGAATCATGTATAGTAATAAGCATATGATATGAGAATCGTGCATATCTTTTATACAATGATCATGCATGTATGAGACTGGATAATCTATCTAGAGAATTGTCATGATGTTTACTGAGCGTAGATTTCCATTCCAGTTTATTGACAATAATTGTGGCATGCTTTAAACAACACTCTTTAGAAAGAATTCTTAAAGTCACACACTCATCCAGTAATAAAACGATGAATGAAATATTACCACTTGAAGGTGTCTGATAGTTTTATGAACAATTAATCATCTATGTGCTTTCTCCTCTTACACTATATTCCAGAATGAGCAGAGGACAACTGATCCGTCGTTTGAAATTAAGCATCAATCTGGGACTATCTCACCCAGTACGATTCCGCTTAATCCCCGTAACATCAGAATGTTCCAATCTGTTTTACAGAATGAAACGAAACCTGAGGAACAGCTACAGCAACAACAGCTACAGCAGCAACAGCAGCAGCCTTTGGTGCCAGTGCCCCAACATCACCACTTAAATAGCAAGTGCATGGCACCAGCATTTAACAAGAGTGCTGCCATGGCTGCCGCTGCTGCTGCTGCTGCCAACATGGGCGGTATTCCATTGGATGAAATGTCCCAGGGGGAAGATCCACTGGAGACGAAGGGCTTAGATGAGTTGATACGTTTTATTAACGGTACAGACGATGTCTGTGGGAAGAAATTGAGTGCCAAAGCTGCGAAACGTGCGCGGCAGAAACAGAGAAAGGTTTCTTTTTATTTGTTTTTCAAATGTGTGACATTATAAGAATTTTTTTATGGATTTTGGTTCTGAGAGAAAATTCTGCCAATGAGGGATTTGGTGGGAAAGAGGCCAGCTCTGCTGAGTAACCATGAAAACAGTTATCCTAACGAACTGAGTTTTTATCCAAACCAAAAAATATCTTAAATGATTATTTTTCTTGCATACCAAACATATTGAATAATTATTTTAAATTTTAGTTCTACTTGTCAATTGCCATGCCAGTTAAACAAACTGAACGCAGGTCAGATATATATCCACTGATTTGTGAACCTTTTTTAAAAGAGCTGTCTTCAAATTTAATAGGTAAATTGCCTGTGTAAATATATGCAAATTGCTTTAAACATATAAAAGAAGTCTGAAATCACATTTGAGGTCACTATCTTAATTTTGATTAAACAATAATCATTTGGTTAATTCTACCTGCCAATGAAACAATCAAAACTGAATCAGAATCTAAAGAATTTGAGAATTCGGGGAGAGCACAGCAAGGCCATGAACTTTCTTTTTGTAATTGTTTTAATAATGACCCTTAATACGAGTCCAGATCATAGTTTCACTAACATCTTAACACCTCTACTCTTATATTTGAAATGCTAAAACTTCATTTACATTGATCAAAATTTGTCATGACTTCAGTTCTCGGTGATCATTTAATACTTAATTAGTTATGTGAAAACGGTTCTGGCCCTAAACATAATGAAGTGTCTTTTCTTGGGTCTGTTCTAGACTTTTGATACTTCTATTGAAGGCTGAAGAGAAAGCTAGACAAGAAGCTGAGCGTCTCAGAGCAGAGCAAGAACAGCAGGAGAGGGAGAGGAAGCACCTGGAAGACATGCAAAGAAAACTAGCTGCTGATGCAGAGAAGGCCAAGTTGGAAGGAATGACGAAGAAACAGCGAAAACAAGCAGCCAAACTGGCCAAGTCTTCCAGTAACAGTCCAACTCCCTCCAGTCAACATTCGGCCAGTAATAACACATCAAGCTCCGAGTCCATGCCAGACCCAACATCAGTAGCATCAGGCTCAAAGGTAACAATAATTTGTAATCATGACAGTCCCAATACTTTTACATACCAAGGTCCCTCATAGTTTTTGCCTAATGAGGAATCTCCAGTATTTATCTAAATTAATGAGTATTGATTCAAACACTTAATATCAAAATTTGAATTAAAATTAACATCAATTAAACAAGCAAAGAACTGTGTTGACTTTGCAGAAACAGTTACTTTTAACGAATATTTAACACAAAGTTTTTGAAGTTCCATTTCTTTACCATAATTTAATGTGTACAAGATTTTATAAAAATTTTAAACCATAGAATTTCAAATGACACAAAATACTCCAACAAATATTATTGCAATTTCTATTGTTTAGAACCAGAAAAAGAAGGGGAAACACAAAGATGGGGATTTGCAGATGCTTCAGGTGAACATCACATGTGAGATAGAGCATAACACTGATCCAGTCCAAAATTCTAGGAGCAATAGTGGTAGCAAGTCTGCAACATCAACAACAGATACCAACAGCTCAGCCAATCAGAATCAGAATAATAGAAAACAGAAATCTCAACAGATGTTAACCAATAGCCAGTCTGTGACCTCGCGTCCTAGCCCACAGGGATCGTCAGATCCAGTCGTTCCCTCAGACATTGACAATCGGCTAATTTTCAATAACCCTACCAATAAGAACAAGGATCCAATTAAGATTGCTCATTTTGGAAGCGGTGATTTTACAAAAGGCACGTCTTTGAGGCCTGATCAGATTGCCCAGATAACAAGACAACAACAGGAGCTGCTGAAAAAACAAACACAGCAACTGATACAGCTTAAACTACAACAAGAGGCAAAGAAACAGATACAGATAGCTCAGCAGCAGCAACAACAACAACAACAGCAGCAGCAGCAACAACAGCAACAGGTGATTCAAAATGAAAAAGGGAAAAAGATACAAAAAGTAAATCAAGTGAAATCTGCACAGCAGGGACTGAGCATGCAGCAGTGCTCCACTGGTCCACCCGCTTCCTCGATGGGTGGAGATCTGTCAAAACCTCTCCTCCCACAACAACTGAAGAATAACATAAAGATCACCATGAAGAATGCCAGTAACAACTCTAATAATTCTAATCCAAATCCCTGCTCAATCACCGAGGCTACAAGAACAAAATAACAATACAAAGCAAAGTATCAAGGTGATTCAGCAGAACAATATTTCCAGTGCGCAGTCTAAAATCAAGACCATCATGTCCAATAGTGCATTGCCCAATCAAGAGCAGATGCAGTCGCAAGGAAAGAAAACGGGAAAGAAAGCTGGAGATGCGTCACAACCGCAAATGGTACAACAGAATCACATGGTCTCGCCTCAGTCTCGCCAGTCACCAGGTCCAAATGCCCATCTGATGCAAAACGGTGGCATTCCGCGTAGTCCAAGCAAAGGTCAAAGTCAAGTAAGGCAACCACCTCAAGGTCAGGCAAGAAATGGAGACGTTGTATCTACTCCACATGACCGGAGACGACAGGATCAGAGCAAAGGTCGTCAGGAAGACTCGCCTCCATCTGACCAGGTAAGTAAGCGATAACTTGTTTTTGTTATTTGACAGACTATTACCTTTAGAAAGATTTACTAAAGCTCTAATCTTACCTTCATAATAGCTACATGTAAATACTGTAGAATCTGGTAAATAAGCACATACTTGAATATAAGTGTATACAAAAATTAAGTGTAATCTAGATGCGAGTATATTGCTCAAGTTGTTATACATATACATAACAGTTTGTTTTCGATCTTTGTGTGTGCATCTAACACAGATAAAGGAAATCTTAAATGTGATCAAAATAGAGCTATATAGAGACAATGGGGAATAGCCATAGCGTACATTAACTAAAACTGTGTCTTGCGTATTGTATGTTGAACTTTAATTATTTAACTTATTCATGATGATATTGTTTACATTTGATAAATTTCATATTTGTGAAATCAGTTATAAAATAAATGGAGGTCCCTCACCACACATGTCGGTACTAATTGTAGTATTTTACTTTCGTTTTCATGAATGAGGTAAGCAGTGATCAATGCGACAAAAATAAGCACATAGGGCTTATGTATAAGTGCAAATCAAATGTAGGCACAAAGTTGAGTGGTTCAGTATAAGTCCTTACCAGACTAACCTCTAGAGAAAATGATTGTCTGAGTTGTGGCCCATTAAAGTGTAACACACCATTGATTTTCCTTCTTATTTCGATTTTGAATGAAACCTTTTTAAAGTCTTTTCATATCATATTGTTCAGTGTGTACACTGTTGGCAAGGTGAAAGTAGACTTCAGAAATAAGGTATTCATACCTCAATTTCCAATTATCACTCTTTTTTTTTTCTTAATTTGCAACTCAAACATGACAAAGCTTTTGAAATGTATTGAAGGGAAATTCATTTTTACATAGATAATGAAGAATCAAGCATTAACACCATCACTGACTACCCCGCAGAAGCACTTACTGTTAATGCTGAGGGCGTGTTATGCCTGTAGATGAATTTTTAAAATGTATCTGATTTAACTTTGTTATTACACCATTTGTTATTATACCATTTGTTATTACACCATTTGTTATTACCATTTGATATTACACCATTTGTTATTAACATTTGTTATTACCATTTGTTATTACACCATTTGTTATTACACCATTTGTTATTACACCATTTGATATTACACCATTTGTTATTACCATTTGTTATTACACCATTTTTATTTGACCTCTTTTATTTCCTGTACATGGAAATAATATTTACAAATATGTGTAGAATAGACAAAATCTGTAAATACATGTATGAGTTATTTATATTACAGGGTAAAAATAGCAGTGGAAAAAGCAAGAAAATGAAGAAAAAGAGACAAGGAGCAGAAGATATGACTTTTATTGGTAAAATCATATTCTCTTCCTATAAGATTGTATACAAGCTGTAATAACTAGATTGGCTCAGTCAGTAGCGTGTCTGACTATCAATCCAGGGGTCGTATAAATGCTCGCTCGGCCAGTCTCTTTGATGGTTGATATATGACATGACATCTCATTATCATTTGTCTCTCACTGCTGATTCAAGTGGGAATGTTATTAGTTACTTGCAGAGATAGAGTGTTCTCGAGTCTGGTTAACCTTCCAGGATCCCAGAAAACAGTAGTTATGTTAACTGATCGTCTGTTAGCCCTCGATGGCATAAAATGATGCTAAATATTCAATCAAAGAATTAAGTTTAGGGAATTACTTAGTACACTAGAAAGAAATGTATACATTGTATATATACATATATGGCATTGAGAGTTTTTTAAATGCTTCTATATAAGAGGATGAAACTGTTTCTTTGCGTGGTACTGTTTTGGATATCTGTTCTTTTGTTATCATTCATGATTCAAAATGGAGGCTGTTTCTAAAAATAGATCATTCATGATTCAAAATGGAGACAGTTTCTAAAAATAAGGGTTGGGCGAAAACAGAAACTGTTTCTTTGGGTGGGACTTTTCCAGATTTCCATTTTTTTGTTATCATCCATGATTCAAAATGGATAATGTTAAAAATATGGGGACTGGGGGAGCTGTCTTGATACTCCTGTTCTAATTGGTTATTTTGATGTTGCAGATGAGGTGTTCATGCCAAAATCTGAGAGCGACATTGAAGGTGGTGACATGGATGAATATGAGAGGGAGATTGAAGAATTCAAAAGGTTGGTAGCCTGTCAGTTTGTGTAGCAGCTATATGCATTTCAAGTTACTTTGGCAGGATAAGGCATACATATGCTTACAAGCAGGCTTCGAAATGTCTCAGTATTTAAACTTCTTATGCTCTCTAAAGGGCAATCATTATAACTGCCACTTTGTTCATCCATCTGTACGTATTGTAATCTGGATCACAACTACAAAATAACCGAAGGGCATTCAATGGAACATACATACAGGGTATAGGTGCAAGTGCAGATTTATAGAAGAACCATAACTGATATCTTGAACAATGACAAAAGTTTCTCCCCTTTTGTACTTTAATAGCATGATTCTTAAAAAAGGGGGGAACTATTGTACTCGCTTTGGCATCCATATTGCTTTTAGTGAAGCGGCATTCAGCATTACTTCAGATTTCAGATACATAACATTTGTCATTACCTCTGTGGCAACACTTTGTATAACAAAAACACTTAGTGTAACAAAAATGGGTTTTGTTACACTAAGGGTTATGGTTACAACCCATAGTGTAACAATTGTTACACTAAGCATACATATGTTTGGTACATGTGTTGACATTTGATTATAACACAGTTCACTTAGTGTAACAGTTAATTTATCCCTGCTATGAAATGGGGGATATAGTGTTTTTCCACTTCCTATTTAAATAAAAACTATTTACCAGAGGTTTAGAAAAGCATCCAGCATCTCTGACAAAGTATTTTTGTTACACTAAGGGTTATTGATAACAGCAACTCTTAGTGTAACAAAAAGAATTTGATGTGGATGTGATTTGGTGAATAAAATCTTATTCCTGGGATAGGTATAACAGACAGACAGACAGTACGAAGGACGGACATATGTAGCACTATTCCTATCAACCCCCTCACCTCCAACCTTACCACACCCCACCCTCATTTCAAGGCAGTTGCATAAACAATATGTATCGATTTCAATCAGATATATTCTGTAATTTGCCATTACATGTAGGGATATTATAGAGAAGATGATTTCCTAAATTGTGTTACATATTGCAACAATGTGTCGCATATCGCCCCTTAGTATAACAAAATATTTTTTTTACACTAAGGGTTATGGTGTCAACCCGACTAGGGGTTGTGGTGTCAGCCCTTAGTGTAACAAAAACTGATTTTGTTACACTAAAGGTTTCCACATTACCCCAGATCAAGATGAGTTCAGATATATATGACATATGTCATTGATGACTTCAGATATATATATATCATTTGTCATTACCCCAGATCAAGATGAGTTCAGATATGACATTTGTCATTACCCCAGATCAAGATGAGTTCAGATATGACATTTGTCATTACCCCAGATCAAGATGAGTTCAGATATGACATTTGTCATTACCCCAGATCAAGATGAGTTTAGATATGACATTTGTCAGATATGACATTTGTCATTACCCCAGATCAAGAAGAGTTCAGATATGACATTTGTCATTACCCCAAATCAAGATGAGTTCAGATATGACATTTTTATTACCCCAGATCAAGATGAGTTCAGATATGACATTTGTCATTACCCCAGATCAAGATGAGTTTAGATATGACATTTGTCAGATATGACATTTGTCATTACCCCAGATCAAGAAGAGTTCAGATATGACATTTGTCATTACCCCAGATCAAGATGAATTCAGATATGTTTGTGTATAGTTATTGTTACATAAGGCTTAAGTTATGGCTAACTGCTACGTATTTATTACACAACTGTAATATAATTTTTTTCAGGTTTTGTGCCGATTCGTCAGCTCCAGTGAGGCGCGAGAAACTGCAAGTTAATGTAAACATCAAGGACATTTTTGCCAAGAAGAAAACTCCTCTGAGTTGTAGCTAAACATTCAATACAGAAAAATGATGACACCTTAATACCATCTCACCCTTGACATCTCTCTTTCTCTCCTCTTTTATGGCTTTGATGGTGCTCTAAACAGAGTTTTTCTTTTAATTACATGTACTAATTTTCAATAGATACAAGTTATGATTAAAAAAAAAAAAGAAATAGTTTTTAAATATGTTTTGATTTAATTGGAGAAAAAAGTTGTATGAATACTTATTGTAATACTTTTTAGCCATATTTATACACGAATATTAATTCGAACAGTATTGCAATGAAATTTGAAAATATATATAGATATCTATTCAATTAAATGTAGATACAGTATTTAATCTTGCATATGACACTTTTTTTTTGTGACATCTTCACAATTTCCATGTAAATTTATATTTTTTACTCTGAATACTTTACTCCTGGTTACAATTTAATTTATTTCCTGGACGGAAAATCTTTTTATCTTTTAATTCGAACCTGCATGTTTTTGGTAACATGAAATTTTTGATGATGAACAATCAATTTAATTACACTGATTAATACAAGTATTTAATGAATTTATAATTTGTTCGTTCACATGCTGGGCCCAGCAAGCTTGGTCATTAACATGATTTGACTGTAAATACAGGTTTTGTGAGTTTGAATCACACTCCCTATGATTTGGTAACTTTGTCATATGACACTGATTCTCCCACCTGAATATGTGGGGAAGTAGTTTATGACTTGCAGAGATACGGTGTGTCTAGTACTGGTTATGCACCTAGCAGAGTTGAGGAACAATGATAGGTCGCATACCATCATTAAATAGCTGAAATACTGTTGGGAAAAGAGTTATAAACGTACCATTAATTAAATCTATATTTTGGTAATGATATGTGGGAGGGATAAAGTGTGCAATATTCTCTTTAATAGCACTGATGTAACTCTGAATTTGTAAACAGTTACAATTATATATGATTCAATATGTTACCAAATGTGTATACTGTATTTTCTAAAATAGATAATTGGATTAATATTTAATGATTTAATATTTAATATAGTATTCATATATTTATAACTTGTACCAAGTATTTTATGGCCGAAAAACAGAAAAAAATGTTATTTTACAAATATAGTGTAACATTTTTTTTAATTTTTTTTTTTCAAAATACAATTGTATGTTTGCGTCCATTGTTATCAAATGTTTCTGCCCACAAAGAAGACAACTATTACATAAAGTTGTTGAAAACTCTGTTTAGGGTACCATTAGATAAGAGTTGTTAAATTTGTTTTCACATCTTTTAATGTCTGAACACTTATATACGTGACTACTTATACAATAGTTTACTGAAGTAGTAAAAATTATAATTTATTACAAGAAGTTGTTATACGTGTTGTTTTTCATATCCACTTGTGTGGGTATACACGTGCGAGTACTTTATTTGTGTGCAGATGTACACGCCCACTTAATACAGGAAATATGTAACTATCCTAACTCTGACGTCCTCTACTTGAAATGTGTTTTTAAATATATGAAAATATATGAATTCTGTAAAATGCATTTTCCCATATGAAGTCACAAGTATGTATAAACGTACAATTTTTTGGTCTGACTTTGACATTGTATTTTAAACTTGGAATTTTAAACTGGTCAGTTTTAATTGTAAATGATATTGTGGTAGTCGGTTTCTCCACCTGTAATTTAACTGTTTTTCATATTGTTTAAATTTGATTTGAATCTCTACAATGTATTAAAACAAGAAAGTACACTTGCAGATTCTGGGTTATTTTCCGCAAAAATTCATGAAACATTTTATCTTGACCAGGAGATGTTTTATTTTAACTATTTCATTTTATTAGGATATGAACTTGATGGTATTTTATTGTTGAGCTTGATTTTACTAGCCTTCAGACTCGGTGTGCGTATTGTCAATGTTTTATCTTCATGGCTTTGTCATTCATAAATTGTAATGCCGCGGGTTGTAGTCATTTGGTATGCTCGTGTCTGCTGATAGGCACTGTATCGTGGTTTCCGATCCCTTCATTTACTGTTAGGGCTGTGTTCAGTAACCTTAAATATGTTTAATGTTTTTTTTTCATAAACAGTGATGCTGCGCAACTGCCAAAACATTAAAAAGAAATTTAACTACATTGGCGTTGTCTCTCAATGACTGTCAAAGATGTTGGCTATTAATGTTGTACAAACTTTAACAGCAAACAAGGTCTTTGAGTTGATCTGTGTTATTAACATCCACCAATACATTATATCATTTAATGCTACTAAATGCAGCCAAGCATGATCATTATTTGTCGTGTACATCTTGAGAATTATTGAAGTTGAGAGTGGTTAACATTTAAGGGTACACAAAGCAATCATAGCTATTATATTTTGATGCTGGTTGAGTTGTGTTTGTTTTTTTAATTTAACATAGCAATTTTGTGTTAAAAGTTAAAATTGCAAGTTGAGATTTAATGTTTTTGAAGCAATGTTTCATATAGGATACCAAATATTTTGTATATCTTAAACATTATTAAATGTGACTTCAAAATTATTGTCGTCAGGCTATGTGTTGAAATTTGCTCCATGTCCCTTTAATGTAAACACACCAAAGGAGCTATAGCTGAAGAACAATAGTGTTTACTGCTATCTCTATGGCAATATACGTAAAAAAATAAATAATACGTGTTTCCTAATCGTCCACTTCATTCGAGAGGTGGTCATGTTGTTCTGGTAAATTTTATTGTTAACATTGGTTGCCAAGGTAATTGGTTTGACCCCCAATGAAGATACTGAGCTTGCTGTACATTGTGATATAGAATTATTGATTATGGAGGACATTTCGAAGTGAAATCCCCTCCTCCATGTCTAGTTTTAATTGATTTATTTGTGCTGCTATGTAATACTGGTAATATTAAATCATGTGAGTTAATTGGAACGTTTTTGTGTTGTGTGCATCACAGTTGACATGTTGTTCTTTATAATAGATGCTGTTTACCAGTTTCTTACAACAAAAGCTTTGTATACTATATAGAAAAGGGTAACTTTGACTCTTTATATTGAAAATTTATCATGTTAAAACCGGTTTACCCATTTCTGTAGTATATAAACCGTGTCATTACTAGTGGAAAGCCACTGAAAGTATACATGTGTAAACTATAAATATCATGAAATTTGATTAATCATTGCAGCAGTCTTCTGATGCACACATCTGTTGTCTGTACCAGTTACCTGGATTGATGAGTGTTGTTAGGTGCACTTGTATTGCCTCACTGACGATGATGATGATGGTATGTGGGAGGATGTGTTACTTCCACGCAACTGTAATTGATGTATTTTGTCTGCCTCACCATACACATGTGCTTGAGTTAAGTATCGGTTTCCTGCAGAGGGCGGGGGAACCAGTGATAGCCAGTTACTGTTTTACATGCATTACTAGTTCATTGTTGCAAATTGAACAGCTGATTCATGGTATTGGTATCAGTAGGAGGCAGAAATATTTATACTGTTTTTGTACACGTACTGAAAGAAACAACAAAAAAAACAATGTCTGATTGATCTAAAAAGTCAGTTTAAGGCATTTGCTACAATTTGTCAAATTTGAATATGTATTTATGGAAACGGGCATTTGTGTGTGATGGCTTCCGCACATTGATTTTTATAAAGATGGGTGGGAATTGTTTTCTGCCTATCTTTAATATTGTATGCTGATATAGAACGATTTACCCTTCACTGATAAAAGGTATAACAATTTGAAACAGAGCTGACCTGTTCAAATGTACTATTGTTGAAAGATGACTTGAATAAATAATACTTAATGAACTTTGTTAGTTTATGTTTTGTCAACACCTGGTACACAAAATGCTATGCATTGTTTTAAAAGTTTACTTGAGCTTTTAGAGTTACTGCTAAATGTTCTGTTGTTTTGTTTGTTCTTGTGTGTCCTAAGTTTTGACTCTTGAATTATCATAAATTGTACCATTTGTTCTTGTGTGTCCTGAGTTTTGGCTCTTTGAGTTGTCATAAATTGAACAATTTGTTCTTGTGTGTCGTGAGTTATGGCTCTTGAAATATCATAAATTGTACCATTTGTTCTTGTGTGTCCTGAGTTTTGGCTCTTTGAGTTATCATAAATTGTACAATTTGTTCTTGTGTGTCCTGAGTTATGGCTCTTGAAATATCATAAATTGTACCATTTGTTCTTGTGTGTCCTGAGTTTTGGCTCTTTGAGTTATCATAAATTGTACCATTTGTTCTTGTGTGTCCTGAGTTATGGCTCTTGAAATATCATAAATTGTACCATTTGTTCTTGTGTGTCCTGAGTTTTGGCTCTTTGAGATGTCATAAATTGAACAATTTGTTCTTGTGTGTCCTGAGTTATGGCTCTTGAATTATCATAAATTGTACACTATGACCTTGTGTGTCCTGAGTTTTGGCTCTTGAATTATCATAAATTGTACTACATGTATTTGTTCTTGTGTGTCCTGAGTTTTGGCTCTTGAATTGTCATAAATTGTACCATTTGTTCTTGTGTGTCCTGAGTTATGCTCTTGAATTATCATAAATTGTACACTATGACCTTGTGTGTCCTGAGTTTTGGCTCTTGAATTTTCATAAATTGTACCATTTGTTCTTGTGTGTCCTGAGTTTTGGCTCTTTGAGTTATCATAAATTGTACAATTTGTTCTTGTGTGTCCTGAGTTATGGCTCTTGAATTATCATAAATTGTACCATTTGTTCTTGTGTATCCTGAGTTTTGGCTCTTGAATTATCATGCATTGTACCATTTGTTCTTATGTGTTTTAAGTCATGGCACTTGAATGTTCATAAAATGTTCACTTTGACCTTGTGTGTCCTGAATTTTGGCTCTTGAATTTTCATAAATTGTACACTGACCTTGTGTGTCCTGAGTTTTGGCTCTTGAATTTTCATAAATTGTACTTTTTGTTCTTGTGTGTCCTGAGTTTTGGCTCTTGAATTTTCATAAATAGTACTTTTTGTTCTTGTGTGTCCTGAGTTTTGGCTCTTGAACTTTCATAAATTGTACACTGACCTTGTGTGTCCTGAGTTTTGGCTCTTGAATTTTCATAAATTGTACTTTTTGTTCTTGTGTGTCCTGAGTTTTGGCTCTTGAATTTTCATAAATTGTACACTATGACCTTGTGTGCAGTTGATCACCCACATTCTTCGTTAGATCTTAGTTTAAGCTCTACTGGCCAGAGGCCAGAATGGCTTATGTGATTATTTTTTTTCGATCAGAAATATCAAGATGGCTGCCATTACTGAAAAAAGTCCAAAACTTAAAAAATCTTTTTCTCATGAGAAAATGTAAATGTTTATGTAGTAATGATAACCAACTATATTTCTATTAGATTTGTTCAAATGGTGTCCCTGAAGTTAAAAATTACCCACCCGAGGGTTCAATTAGGGGACACGTGTTATTATTATAAACAGTAATTTTTTCTTTTCTTTTAAATGAACTGATTTTTCCTATATTTCACAGAAGCGTTGTTTGGTCAAGGAGGTTCAGTTTTGTAAAAATAACTTGGTTCCACTGTCTTAAGGGGTCGGGAGGGGCCCCAAAAGGGTAAAAATTGAGAATTACATAAATCCTTTTCTTTACAAGCGTTCAGTCAGATTTGTCCGTATTTGGCATAAATTATCCTTACGTGTAGGAGTTTGGATGAAGATAAGAATTTAGGGGCTTATGTTTATAGGGCTCCTATAAAGAGACTTAGAAATTTACATAGAGATACTATGAGAAAACAGAAAATTCTCATTTTTTAATCCATTTGGGCAAAATTATTATTCAATTTGAGTTCTGAAGCATCATCTGGTCATAGGAAATAAGATTTGGTTCAGTAAGGAGAATTGACTTTCCATTGGGGGCCAGGGTGGGTCAAAAAACAGTTAAAATAGAAAATTTTCAAAAAACTTCTCAACAACCTGTCAGTCAAATTTGTTCATATTTGATATAGATTATCCCAAAGAGTATGGGTTTAAATTTTGTACAAATCAAGGGGCTTGTATTTATAGGGGCCCTATTAGGGGACTTTGAGTTTTATAAAGGAATACTATAAGAAAACTTTTTTTCATCCATTTAGACACAATTATTGTTCAATTTGAGTTCTGAAGCATCATGTAGACATAGAAAATCAGATATGGTTCCATAAGGAGGGGCCAGGGTGGGTCATAAAAGGTTGAAATAGAAAATTTTCAAAAATCTTCTTTTCAACAACCTGTCAAATTTGTTCATATTAGTAATTGATATAGATTATCCCAATGAGTATGGGTTTAAATTTGTACAAATGAAGGGGCTTGTATTTATAGGGGCCTTGTAAGGGGACTTTGAGTTTTGTAAAGGAATACTATGGGAAAACGGAAAATTCTAAGTTTTTCATCCTTTATGATTTTATTTTTATTCAATTCGAGTTCTGAAGCATCTGTTAATCATATCGAATAAGATTTTGTTCAGTAAGAATGATTAGCTTTCCAAAAGGGCCAGTTGGGGTCACAAAGTGGTTAAAACTTTCATAAATCTTATTCTCAACAACTGGTCGGTCAAATGTATTCATATTTGATATAATTAAGAGTTCTTAGTTTGTAAAAAATCAAGGGACACTGGGATGTATAGAGGCCTTGTATGAAGGGCAAGTGGGTGTGGGGGGGGGGGCAATATGGTTAAAATTGGGAATTTTTATAAATCTTCATTTCAGTAACCTTTCTGTCAAACTTGTTCATATATGATATAAATTATCCTTACATCAGCAAGGGATTGAAGATTCTGCAAATCAAGGGGCTGGGATATATAGGGAATGTTCGCATCCGTGTGTACAAAAAAACTTCTTTTTAAAATAAAGGAATTTCTGCTCATTACAAATCGCTAAGAGTGGGTGTATTGAAGTTTTGATAAATCAAGGGGCTGGGGTGTATAAGGGTACTGTACGGGGACTATATTTTTTTTTACAGATGAATGGTATTGGACTTTTAAGGTATTTCCTTTTTATAGCAATTAACTTTTTGTTCAGTATGGTTGTGGGGGTAATCTTAAGTTGTTGAGACGACCCCCAAAGAGGGTTAATATTGTGAAATTTAAAAAATTGCTATGGTCTCTATGAGCCAGTAGAGCGTCCTCAGGCCCTCTTGGGCCTCTTGTTTATAAAAGCATACTATCCTTGGCAAGTTCATATTAAAAGTTGGCGTCCTTGAATTTTCATTTTAAATTTGTGGTTTTCATCTCCACTAATGCTGTAAATAGTGATATATATGTTTTCTTGGATGTTGCTTCTTCTCATTTTGGGTGTTTTGGTAAATATTTCTTAAAAAACAACGCCGCAATTTAAAATCAAAATTGTATGTTTCACCCCCACCCCCACACACACACAAAGAGAGCGTAGCTGAAAAATCTAGATGCTATTATTTAAGTCCAGGCCCAGCACGGGATCCATTACAGCGTTCATGTAGTTACTGGCTTACGTTGACTATTGGAAATATCCCAAGGTTTATAGGCCATTTTCAACATGTAGTAGGTTATATATGGTTTATCCAGTTTTATTGGTTGAGAAAGAATCCGAGTAGAATCACTATCCTTCCACAATTTCACAACTGGCAAACTTTCTTTAATAAAGGTTTTGGAGCAAGCTGGGCTCAAACCTACGACCTCAGCGGTTAAATGTAAGCAGTCGTTACACGACAGCACATTGGACCACTCTGACATGGACGAGTCTTGTAGAAGATATAATGAAACCGATTCATAATATAGTTATACAGATAGCAGCAGAATAAACATAACGGTAGATAGCATTTTATTTTTGTTTAAAACACCAAAAACTCATACAAATGTTTATGAAACTTTAATTTTGAACAAACTAATATCATTTATACATTTTATCATATATTTTTTACTGAAAAAATGTGTTAATTATCACAATGTATGGTTGTTTGTGTTTCTTTCAAATCTCTCTCTCTCTCTCTCTCTCTCTCTCTCTCTCTCTCTCTCTCTCGTTAACAAATTAAAGAGGCCTCGCCTATATCGTCGATATATTTCGATCATACCAGTGAAACTGCACGTTTATATCAAACATAATATATTATGGATATTCTGTTCAATAACTTATATTGTAATGTGTCTCTGTAGTGCAAAATTCTTTAATAGTGTTGATCAAACACTAAATCCCGACCCGCGATAATGTCATCGGGTTGTGATAAAACGTTGACGAATAAAATGGAAAATGCTGGCCTGTGTATTAACGAACTTCTCATAAATAAGATCAACTCAAGTTACAGAATCAACCATTATCTTCGAATGGGACCTTCCTCTTTGTGATTCAATACATTTTCCACCATGTACTGAACTGAAACGTTATAGGTGGTGCATCTTTAACAGTGACGATTCAGAAACGTTAGTGAATAATATAGAAATATCTATATACGTAAACAATTGCAGTTAAAAGTGCATCCTTCAGGTATTGTTTACAGTATTTGTAAATTGATCTCGTTTTCCTCCAGCAAAGTATCGTTGGTTTGTAACAATATACTGCATGTCGTTAGTATCCTCGCCTAACATAGATACTTGCGTTAGACCCTGCATAACTCCAGCATAATCCATTAACATAAATGCTCATGAATAAACAGACTTAAGTGACGAGTCGACCATACAGTCTAACAAGACTCCTGACCAGGGCCGTAGCCACATTGAGGCAAACGGAGGCACGTGCCTCCTGTAAAATTTGTGGAGGTTCACATGTTTTAGTGTTTTTGTAAAAAGAATGAAGTTATTTTTAGGATGAATGTATCATGATACCCAGAAAATAATTTTCTGGCAGTGAATTACTCAGAGTTGATATGTACTGTTACGTCGGGTCTAAAAAAGCCACCGATGTATATTCAAGGTAAAAGTGTAAAAAATTGGTAATTGTATACAACGCAGTTTGTGTTATAGATTTGAATGGCTTAAAATATCTGTTAAATATCAGAAAATGCCGGAAATGCATGCCAGGAGCTAAATATTTTTCGCGGCAGCATGCCCCCGGACACCCCTAGCAAAGTTAGGATTGTGCCTCCTGTAAAATCAAACTTTGGCTACGGCCCTGCTGAACTGTATATGGAAAAAGTAGAATAAGAGCAACAACAACAACCAAGTATTATACTTTGTAACATTTAAAATATACATATAAATATAATGTTTCATTTTTACATTATCGCAACCACTCTGGAGATTTAATGATCCCCTTTACAACATACTTTTTAATCTTAGTTTGAAAAGTACATAACGTGCTATTTCTATTTTAGGTAAAAAAAGTACACGTGACCGCAAACATACATAGGCTGCGTTCAGCACCGTTAAACAGCAAGCGCGTTTAATGCCTGGTTCCCTAAAATTGACACGTACTGCTTGCTAATATGAGGTTGAGTCGGTGTCCAGGAAATATGTTAGCTAACGTTATTAAACGTTTTTACCGAACTGAACGCAGCCCTGGTTTTATGCAGATGATCAAAACTTGCCAAACCACATCACACAGTTTCCGTTACTTTATTGTATTTGCTCGGGGACATGACGTACCAAATAAACCTTTTGCAGCTATGAGCACGTTAAACCATAATTATGGAGATAGCAATCTCAACATGTTACATACTTTCTAACAAGTAGTGTTAACATTGTCGTATATTTATGATTTGTGTAACAAGAAACTGTAACAGTTTAAGTTACTAAAATATTATTCTTCATTAAAAAACAATAAATAAAAAAAACATTTTCGTTTCATAGAACGTTCACGCTAGTTTGAAATTATGAGTAAAATACAATTTTTTTTATTTCTTTGGATTTTTTTCTTTATCATGCGGATCAAATGTGTTATGCATGGTCATATATGACCACGAATATGCGAATTATGATGCATTTAAACATTTACAAGAGTTAAGCCACTTTCCAAAATAGAAACTAAATGAAGAGTCTGCCAACATACTTCATATTTGCATCATGTATATATATATATATATATATATATATATATTTTTTAAATAAAATTATGTGAACATTTATCAAAATTGCTATTTGACCCTTTCTGTGAATGTCACTTTATTTTGAACAAAATGTATCTGTATTGGATATATCCAACAATGTACAATCAAACCTGTCTTGAATAGCCAGTCAAAGGAAGGAGCAAACGTGATCTTTTAAGACAGGTTGTTGATTAATACAGGTTGATTGGCTCCGAAAGCATATACATGGGAAATAGTAAATGTGACTGCTTAAGACAAGTGGTTGCTTAATAGTGACCGCCTACGCAAGTTTGACTGTATTTACGATGACCACTTTAAGGATCATCGACATTTCGCCAGCATGCGAAAGGGATTGGGGTTATATGTCATCCCCAGATGCCCAGCTACGCTAGGGAGAGCGTCACCCTCTGGAATAGAAAGTTCAAATTTTTGCAACAACGATGTCATGTATAAAAATAATTCCATTCTCGCGAGCGACTCTCCAAGACACGATCGCCTTCCTATTGAAAAAGGAATGAATTCCTTTGGTATACTCAATTTACCGTCTGCGTCAAGAAATCTGGCAGGCTTGAACACATCAGGTTTTGGCCAGAGTAAAGGGTCCTTCAGAACAGAATGTAAATTCGCAAACACTGTTGTGTCTTTAGGTATAAGCTGTCCCCTAAATATGACGTCATTATGGACGGCATGTGGGACAGACAGCGGCGCTACGGGGGCAATCCTTAATCCTTCTAGAATAGTCGCTTCCACGTACGGGAGACGGGTTCTGTCGTCAAGTGATGGTGGTCGGTCCTGTCCAATAACTTCGTCAATGTCGTTGTGCAGCTTCTTTTGTACGTCAGGGTTAATGAGTATGTAAAGAATGATCCATACAATAGTTATAGCCGTTGTTTCCGAGCCTGCGCTTAGTAGTTCTCCCATTAGAGATCGCATTTGAACTGTATTAAATGAATTCACTTTATTATACTTTTCACTATCATTTATTTCTTTAAGATAAAGGTCCACAACATGGTTAATATTTTTCTCATCGAATGTTCGCATATGTTCGGAGAACTGCCGGTTTAAAAAATACTGAGGTTTTTCTCTTATCTTTTCGATTTTATTAAAACCTATAAGATCACCTGGTAAGTTTCTCAGAAATGGGACGCAGTTCATCAGAATGCCCGCACGTGCAAACAGCTTTGCAGGCCTCGCCAACTCCATCAAGGCAAGCGACAAACGCCGGGTCATTGTAACTACATCGTCTCCCAAATAAAATTCCAGCTATGACATTTGCCACACTCAAATTTACCGATTCTCTAATATCAAACGGACCTACGAAGCCACCAATTCTGTTTATAAAAAATCCGACCTCTTCGTTGATGCGTTCCTCCATGGTTTTTAATGTCCAACTATATCCAAATTCATTAAGTGCCATTTGAGCAAACTGTCGCTGCTCTTTCCAAACACTATCGTTTGCAAACACAATTCCTGGATTTTTAAACACGAGCTTGTGAAAAGCTGATCGAGGTCGAACTGAAAACTGGTTGCCTTTTTTAACCAATGCTTCATGTATTACATCATATCCGTTCAAGACAACGGTTAAATCTTTTCCAAAATATAAACCATAAATATCCCCGTATTTCTTACGTAGGTGGTCAAATCTACCCATAACGTCACGGCTCATTAATGCCGGTAAGTTTCCAACAACCGGAAATACGAATGGTCCATTTGGAACTCCTTTCTGACGGCGAGGTAAATATAAATACAAAATGACAACTCCAACGATAACAATTACTGTGGAAAAGTTTGCATATATAATTTCTCCAATCATTTTTTCTATGATGCCAAAATATTGTTAAAGAATAATTGTTTTGTTATTTTATTTAATCAACGGAAAATAAATTGAAATACCGGCACCGTTTTCAACTTATATAGCGACGGTTGAACGACGTCATATAATTATGTAAGTATCTGTTATAAACCAATAATAAATAATTTCATGCAAATGTATAATAAAAATATTAAACTGAAAACACACGTAGAAACGCACTTATGAATAACAACTGCCTTAAACCGAGCCGAAAAGTCCTATACGGTTTATTTCACTGTCGAACAACTTTATAAATAATAATCCGATATCCACTGTTTAACAAATATATCAGTCGTTGACTTTTCTGTGGTATTTTTCTCTTTTTATTTATAGTTGTTCTCCGGTGTGTAACCACGTTTTAAAGTACTCCTTGGATTAGTATAATATATAATTTCCATTGATAACTTGTTTTCACTATCAGTCATTCTTTTATTTTTAATTGCAGTTCTTTGATGATATCTAATTAATGAATCCACTCTTTATATTTCATAAAATCACATTCTGATTGAACCACTTTCTAATTAATAATCTTAATTAAATGATAAAAGGCTAAATGAGAAATATAGTATGTCTCTTCACTCTTCACTAAAGGCGGATGATCCGCATGATAACAGTGTCGCATACGCGATACGTATAGGAAATGACGGTATCATCTCTGCGTAAAATTGGTACACTAGCCAGCAGTGAGGGATGATCAACAACTGTTATTGTTCACATACGTGTAAGAACGAATGGTATCGTCTCTGCTTAGAATTGGTATACTAGCCAGCAGTGAGGGATGATCAACAACTGTTATCATTCACATACGTATAGAAAATGATGGTATCATCTCTGCGTAGAATTGGTACACTAGCCAGCAGTGAGGGATAATCAACAATTGTTATTATTCACATACGTGTAAGAACTGACGGTATCATCTCTGCGTAAAATTAGTATACTAGCCAGCAGTGAGGGATGATCAACAATTGTTATTATTCACATACGTG
Source organism: Panopea generosa (assembly GCA_029582155.1). NCBI lineage: Eukaryota > Metazoa > Mollusca > Bivalvia > Adapedonta > Hiatellidae > Panopea > Panopea generosa. The sequence goes on along the minus strand of CM055908.1, from coordinate 55,010,343 downwards.
TAAGAACTGACGGTATCATCTCTGCGTAAAATTGGTATACTAGTCAGCAGTGAGGGATGATCAACAATTGTTATTATTCACATACGTGTAAATATTGACGTTATCATCTCTGCGTAAAATTGGTACACTAGCCAGCAGTGAGGGGTGATCAACAACTGTTATTATTCACATACGTGTAAGAACGAATGGTATCGTCTCTGCTTAGAATTGGTATACTAGCCAGCAGTGAGGGATGATCAACAATTGTTATTATTCACATACGTGTAAGAACTGACGGTATCATCTCTGCGTAAAATTGGTACACTAGCCATCAGTGAGGGATGATCAACAACTGTTATTATTCACATACGTGTAAGAACGAATGGTATCGTCTCTGCTTAGAATTGGTATACTAGCCAGCAGTGAGGGATGATCAACAACTGTTATTATTCACATACTTGTAAGAACGAATGGTATCGTCTCTGCTTGGAATTGGTATACTAGCCAGCAGTGAGGGATGATCAACAATTGTTATTATTCACATACGTGTAAGAACTGACGGTATCATCTCTGCATAGAATTGGTATACTAGCCAGCAGTGAGGGATGATCAACAACTGTTATCATTCACATACGTGTAAGAACTGACGGTATCATCTCTACGTAGAATTGATAAACTAGCCAGAAGTGAGGGATGATCAACAATTGTTATCATTCACATACGTGTAAGAACTGACGGTATCATCTCTGCGTAGAATTGATATACTAGCCAGCAGTGAGGGATGATCAACAATTGTTATTATCATTCACATACGTGTAAGAACTGACGGTATCATCTCTGCGTAGAATTGATATACTAGCCAGCAGTGAGGGATGATCAACAATTGTTATCATTCACATACGTGTAAGAACTGACGGTATCATCTCTGCGTAGAATTGATATACCAGCCAGCAGTGAGGGATGATCAACAACAGTTATCATTCACATACGTATAAGAACTGACGTTATCATCTCTGCGTAGAATTGGTATACTAGTCAGCAGTGAGGGATGATCAACAATTGTTATTATTCACATACGTGTAAGAACGAATGGTATCGTCTCTGCGTAGAATTGATATACTAGCCAGCAGAGAGGGATGATCAACAATTGTTATTATTCACATACGTACAAGAATTGACGGTATCATCTCTGCGTAAAATTGGTATACTAGCCAGCAGTGAGTGATGATCAACAATTGTTATTATTCACATACGTATATGAATTGGCGGTATCATCTCTGCATAGAATTGGTACACTAGCCAGCAGAGAGGGATAATCAACAATTGATATCATTTACATACGTGTAAGAACTGACGGTATCATCCCTGCATAGAATTGGTATACTAGCCAGCAGTGAGGGAAGATCAACAATTGTTTTTATTCACATATTTATAAGAACTGACGGTATCGTCACTGCGTAGAATTGCTATACAAGCCAGCAGTGAGGGATGATCAACAATTGTTATTATTCACATACGTATAGAAAGTGATGGTTTCATCTCTGCGTAGAATTGGTATACCTAGACAGCAGTGAGGGATGATTAATAATTGTTATTATTCACTTACGTATAAGAAAAGACGGTATCATCTCTGCGTAGAATTGGTATACTAACCAGCAGTGAGGGGTGATCAACAATTGTTATTATTCGCATATGTATAAGAAATGACGGTATCATCTCTGCGTAGAATTAATTTGGTTTACATTGCCAGCAGTGAGGGATGATCAATAATTTTATTATACACACACATATAGGAAATGACGGTATCATCTCTGCGTAGAATTGGTAAACTAGCCAGCAGTGATGGATGGTCAACAATAATGATTGTTATTATTCATTCTTTATCTGTTCGGCTATCAGAAGACTATTTTATTACTTTGATATATGCGCCAGTGTCGGTGTTGGTGTCATAGTTATATATCTGCTTCTTTCTTAGACAACTACTTTTGGATATTGCGTATTTTTTATGCAGTTGACCTAACCACTCTTTCCAGAGACCCTTGAAGGTTTAACAGTTACTCGAGCACATCCATCTTTGCAAGTAAATGGTAACTTTTACAATTAAATAAGTAATAAGAGACGACTGATAATAAGACGCAATGTCAGTCATCACGAAGACTTAGGCCGGGTGAAGATTCGAACTCACCACCGGCTCCTGGATTGATAATAAGACGGGCTACCAGCTTAATTAACTGGACCCGGTTTTATTTGCTTTCATATACTTTCATAATGTGACGGATGGATACATTTTGCTTCTAGAAAAATATCTTTGTAGCTCAATGTTAGCTTGATCTGCTGTGATATTTTGTTTCGAACAACGCCTGCTGAACTGATGCAGTTATTACATGCATCTTGAAGGTGAAGGTCATTGTTATCGAATGTGACCAGTCGTCTCAGACAACAACATCTGCGTACTAACGTTGTATCTTGAAGGTGAAGGTCATTGTTATCGAATATGACCGGTCGTCTCAGACACCAACTTCTGCGTACTAATGTTGTATCTTGAAGGTGAAGGTCATTGTTATCGAATGTGACCGGTCGTCTCAGACAACAACTTCTGCGAACTGACGTTGTATCTTGAAGGTGAAGGTCAGTGTTATCAAGTATGACCGGTCGTCTCAGACAACAACTTCTGCGTAATGACGTTGTATCTTGAAGGTGAAGGTCAGTGTTATCGAGTATGACCGGTTGTCTCAGACAACAACTTCTGCGTAATGACGTTTTATATTGAAGGTGAAGGTCAGTGTTATCGACTATGACCAGTTGTCTCATACAACCACTTCTGCGTAATGACGTTGTTTCTTGAAGGTGAAGGTCATTGCTATCGAGTATGACCGGTTGTCTCAGACAACAACTTCTGCGTAATGACGTTGTATCTTGAAGGTGAAGGTCAGTGTTATCGACTATGACCGGTTGTCTCAGACAACAACTTCTGCGTACTGACATCTTGAAGGTGAAGGTCAGTGTTATCGAGTATGACCGGTCGTCTCAGACAACAATTTCTGCGTATTGACATCTTGAAGGTGAATGTCAGTGTTATCGTATATGCCCAGTCGTCTCAGACAACAACTTCTGCGTACTGAGGTCAATGTCATCGAGTATGACCGATCGTCTCAGACAACAATTACTCCGTACTGACATCTTGAAGGTGAAGGTCAGTGTTATAGAGTATGACCGGTCGTCTCAGGCAACAATTACTCCGTACTGACATCTTGAAGGTGAAGGTCAGTGTTAAAGAGTATGACCGGTCGTCTCAGACAACTTCTGCATACTGACATCTTGAAGATGAAGGTCAGTGTTATAGAGTATGACCGGTCGTGTCGGACACCAATTTATGCGTACTGACATTGTATCTTAAAGGTGAAGGACATGACATATAACATTTGGACGACAGGTAATGGCGAGCGGATGACCTCCGTGTCTGCCTTGTAATACATATCTCAAATTACATATTCACCGGGGATTGAAACAAGGATGTTATTAACATAGTTAAATATTAGAGGACGATATACGAGTTTAAGTAGTCTTTTTCTGATATACACAACTAATGTGTCGTGGTTAACCTACAGCTTTTGAAGCATGTCTGGTCCTATATTAATGCACTTCTAAATATTTGGTAAGAGTTTGGTTATGTTTATGTCTACTACATTAGAGCCACAATCAATCACCAGTTCAAATATTATACTAAGGCCAAATAAACCACACATATTTGAAAACACTTCAAAATATGATATGGATTGTTTGTTCCCATTATAATAAAATATCCCAGATGTATGATATTGTGTTGTTTTTTTATGGTGTATTGTTTGTTTTATGCAGCCTTCACGTTGTATATACTTGTCTATATGGTATTATTAAGACTATGAATAATTTATATTTATGATATTTGATATTGCTTGTAAATTTGTGAAGGTGCTTTAGTGGGATACATAGTCCGTCTGGTATGCTGGAATGCCGTGTGTTCGATCCCTGGTCAAAGAGGAGTACAGTTTTTAAACGGGTACAAGAAGATCCATCGCTTGGTTAAACACATTATGTATAATATTCTTATTACAATAAAAAGTTACATATTTATACATTATATGAAAAGAATCAGACCGATGTATCATCTCTTAGAGAGCTGCCTTGATAGACATTATACATCCAGTCTAAGACTGGTCAACCAGGTTTCATTATCACGTTGCTGGGTCAGTAAGTGTTTATGTGACATTGTGCAACAGTAGAACATCGCTTTTAGTATTTACGCAGGTACCTTCAAGTCGCACGAACACTGAAAAATGTTGAAAACGACATTAATTAGCTATACACTGAACAATACCTGTTTATTTACACTGGAAGCAATCCAACAGACATAGCTTAACAGCCGTATACCATCTTGAAATATTTTCTATTTCAGAAGTTCTCAGAAAATGTTTTAATCCAATGCATTTTTCTGAGAAAATCTAAAATAGAGCCTATTAAAAGATGTTTTAATGTTTATAAGACGCGTGTGTTGGATTGCTTCCAATGTGAAAACAAGACATCCAGATTGTGTTCAGTGTGTACAATACACTACATTAATATGGTGGCATCATGTCACGTTAGGTGCGAAAGGACGAATATTATGCCTGGTAAGACGACACATGGAAGGCGCCTAACCGACAAATAGAGTTTGGTAGTGTCGTCATATTTCGTCTTTTATTTATCGTTCTGTCGTCTTGTCAATCTGTCGCCCTTTCACCCTAGCAGCACAACTTGACGGCATGCACGCATTGATCAACCAGCATGACATATTTAGACGCATCAAGAAAAACACAATCAAACTAGGTTGTTATCTATGCGCTTACTATTAAAAAATGTAATTTATTTTAACATGGCCTTAAAAAGTACTTTATGTGTCCTACAATTAATCAGGTACTGACTACATTGCACTTAACTGTGTGGTTTGTCATTTATAACTTCCATTGTAATCCAATAATCGAATTAATCAAAACGTGTTACACTGGTCGCTGGGTGGTAAAGGTGTTTATACTACGGTGTTATGTTACTTTTAAAAGTGCACTTATAATATGTGGAGCACGTGATAGAATGGTGTTAGAGCACAGGATCCATATCGGAGGTTCCTGGGTTCGATTCCTCCCATTACGGTCGTCATGCGTGGTGTCTTAAAGAAGACGACCTGTTCCGCATATACTTGATACTGGTTTTACTCTGTTAAAAACTTCATTTGTCTAAGTTAAAAACATTCGATGTAAAATAAAATAACGGTCAAACCAATGTATATTTTCCTACAAAACTTGCACCATCCATAACTAAAATTTATGGAGACAATATCCACACCCATTTGTATCATATGGACATTATTGATGGGATACCGTTCCGTTCTCGGGCAGTCAACTTAAAGTTGTCTTCACTTATAAGTTAACTAAGTCACGTGGTTTATTTACCATTAAGGTAACAATACATCCTTGTTTAGATCTACACTGAGCAAACATCAAACCTAATTAATTAAACGATTTTTGTTATCAACTGCTCCATAACGATTATTTCTTCGTTACGACGTAACAATGACATTGCAATGGCCTGTATATAAACAATATTAATTAAAACTCATTTACCACCTGCCCATACAACACGAGATCAAACATGAGTCAGCGTAATTCACTACGATGTTGTAATATTAACGTTCGTGAGACCACGTCGTAATCTGGCATACTTAAATATATACACGAATATAGGATATGTAACCAGTATTACAACATTCAAAATAATCGACTTCGAATATTCGAATATATGAAGGATCATCACGTTGTTGTTGTTGTTGTTGTTGATGTTGTTGTTGTTGTTGTTGTTGTTGTTGTTGTATGGTGTTTAGCGTCGCTTTAAAACGTTCAGTCATATCGTGCCGGTGTCTACAGTATCTTGAGGAGCACTGCCAAACTGGAGTATCATGCTGCAGACACGTAGGTATGATACATCATCTATTCACATTACACTGACACCGGGCCGACCAGACCTAGAACAATTCTCTGCTGAAGCGCCAAGCGAGGAAGCTTCTCGTACCTATTTTTCAAGTCTATGGTATGATTCGGTCGTGATTCGAGCCCACTACCTTCCGTATGCATAAGGATTATGACCTCTAGGCACTAGTCTAAACTGATCTATTTTACATAGATTGTGAAAATCTTGATACAATATAGACTAATCTTCCTGGGCAGAGCCAGATCTTACAGAACATGATTCGAATAAACATGTATCTGCCGTATGGTATTCAAGTGTGACAGCGTATCAAAAAGACACCGTCGCGATATGTCAGAAAAATTGTTGAAAGCGACGCTAAACACATTACAAATGTATTCACGTCACATCTATTCTGCACTTTACTATGTTCAACTTTATTGAGGGTTTGATAAAAGTTAATAGTGCATTTAACGTAGTTGGCCTTTGAAGTTATTTAAACACCATACATGAAAGGGTTCTCTGGAGCCGAGTGGTCTAAGAAGGTTGTAGGTTTGAGTCCTACTCGCTCCAAAAACCTAATGTAAGAAAGTTCGCCAGTTACTTGTGGATTCATTCTGAGGTCTTTCTCCACAAACACAACTGGATATACCGTACATGACATAAAATGTATTGAAAATGGCGTTAAAACCCATTAAACAATGTATCCCTGGCAGAAGACTCAACCCGTTGACTGTTTGTTTTATCAACGTTATGAATATACACATGTGAATGTATCAGCTAATGTGCCAATATGTATTAATCAATCGACAGGGCAGTGAAATGAAATCCCGGTGCTTTCCGAACCCGGGCTTGAATACCGGCTTTGCCTGAACAGTTTAATTTAGCCTTCAAAGTTTATTTCATTGGAATTTCTTTGATGTGGAGGCACAGGTTAAAGGGAACACGGCAATTGTATTCATATTACGTTTCAAATCAAACGTTACACCAATGAACGTATCGGCACATCAAGCTAAATATTTATATATTGCTATTTTAATAAAACTGGTAAAGTGAGGTTAGTTTTGAAATAAAAGTTTAAATTAAAATTTATTTTAGATATTATGTTGTTTTACCTATTGTGTACAAATTGATATTTTCTTGCCTTTTTTTTCTGTCATACCGATAAAAACTTTTATAGCCTTTTTGTCACATATGACCAGAAATATGCGTAACAAGATACCTTTTTGAACCATTTACAAGAGTTATTCACCTTTCCAAAAAGAAAAAGATACAGAGGATAAGCACTCATAGTATGGTATTCCGCGCATTTGTGTCGTGTTGATATTTACATTTCAGAAATAGTCAAACACTTGTTTAACTTGCCGTGTGACTCTTTGACTGGTGTACTTACCTTCAAACGTCCTTGATCCAGTTAACTGCAAAAATGAGAACGTGCAAAGATAGGTGAACACTTATGATCAAGCAAATGCAACAGCGACATTCATATTTCGTCTGATTATCAGGGCACGCACACCGCATAGATTACTGCAACAACAACTTGTTTGTATAGTATCAAATTTTAACATGTTTAAGTTATATCGCGACGGTGTCCACCTGAGACAGTATTCTAAATGCTATACAAGTTATATTTCACCGAGTGATAGTTATATTTCACTGAGTAATAGTTATATTTCACTGAGAAATACTCATATTTCAGCAAATAATAGTTACATTTCATCGAGAAATAGTTATATTAAACTGAGTAATAGTAACATTACACTGAATAAAAGACAGAACATTGAGTAATAGTAATATAACACTGAACAATAGGTAAATAACACAGAGTTATAGTTATAAAGCACTGAGTAATAGTAATATAACACTGAACAAGTAATATAACAGTGATCAATAGGTATATAACACAGAGTTATAGTTATAAAGCACTGAGTAATAGTTATATAACACTGAGCAATAAGTATATAACACAGAGTTATAGTAATACAACACTGAGTAATAGTAATATAACACTGAGCAATAGGTATAAACAACAGAGTTATAGCTATACAGCACTGAGTCATAGTTATATAACATTGAGCAATAGGTATATAACACAGAGTAATAGTAATACAGCACTAAGTAATAGTTATATAACACTGATCAATGGGTATATAACACAAAGTTATAATTATAAAGCACTGAATTATAGTTATATAAAACTGAGCAATAGGTATATAATACAGAGTTATAGTTATACAAAACTTAGCAATAGGTTTATAACACAGAGTTATAGTTATAAAGCACTAAGGTATAGTAATATAACACTGAGCAATAGGTATATAACACAGAGTTATAGTTATACAGCACTGAGTAATAGTGATATAACACTGAGCAATAGTTATATAACACAGAGTTATAGTTATAAAGCACTGAGTAATAGTAATATAATACTGAGCAATAGGTATATAACACAGAGTTATAGTTATAGGTATATAACACAGAGATATAGTTATACAGTACTGAGTAATAGTTATATAACACTGAACAATAGGTATATAACACAGAGTTAAAGTTATACTGCACTGAGTAATAGTAATATAACACTGATCAATAGGTATATAACACAGAGTTAAAGTTATACAGCACTGAGTAATAGTAATATAGCACTGGGCAATAGGTATATAACACAGAGTTATAGTTATAGGTATATAACACAGAGATATAGTTATACAGCACTGAGTAATAGTTATATAACACTGAGCAATAGGTATATAACACAGAGTTAAAGTTATACAGCACTGAGTAATAGTTATATAACACTGAGCAATAGGTATATAACACAGAGTTATAGTTAAACAAGACTGGGTAATAGTTATATATATTGAGCAATAGGTATATAACACAGAGTTATAGTTATACAGCACTGAGTAATAGTAATATAAAACTGAGCAATAGGTATATAACACAGAGTTAAAGTTATAAAACACTGGGTAATAGTTATATAATATTGAGCAATAGGTATATAACACAGAGTTATAGTTATACTGCACTGAGTGATAGTAATATAACACTGAGCAAGTAATATAACACTGAGCAATAGGTATATAACACAGAGTTAAAGTTATACAGCACTGAGTTATAGTTATATAACACTGAACAATAGGTATATAACACAGAGTTATAGTTATACAACACTGGGTAATAGTAATATAACACTGAGCAATAGGTATATAAACACATAGTTATAGTTATACAACACTGAGTAATAGTATTATAACACTGAGCAATAGGTATATAACACAGAGTTATAGTTACACAGCACTGAGTAATATTAAAAAACACTGAGCAATAGGTATATAACACAGAGTTATAGTTATACAACACTGAGTACTAGTTATATAACACTGAACAATAGGTATATAACACAGAGTTATAGTTATACAGCACTGAGTAATAGTTATATAACACTGAAGCAATAGGTATATAACACAGAGTTAAAGTTATACTGCACTGAGTAATAGTTATATAACACTGAACAATAGGTATATAACACAGAGTTATAGTTATATAACACTGATTAATAGTTATTTTACAATGAGTTATAGTTATATTAATTCGAGTCATAGTATTTTTTATAACACTGATTAAAAGCTGTATGACACAATAGTTACATTATATTAGATAAAACTGGGGAAAAAAGCATTATTGTACTGAGTAATACTATTATTACAATATCTGACAGTATTAATAAGATGGTGATGAACGTCATATTAATTATCTGCCCAATTTGAAACGGAAACATACGCTGCGTGTCTGCCCTAGTAATGTAGTAAAGTCTATGTAAGTGATAAACTAGATGTACCGAAATATAACATCGTATTTCAGTGACTATAAGTGTGTCATACTGAACAGTAAGAGGGCAAAATCATTGTTGCATTAATCATTTGAAAATTGCAGCTTCTGTTTAAGAGTATTTCCTTACAGTATATGCTCAACTATATTGCATGATTAATACAGACAGTATGTAGGTACATATTGTAGGTTATATTATAGATTCTTGTGTATTGCACGGTTAGTACGAAACTGGACGTTACATTAAAAGTTCTAGTGTAACAGACCGTACATTATTAGTTCTAATGTATTGCATGATTAGTACTGACTGCAGGTTTGACTGCAGTATATTATATTATAATATTTTTTTATAATTGGTACATACTGTATGTCGCATTATAGATTCTAGTGTATAGTACGATTGGTACAGACTGTACTTCTTGTGTATTGCACGCTTGGTACCGACGATACATAACATTGTAGATTCTAGTGTATTGCACGATTGGTAAATACTGTACATTACCATACAGATTCTAGTGTATTGCATGATTGGTACATACAGTACATTACATTATAGATTCGAGTGTATTGCACGATTGGTACAGACAGTTTGTTACATTATAGATTCTAGTGTATTGCATGATTGGTACAGACGGTATGTTACATTATAGATTCTATTGTATTGTTCGATTGGTACAGACAGTATATATGATTATAGATTCTAGAGTATTGCACGATTGGTACAGACTGTACGTTACATTATAGATTATAGTCTATTGCATAATTGATATGGACGGTACGTTACATTAAAGATTCTTGTGTATTGCTCGATTAGTACAGACTCTACATTACATTATCGATTCTAGTGTAATGCATGATTAATACGGACAGTACGTTACATTATAGATACTTGTGTATTGCATAATTTTACGGACTGTACGTTACATTGTCGATTCTAGTGTATTGCTCGATTGGTACAGACGGAACGTTACATTGTATATTCTAATGTACTGCACGATTGGTACAGACTGTACGTTACCTTATAGAGTCTGGTGTATTGCATGATTGATACATACGGTACGTTACATTATAAATTCTAGTGTATTGCACACTTTTTACAGAATGTACGTTACATTATCGATTCTAGTGTAATGCATGATTGGTACCTATTGTACGTTACATTATAAACTCTAATGTATTGCACGATTCGTACACACTGTACGTTACATTATTAGATTCTAGTGTATTGCATGATTGATACATACGTACGTTACATTATCGATTCTTGTGTATTGCAAAATATTTACAGACTGTACGTTACATTATCGATTCTAGTGTAATGCATGATTGGTACAGACGGCACGTTACATTATAGATTCTTGTGTATTGCACAATTTTAACGGACTGTACGTTACATTATAGATTCTAGTGTATTGCTCGATTGGTACAGACGGTACGTAGCATTATAGATTCTAATGTACTGCACGATTGGTACAGACTGTACGTTACATTATATATTCTAGTGTATTGCTTGATTGGTACAGACGGTACGTAACATTATAGATTCTAATGTACTGCACGATTGGTACAGACTGTACGTTACATTATATATTCTAGTGTATTGCATGATTGATACATACGGTACGTTACATTATAAATTCTATTGTATTGCACAAGTTTTACAGACTGTACTTTACATTATCGATTCTAGTGTAATGCATGATTGGTACATATTGTAGGTTATATTATAGATTCTTGTGTATTGCACGATTGGTACAGACTGTACGGTACATTATAGATTCTAATGTACTGCACGATTGGTACAGACAGTAAGTTACATTATAGATTATTATGTACTGCACGATTGGTACAGACTGTATAACATCATCGATTCTAGTGTATTGCATGATTGATACGTACGGTACGTTACACTATAGATTCTAGTGTATTGCACAATTTATACAGACTGTACGTTACATTATCGATTCTAGTGTAATGCATGATTGGCACAGACTCTACGTTACATTATCGATTTTAGTGTATAACATGATTGATACGGACGGTACGTTACATTATATATTTTAGTGTATTGCACAATTTATACAGACTGTACGTTACATTATCGGTACTAGTGTAGTGCATGATTGGTACAGACTCTACGTTACAGTATATATTCTAGTGTATTGCATAGAAAGCTAAGAGCTTATGTGATTCACTTATAACATATGTAAGTCCGTTTTCTTGGTAGAACCAGTGCTTAGTGTAAATTGGAGGCTATCGCGATAGAACGCGAGTAGCCAACATTCTGTCCTACAGCTATTCCCCGATTGTTTCTACATACACACATTACGAAAGAGAATTTGAGATTTAAATTTATTTATATATTTAAAGAAATGCACCAGGTGAGTGATCACCGCTTGCTCCAGATACCTGGGCTGTTGTATTTCTTCCTGAGACACAAAGTAAACAGACGAGATTGTTTAAAGTGCACGCACATTTGAAAACGCTGTAAAACTAGAGATTATATTTTGGTTGTTAAAAGTGCAACGTTGTTCAGGGTCAAATGTACTTCGAAATAGGAAGTAATAAGCATAGCGTTACAGGTCTTACGTACTGTGCTTGAAATGCGGTCACGGTTTTCACGGGCATTATCCTGAACGCCATATATATCATCGGCTTGTTTTTAATCCACATTAATAATAACTGCCTGAGATATAATAGAACTTCGGGTTAAAGAACTCACCACACTGAGATACAAGATACTAAACAACTGTTGGTTAATGAATTAACTGCACTGAGATACTATAGAATTGCGAGTTAATGAACTCACCACATTGAGGTACTATAGAACTGCGAGTTAATGAACTCACCACACTGAGATACTATAGAACTGCGGGTTAATAAAATCAATACACTGAGATACTATTACACTGTGGGTTAATGAACTCACTGCACTGAGATACTATACAACTGCGGGTAAATGAACTCACTGCACTGAGATACTATAGAACTTTGGGTTAATGAACTCACTGCACTGAGATACTATAGAAGCTGCGGGTTAATGAACTAACTGCACTGATATACTATAGAACTGCGGGTTAATGAACTCACTGCATTGAGGTACTAAACAACTGTTGGTTAATTAACTCATCGCACTGACATTTTATACAACTTCGGGTAAATGAACTCACAACACTAAGATACTATAGAACTTTGGGTAAATAAAATCACCACACTGAGATACTATACAACATTGGGTTAATAAACTCACCACACTGAGATAGTATACAACTTCGGATTGATGAATTCACCACACTGAGATACTATACAACATGGGGTTAATAAACTCACTGCACTGAGATACTATACAACATCGGGTTAATAAACTCATCACACTGAGATACTATACAACTTCGGATTGATGAACTCACCACACGGAGATACTATACAACTTGTGGTTAATGAATTCACCACACTGAGATACTATACAACTTCGGGTGAATAAACTCATCACACTGAAATACTATACAACATCGGGTTAATAAACTCACCACACTGAGATACTATACAACTTGTGGTTAATGAGCTCACCACACTGAGATACTATACAACTTCGGGTGACTGAGATACTATACAACATGGGGTTAATAAACTCACCACACTGAAATACTATACAACTTGTGGTTAATGAACTCACCACACTGAGATACTATACAACTTCGGGTGACTGAGATACTATACAACATCGGGTTAATAAACTCACCACACTGAGATACTATACAACTTGTGGTTTATGAACTCACCACACTGAGGAACTATACAACTACGAGTTAATTAACTCACAACACTGAGATACTATACAACTTCGAGTTAATGAACTCACCACACTGAGATACTATACAACATCGGGTTAATAAACTCACCACACTGAGATACTATACAACTGGGCGGATACATGTAGAAGATTGGTTAACGTACTTTAAAAGTCTTTTATTTAAAGAAGGTCAGCCGCCTGCTTCAGATATAAACTTGCATGATTTTCAAAATAATGATGATATGGATATTTTATTGAATGCACCGATTTCAAACGAGGAAATAAACCGAAGCATAGCTAATCTTAAAACAGGGAAATCCTTCGGAAATGATGGGATAGGAACACAGTTTTACAAACACACTTGCGATTTCATAGTGCCCATACTGCACATATTATTCAATAAAATATTAGACTCTGGTGAATTTCCAGCCATATGGTGCGATAGCATTATAGTTCCTATTATCAAATCGGGTTCGAGGGACGATCCATCAAATTACAGGGGGATATCTTTAATTAATATAATGTATAAGATCTTCTCAAGCATAATTAATGACAGAATTACTAAATGGTCGGAGCAGTTTGAAATTATCGATGAAGCCCAGGCTGGGTTTAGGGCGGGTTACTCGGTTATAGATAACATGTTCAATTTGCAAAGTATGGTCCAGAAATATATTTCGAAACCAGGTGGTAGGTTCTATGTACTATACGTAGATTTTCAGAAAGCATTTGATTCTCTAGTTCACTTTAAACTATTTTCAAGCTTTCTGAAGAAAGGCATCAACGGTAAGCTTGTGCATGTGTTAATATCTATGTATTCGAACATCCAGTCATATGTTAGGGTTGGAGACAAGTTTACTAAGCCATTTAAATGCAATATTGGAGCGAGACAAGGTGATTTAAATTCGCCGATAATTTTTAGTCTTTACATAAATGACCTTTGTACCCACCTCAGAGAGAAATGTCATAATGGAATATTTATTACTAATGATATACCAGATATTCTTTGCTTACTTTTTGCGGACGACGTAGCTAACTGTGCGGACACAGCAAGGAACTTACAAATACAGTTCAACGCAATTTCTGAATTTTGTGATAACACGGGCATGCAGGTTAACATCAAGAAAACTGAAATAATAGTATTTAGAAATGGCAGTCCACTGCGAAATTATGAAAATTGGTCCTTTAATGGAAATAATGTAAACACGACATCTGTATATAAATATATGGGATTACTTTTTACACCTAAACTCTCATGGACATCTGCTAAGTGTAAATTGGCTGCACAGGCTAGGAAGACAATATTTTCTATTAAAGGATATCAGAGGACATTTGGAAGTTTTATGCATAAAGATATATTTAAATTATTTGATTCGATGGTAGTGCCAATACTCACATTTGGTTCGGAAATCTGGGGACATGAATACGCCGACAAGATAGAACAAATACAAGTGCAATTTTGTAAATATTTTCTAGGTATTAATTCTACTGTTGATAATTCTGTAGCTCTTGGAGAGTGCGGGAGACTTCCACTATGTGTAATATATTATACCAAGTGCATAAAATACTGGTGTAAATTGCTTCAAATAACCAACAATCGCTTTCCTAAGAACTGTTACAAAATGTTGACATCTCTAGACGATATTGGTAGAAAAACTTGGGCCACAAACGTTAAAACATTATTGTATAGGTATGGGTTTGGGTATGTGTGGCTAGCACAAGATGTTGGTGATATTAACCTATTTGTCTTAACATTTAAACGAAGGATCTCAGATTGTATGACTCAAACTTGGCATGATGATATAATCAACTCACCCAGGTGTGATACATATAAACATATTAAATCCTTATTAAATCCTGAAAGATATTTAAACATTGACCTTTCGTTCAATCTCAAACGATCATTTGCACGTTTTAGATGCTCCTCTCACAGACTAAATATTGAAATTGGTCGACATTTTAACATTGAAAGAGAAAATAGAATATGTTTATTTTGTTTCTTAAATATCAATATAATGGTGATAGAAAACGAATACCATGTATTTTTTAATTGTTCTAAGTAAACTCATGTTAGAGAAACACATCTGTATAATTGGTATATAGGGCATTCAGAACATGCAGATTTTTATCGATTGCTTCAAAGCGAGAATCCAGAGACTATTAGAAAAATTGCTCTTTTTATAACAAAACTGTTTGAAATTATAGATAAAACATAGTTCCACATTATATACTGTACCAGTTTTCAGACACTTCAAATGTATATTTAATATATTGTAACACAACTTTGTAAAACATCAATGATCAATAATTACTGTTGTATTTTGGGCCGGAGGCCTTTATTTACTCAATAAAAACATTCTTGTATCTTGTATCTTGTATCTTGTGGTTAATGAACTCACCACACTGAGGTACTATACAACTACGAGTTAATGAACTCACCACACTGAGATACTATACAACTTCGGATTGATGAACTCACCACACTGAGATACTATACAACATCGGGTTAATGAACTCACCACACTGAGATACTATACAACATCGGATTAATGAACTCACCACACTGAGATACTATACAACTTGTGGTTAATGAACTCACCACACTGAGATACTATACAACTTCGAGTTAATGAACTCACCACACTGAGATACTATACAACTTCGGGTGACTGAACTCACCACACTGAGATACTATACAACATCCGGTTAATGAACTCACCACACTGGGATACTATACAACTTATGGTTAATGAACTCACCAGACTGAGATAATATACAACTTCGGGTGACTGAGATACTATACAACATCGGGTTAATAAACTCACCACACTGAGATACTATACAACTTGTGGTTAATGAACTCACCACACTGAGGTACTATACAACTACGAGTTAATGAACTCACCACACTGAGATACTATACAACTTCGGATTGATGAACTCACCACACTGAGATACTATACAACATCGGATTAATGAACTCACCACACTGAGATACTATACAACTTGTGGTTAATGAACTCACCACACTGAGATACTATACAACTTCGAGTTAATGAACTCACCACACTGAGATACTATACAACATCGGGTTAATAAACTCACCACACTGAGATACTATACAACATCGGGTTAATGAACTCACCACACTGAGATACTATACAACATCGGATTAATGAACTCACCACACTGAGATACTATACAACTTGTGGTTAATGAACTCACCACACTGAGATACTATACAACTTCGGGTGAATAAACTCATCAGACTGAGATACTGTACAACATTGGGTTAATAAACTCACCACACTGAGATACTATAGAACTTCGAGTTAATAAAATCACCACACTAAGATACTTTACAACATCGGGTTAATAAACTCACCACACTGAGATACTATGCAACATCGGGTTAATAAACTCACCACACTGAGATACTATAGATCTTCGGGTTGATAAAATCACCACACTGAGATACTATACAACATCGGGTTAATAAACTCACCACACTGAGATACTTTACAACATCGGGTTAATGAACTCATCACACTGAGATACTATACAACATGGGGTTAATAAACTCACTGCACTTACATACTATACAACTTCGGGTTAATGAACTCACCACATTGAGATATTATACAACATCGGGTTAATAAACTCACCACACTGAGATACTATACAACATCGAGTTAATAAACTCACCACACTGAAATACTATACAACTTCGGGATAATGAACTCACAACACTGAGATACTATACAACTTCGGGTTAATAAACTCACCACACTGAGATACTATACAACTTCGGGTTAATAAACTCACCACACTGAGATACTATACATTTTCGGGTTAATGAACTGACAACACTGAGATACTATACAACTTCGGGTTAATAAACTCACCACACTGAGATACTACACAACTTCGGGTTAATAAAATCACTGCACTGAGATAATTTACATGTTCGGGTTAATAAAATCACAGCGTTTGAAATAATATACAACTTTGGGTTAATAAAATCACCGCAATGAGATACTATACAACTTTGGGTTAATAAAATATTTCCACAATTCATAGCTTGTGAACGCTTACTAAACTATAACTTCATTCAAACTTTCCTCGTAGCAACTGACCAATCAACGTGCTCAAACTCATTGCTATGTAACGGATCCAATCGTAGGAACTAGGTCCGTTCTACAGAAAATGCCTGAAAACATTTTGTATTGAAATACTGTTTTCAAAATGCAGTTTCATCAGAAACATGTGTCTGTAACCAATGAAGTTGGAAGTGAATTTAATTGTTGTTTGAAGGGACTCGGGGAATTGTAAACATGTTTCTCCCACATTTCCGTATAACCTGATAGCAAAAGCTGAGATAAATGAGATATCGAGATATTCCTTTTTTATTTTTTGTCTTCTAATTTCGGTAAAATAATATATATTCGTAAATACATCTAAGTCATTCAAAATGCTTTTACTGTTTATTTAAGTAAAACAGGTGATTTTTATGACATTGTTAACTCTTAAAAACAAGTTAAGTACTCTATGATTCTAAAGGTGTTTAGATGCTCAAATGGTATTGATCTGACCTTTTGACCTTAGCTGCATGAATATTGTATGATAAAAAGTCCGTCTGGGCTGAAACAGGGCCATATCAATAAGCCCTTATGGGAACATAACAGTTGTTGTATTTTTTATGATATGACGTTCATAGTTATTTACTTTTCAATAATGGATATAGTCTATCCAAGAACCTGATATCTCCCGAATTAGGTCTATTAACCCAGATGAAAAAGCAGATAATTTTATAGCCTGTTCTACAATTCATAGCAAGTGGATGCCTACTAGCCTGTGACGTCATTCAAACTTTCAGTTGAAACAGTTGACGAATCAACGTGCTCAATTAGGGCTTTCCCAACATTGCTATTTAACAGACCCAATCGCGGGAGCTGGGTCCGTTCTACAGACTAATATTGGATAATACATTTATAATAATAAGTATTTATAACAACTCGAGCTTCAGTTGATGATAGCAATACTTAATATGATATTAATGATATAATATGATATAGAATAAGCTGTAGATCATGTAGGTTCTGAAACAAACCTCTTTAACATTGAACTTTGATAAGCGATCTATATAATAAACGTTTATGGTATATTATATCGACATGATACA
This sequence comes from Panopea generosa, assembly GCA_029582155.1. Classification (NCBI taxonomy): domain Eukaryota; kingdom Metazoa; phylum Mollusca; class Bivalvia; order Adapedonta; family Hiatellidae; genus Panopea; species Panopea generosa. The sequence continues at coordinate 54,991,585 of CM055908.1, read as the reverse complement.
ATGCCAAAACCAAAGTTGAGAGAGTTCACGTATAGATAACCTGATTAGAAAGTCACGATTCCCTGATTTGTCTCTAATCTGTACAACGGACCCAGTTCTCCTGATTGAGTCCGTTAAATAACAGTCGTGGGAAAGCCACATTTGGGCAGCGCGCTGATTTGTCAGTTGCTTCAACTGAACATTTAATAAACGTTCAATTGCTATGAATTGTGGGACAGGCATATCATTCCCTGCTTTTTCATTGAGGGTTAAAATACCTGATTCGGGAGATATCAGGTTCTGGGAGAGATTATGACATTGTGTGCTCTGATTTGAAAAATGTCGGAGATAAATCACATACTTATTAACATGTATACACTGTTATCAGATAGAAGGTGAGAGTTTACATACATACACGTATGTGAAGTTCGACATAGATAATTCCAATTCCCTGACATGACAGCGAGTATATCGCAATAGACCCAGTTTATCTTACACCAAAGGGCTAGTATTATTATATACATATTCTGCTTATCAATGTGCATAGCTCTACATATTCACCTACACATATCGATAATAAGTTTGCCATGTGCTTGTTAAATCTCTATTCGTGTTATTCTGCAACATCTGAAACAAAAAAACTCCTCAAAGAGCCATTAGCTATCGGTTGTGAATCACTGACGGCTCAAACTGACATTGGTAATTTTCTTGTGGGACAAACTATAGCTTTCTTGTCTTATAATGTATAGTTTTACAATATTTATGGTGTCTGCATTATGCAACATATTCCAGCAACTTATGCAAATTCCATTTTCTTTAGAGAGTTCGTGTTTACGCAGGGACACAGTACATACCCTCGTAAAGTAATACATGCAGGGACACTGTACATACCCTCGTAAAGTAAAACATGCAGGGACGCAGTACATACCCTAGTGAAGTTATACATGCAGGGACACAGTACATACCCCTGTAAAGTTATACATGCAGGGACATAGTACATACCCTCGTAAAGTAATACATGCAGGGACACAGTACATGCCCTAGTAAAGTAATACCTCGTAAAGTAATACATCCATTTATAAAATTTGAATTCAACATTTGATTACTTGGTACCATATTTATGTTTTATTTTTTTATTCTATTGTCCCAGTCTGTTAATGCTATTGTCTTGGCCACCAACGGTTTAAAATGCATGTCGTTATATTTTCCGTACAGCCACACAATTGCCTTGTATTCTATAAGTTTATTTTGAAAGTTAATTCTGGCTGACAGCCGAAGAGGGTTTTCCTAATAGGAAGCCTAGAAATAGGTGCACAGTACAGAAAATGTTTGTAAAATATGATAGATGTCTGTCAAACGATTTTTTACAGGACTTTCAGTAATGAAGAATTGTGGCATAACTTTCTCGTCTTTGGTCATAATAAAATATATGACGAAACTTTGTGACTTTAGGAATTATTTTACTAAATTTTTCAGGAACTCCTATTTTTAATTCTGGAATATATAACATGTACACTTGTATTCGTATATATAATGCAACTATAGCAAGGACAGATACAAAGTTTTATTTGAATATGGACGGATCTGCCGATATATCCATGGAATTTGTAGAAAAAGAAACAAATAGAAGTACATCATAAAAGTGTGCATTGACAGAATACGGTATACTCAACCTAGTAGGAGTCTGCATGTATTTCGCTACATTTAGGAAGCAAGTCTCAAAGTTAGGATGCGTACGTCTCATGGACGGTGAACATATATCATTAGATGTCTATTACATATGACTTATGAAAATGAACAGTTTTGATTAGGTAAAAACATATTTCATTGCCATATTATACGAAAACAGATTGGGCCAATCAGTTTTGATTTGCTGGGAAGCAATCACGCGTTACTATCAATTTTGATTATTTATTTCCTTTTTACTTCTGCACTATATATTTTAGGCAAATAGTTCCTTTTCAAGTCTATATAGTTCAGTGTAGGTTGTTTACGTCAAACGAAAATAATAAACTGATATTGTGTAACTGTTACACCTAATTTCGCAGGTTCTTTGTAAATACATTCGACTCCAAATGAAACCTTACACTTTTTATATCACTTATCTTATATGTCAGAGATTAATATAGGAAAATGAATGAATTCATCGTTGATTGTCTTGTATTTTTTATACTGATAATGTGTTGTAACCATGAATGCAACATTTTAGTCACGTGAAAATCATAATAGATCGAGAGCGGATGAATCCTGTGTTTCACAATATTCTTGCGTTGCATGCGTTTACACAAACACAATCTGAAAAAATACCAAATTAATAATTCAGCATAAATATATCTTTTTAATGAACTTGGATATGCAATGTTAATATATATTTAGGAAACAAAATTATAAGGTTTGTTTGTTTGTTTTGGAGTTGAGTGCATAACAAAACAACTATCTGCTTCCACTGCAAGTCAATGATCAAAAACAAAGCTAGTGATTAGAAAATAACTCACTAAAGGTGATGCATTAGGCTGTTTGATGTGGGTTTTCATTCCACAGTAGTCTTACAAAATGCTCAGTTTATGGAAACGCTGGCAGTACTTTCTTTGACAAATACTATACATGCATCAGACTGGCTTCTGACAAGAACTGCACACCTATCAAATTGATTGATTGATTGAGTGAATATTAGGCGTCATTTTTATGCCATCGAGGGCTAACAGACGATCAGTTAACCTAACCATCGTTTCCTGGAATTAGCCAGTACTCGAGCACACTCCATCTCCACAAGTAACTGATAACTTTCCCACTTGAATCAGCGGCTGGAGACGAATGATTTTGAGACACAATGTCGTATATTAATTATCGCGGAGACTGTTGCCGGGCGGAGATTAGAACTCACGACCCCTGGATTGATAGTCAGACACGTAACCGACTGAGCTAATCGAGCCTGGCTTATGTAAATATCTATGTAAACACCTATCAGACAAATCACAAATATTACAACAACATTTGCATCGTAACATCAGACTACATATTTTATAGGCTAAGATATATTTTCTTGCCATATTCCCATAATAAAATTTAAAGGCTATTAAATTGTTTAAGATGGAATGCATGTAAAGCAATACGAATCATTAGATTCTTATACAGCATCATGAGTAGACATAACGCGCAGGTTGTCTTCTGTACGAAGTATCATTACAAAAACACGGATCCGTGTATCATATAGTAACTCAAACACATACATAAACGGTGTCCAAGGATTGAGCTATCACTATTTTGTTATGTGCAATTAAAATGTTCAGTATCACTGTTGCGTCTGCTTCTGTATGGTATGAGTAAGTCAACACACGTCTGACCGGGCTGTTAGTTGAGGCTCAGCTTGAGTTGATGCTTTAGTGTCATGTCCATTCAAACCTGATGTGATTGGTTTACAGTATAATATATTTTAATTAAGGTCTACATAAACTCTTTGTGAATTTGAGAAAATGCTTTTGGAAGCCTATTCACGTTAGCGAGTTTCATTGGTAGTCACAATATCTCTGGTTGTTAGAAACTACGGCAGTAGTTCAACCATCTAAATGATTATATGACTGTGATCTTGAATACAAAATATAGATTATTTAATTTTGCTTTTCATATTGTGTTAATCAATCAACCACTTCTTGTATTAAACCAAGAAAGAAATTTCTCAATTATGTAAAAGTCTTCATCCTTATGATGTCACTTTCATTGTTTCTGCATGCTTCAACTGACCTTTTGATGCAGTTTCTCTTCATCAAATGTAATTGCGATTATATTCTTATTTATCTGTTTGTAAGGTCCTCTACCACATCAAATTAGATCTTTATCTGCAAATTTCTTAAGCTTGATACGGCAAATGTAAGTAGTAAAAATATATGAAAATCACCGAGATTTCACTGTTTCATTAAATTTTATCTACGCTGGTCTCATTATCTTATCCTCCATGCGCAAAGCCAAGCTTGTGAGAACCATTTGCACATATTTTGCATATAATTTGATTTTTCAGCCTACACGGATAAGGATATCTGCATTTTACAGGGGTTAGATATTTCTATTTCAATTTTTTTTAGTATTTATATAAGGAAGTTCTTCTTTCTATTTTGTGCTGTTGGAATGCTATTTTAAGCATTGTGTCATATATTGATATACTGCCCTTAGTATCTTTTAAAATCATGTTTAAATAGAAGGGAATAATAGGGTAAATATTTTTTCTGATAAGTTTTGAAATGTTTTGGTATATACCAGTCTTTTAGTTGATTCTTTAACACCTTCATATTTGATACACTTTGACATTACACCATATATTTCTTTAAAACATTTAAACGATGATAGTTCAACATGTATATCCATAAAGTCATTTATTAAATATATACCATTGTAAAGCAAATCTTTAAAGATGACAGATGGTCCGCCGACCTTTATAGTGTCATTATACCAAAGGGGAACACTATGAAAATAATACCATGAAGACAGTTAGACACTATATAAATAAAATAGGTAACTCTCAAAAATTTATTTCCAGAAAGGGTTTTCTATTAGATTTATTTTGCTTTTTGATGTAATGTTTTCCAAAACATGTTTACTATGTTATTCAAGGGTGAATTTCTTTAAAAATATTTAAAAACTTCTCGTCACTTGTTATAACCTTCTTATCCAAGTTATCTTCATTGATTTGAAATAAGGTCAATATCAATCATTCTTAGACCTCTTAATTTTTTAGATTGAACAATGACCTGACGTTTTACTTTGCCTATTTTTCCATCCCATATAAAGTTAACAAATAATGTCTTTAGTTCTTTAATTACGTTTTGATTTGGGTAAGGCACTGATATAATTTAAATAAAGTGATTTATTTTTGAAATGGCTAAGTTTTTTGTTATAATTAATTAACCAATTAGTGTAAGGATTCGATTTGACCAACTGATTAATAGTCTTTTGATATCTTCTATTTTTTCTTTTATAATTTATTTGGCATATTGTCTCTAAGTCTACAGAAAATTTAATTCCTAATAATGTAAATGAATAATCTTCACAGCAATGTTCATATTCCCCTAATATTTTAACATTGCATCCTTTTCGGTAGCCAGTCCAGATTACTTTGGTTTTGTCCATGTTGATATAAAGGCCGGAGAATTTAGCATACATTTTTAAAACATTTAATGTACATTTTAGTGATTTTTTTTCTTTTCAGATCTGTCTAATATAAATGTTGTGTCATCTGCATATTGTAAAATTAAATGTTCTTTTTGTACCTACTTTCATACCTTTAATGTTTGAATGGTTTCTTATCAAGACAGCCAATATCTCTGCACACAGGATAGATATATAAGGAGACAAAGGGCTCGCCTTGACGACAGTCCCGTTGTAGTGCAAACCAATCAGAGAGTTGGCCATTAACTATTTCACACGATTCAATGTTACTGTAAAGAATAATATTGATCCATCTTTAAAAGACTGGTCCAAAATGATAACAATCAAGGATCTCAAAAATGAAATTCTACGCAAGAGAGTCAAATGCTTTTTTGAAGTCAATCAAAAGGAGGAGTCCTAGAATCTATTGTGTTTTTCTTTATAAAACATTACATCATATATTAGTGTAGTATTTTCCTTTATATATCTTTTAGCTAAATAACTGGGTTTATCTCTATTTATGATAGACTGCAATACCGATTTTAATCGTTGAAGCAATAGATGCAGATGCTAATTAATAACAAATATTTTGAATACATTTATTGGGCCCCCTCTTTATTATATAAGATACGATACAAATATCTACCCTAGGTAAACTACATACACTTTCATCCGTATCGGGTCTGGAATCTATCTCTTTATATAATTATATCGATGGAACCTGTTCGTTTATTAATTATTTAAAAAGCGTGAAAAATGTATACGACACATTTCACTGTCAGTTTGGTATGTAACTTGTCTGGTCCATCCATAAATCAACCATTCCCAATAATAGTATATGAAAGAATGGCAGAAATATACACGCATGACAATCACATAGGATCTTACACAAGTTCCCAATTACATGTAATAAAAAATTGATGAAAAAAAAGTATGGCATTAGCAAACCCTTGGCGAATTCTTACTGAACTTCATTAATTTTATTTGAAATTATTAAGGCGGATTTAAACGTACACACGTCAATGTTGACATTTATGATCACACGAAAGTAGTAATGATTTAGCCTTAATATTTGAAATTATATATATTAGAAATTATTAGACTGTAAAAAACTGTTCAACAACAAAAATAACTACTTCAAATTCATTCACTTGTCCTATCTTTTGTAGAACGGTTGAATTGAGAATAGTAATTTCTTTTATTTGTCTAACTGTTCATTTATTGATAGTGTGAGGTGTGTGTGTGTGTGTGTGTGTGTGTGTGTGTGTGTGTGCGTGCGGGGGTGGGGGGACGGGGTAATTGCGGCTATAGTTGTATGCCAAAAATGGGGCTTGGAAACACTAAATGCACAAATGGAAAACAGCAGACTACGTTCATCGAGTCCATTCATGGAGGAAGGGTGTGGGGGGATTACGTATATACAGCTACCACCTTTTGCACACACCCATCAAACATATGTTGTTATATTTTGTTTAAACTCTCCAGTTCGTTATAAACATACACAAAAAGAAATCTTCATTTAGATCTAATTAGATTTGATATAATGTTCAAACTTCTGTGGAAAAGATAAAGTATCGCCAATACCCACCACCTGTGTAAAATGATTCTAATTACTTCAGAGACACAAATAGATATAATTAATGATTGTAACATTAGAAAACAGCGAACGGCAACGAATCTTAACCTACCGTTCATGACGACAACGCCCACTTGCTCTGCAAATATAGATGCCTGGAGTATAATTCATCTCGGTATTACAAAGATAAGTGATTTGGAACATCCTTTACTCATGATACACATAGTGATTCTAAATGTCAGTCTTAAAAACAGGATCGAAGTAGGCGATGCTTTAACTGAAACGAGAATATATTGCAGTATCTAGACTGTATTTATTGTTTACAAATTGACATTAATGGATATCATGTTTCCGAAATGCACGTTTTGCAGTTGATGTAGTTTCTTATGATTTTGACGTTCAGTTGAACACATAAATGTATAACGGTAGTTCATGGTCACATTTCTAGTTAAACGTGTATTTTCTGATTTTAGGCGGATGATGAGTCTTCACGTGCCTAATGTCAAGCGCATGGTAAACAGGATGTAAACTCGTGAACGAAAACGTAATTTGTTTTAGCGGGGGCGTTTCACGGTTTCCTTAACGTTTCGATGATGTTAGTTTTATTTTATGAAACTATACGTAGTAGCGTTTTAATGGAAGTATAGCTACGGGTTTGTTACAACATATCTTACAAAATTGGCCCTTTCACATGATCAGTTATCTTGGAATTATCGACGAATCTATATGTCACTTCTTGATACAATGTTGTCGTTAGAAACACCTTCGTCAATGATAAACAACCATTTATTGAGTTGATACTACATCAATATAAATGTATGTGTATTACTATTAAGAAGACTTGTGGGGAAACAATTGTCGTACCTCCATGTGGACATGGTACCATTTATACTTAAACATTTCGGCTAAAGGTTTTTAGCAAGTGTATATCTCAGTAACGGCCAGTCATAGGTCAATAAAACTTCATGTGTATGTTTATTACTATTAAGGAGGCTTGTGGGGAAACAATTGTCGTAACTCCATGTGGACATGGTACCATTTATACATAAACATTTCAGCTAAAGGTTTTTAGCAAGTGTATATCTCAGTAACGGCCAGTCATAGGTCAATAAAACTTCATGTGCATTAAGGAGGCTTGTGGGGAAACAATTGTCGTAACTCCATGTGGACATGGTACCATTTATACTTACACATTTCAGCTAAAGGTTTTTAGCAAGTGTATATCTCAGTAACGGCCAGTCATAAGTCAATAAAACTTCATGTGCATTAAGGAGGCTTGTGGGGAAACAATTGTCGTAACTCCATGTGGACATGGTACCATTTATACATACACATTTCGGCTAAAGGTTTTTAGCAAGTGTATATCTCAGTAACAGCCAGTCATACACCAATACAACTTTATGTGTGTGCGTGCTACTACTCAAGAGAATTATGGAAAACAAGTGGGATAACTCAAATGCTAAAAGGAGAAAGTTTACATCTCAGTAACTACTGGTGATACATCAATAAAAAAATCACAAATATATCCACGAACGTTAAGGGCAGTTGTGAGATTACTCACTTAGTGATATAACTAAGGCATAAGTAATGTCTATTTTTAGACTAAGGCAATTTGGTGTAAGTTTTAAATTACATCCCCTTCCCTCATTCTGTGCCTGTCCTATAAATTCATAGCAATTTAACGCTTACTTAACTACGACGTCCATTCAAACTTTCAGTTGAAGCAATTGACCAACCAACGTGCTCAAATGCGGCTTTCCCAACATTACTATTTAACGGACCAAATCGGGAGAGCTTGGTCCGTACTACAGACTAACAGCAAGCCGGTTTGACCAAACGTTGCCGCAAGCTAAAGATTCAATCCCCGTACATCAACATCACATTGTCATAACCAGTAATTTACAATGGGTTACGTATTTACATGAATATTAACAATAAAAACGGCTATTTAAGATGTTATTTAAATATTTATTTAAATCATGTCATTTGTGGAAATGTTTGATCTATCCCAATACCTACCGTTTTCCAATTCACCTCTATTATGCCCTTATGTAACAACCTTGGAATTACCTGCCTGTCAATATCATGCGGCTATCAAATTGTAACTGTGAATCAGTTCTACTGAAGAAATTGACCAATCAGCGTACTCGTATTTCACTGATATATAATGGTCCCTAGCGGAGAGAGCTAGTATTTTTTTCTACAGCCTGAGACATATTGATATTATAGCTTACTGACTCCTTATCGTTTTACTTCGTATAGCAAATTATATTGTCTGTTTCGTAGTAATTTATGTTTGTATTACACATCTTTTAACGATATATTCTCACAATAGTAATTTAAAATGCATACGGTGTTCTGTTTTAATTGATGTATATACTTCCACAAGACGTGTAATTTGTAGGAGTACTTAATGACACTGTAGTCGTTTTATTTATTGAGATGAGAAAATGTTTTTTTAGAAATGATTAGAATAATCTCAATAAATAAAACGATTAGGTGGGTTAAAATATAGCTACGTAAAGTCTGACACACTGCTTCTGATTAGCTGAAACGCATACTGACGTCAAGTATTTTATTTAACTAATTTCTGATTGAATGAAAAACGAAAAAAAAACAAACAAAAAAAACTCGGTAAAAAAACCACATCAAACTAATGCATGATTTTATTTTATCATTAAAAGCATTATCATTGTGAATTTTCTATTTCAGAAATCTTGGTCACCTGTGATTATCTGTCATTCAAGTTCTATTTCGATAATTGCATTATATCCACAATTTCTTTAATCATTATTGGAAATAAGGAAATACAAATGTTTATATAACACGCTTAAACACACCACGTTAAGGAACCATTTATATTCGGATGGAACATAAAATGTACTTCACTTTAAACTTTAAAGGGACATTGTAACAGTCAGTTTAAGTTGTTTTTCTCTCTCGCAGCTTTGCTCTAGGCATGTTGTCAAGCATGTAGCGATGATTTTATAGACACTGGACAGCTTCGGTTCGCCTGATGCTGCACCGCTGGCTGGTAAGGTGATTATTGTCTAAGTTGATAAACTGGATCTGTCGTTTCTGATCACTGGTGATTATAGATGTCGTTGATTCTTGAAGTCGTTGATTAGTCTTGTAGATAGATAAGTTGAATGTAAATTATTGATTAAAGTTGGTTTCGTCCATTTTAATAAAAGGTTCCCCGTTGGTTGAATGTGCCATTTACTAAACATTTGGTTTTAGAACTGCTGCTGTTATCACTGCGTCGAAAACAATCCTTCTAGGGTCAGGTTAAAAGCATCAAAACGATGATATTGTAAAATATCGCTCAATGTTAAGTGGCGGCGACCAAATCAAAACTTACGTCGTTCGAGAAATTTATGTGACCACATGAACTCAGGTGAATATGTCCTTCCTATTCGACAGTCGCTTATAGAGTGGACTTTGTAACACCCTTACAGTACACTTACTATACGTTGACCCCACTGACGTGACCCCACTGACGTGACATCCAACCAACCGAATACCTCTATGGCTTGGAAAAAGTATTTCACCACAGATATAGACTTACTTAAAAAATTGTTATTGAACATATTTAACTAAAAATAATAAGTTGAACATAAGATTGTTCAGGTGTTCTGGTTTTTTGGAAATATTTCTTTAAGTGGTGATAATTATCATTTCTCCTTAATTTTCCCTATGATTGTGAAATAAAGTTATTGTTTCAAAATTTACGGGCATAATAATGAATTGTATGTACACCAATCAAAGCCTCATTTGACTAAAACATAACTTAAAACAATTAGCATAGCTTTACATAGCTAATAAAGCAATAATTTTATCACAACTAATAAATCAATAGTTTTATCACAACTAATACATGAATAGACTTTAACACAAGTAATAAATAATTAGCTTTACAACAACTAGTAAATGAATAGATTTATCACAACTAATAAATTAATGGATTTAACATAAGTAATAAATTGGTAGTTTTACCACAACTAATAAACCAGTAGTTTTATCACAACTAATCAATCAGTAGCTTTACCACAACTAATAAACAGTAATTTTATAACAACAAATACATATATAGATTTTACACAAGTAATAAATCAATAGTTTTATCACAACAAATAAATAAATAGTTTTATCACAACTAATAAATCAATAGTATTACCACAATACTGATAAATCGATAGTTTTATCACAACTAATAAATCAATAGCTTTACCATTACTAATTAATCTAATAGTTTTAACACAAGTTATAAAACAGTAGTTTTACCACACTTATAATTCAATAGTTTTATCACACCTAATAAATAAAGATATTTAAAACAAGAAATAAATCAATACTTTTACCACAACTAATAAATCTGTATTCATAATTTAAGTGCTTACTTATTAGAACATTTGACAAAATAGATCCCCGACACATATTCAGACAAAAGTTCAAACATGCAATATTCAACTTCTTACCCACAAATTGAAATATATAAGGGGACATCAGTCTTGTATCTTTTATAGTTTGCACTCTCGTAGTGTTTGCCCTGAAAGCTATTTTTATGCAAACGTTATCAAAATCATATTGAACTTTTCTAAAGAGGGACACGATATGAGAGAGACACGTTGATATTGTAAATGTCTGTAATAAACTTGTCTGACTTAAGTTAGTATACAGATCACACATAAGGAAACCCACCACCAACACTATATGCTTCCACGGTCATGTAAATTGTGTCTGATTATTAACATCGCTCAACGTTAAAAATCTTGGTGGCCTCCATCAATCATCTTCTGTAAAAGTCATAAAGGCAACGTTCTCATACAAAGGAATAGCAGTATATTACTTCCAGACCAATACAAACCATATCAAACTAGGTCATATATTTACTATACCATCTGCCAGGCTCAAGGCAGATATTATCACAATATTACCACAAAATGCCAGGACCTTGGCAGACATTAATCTCACTATATTACTTTACTACACTCTTCCAGGCTCTAGGCAGATATTATCACTATCATATTAGTTTCTTCTATCAGTCAGGCTCTTGGCAGAGATAATCACTATATAACGATATACCATCTGTCAGGCTCAAGGCAGCTATTATCACTATATTACTTTACTGCCATGTGCAATGAATAAGGTTTACAATATCAATATATAACTTTACTACCAGCTGACTGGTTCAAGGCAGATAGTGTCACTGTATTAACTACAATCCGCCAGGCTTTAAGCAGATATTATCACTATAATACTTTACTACCATTTGCCAGGCTCAAGGTAGATATTGTCACTATATTTACTACAATCAGCCAGGCTTTAAGCAGACATTATCACTATATTACTTTACTACCATGTGCAAGGAACAAGGCTTACATTTTCAATATATTACTTTACTACCAGCTGCCAGGCTCAAGGCATATATTGTCACTATATTTACTACAATCTGCTAGGCTTTAAGCAGACTTTTTTTCCCTATATTACTTTACTACCATGTGCAAAGAACAAGAATTACATTTTCAATATATTACTTCACTACCAACTGCCAGGCTCAAGGAAGATATTGTCACTATATTTATCACAATCTGCCAGGCTTTAAGCAGACATTATCACTTTATTACTTTACTTCCATGTGCAAGGAACAAGGCTTACATTTTCAATACATTACTTTACTACCATGTGCAAGGAACAAGGATAACATTTTCAATATATTACTTCACTACCAGCTGCCAGGCTCAAGGCAGATATTGTCACTATGTTTACTACAATCTGCCAGGCTTTAAGCAGAGTTTTTCCCTATATTACTTTACTACCATGTGCAAGGAACAAGGATTACATTTTCAATATATTACTTCACTACCAACTGCCAGGCTCAAGGCAGATATTGTCACTATATTTATTACAATCTGACAGGCTTTAAGCAGACATCATCACTACATTACTTTACTACCATGTGCAAGGCACAATGCTTACATTATCACTATATTACTTTACTATCATGTGCAAGGTACAAAGCTTACACTACCAATATGTTTCTTTATTACCAGCTGCCACGCTCAAGGCACTATATTCATTACCATCTGCTAGACTCTAACCAGACTTTATCATTATATTACTTTACTACCATGTGTCAGGCTCTAAGCAGAGCTTATAACTCTATTACTTTATATCATCTTCCAGGCTTTAGGCACAAATTGTATTCCTTTACTACCATATGTCAGGCTCTAGGAAGACATTATCACTATAAAACTTTATAATATATGGCAGACTCAAGGCAGATATTATCACTATATCAATTTACTACCATCTGGCAGATTCAAGGCAGCAGACATTATCACTTTATTACTTTATACCATCTGCCTGGCTGTAGGAATACATACTCATTGTATTTCTTTAATCCCAACTGCCAGGTTCAAGACAGACATTATCACTATAATAATTTATACCATCTGGCAGGCTCAAGACAGATATAATTATCATATTACTTTACAACTACCTGCCAGACTCTAGGTAGACATTATTATAAATTCACTTTACTACATCCGCCAGGCTCACCGCAGAAGATATCACTATATCATTTTACTACCATCTGCCAGGTTCTAGGCAGATATAAGAATTATATTACCAACATATGCCAGGCTCAAAGCAGGCATTATCGCTATATCATTTTACTACCATCTTCAAGGCACAAAGCAGACATTATTACTATATTACTTTATAACACCTGCCAGGTTTTAGGCAGACATTATTATTGTATTAGTTTACTACGATTGTCCAAGCTAAAGGCTGACATTATCACTAAAATACCACAACCTGCCAGACCCTAAGCAGATATTATCACTTTATTACTTAACTACCATCTGGCAGGCTCTAGGCAGGAATTATCATTATATTGCTTACTACAATATGTTAAGCTTGAGGCAGACATTATCGCTATATATCCACCATTTGGCAGGCACAAGGCAGACATTATTGCTATATTACCACCATCTGCCCGGCTCCAGGTATACATTGCTTATTTCTTGACTACCATCTGCTGTGCTCTAGGCAGACATTATTACTATATACCTATACTAACATCTGCTAGGCTATAGGCAGACATTATAACTTTACTACTATCTAATAGGTTCTAGGCAGATATTATCACTGTATTAATTTACTATCATCTGTCAGGCCTGCAACAAACATTATCACAATTTACTTTGCTGTCATCTGCCAGGATCTAGACAGACATTATCACTTTATTACTTTATACCATCCGCCAGGCTAAATGCAGAAATAATCACTACCATCTGCCAGGCTCAAGGCAGACATTATCACTGTTACGTTAGTACCATCTGCCAGGTTCTTGGTAGACATTATCACTATATTACTGTACTGCCATCTGCCATGCTCAAGGCAGGCATTAGGTAGGTATTTCCCCTCCGTTGTTAATGGATGCAAATAAAAAGAACAAACAAAAAAAAATATAAGAAAATAGAAGAAAAAAAAAGGCATTTTTTTTTTACTCAGGGGATAAAACATTAACTCGGACAGGACACAGGCCTATATGAACTGGATCAGAACTTGGCCATTTCGACTACCTTCTATTATTCCAATAACTGAACCAAATTAAAATTACTTGCTATATGTCATATTTAAGCAAAGGTATAACTTGTTAAAACAATAACTGCAAATAATACTTCAATAACTGAACAATAACCAACACATTTGTTTTTTCAACACAGTTGAAAAGAAATAAAATGCAAGCACATGTATCATTTTTGTCCGCTTGATTTGTATTGACATGTTTCACCTCATGCTGTTTCAGGTGTTCGTCTAACGGTAATTATACGGTTAACGCCAAGGGAAGAGTGATAGAAATGGTAATGGTAAATATACCGTTAACGTCTAGGGAAGAGTGATATAAATTGTAATGGTAAATATACAGTAAACGTCTAGTGAAGAGTGATAGAAATGGTAATGGTAAATAAACGGTTAACGTCTAGGGAAGAGTGATAGAAATGGTAATGGTAAATAAATGTTAACGTCTAGGGAAGAGTGATAGAAATAGTAATGGTAAATATACGGTTAATAATTAGGGAAGAGTGATAGAAATGGTAATGGTAAATATACGTTGATTTGCGTTGTAAAGTAAGGGGGTGGGTCATTGGACAAGGGTAACGGTAAAGGGAAATGAAAGGGTATGATGCAGGGTGAGGGCAAATGTATAGGTATAGGCGGGTTGATGACAGGGTAACTTTAACATTCGGACAGTTAAGGGGCAAACGAGCTCAAGTGTAAAGGTATATGTTAAGGTGGGGTTGAGAACAGGGTTTATTAATGTTAATCGGATGATTCTGGGACAGATGAGGATAAGAATAACGGTAAAAGTAAGTTTATAGGTGAGGTTAAGAGTAGGGTCAAGGGTTACGGTCAAAATGAGTTTATGGAAAGGGGAAGGGGGAGGGCAGGGCAGTAATAACGAAAAATACGTTTAAGCTTTAAGGCTGGGGGAGAGTGAGATTAAGAGTAACGGTAAAGGTAAGTTTAAGGATGTGTGTAAGGTTATGGCAAAGGGTAAAGTCAAGATAAGTGAACATAGTAAGGATGAGGGTTAGAATAGTAACAATGGTAAACAATTCTAAATCATATCTTATATATAACAATAATAATAAAAATAACTACTACTACTACTACTACAACTACTACTACTACTACTACTACTACTACTACTACTACTCTACTACTGCTTTTACATATATATACATTGATAAACGATATATGATTATAATACTATATATAGTTTTAAATACTACTACTACTACACCTACTACTCTACTACTGCTTTTCATATATATACATTGATAAACGATATACGATTATAATACTACATATAGTTTTGAATAAAAATATTTAAGTGGTGAAATATAATATTGTTATAAAATAATAAAATTACAATTAATGTAAAAAATAAACTTAATGACCAATTTTATACTTTGCAATATAAACCGGATCCACTAAAATATGAAGTTATAGTGAAGTGTTTATTTTTTCACCTTTTGACCTTTTATCACGATACTTTGATAATATCCGTTATATTAAGTGTTTTAATCAACAACGTCATCTGCCTTCGAACCGGAATAACTGGGAATAGCGGAAACTGTCCAAACCAAATATTCACTCCTTTTAATCAATTTAAAGATAATTAATTATCTCATTAAAATATGACAACACAACTTTTAATAAACGTATCAGGCAACGGAAGCAGATTCACACAAGCTTCAAAAGCTTTTGTTTGTATCCTTTTCACATAATGTGTTAGACGTATGACTTTATTGCTTCATTGTTAAATGTATGCTTAATATAAGTAATTATGTGAATAAAATATTGTTTAAACTAAATACGCGTTTTATTCTGATTGGAGATATTTTTTCTGTTATAAATATATAACGATACAACCTTTAATGTGATCATATTTCTACTTACATGATATTCTATACACCCCCATCCACCTAAAAAGGACAACAACAAAAAAACACAAAATAGCAACAACATTCAAATATTACATTTATGTGATTACAAATAAAATTCCGTAAAAAGGAAGCATATTATAATAAAGAACATATGCATCCACCAGACTACCATATTCCGAAAATATTGATACTAGTGTTTATCATTTATGCATTATGTTTTCACAAACTATCCGAGTTTAACAAAACTATCCGAGTTTAACATGATTCATCAAAACATAACTTTGCTCAGCTGAAAACTTTAAAGTCATAGATTAAATAACGTTTACAATGTGTAGTGCACAAATATTTCTGATAAATGATAGTTTTCTCAGTGTTGTTTTTTCTCTCCGGTATTTTGAAATTAAGGAGCCCATTCACTGTTTCTGGACAAAACCTCCTAATCTGATGCAAGCGGGAGTAAGGGAAGTTTGCATATTACACAGTCCAACATTTCATCGGAATGTTATTAACAACATCAACAAAGTTATTTGATGCCAACAGGGACGAACAGTGAGTCGAAAAGAAACATATAGCATGGCAATATGAACCAAATAATAAATATTTAGAACGAGTCTGTTATAACAGTGATACGACCAGAACTACTAAGTTTCATCAACACCTAATACTCAGTATATCACCTCTTACGATAGGCATTGATCTCTGTGGTCATTTATTTGCTAAACTTATGTAGCGTTCATGAACTTGTACTCGAAAATTGTCAAAGCTTGCAGAAATGGCCACTAGTTTGGAGATATTAAATGGCGATTTGATATATCTGCAAAAAATGAGTATCACACCCTCCGGAACAAGTGGTATACTTCGCTTTGAATTATAGACATAATCATGGTCTTTCGTATACATAGAAAATGACGTTTAATATTTATAACACTCTTCTATCTCAGTAACTACTATTCATACTGAAACTTGACATATGGATTGACTACTTTTAAAAGAACTGAGTTAACTTCGAACTTCGCACGTTTAATATTTATAGCGCTCTTCTATCTAAGTAACTACTATTCATACTGAAACTTTACATATGGATTTTTATAGCGCTCTTCTATCTAAGTAACTACTATTCATACTGAAACTTTACATATGGATTGACTACTTTTAAAGGGACTGAGTTAACTTTGCACATTTAATATTTAGAAATCTCTATTATATTTTAATGCAAACTCATAACTCAATCACTACTGGTCATCCATCGGTGAAACTTCTTTGAAATGAAAATGTCTTTTCTGCATGTAAGAGGTCTCACGGGGACAAGTGGGATAACTTTGTTTTTACTTTAGATAGGTAGCATAAAAGCCCTTTAATACTTGGTAAATGTTTTAGAGCAAGCTTTCATTTGAGTTATAATATAATACTAATTATATACCAATGGAATATCACGACTTTCTCTACTAAAACTTTGTGCACAAATTGGATAGTTCATTTATCAGAAAATACAATTGATATTTAATTGAAATTTTTTTTTTTGCTGTTTTCCGGCATCGTCTCCGATTGCTGGTAATAATACTGCGTAGATGTAGCTGTAAGTAGATGCACCTGTCGCTAGCATCGCCTATATAATTTCTTTGAAGATGTAAAATTGATATGAAAATGAAGCTGTTACTTTACGTCACTGTTCAGATATAGATATTCGTTAATTAAAATCTCATCATAGCGTATACAATACTGAATATAATATTTAAAATAAAATTTGCACAGTTATTATTATATAATATACTATGTCATTCTATACAGAATTGTAAGAAACAACTCGGCAATATTTTGATATCACAGCCATTCTTAATCTTGACAAAAGAAGAACATGAATCTTCATTTTATTCATTTGTCTAATACAAGTTCTATTAATCCACTACTTTAAAAACTTTAGCAAAAGGGTAGAGTTAAAAAATATTTTAAAAATTATTTATCGCCTCAAATCATATTTGGGACGACCTGATTAACAATGAATGTGCATTATTACTAAAAAAATCCAATAACAAATAGAACAATAATAATCATTATAAACATTTTAAGATAACGTTAAATAGATCATAGATAATGTCCATTTGTTTAAAAAGAGAGATCTTCAAGAATTATAAAGCAGGTTTTGGCAACTATGCGTATAAGATTGTGGTTGGTGAACACCAAAGTAAGTTTGTTTTCATCTGATAGATTTCTGTAATGCATATCAATATGAACAGCTTTTTCAGTAATATGTTGTCTAATATCGTCATATAAAGGCCATTTCAATATCACATGTTTCTCGGATTCAACTTGAGCACTACAAAAAGAGCAAAGTCTGTGTTCAATTGGCAGTCGTTCATGCCTTCTGGTTTCTAACCGTATTGGTGCAAACGCTGCTGTATGTTTTTTAGGTAAAAATTTTTGCAAGTAATGTTCAGTTCCAAATACTTGTTTAAACAATATGTATGCATTTATCTTCAGCGTTTACTGATTTTGACCAGTCCATTCAGATTCACTTCACTCAAGTCAATATAAATGCTGTTAAACATCGGCAACTGAAAATGGAACATGGTGTTTATAAATGTGTAGAGAGATCTTGGAATAAAATACTTTTAAACATGATGTTTGATATCGGCCAATTTCGTCGAAATTTGTGAAATGAGTCATTTTTCATTATTCAACGTTGAAACGTTTAAACAAGCACATTACAAAGAAAAGAAAACAATTTAAAAATATACTCTGTTTACTTGAGTGTGTTCAATTGTGGGTAATCAAGTATGTTACACATGAAGTACAAATACATTTCAGTTTAAATTAAAATAATGACAGCTAAGTTCTTCCGTTGTAATTGACTTACATATATTATGATGCTCTAAAGTGTCGTGAAACCGGATGTCACATCATGGGTACAGACGTATTCATGTAACGTAGGCAGTAATCGTGTCGGTTTACCCAACGTATTATGTTACTGTGTCTTCTGTTTTATTAAATCTATCGCATTTATATGGATACTATTATCATCTTATTTTATTGTTGAATGAACGCTAACAATCTTCAGTTATATTTAATTTTGAAGAAGAAAAAAAATAATTTTGCGAAAAGATATTACATTGTGCAGAGTATCGCAGATATCTATTTACCATGGGTGACCGTAAAAATAGAGCTTCGTTCAGAGAATCAGTGAAGCGAATGGTTCATCGCATGAAATCTGAAGACCCAGGGTAAGGTCATCTTAATTAGAGCATTACAATTTTATAGAAGTCTCCCGAATAATAACTTAAGTACTGATATGAATAAAAAAAAATACAAAAAAAATGTACAATGGAAAGCCTATTTTCTTCTAATAGGACCTTGTATAAGTTCATACTTAATTGTTTTTATAAATATTTCCAGAATAATGAATTAAAGTACTAATATGATTAAAACTGTTACGAAAATTGAGTTCATTGTCAATTTTCAACTGAAATAGTGTTAGTTTAAACTTGTTTATTTCACTTCGATTGTGAAACAAGTTCTTACAACTCACAAACCATGCTCGAGGTCTTCCTAGGTTGAGCCAGTACTGAGCATATGTGAAAAATATTTTTGTACACTCGTACAACAGAAGCATATGTTTTATTATAGTAGTAATGTCACGTGTCATAAATATAAGTTGACACTCATGAACTATCTGAATACTGAAGTCAGTTCATAGTTCGTCTTTTCGTATTCAACTTGAAACTAACCCCATCCCTAACCTTAATTGCCTCCAGTAAGGAAGAGTTTGCTAATTTGTATATTATAGAACGGACCCACATAGCATTGAGATAAAGGCACAATGATTGGTCCGTTGCTTCAGCCGAAATTGAAAGACGTCACGGTTTAGTTTAAGTGTTAGAGTGCTACGAATCGTGGGACAGGCATGGAATTCCCTTATTTTTCATTGAGATTTCTCAGACCTGGTTCGAGACAGGGACTGAGTCAGAATAGATTATTTGAATGCCGAATGACAAAAGCAAATAACAAACTAAATTCTGCCTAACCTCCTTTCTGTACCATTACTTAAAGTATATATAAAGCTTCTTTTATTAAATCCAAATATACATTATTTAAATCTTTATGAGCCATACACTTTATGTGAAAACTTTTGAATGGTAATTGTTAAAGAATATTATAAGTATTTCATATACAAATATGATATACTTAGATTCATTATCTGGTCTTCTTTAATCAGTAAACATTTGGGATTACATATACTGAACAGAACAGCTAACCCACGACATGACATTTTGTGTACGTGGCATTTTATGTATTTTCTCAAAAAGTATCAAAGCAATTTCCTTAAAATTTGGATTTGAATAAATAAGAAAGAACAATTATACATAATTGTATGTAGATGTCGTATACAAATGTCGATAGCGCTAATTAATATCTTGACAAAAATATTAAAATACAAAAGTGGAGGGTTAGCTGTTCCGTTCAGCATATAATATTCCGTGGTTTATTGAAAATGGCGTTAAAGTACATTTAAAATATGTGTGGATAAGTACTTTTCAGAAATAGAGTTCGCAATATGTGTTGATTTAGTGTAGGCAGTTGCTGATAAACGAACAATGAACTACTTAACAACACTTTCATGTACTCTTATACTTAAGTGTAGTAGTGTTTATTGTTGCAAATCAACCAAGGAACACGTGGTTATATTGAATGATGAAATAGAATTTTTACGCATGTTCAAAAATCCTGACAAATCTTTACAATATCAACGTATTATCAGGTATCTGTATGTAAGTGGTGCGTTTTAAAAGTCTCTGAGTATATATTATAACTGTAAAAATGTGTTGTATATATCATTGTAATGAATGCTTGTTAGGGGGCGCTCTACCTAATCCGCAAACCCACTTGATTTTCAGTGTTTTGTAAGTACACTCAAGAGATATAGCACTAGTGTATATACGTGTTTCACTATCCTACAGTTATTAATTTTCTTGATGTTACTGGTTGTTGATCTGGGATGTTATTGAATGATTTGGTACATATACCTTCAGCACTGGTGTCACTTTTCTCATAAGTTAGTCCTCTCTCAACCCTATGTTGCGTTTTCATATATCTTTATGTGTTGTGTGTTCATATCTCCTGGGTCGTCATATGATTCATATTAAAGTTACACGCGGCAATGTTGAAAACGATTTTTTACTCATGTCCACGTATACAAATATTTTTTCACACTTATGAGCTTGTAATCATGTAAAGACACCAATCTAAAATAATTACCCATTGAAATTTCATATTTAATAATTGTAACTAGTGGCGTTACGCTAGTTTTGAAAATATGAGTGAAGGTTCTAAAAAGGCACTTATTTATATTTCTTTATATTCTTTCTATCATTCCAATTCAAACGAAAGAATATAACATATCTATTTTACATTGTGTGATATATGAGCACGAAATATGATACCTTATTTCATGCTTTGCCCTATTTCACTGCAAAGAAAAGAAATTAAGGGAGGCCAGCACACATACTTGGGATAAACTTTTATTTTCATCGTGTTGATATTTAAATTTCAGATAAAGTGTCAAGTGAAAATTTATCAAAATTGCCATGGATCGTTTGGAAAAACAAATAAAATGAAAAAGTTTATTTAACAACATAACTAGGTGTTAGCTAATATTATGACATTGCAGACGAGAATTGCAGGAATGTCTATGGAATTTGTATATTTTGCACGCACTGTGTATTATATGTACAGAGGAAATATAATGGTATAGGAACATTTATCATTTATGATCATATGATTGTTTTAAAATCGATCAACCTAAAGGACACACGGTAATTTTCATCAATATTACATTATCTGCATGATAGTAGTTCGGACACGTGATCAATGGCGGACATTGTTATGTGTTTTAATCAATTCTATATTATCTGCATGATAAAAGTATGATAGGAAACTGATTCATTTTGTGTGCACATCCTAGTCTGTCGAGCGAGCCCAGCTCTCCCGATTGGATCCGTTAGCAAATGTTGGGAAAGCCGCATATGAGAACGTTGATTGGTCAGTTGCGTCAACTGAAAGTTTGAATGACAATTTAGTAAGCGTTCAATTGCTATGAATTGTGGGACAGGCATAGAATTCCTTATTGTTTTTTTCCATTAGATGTTAATAGACCTGATCCGGGAGATATTAGGTTCTGGGATCGACAAGTGCGCACCCTTAGTTTTGTGTCAGAAAGTTATTGATAAAATCCATCATATTTTGGATAATTCGCTATCAAGTGTGACCAAAAGTGCAACAAAATGGTTTAGTTTGTCAATATGATCATTACTATTGACAAAACCGTTAATGAATACCTTTATAATGTTCTAAAACGGTAGATATCGCATATAATAATTTGATACTCTGGCTCTGAAATTCACCCTGCGCTTCTTTAACCCTTCGGCATATTTGTTTCTTTTTCATCGGTATAACATGGAAACATAACATTATTATTTTTAAGAATTTTACTCGTTTTCCATTTTCCGGATAATGGACAAATAAATACAAAATTTAAGCCTCTGTCATGAAATGTTGACAGTAGAAGACAGAGATGGCATTCTTAACGTATATGAACTTTCTTCAAATTCGGATGGTATTTTCTGCACTAAAATGACCTGTATGTCAGTGGCGCGTTTTCAAAGTCCCTGAGTGTTCTATATGAACATATTATATTATGATTGAAGTGAATAAAAATATTAAGAAATGTTTTCTATTTATGTTTTCAGGTTTGATCCATATAAGATATTTGAGGTAAGTTAATTTGTCTGTTTTGTGCAGCTTGTGGAACATTCCTGGCTCATAATAAGCACAACACGACACACTACACTTACAAATAAAATGAAATAAAAACAACAACAAAAGCACGCACCAAAATACATGTAACACCCTGTCTGCAATAAAAACGTCCATTTTCTCGTCATTTCGCAAGGGTGTCGTTACGTAGTTGTTTGATTTCGTTTCAATGCCTGTCGTTTTCGTTTTAAGGTGTTGTTTGCGTTGTGCGTTTTGTGGTTTTATAATTATATATATACTTGGTAACTTGGTAAGTTTCACTTTATTCTACAAACAAGATTCAGTAGAAATGCCGTCTTTAATGAGTAAATGTCATATGATGTATTGGCAATCACGCATAATGCGCATTAAAATCATACATATATTAATTATTTGAATGGACAAACGGAAAGGCTTCTGTTCACACATCAAAGTTAGTCTGTGTCTGTATAATCATATGGTCATATTAGTCGCCAAGTATTATACTCTGAAACTTTTTATTTTTAAAAAAAATATTATAAACTATTAAATACTAATGGTGTCACGCCAGTTCAAAAACATAAGTAAAACAAATTAAAAATGTTTGAAAACAACAACTGCTACTCTCTGGATATAGTTTAAACCATACTGATAACAATTTATAGAACAGACGAAAGTATAATACATATTATACTCACATGACTTTAAAGGGAATTTATCAGGATTTTTCAAAAGTTAAAAATTGGCAATAAAACCTTTTTTCCCCATATATTATGCCTATATATACTCATTGATCCCGTATTACCAAAATATATCTATTTAAATATGCCAAATTAATATATTGAAAAGGGGTTTCTTAACTTGGGTTACGCGCTTAGGTAAAAATTTAAGTATTGTCTATTTTTAGAATGGGAATTTCATTTCGTGTTTACAACTCCGATTTAAATAGCGATTTGGTCACATTTTGGTAGATGTGACATACTAAGCCAATCAGATTTGAATTGTTTATGGTAATGAGATGTATTTTAACCATTTTAAAAACATTTTTGTATTTTTAAGACATTAATAGTGTTTAATTGTACCTGTATGATGTCGATATATATATAATTTTCGGTATAATTTAAGCACCATAATGTTTGATTGTAGTGTCGATATTCTAAGTCTGCGTGCAACGCTATGCACGGTGTGCATGTTATGTATAATGCCTGTTTTGATCAAATGAGTGATGCAGCTATTCTCCTTATAGGTGGAGTACCAACCCTGTCTTGTTTTGGAGGTGAAGGTACTCTGCGGACGAAATATAACATCTGGTTGGAAGGACTATTGTAAGTCCCTTTACCTTTTACTTCATATAGACGCCTTTGGACACCTCTAATGTAGATGCCTTTTGACACCTCTAATATAGAAAGCTTTTGAATTTTTGGTTGAATTATGTTTATATTAACTGACAGAGTGGAAAACAGTGTAGGAAGTGTTCAGATTGCTCGTTACGAGCAATCTGAACCTTTCCTGCACTGTTTTCAAAGGCCTCCTGTGATTGGTGCGGGAAAACGCGTATCTATGCAGTATAGGGTTAACACACAGTATGTCTTTTAAAATTGTTGATTGGCTTAATTGAATTAAACACTTATGTGTTTATTATAAGCCCTAAACATAATTTTAATGTTGAATGTAAGCATTAAATACACATGATTTATTGTTGCCCCCATCCCCATTCCAAAATACATCAAGTGTTAATTGTAAGCCTAAACACATGATTTATTGTTGCCCCCATCTCCATTCCAAAATACATCAAGTGTTAATTGTAAGCCTAAACACATGATTTATTGTTGCCCCCAACCCAATTCCAAAATACATCAAGTGTTAAATGTAAGCCTAAACACACGATTTATTGTTGCCCCCATTCCCATTCCAAAATACATCAAGTGTTAAATGTAAGCCTAAACACATATGTTTCTATTGCAAGCCATCGACACATTTCGCATCTTACGTATTACCTTACAACTTACGTATATTCTGATCACATGGAACCAGCTAGTTCTACAGTTTACGATATTTTTTAAGTAATTGCAAAAATAAAGTACATTGACCTGTTGCATAAACACTACTACTGTTATACAACGTTACCTAAAACCACATTTATCCCCAGTTGACACGCCAGATCCCTTTGTTAACCTGCATGTCAAATCAGCACCAGAGGGTAGAAGGAAAACAACGGTAAAGAAAAATACCAACAATCCTGTCTGGAACGAGACATTTAAGTTTTTACTCGGCGAGGCTGTTAACGACCATGTTATGGGTAAATGTTTACTATCGATGTTTGGTATCACTTTGATTTAAAGCTGCATATTCTGAAACTATTTCGTGCTGATCAACCCTGAAAACAACTCGTTCCGATACATTTATTATACTCATTCTATGATATTGAAGAGCATTATTCTGTGCAATTATTACATTGATTGTTTTCGTTTTTATAACTCGAATATTTTTTATTTTATTTTTTGTCTTTGTTTATTTTTAATATTGTAAATACGTTTTTAGTAATATGAGTAATGTTTCTAATCACAGCAATTAACGTAGTATGTCATAAGTACTGTTGTATGTCACAAATAGCTGGAGTCACGCTCGCTCCTAATACTTCATGTGAGAAAGTGTGTCAGTAACTTGCGGAGTGACGTTGGCTCTACTCAGATTTAGTCTGAAGTATGTCTCCACCAATACAACTGGATATGCAATGTCTAGTATGAAATGGGTTAGAATGGCGGCGCTAAGCCCCACCCCACACAAAACAAACAACACCAAAAATATGACAAAAAAGAACACCATAAGTAACGTTGTAAATAACAAGTTTTAAGCTTTAAAGTTTATTAGCAAGACATATGCCTTTGGCCATTTGCAATGATTACAGAAATACTTATAAAGTTATGTTTCCTTCTCTAATACAAATGCTGTAAAGCAAATCAGATATGGCAATTATAAATTAATTGCTAGATTATCATCGCTGCCCGTCCCCTAATTTTCATGACGCCAGACCCTTTTTATTTATATATATATTCTTTTTTTATTATTAAAAAAACTTTGGATGATAATCTAGTAATTAATTTATAATGACCTAAACAGTGCGTATGTATAACATTATAGCGTAGCAATTGAAAAAGCAAACCATATGACGGTATTTAATTATTGTCGACGTGCCGTAAAACACCATTCATTCATTCATTCAATCGAAATACCTGAAAAAGTGTATGTCATTTTCTTACAAAGAATAAATATGCCCACGATAAATTGGTCTTAAAGGTTCAATAGAACAATGGACCGGTTGTAATTATGTATACAATTATCGTGTCCACTACACTGTGGTGAGGAATGCTACATTACATACCGTCATGTGTGACAGCACTATTCTTGATAATTATATACACACAATTTATAGCATACACGCGGACCAATAATGCATTTCTACTTTGAAAACTGGACATGTTTTGCAAAATAGTTGAGCCAGAATCCTATTTTGCACATATGTGGTCATATTGATTAGTCTATCCCATAACTTGATATCCCCCGAATCAGGTCTATTTAACCCGAATGAAAGAGCATGGCATTCTATGCCTGTCTCACAATTCGCTTACTAAACTGTGACGTCATCCAAACTTTAAACTAAAGCAACTGACCAATCAACGTCCTCAAATGTGGCTTTCCAAACAATGCTATTTAACAGATCAAATCGGAAGAGCTGGGTCCTTCTATGATATTGATA
This sequence comes from Panopea generosa, assembly GCA_029582155.1. Lineage (NCBI taxonomy): Eukaryota > Metazoa > Mollusca > Bivalvia > Adapedonta > Hiatellidae > Panopea > Panopea generosa. The sequence continues at coordinate 54,964,908 of CM055908.1, read as the reverse complement.
GATAAGCAAAACGAGTTTTAAATTCAGCAACACGTTCTGTTATGCTGATGGTATTTTAATAGTATTGAAAGCTCTGATATATTTAACAAACCGATATAGAATGGTATTATTTTTATCAATGATGATCACAAAATAGAAATGATATCAAATGATATACATGTTGGTGTATTGTATTTCGTGTAAGCATCATGTAGATACATACTTTTCTGAAATAACGTTTAGTTAAAATTTACTTAAATTCCTTCGTTGTGTTGTATAGGTTGGTGTACACGATCAAATTAAATAAATGACGAGTACATATGTGTAGTATCTGTGTTATATTAATATACATTTTAGCCAAGTATGTTAATTCGGAATGCTTGTCTTTTATTCATTCAATCATTCACCCTGTTATCTATTTCTTAACGGACCAAGACGACATTTGGTTAATCGATCAGAAATGATAACAATAACAATCGATTTCATTTTGAGCAAAATAATTAAAATTTTCTGTTGCCAAAGACACAAATATGTTTTTCCATAGATGTTAGTGACGTAATTACGTGCTACTTATATAACAGAATATGTTACAGTAGTTATTTTTCTTGTAAAACTACCTATGATTTGATGGTATATTTCAATGTATAATTAAATACACCATGTCTAAAGCACGTGCAAAGGACGGGATTTATTAGTGAACATCCTGTATTGTCTTTACTTTTATCCCCGAAACGAGGTCAAAGTGTATAATTATTTCACAATGTCCGTCCTTCCGTCTGTAGACAAAGTCGTCCAGGCGGTAATTCTTCCTTAATGTATAAGTCACGTTCAAACTGCAAAATAGTGTAGGTTTATAGAAAGCATTTTGAAATAAAAAGTGTGTTTGTGTTTTATAGATTGTCTCGTCGTAGTGAAACACTTTCTAATATCACTTACTGCCGCACAATCTTAACAGCAATCTATATTCATGCCATGTAAAGTTTTTGTATTGCAGGTTTTTGTTTTTGGATTTAAAACCATAAAGTCCAATAAATACAGTCCCCACCTCTTCTCTCTCTCTCTCTCTCTCTCTCTCTCTCTCGCTCGCTCGCTTTCTCTCTTCGCTCTCTCTCTCTCTCTCTCTCTCTCTCTCTCTCTCTCTCTCTCTCTCTATATATATATATATATAGCAGGGAAAGTCATAGTTACACTGTCTTGTCTTATGATAAAACATACTGGGGAAGAGCGAGGTTTGGTGCACCTGTTTACCGGGTTTAAGCTTTAAATATAAGTTCATTGCTACTGACCGATCCTAGGCGGTTACCCCTGTTATCAGTTCTTCTTTATATTTTGTATTTATTTTAAGTATACCTTATGTTAAGAGTGTTTATGTTGCATCCGTGACTGTTTCCTTTGCTTCCGTTGTCCACTGTTACTTATATATCTTCTTATTTTGGCTGAAAGTACTAATTGATATCAATACTTTTTAGTTTGATATCAACTGAACAAAATTTAATTATATGAATTAGGCTAATCTGTTTTCGTTTTGTATTAAAACTTTGTAACGCAGAAATAACGCTGATGGAGTCTAACTATGTCATTGATGAAAAGCGAGGGACCGTGTTTTTTAACATAAATGAGTTGCAAAGAGATGAGCTGAAAGAGATGACGTTTGTGTTTAACGACGTAAGTATCAATGAAAATGTACAGTCTTAAAACTGTGTGTTTGTTTTCATATGATTTACAAATATGTGACGTCGGAGTAAATGTACTGTACGAAAGGCAATGAAAATGTGGTCATTATTTTGAATTATAAAATATGTAAGGATACCTTTACAAACCACTCAATCACTCACTCACTCACTGTCTTACTTGCTCAATATTTTACTTAGTATGTGGTTAAAGAATAACTTTATTATTCATGAACATTAACTCTTTCTTCTCTGTAAGTGTCTAAATTTTAGTATTTACAAACAAAAATGATTGATTTTATTCAAAATACAAACATATGATTATGAATACGGTAGAAGTAGATCTTAAATTCAAAAGTAAACGATAACCTTTCAGGTGTCGGAAGTTGACATGGAGCTGAGACTGAGTCTGGAGTGAGTATATTTAACATCTTGTAATTTATTGAATATTTATCTAGGACGGTTGTGTTTTCAAGTATGCATAAAATAATCAAAACAAAACCATACCCCTTAATCAACGTACAACAGTACATGTCGGTACAGCAGTGTTATCATTTATTTAATGAATTGTCAGAAAATACACAAAAGGGCTTATGTTTTATGTCCTTGTCAAAGTTGTTCACAAATCTGACCATCAAATACCAATTTGATATTTTGAGATTTACCAAATTCAGATCAGTAAAGAAGAGATAAAGAAGTATAATTCTATTCAAATAACTCATAAATGAGTATGAAAAAAAGAAATCGTATTCTTTTGCAAAAAGAAATGATGTATTTTGCCCGGTTGAACAAGTAATGGTAGAGATAAGTGCACTTTTTGCAAATAGATACAAATTGTATATGACACTGAATAACACAGATGGTTGATCTATAAACAGAGATGGCGTTTGTCTTTGTTTCGTTTTTTTCCCTTCAGAATGTCATGAAATGTTAGGAAAGTGTGTTCGCCACCGTGGTCTCGGTTCTACATATAACCATACAATACAAATCTAATCATAATTCCATATTTCAGTGATAATCCTGATCTACGCTACAGTCTGTGTTTGTGTGACAAGGAGAAAGCATTTTTGAGGAAGAGGAAACAGAAAGTTCTTCGTGGATGCCAGGAACTCCTCGGAGAAAGAGGACCGCAATCAGAGTGCGAGGTACACAGTAACAATGGCTAACATTCAGCTGTGTCATTTTTTATAATAAGATTGTATATGATTTTGTTATTATGTATTTTGGCACTTTCGATGTTTACAAACTACCAACTACTACTCCTATAACAACAACTATTACTGCTGCTGCTGCTGCTACTACTACTACTACTACTACTACTACTGCTTATGCTAATACTACTTCTGCTACTTCTACCACTACTACTACTACTACAACTACTACTACTACTGCTGCTAATGCTATTACTACTGCTACTACTACCACTACAACTACTTCTACTGCTACTACTACTACAACTTCTTCTACTGCTACTACTACTACTACTACTACTAATAATAATAATAATAATAGTACTACTACTGCTACTACTACTACAACTACTACTGCTGCTGCCACTACTACTACTACTACTACTTCTGCTACCACTACTGCTGCAGCTCTACTACTACTACTACTACTGCTGCTGCTGATGCTACTACTACTGCTACTACTACTGCTACTACTACAACTACTAATTCTACTGCTACTACGGCTACTTCTACTACTACTACTGCTGCTGCTACTACTACTACTTCAACTACTACTACTACTACTACTACTACTATAACTACTACTGATACTACTACTACAACTACTTCTACTGCTACTTCTACTACTGCAACTACTACTACTACTACTGCTGCTACTACTGCTACTACTACTACTTTAACTACTACATCAACTACTAGTAGTACTACTACTAATGGTAATGATAAAACTACTTCTACTTCTTTAAATATTATTAAATAAAAATTAAATATTTAAAAATGTTTATATTTGTGAAACTTTTTTTTCTCTATGTTGATATATTTAGGTTCCGATCCTTGCAGTTATTGGATCCGGTGGTGGCTTTCGCGCTATGGTTGGTCTGAGCGGTGTGTTCGATGCCCTGCACGAGACAGGCATATTACAGTGTGCCACGTTTGTGTCTGGCCTCTCTGGATCTACGTGGTAAGACAAACTTTTTGCAACTGTCTGGAGTATACGATATGGATGCAATGTATAACAAGAGATATAATATATATACGATAGACAACGAATTTAATACTCCCAATGTGTAACACGTACCATAATGATTGTAGTCTTCTTGCTCTTCTTATGTTATATATGAGTACTTTACATGAAGGAGACATATGAGGTCCGAGACAGTGAAACGTTGTTACATGCCCAATTTACGATTTCATTCTCATCTAAATAACAAACAACTCATTAAAACAAAATAATCTAATTCTCTACCTCAAATCTTCATTACTACTTCCCACTTCTATGCCGAGTAAGGTTTTCGCCCTTAAATTTGTTTTTATATGAATCTATGACATTGTGTTTGCGTACGAACTTTAGTTGAGCATGAAAAAGGTTTATAACCTCAGGGCCTGGGTTTACTAGTACCTTGAACGATACTTACTTTAAGTACGACCTCAAGCTAATACTTGAACTCAAATATCCGGAATCGATATATGACTTAAATGTAAATTACTGTGCACAAACACAAAGTCCGTATATTCATGAGTGTGAGCCTAAGATACAACCGGGATATCATATTTTATGGAGCTTAATGAGGATTTGTATATGTAAATAATTATAAAGTAGTATTATTGATAACAATAAAACGGCTATGGATGTGTCCTTTATCTTGCCATGTTTAGAAATCATCAATAAGTGATTATTTTAACAAGTTCCGTAATTCTTTTAAAGTAACAGTTACTGTATATTTTAATATCTCAAAAAATGAAGTATTACCATAGGTAGTAATGGTAATAAATACTTTAAAAGTTCCATTCATTTAGAGACAACGCATTTAATTCTGAAGATTTCACTTAAAGGATTAAATGTTAAAAACTGCACTGTATATGAGAAACTACAAAATATGAAATAGATAATCAAATATAAAAATAACTTTTAAATAATAAAAGGTATGTCCAACGGCCAAATCCTGAAAGGTCATGGTCACCAAAAAACAGCAAAACGTAATAAATGCATACTAGTAGTTTAATCAACTTTAGTGCAATGCATTGGCAAACTACACTTTAAAGCTGCAAATGGAGACTTTCTATAATGTTATGCACATGAAATAGTGTGTGTGTACCGATCCAATGCCATAATTAACATAAGAGTTATTAAGGTCTTCTCGTTAAATTACAAAACGCTGGCATAACAGATAATCGTCATTCTTGGTTCATTAATTACCTGTCCAACGGGTTGTTTTGCTACAATCAGGTGTTCCTCAAGGCTCTATCTTTGGTCATTTATTATTTCTAATTTTCATTAATGATATTGTCGACGAAATTGGGAGCAATATACGTCTTTTTGCAGATGACACTAGCTTATACGTTATAGTTAAACAACCAGGCGAAACAGCAGCTATCCTAAATAATGATATAGAAAAGATCTCTTCTCGGGCCAGAAGATGGCTGGTTACGTTCGATCCATCTAAATCTAAATCGGTTCTCATTTCTCGCAAACACAACAGCCAACCATATCCTCCTTTAATCATTAACCTTACGAATGACTGTACATGGCACGAACACATTAATAACATTACTGCAATGGCCTGGAAACGAATTAATATTAGGCGTCGCCTTAAATACAACTTAGACCGTAAATCTCTTGAGGTTATCTACCAATCATTTATTCGACCCGTCTTGGAATATGCTGGTACTGAGATGTAATTGTAGCCAGTACGAAAAACAACAATTTGATAAAGTTCCGAACGAAGTAGCACGTATCGTCTGTGGTGCAACAAAATAAGTTTCTATCCATGAATTATACAACAAAGTTTGTTGGGAATCACTCGAAACGAGAAGAACAAAGCACAAACTCACGTAATTCTACAAAGCTAGTAGTAGTCTCTCGCCTAATTACATATCTACTTTAATTCCTCCATCTGTTGCTGACACCTTTATTTACAACTTAAGAAACTCTGAAAATCTCCAAACAGTCCGCACAAGAACCACACTATATTACAACTCGTTTCTTCCTTCGGCCATACGTAAGTGGAACGACCTTCCATTGAACATATGGAGTGCCTCTTCTGTTGGTGCATTTAAATCACTCCTAAACAAGAATAAAAAGAAAGTCCCACAGTACTTTTATAATGGTTCTAGAAAAGAGCAAATTCTTCATTGTAAGCTAAGAACTAACTGCAGTAGCTTTAATTACTATCTCTTTCAGAAAAGCATCGTTGAATCGCCTCTTTGCATATGCGGCGAAACAGAAACTTCGTATCACTTCTTTTTCAAGTGTACTTGCTACTCCAACTTGAGAAACACAATGACAAATGAATTTCGTAATATAACTACAATATCTCTCGACATTTTCCTTTTTGGCAATTGTAATCTATCTTTACAGCAAAATAAAACGATCTTCATATCTGTTCATAACTACATTATTAAAAGCAATCGATTCTCGTAAGGTGGTCTCTTGTAGTCTTATATATATATTTTATTTATAGTTTTTGTTTTATATATACATGTACTAATGTGGAACCAATAGGTAGTTTCCCGGGGTCTATGGATATCCACCGGTATGGCTCGTCAGACTTCCCTTTGACATCAGCAGTAAAATCTCTCTCTCTCTCTCTCTCTCTCTGTACAATTTAGAATAATTATAATAAATACAAACTTTTGTTATCTTAACTTTCTACACAATTTATTAACGTAAGTTAGGAACTGAAATACTACCAATTACATTAAACGTTTATCTGCCATCATTGTATCTGTTTAAGCATGGAGCGGATTTACATAAGCATGCTTTCAATCCAATTCAAATTCTATCTGTGTATCATTCTTACAGCTTATAAAATATTACACGTTACTGTATTGCAAACTATAGATATTGAAATGAAATATGTTTAAACTAAGAGTTATTAAATTAACACGCGAAAAAATCTCCGCCGCCTAGGAATCGTCAATTAATAAAACTGATGATATCCATTCGATTGGAAAACGTCAGATAATTTAAGTAAATAAGACAATACTTTTAGTCAAACGTGAAGTGTTTGGCAAATTCAGGTATATTTCCACTCTCTACGCACACGAGGGATGGCCTTCAATGAAACCGTCCGATATGGAAGAGGAACTAAAGAACAACATAGACTCCAGTATGTTGCATCTGTTTTCACCGACGAACCTTTATCGGTACTTGAATCTTATCATGGAGAAGAGGCGGTTGGGTCAACCAATCAGTTTCACGGACTTCTTTGGGAGAGCGATTGGTGGCATGCTACTTAAACAGGTATTACAGTATGTGGTGTTTATATATTAGCGTCGATAGCGGTGACCGCTTACATACACTCACATGACAGTTGGTTCGATCTTTCAGCCAGACCATGGTTTATGTTACTAAGCAAGGTATGTTAAGTATTAATGGGTTTAATATTGGAATATATCGATCATATTTTAAAAAGTTATAAAAAGTTGTTTTAAAATCTGAGGTAAACACCCGTAGATGGTAATCATTAATTTTGATAATTTTGATCCCGTTATCTAACATAACCATTCTTTACATAGGTTATAAATTACTGCGAAACATCCTGGGCAATACTAGATTATTAGTAATATGAAACACGTGGTTTTATTTCTAGATTTTAGAGGGAAAGTTATACTATGTCAGTCAACATAACTTACTTTGGATTAGCCATTAAATGTACGGTTTACAAAAAGGGCCATCATCTGTCATCATATGAACAAAAATGACTAAATAACACGTTTCTGGTTTTAATCGTAGTAACAATAAGTAAACGTGACAGTTCCAGACCAATGGGAATTTGGGTCATCTATCGTAAGGAGTGTTAACAAAGTCATAACAATATTGTTCAAGCAATAAGCCATGCAGGAAGCGAATCACTCCACCGCAGACATGGGAGTGTAGCTTAACATAAATGACATCTGATTATCGAATTCCGACATTTAAGAAATGCACCCAGATTCTCAACATTTCCAATTTGAAATGACCTACACACAGGTGATCCAATAGTCTGTAAAACGAACACAGCTCTCAAAATTGGGTCCGTTAAATAGCATCATATTTGAGCAAACGTTGATTGGTCAGTTGTTTCAGGGAGATAACTATGCTCGAAATCTATGAGTCAGCATGTAATAACGCATATTATTCATGACGTCAGTAAAATATGCATTGCTATTTCCTTACAGAGGCTAGAATCAAAAATGACGTATCAGCAGGTCAGGTTAGCGGACGGAGACGCTCCTTTGCCACTACTAAGCTGTGTCCATGTAAAGAAAGATATATCCGCACGAAGGTTTCACGGTAGTCAATAGTTTTGAGTGAAAATAATTTCTTTTTAATTAATAACTTAATTTTGGAAAAGATATTGTGAAACAAATGAAAAACTTAAGCTTCAATCCTAATTAGTTATATTAATCACAGTTAATCTCGGTTGTTTTGTTCAATAATTGATAGAATCAGGCTAAACCAAAACAGCGAATTAAACAACAACATCTACATTTCTATATTAGAATATGGAAAACTAAAAGTATTTTACAGACAGAACTTGCAAAATGTTCAGCTATGTAATAAGAGTGCAACTGGCTTTCATTTTTACATGTCATTTAAAAACGCAATTATGATTATTTTATCATATCTAGATATGAAAATAATGATAAACCAATACAAAACGTATTTCCTTGTTTTTAATCTTATTACAACAATTGCATTACAGGAACTTTAAAATGCAAATTTAACATATCAATTGCAGTCAAAATAAAATGATACTGGAATATATGGGAAAATATATATTCAATATAAAAATTGCGTAAAGTATATGATCGACGATTAAGAACCGTTTTAAATATAACTATTTAATATAAACTAGCATGGAGGTTGGTGATTACAACTATGATTTTACTTTCAGAATGGGTAGAGTTTTCTCCATACGAAGTAGGTATAGCAAAGTATGGAGCGTTCATGCCCACTGAGCTTTTCGGCAGCAAGTTCTTTCTTGGAAGAATTTGCAAGAAGTTTGACGAAGTACCTCTTCATTACTTACAAGGTAAATGTCATCCACATTCTAATACCCACAATGGGCATACCCTCTGTGATAAAATATTGTGTTACTAACATTCGGATATAATAAGGTCGATAAATATTTTAACCACCAATGAAGAAGCATGGAATTATATGCCTGTCCCACAATTCATAGCAATGGAACGCTTACTAAATTGTAACGTCATCAAACTTTCTGTTGGGGGCAACTGATCAATTTACGTGCTCAAATGGGCTTTCCCAACATTACTATTTCACGGGCCCTATCGTGAAGTCTTGGTCCGTACTACAGACAAGCATACATTTATAAGGTATAATCAGTGTTTATCCTACGAGTTCACATTATATACTTATTTAAGGAATAATTTTTATTTATTGAATGTTCATGTGATATTAACATTAACATAACATCACCTGAGGCGGGCTGACAATGAAACAAGTCGTTAATCCAATCAGTGATCGATATTCGTTGCTACACTCCCACTTTCCATAGACAAACAAATAGTGTCGGCTACAATTAATTACATTGAATATACTTGGACAAACAATGTGGAACAAAAATCTCGAGCCAGGTCAATTCAGTCTGTTACACTACCCATTGATTCACGCTATCAGAACTTTTAATAATTATGACGATTTTAACGTTATAATCAATCGCAAATTTCGAACAAAGTTGATTTTGTCAACATTTCTGCCCGAAATAAACGATGACCGTTCATGGTTATGCGTTCATGGGAAAGTGAGGAACACAATATTACATAGATTTAATACAAGAGTTCGAACGTCATTTATGTAAATAATTAAAAATATTGTATTTTGTGTTGCCGGTAATCATATTAATAATGGTCTATGATATTGAAAATCTCCTCTTATATCCATAAACAGCTCCGCATTCACTCAAACTTAGCTTTAAAACTTGTATCATTAGAGATCTTATAAATGATATTTGCCTTTGAGAAATATTCATATGACAAATTATTTACATTACCAATATAGCAAAAGGTGATATTGAAACTTTTCAGAAAACAAGTGAATTTCGAGCTCGAGTGCATACTCAAATTGAGATGTTTTGTGAATAAACATAAGGTTCACGCAGTATTATTATCCAACTTTTAAAACTATCTTTATTTTTCCTGTGAGGTATTTGGGGAAGCGCCTATAGTATCTTATTTAACCGACTTAAAGACAACAAAGAAACAAAACCAGTCAACGTGACGGAAGAAACAGTTCGGGAGCATGTAGGTAAGCCACCAACCTGAACGCCCTTGCCGCCCAACCCCAGTGTATGCTCAAGTATTAACTGACAACTATATACTTAGCATGGTGTTTGTCAAGTATTTGCGTTTTAATTTAAAGTATAGGGAAACTCAAGTCTTATCTAACAACTATATACTCTCGGGTGGAGGTTTGCATGGTGTTTGTCAAGTATTTGCGTTTTAATTTAAGATATAGGGAAACTCAAGTCTTATCTAACAACTATATGCTCTCGGGTGGACGTTTACATGTTTTTTGTCAAGCATTTGCGTTTTAATTTGAAATATACTGTAGGTAAAACATGTTCCATCGAAGTAGCAAATATTTTGTTTATTTTGTTATTCAATATTTATAAGACAAGGTTCATATTTCGTTTCATATTCAAATCTAGTTTACTATTTTTGTTTATAATTTATGAATGGAAATAGATAAATATCAGCAAGGAAATACTTTAAAATACTAATATGACAGTAATGTAGACAGCATGAAATACAGCTAGTTTTTGTGGTCATTTGTCAGGCATATGTATTGGTTATATGTATCGACATTAAATCATATACATTTATTAGACATTTAGCTTTCGTTAATTCGCTTAAACCTCACGCAACTTTACCTTTAAGGTTTTATTTGAACCATACTGGATGTAACTGATATGGTATGAGGTTTATTGATTTGGATAGATATATTTATGTAGACTGATAATGATAAAGACATGTCAAACCTTATAATTGAAGAATTTAGTCAAACTGACAATACATTGTATTGATGTAACGCAATGATGATAATGATGAAAATATATCTGAAAAAATATGATGAAAACTTGATGATGATGGTGGTGATGATGATGATGATGATAATAATGATGGCTACAACGGTGGTCAAAATAATGATGACCATCATGGTGAATATTATTCAAGTAATTATGTACATTATGTTTAATGATGGTGCGATGATGGTGATGATGATTAAAATGCTACTAATAATAGTGATATTTACCAATAAAGATGATTAAAACAAAAACCTATGATGATTATAACGATGATATTGATGATGTTTACGATGGTAGCAGTGATGATGTTAACACAAACACAGTTAATAGTGACGGTTATAAATCAATATTTAGAAATTTAGTGATAGTAACTCTATCAAACACAAGAAATAGAGCAAAACTTGTTTATGTTCCTGAAAGAAAATCATATGGCCGAGAACGAACAAGACGTCAGCAGCGACAGTAGCAATGACGACGGGGAGATGGAAGACAGCGTTGAAGAAAATAAATCTAGACAACCAAAACCAAAAACTAAAATGCGAACGAAAAAGAAGAGTTTTTGGTCAGAAATATTGGAAGGACTTTTTAAATCGTAAGTCTATTATAAGTTACTAATCCGTTGGTGTAAACAATATAATCCATTTAAGATACCTACGTATGTACTCGCATATATATCCGTCAAGTTTATTTAGCCGATTTCTATCGTTATTCCTAACAGGAAACACTATGACAACATGTTTTTTTCCTAATTATGTTATTTTAGAGAAAGCGTTCTTTTAAAGAAAATAGTCAAAACTTATTCACTTTTGTCGAGTGTTCTTATAGTTTAGACGAATCACACTTGAACTATTCCTGTGTATAACATGTACTTAACATATTGGGGAAATGACAGTCAGCTATACTGTTACAAATTGTCATAAGCAAAGAACATGTAATAGTGTCATCACGATGATGGAAATGGATATTTTAATTTTAAAAGATAGGAAATGCTTAAGATTTGATTATGCATGTCGATCTTAACTTTCTTTGGAAATCAGACTAAATAAATATGAAGTTATGTCAGATTTGTTTCACTGCATTTCTTTGGAGTGGAGCTATACATTAATATAATTATATTGCAATAAAATCAAATTATGTATATATAACGCATACATTACCCATGTCAATTTGAAAGTTTGTTCTTCTGGATGCAAAGTGTACAACTTTGCAATAAATAAGTATTGAAAATATATAACGTATGTCTGATTTGATAATAAAACTTCGTACATTCCATTTGGTCAGATACTGTATAAAGAAATATAATGAATTGAGATTTCTCAAATTTTTCTCTATTTCAGAGAAATGAACACACGTGGAAAGCGTGCAGGAGTAATACATAACTTCATGCGTGGGCTTGCACTTCAGAGGGTGTATCCACTCTCCCCATTCTCTGATGTGGATGCAAGCGAAGAAGTTTTGCTATCTCCCAGTAAAGTCAGAAGAAGTGGTACGTATGTCTAAAGCAACGCCAGAAAAAGTCACATGTAACATAAAACTGAGTCAAATGGATTTTAAAGGATATATACGTATATGTATTAAAGTTAGATCAAGGTATTTGAAAACCAGAATAAAATATGCATATTCGAAACGTTGTATGGGAATAAATTCCAAGAATGAATAGAAAAATATATTTGTTGTGATGTTAATAATAAAGCATTGACATAAATAATAAATGCTGTTGTCACATTGACACAAACACCGTGGTTTTATTCGTTTTATTAATATCAACAACAACAAACAAACATATATACAAAATATCTACAAGAAAACCCTCTACAAATTCAATAATGGCACGTTTTATGCCATTTCCATTACAGGCACGTTTGATAGTATATTCGAAATGCATCCGACGAATGGTAAACACCAGATAATGATTGACGCAGGATTGGCGTTCAACTCGCCGTATCCAATAGTCATGCGACCACAAAGAGAAGTCGACATCATCTTGTCATTCGACTTTAGCGGACGGGACAGTGATGATTCTCCGTTATTTGGTGTAATAATTGTTATAACATCTAGTATAAACGTATTAATTACGTGTTTTACAAGAAAGACAGTATCATACAACCCAGCATCACGTGATAACAACTATATAACTATATACATGTAACATATACAAGTAAACCTAATGAAATCAAAGTACTTTAAGGTACATATGCCAGACTGTAATAAATATTCATACACCTTTTTAATTTGTTTGATATTTCTGTAACGTTTGGTTTATTTTATGGAACATTTTTTAACAATGATACCATACAATGTTCAGTGCTTGATTTGTTCCTGCTGGCATATATGAAATACATATCAAAATGAAGTTCGAGGAATAAAAAGTAGCCCATGTCGCGTATGAACATTTTGGCGGTGATCCATCGTGCAAAGCTTGATCTCGACGACATAAGCAGGGCTTAAAAGACAATAGGGTTCAGTGCCTTAGAACAACCAACAACAAAACCGCCACCGAGAAGCTTGAACAAGTCATTTTTCGATCTTAGCAGTACAGCTGCATATTTATACCATCATTTTGATCTACCATGAACAAGTATTGAGAGTTGTGCATCTCCTACTTGGGTTGCTAAGTTTTAAAAACTGCAGATACCTGTTTACTAACGATGTATGTTCCCAAACACACTGATTGGCGAATGGTTACCATGTTTTGTTCATTAATTTGAGGTAAATAACGTTAAATTGGATAATGCTTTTAATATTTCTATTTTACATGTATTCTAGATTCTTTAAAACGTACTAAGTACACCCTTTAGGAATTCAAGACACTTGCTTAGAATAATTGAATTGATTTGATACTTTAGGAAATTCTTCTTGCTGAGAAGTGGGCCAAGAAACACAAGCTTCCATTTCCACCGATAGATGTAACAGAGATTGAGAAAGAGGCGAGAAAGGAGATGTATATATTCAAGCACCCTACAGATCCGGATTGTCCCGTGGTGCTGCACTTCTGTCTCGTCAATACAGAATTCAGGAATTTTGTAGAACCTGGTAAGATGGTGATAATTAAATTTTTGTTGTAATTTCGTGCATGAATGAGTAAACCTGTTGTTTTTCCCTAATTGATGTGTGAGCAATATCGTGATTTGCTGTACGTAATCATGCGGCCTGCTGATCTAACTCATGTGTAAATGGATGTCACTTCCGCACCGAACCGTTGACACTGAAATAGTTTAAACTAAGTAATTTTGCGTCCATTGTTAAAAAGTTCTTTACAATTTATTCAAATCTCTCTCGATGTCTACATTAAAAGACAAAAGTTATAAGCATGTTCAATAACTATATAATAAAGTGTCTTGCTTTGGGAAGAAAAAAAACACACGCAGATTAACGTGTTAGTTTATATTAATACCCTTTTTATCTACCGTATTTTACAGGTGTCAGAAGGACAACTCAGGAGGAGAAAGATTTTGCCAACTTTACAATTTTTGACAGAAAGGACACGCCCTACTCCTCATACAATTTCGACTATTCGCATCAGGACTTTGAGCGTCTGTCCTAAATTATCAAAATTTAACACGTTGTTGCATGTTGAAAAAGTTAAAGAGGTCATTGCTGATATAATTCAAAGGAAGAAAGAACACCGGATCCATCACCCTCATGACATTTGAACTCTGCCATAACTGGTGGTCATACTGCGTGCATAATAGGTCTCACGGCACAGTTGGATTTTGTTCTCTGTTTTATATAACATTCCGCGGTAATTAAATCCACATATTCCTCAATTTTTTTCATAGTAGAAATGTATCCCAACATAAAAATGCACAATACCTGGTAGGTTGCCCAGCTGTTTTTTTAAAAAAAAAGAAAAATAAAGGAAGTCCGAAATATGCACATAAGTACATGCATCTGTTAAAATCATATAAAAGTCATTTTTTAACACCAGTGATGTCAAGATATGCTCTGCCCATCTGCAGCAAGAAATCACAACCACTTTGAACCATTTTGAAAATATTTCAAACCAAATTAGATAGGATTTTTTTTGAGCGCAAGAATCATGTTGTGTAATGAGACGTTAAAGATATAAATAAAAGGAATGCAGTTTAATTTTTGGATATACTTGAACTCGAAACACGAGTTTGCGTGCAGAACATGTGATATGCTACATGAGTATTAAAACAGATTTTTAACCAGTTTTTTTTATACCGGAGTGTCTTAATCTTAATGAGGGGAACTCACATATACTGCAATGCTATTGTTTGAATGAAAGTAGGACACATAATCGCCGAATGAAGTATGTCGGATTTCAAATGTAATAGGTCACTTTATATAGATTCATTTAAAGTGAAGGTCACAAAGGCAGCAAACATTATTCAAATGCATTCTACTTAATCTGTCTTCAATATTTATATGTATATTGTAGGATAAGACAAGCTATATAAGATATATGTATATGTATATGTATATTGTAGGATAAGACAAGCTATATAAGATATATTTATATGTATATTGTAGGATAAGACAAGCTATATAATATATATTTATATGTATATTGTAGGATAAGATAAGCTATATAAGATATATTTATATGTATATTGTAAGATAAGACAAGCTGTATTAGATATATATATATGTACATTGTCGGATAAGACCAGCTATATAAAATATATGTATATGTATATTGTAGGGTAAGACAAGCTATATAAGATATATTTATATGTACATTGTAGGATAAGACAAGCTTTATTAGATATATGTATATTGTAGGATAAGACAATCTATATAAGATATATGTATATTGTAGGATAAGACAAGCTATATAAGATATATGTATATTGTAGGATAAGACAAGCTATATTAGATATATGTACATTGTAGGATAAGCTATATAAGATATATTTATATGTACATTGTAGGATAAGACAAGCTATATTAGATATATGTATATTGTAGGATAAGACAAGCTATATAAGATATATGTATATGTATATTGTAAGATAAGACAAGCTATATAAGATATAATTATATGAACATTGTAGGATAAGACAAACTATATTGATATATGTATATTGTAGGATAAGACAAGCTATATAAGATATATGTATATGTATATTGTAGGATAAGACAAGCTATATCAGATATATTTATATGTACATTGTAGGATAAGACAAGCTATATTGATATATGTATATTGTAGGATAAGACAAGCTATATAAGATATATGTATATGTTATATTGTAGGATAAGACAAGCTATACAAGAAATATTTATACGAGTATCTGTAATCATAAAAAACATCAAATGTATATATGAAACATATCGCTACGAACATTTCACAAGAAAAATGTAAAACTGTTCAATTGAATCGAATGATTGAACTTTTAGCGTATTTTTTATGCCATTGAGGGCTAACAGACGATCAGTTAACCTAACCACTGTTTTCCGGGATCCTGAACGGTTAACCAGTACTCGAGTACACCCCACCTCCAAAAGTAACTGATAACTTTCCCACTTGAATCAGAAGCGAGAGACGAATGATAATGAGACACAATAATCAAGGAGACTGTTTTCGCGCGGAGATTCAAACTCTGTATTGATAGTCAGACGAGTTACCGACTGAGCTAATCGGACCAGGCGAAAAAACTGTTCAAAGATTTTAAAAACAAAAAAGCACAATATATTCATCATTTATACGTGCATTCTATTTAAGTCTTCAATGTTTATATGTATATTAAAGTAGGATAAGACAAGCTATATTAGATATATTTAGAGTATCTGTATATCATCAAACAAAAACATCAAATGTTATAAATGATACATATCATGCGAACATTTCATACGAAATATGTAAGCCTGTTCGAAGATTTTATGAATAAAAAAACCTATATATTTATCATTTACTGTAACATTTTAAACAATTAACATATGGAAATATTTCACTAAATAGCTTAATACTGTAATTATTTTTGTAAATTTGTTTTATCAGAAAGTAATCATATAAAATTAAAATCTCAATTTAAATTTAAAATTGTAAATGTTGAGTTGATGCGTAACCATGATTAAAATATGTTTGGTACCAAGCAGGACCGGAGCCCACTAGTGTTTAAAATGATTAATAATATGCTTCTATGTTTCATAAAATGTTATCATAACTCTGCAGATGGGTGGAAATATTTAATCTTTACGATTCATTCAGCGGTGTTATATATTGACGTAGGTTTCTTTCTTTTAACGTCTGCGTTTAAATCATTGTGAGAGTGAGCCTGGAATCTTCCTTCTTAGGCGGGTGTCAAGTCGTTTATTATGCTTCCCCAGAGCACATAGTCGCCGCTTCGTCCGCGCGTGCGTGTGTCCGTCCGTCCATGCGTCCCCAAGTTCTTGTCCGGGCTATTTCTCTACAACCTCTAGTTGGAATTTTATGAAACTTGCTAGGATGCATCATTAACAAGTGCAGATGCGCATATTCTTTATGTTCCGGTTCGATGATTGCTCACGGAGTTATGGCCGTTTGATTCTGTCTGTGACCAAATTCTTGTCCACGCTATTTCTCTACAACCCTATGTTGGAATTTTATGAAACTTGCTAGGATGCATTACTACCAAGTGGAGATGCGCATATTGTCTTAGGGTTTTTCACGGAGTTATAGCCCTTTCATTGAGAATGTTACCAAATTATTGTCCGCACTTTTTTTCTACGACCTTAGGCTGGTCTTTTATGAAACGTGCTATGTTTGTGTTCCGGTTCGATGATTTTTCACGGAGTTATGGCCCTTTCATTCTGTCTGTGACCAAATTATTCTCCGCTCTATTTCTCTACAACCTCTGGTTGGAAATTTATGAAACTTGCTAGGATGCATCAAGTTCCTCCAAGTGTAGATGTACATATTGAATCTTTATAATGAAATAAGTAATTGTATCCATCATTGAATGTATATTTGTAATAACAATTTGTTGAAATGTTTGATCACGGGTCATAATGACCTATTTTAAAGTATGCTGTACAATGTATAAAAATTAATGTATCGACTTCTCTTGAGAGCTCTAACAGTTACTTCCCCCGTTCAATATCATTACCATATGGTACAGAGTCAAACACTCACATGGGGGAGCATCCGTCGGTTCCATCGATATTTTCTTGTTATTCAATGTGATGCAGCCATCATACTTTCCTATCAAAAACTGATTAAATAATAAGCATTTTACTTTATATAATTGCATGGTCATGTGTGATTTGTATTTAGTACTGGAGGTATTTCAATAATATATTGAGAAAAAAAAGCAATGTGATACTGTTTGTTATGGGTATACCAACCACTCTAATATGTTGTCAAATGTACACGAAGAATTTTGAACAATACATAGGTCAATGAAAAATAAAGGATACTTGATAAATTAATACAAGACTCAAGCCTGAACGGATTGCCTGTTAAAGTAAATAACATCTAATAAAGCCAATTGGCACATTCATGTTGAACATAGAGCACAATTACATGTTTGTAACTCTATTGATATTCGTTTGGTGCACATATATATGTTTGTTTTAATTCAATTCACAAACTTTAATAAATGTCTTTTATAGCAAAGACACCCAAACATACCTTATAGTTATAGTTATTATTTAACCCCTAAGATGGTTTACGAAAAACGTACAAGGTTTTTCAATATTCTTTTGATAAAACCATATTTTAAGATGAAGATTATGTTCAGAATCTTTATGAATATGACAACGGATGTTTATTTTTTCATTAAGCAGACACGATAATATATTTCTGATATGTTCAACCTGAATTCCATGACAACAATAACGGTGATTATTTCAAATACTCTGAACATTCATTAGGCTTGATAAAACAGAAAACGGTAAAAATTGTAAATAAAAGAAATGCATCCCGCATATCTTGGCAAGGCTCGTCAATATGGACATGCTCGATTTAATATTTTTAAAGCAGCTATACAGTTATCAGTCCTATTGTTGAATCAGTAATACTCATTGTATAAAATGTATTAATACATAACAGTTTAGGAAATTCAGGAGTTGTTGCTGAAGAATGATTCAGTCATAGAACGTGTTTAATCTAAAGCAAGAAAATCCAGCTTTAAGATATATACCTCAACGTTCGATTTTTTGGATTGAAAATGGTCTACCGGTGGCTAATAAGTTCATCAACTTAACAAAACTATAAATCGTCGAAGAAAGATCTTTCAATCAAGTTGAAAAAATCGCTTTAATAAAGGATTTTTATGAAGACGCCATCAGCTAAAACTTAAGTAAAAATGATTTTGACGATACGCCGTTTGTCATATTCATAAATATCGCTACTGGTTGTATTTGCGGGGTGTCTCTCGAGTTGGAATTCTGTGACAAGAATAATGTTTTTGTTTTATTTCCCTAGACACATATTTTTCCCTTCAGTAGGCCTAAACGGGTTCTCATATAAAAAGGTTTACAACAAAATGAAAATAATTATTTGTTCATATACTGCTTTTATATCACATATAGCGACCATTATAGCACTCAAGGATAACGCAATTGTTCGAGCATATACGATTGAATAGGAAATTTTACGAAGCAGCTAAATTACTGATCAGTAAATAAATATTGAAAATATAATTTATTCCCGCACAAGAGAGGGGTCGGCTGCTCTAATCCACAAAGGCGGTGATTAATCACGAAAATATAAACATCTTTAAATACTGGTTTTGCCGCATTAAAACATAAAGTTCGTATTATTATCTCCGCATCTTGATCATATCTAAATGAAAGCATTTATGAAATGTGAACGTCATCAATTTTTTTTCCGGATATAACTGGAAATGATTGAAAATAGCGGATACTGTTCACTCCAGATAGTCACTCATTTGGATCAAGCGCATTTGCACTTACTTTATAGAATGCAGGACCGTAACCGGAGCTATAGCTAAGACAAATTGCAGTGGTCCTTTGAAGGGAAATGTGCAATGAAGTGTTTTGGGGTTATTTGACATGCATCTTACAAGTTTAAGAAGTTGTTAAGATGGACAAAATCATAGACAAACTTGATTTTAAACTTTACAGATTTTTGTTTAATACGGGTTCAAAACATTCTGAGTTGATTTAAAAAAAACACACATTTTTTTCCACTTTGGCCGGTTCCCAAATTATACGAAGGTAAGTACACCTAAACATGGTAATGGGGCGGAGGGCTAATTGTCTGTTTCACATATGACAACGCACTGGTATCTAGATAATGGGCACGATTAAAAACAAACGAGTATTTTATGTTACAATCACTGCATCCTTTCCAAATATGTGGTGTTAATATAGACTCAGATATGTCCGTTTTATGAAACATATATCAGACATATGGTAAATACTGAAGAAATGCGATAATGGCCATTTACAGAACCTCAAAGGATGTTTTGTTATCATTTCAATTCGATGAACCCTGTTATCACTTCTTCTGTATGTATGCATTATACAAATTATTAGATGAGACATTATTATATTTTTTCATCGAATGTGAAACAAGTTCTTAAAACAAATCACGCTTGAAGTCTTCCGGGGTGTAACCAGTACTAGATTTATGCCGATAAAGTTTCTTGCGCAACGACCAGATATTGGATTCTATGCTCTTGCACTAAACAACGCGCTCCGCACTAAATTTATTGTTTTAAAACAAAACAGGCCAAGATGAAAGTGTTACAATGGATGTATTCATTGTCCTGATATCCTCACTTGCAACACTAGATCAACATCCCAGCTAGCAAAATATTAAGGTAAGATGTACACATAAGAACAATACATATATAGCTGGGTGACGTATCCACTCTATGGTCATATATGTTTGTACGTATAAAACCGTTATTAATCGAGAGATGTAGGTCAACAAAGGCATCTTTACAATTAGAAAAAAAAAAAAAACTTTTATTGAGCTAGAACTCAGTAGGATAAATATTAATGACTGTTTCAGTGAAACAGAATTACCGATATTAGGTATGTCGCCAAGATATCTAAAAGTGTTACTGGATGCATTGATGGCACCCGGCCTGAGTGTACATTTGGCCAAAAGGCATAGCATAGTATATCTCTCGTAGCAATATAAATATCAAAGCAATGTGTGTGCCAAAGACCTGGGGCTGCAGATGACTTAGTGGAGAAGTAGGTTAGATGTTTTTCAAAGCAGCATTGAGTTTTTAAAAGTCTACTTCAAGATTAAAAAATCCAAAGAGTCTGATTTCAGTAGTCCATCTTTACTTTTTGTCTTTATCATATTTTGCTTTTGTTTGTATCCTATTTTATTCAGAACTTCGGCTTAAATAAAAGTATAAAGACTTTAATGCTTAGGGAACATTATATTTCTAACATAGAAAAATAAAAATATAATAATCGAGTAATAAATGAAACAGGGTTTGCGAGCTAAAACATTGTGAATATTTAATCGCAATGACTAGTATAGTTCAAATGATTATGGATTTTAATTATCTTTTCAGTTTTGAAAACAAGATATCTTTCGCTTTCTTAACATATTAAAATCGGTTAACAAATAAAGAAGTTAATTTGCACCGCCAGTTACCATTTCCTTAAATAAAACTAAAAATAACAGTATCACCATGTTAACACCTGTCCGTCATTCATCAGACTGGTTCAGTCTACTTTCTGTTCGGTCACAATCAAGACACGTAGACTGGCTACTGTGCATGCAGATGGAGATGACGCATTATAGTTGCGCATGAATTTCTATTTTTTGGTTTTATTCATAATAGTTTATTAAGTTCTAAAGTCTTTCATAATCATTTAAACATTATAAGTATGTGGTATTTTCTGCTAGATTTTAACGATCCTAATCTGTTAAATGCAGATCAGTTGAATTCATGTTGAACTACTTTACATCAAGCATTCTTACAGAAGATTACTTTGCACTTTTTGGTAGGCAGCCAAGTCAAGTGGATAGCATCAGAAATCAAGCATTGGTATTATTTCCTTTGGTCAAGCCTCAAGCTAACAGATCAACGACAAATATTGCATAACTAGTACCCGTAGAAAAGGAATATGTTTAATTTATCTAAAAGAAATAAAAGTTGTTCACAACAAACTTCTTGGCTGGCAAGTCAACATATAAAATATCTGTCAAATTTAGTATTTATAAGTATTAGGAATTCACAGTCAAAATTACAGACCAGAAATACAGTGTTTTTCTATAGCAAACTGATCGGAAGTAGTGTTGTAATCTTCTATTTAATCAAAATTGTAAAGATGTGTACAGCATTGATAAACCCTTACATATTTACCGAACAAGCCTTATAGTGTCTGGTACATAGACTCTTTAAAATTCATACAATTTCTTTAGATACTAAAGCATAGTTATATTGGAATTATCGTATGTGTGATCACAACACAGATGAACATGTCAGGGCTCTTTGTACAGAGCAGAGAAAGAACTTGTTACAAAGTTGTATCATGCCACCATCTGCCCTATTGATCACATTAAATCGAGATACTACTGAACTTGAAGAAAGAAAGGAAGGATATGTTCATACATCAAAGAACATTCAATAATTAAAAACGAAATATTTTGCAACTCGCTTAAGTAATTCTAACTGATACAGTGGTAGGTTAAACTTCTCAATATTATAAGACACATACTATCTATGCGATATAATCGTCATAACAATATACTTATATTCATGAATATTTTCGAAATACAATGACTTTAATTAATTGTATGATATGTATTTTTACTTAGAATTTGAATGTTATAATCATGATTTGCTTTGTTGATGGCCTCAAGGGAGAACAGTTATTATCATTGATTCAGTTACCATCATTAAATAAAGAATTTATTGTTGTTATTATTATTATTAATCAGACCCTTGACTATACCGATAAATGCACATTGATATATGTCTAGAAATACTTATCACCAACTATTACTATTACTGGATGCTGTAGCGTGCTAAAACTGGCGTTGAAGAATTCATCCGCATTCCACATAATTACAATAGTTTCGTTGTAACAAAGAACATAGATAAAATAATAATCGTTACTTGGCATCTACAAAATGTAAGTCATCCGTAATGTCCTTATTTGAAACTCATTTCTTAGTAAAGGCACAGATAGACGTTCACTGAATTACTTTAATGTGTGTCAGCTTGCGTTGATGATAACCACTGAATGTGCAAACGGAAAAAGGGGAGGATATCTTAAAGTACATAGTTTAATAGTTTCCTTGAAAGTTGAGTGTCCCTCTTCATACCTATACATATATATATATATAAAATCATATTGCATTTATCGAGTCAAGCTTTGCATTTGATGTGTTACATGTCTTTTGTTTTAAAAATATATTTCATTGGTTTATAAAATATCAGCATCCCTTTTTTATCGTTGTACAGTAACACATTCAATATTATTTAAAATTGAAGTTTTGAAATAGAATTTTGTGGAAATTATTATAGACATTTAACATGGGCGAGGCTCCGTTCAAAGAGACGGTGAGGCGAATGGTCCATCGCATGGAATCTGAGAACCCGGGGTAAGTTCACATTGTTAAAATATAAATACTATAATTCTATTTTGTATTGAATAAAATGATACGTTTAACTATGAAAGACTGTTTTACATCGTACGCGAAACAGTTTAATGTTATAATAGTGATACGTTTATAGTTACATCAATATAACTGTGTGTCCATGAACAAATGGGCCTGGCAAATAAAGCCCTCTAGTACCTATTCATAAAGGCATATCTATGATATATTTTGAATATATGTATTACAAAGAAAGAGTAATATTTATGTGAGAATGCTTGCCGGTTACCTGCGGAAGGACAATGCTATTTCTCAGTTTTATTTTGACGTATTGCTCCACCAATGAAATGTGATGCATGCATATTAGATATGAAAATACATATGTACTGATATGGTATAGTCATTGGCGGATAGCGAAGGGATAAAACAGTAACACCAAAAATGAAATTTATAGGACTATATGCACACTCACTATTTCACTTGAGTAAAGTATAGTTTAATTGCATGTGAAGAAACGTCATCTTGATCTAAATGGGTATTGCTGACAATGACCTTAAACACAGCACAGTACAGTACAGTGCAGAACACTTTAATGCAATACAATGCAATACACGCATTAAAGTACCTATATATTGTGTTTTATTTGTATTGAATTAAATACATGCATGTCAAGGGTATAGTGCAAAACAAGTATATCCAAAATTTAAGTCTATATCTAGTTATTTTCCTTTTGTACTGAGCGTTCGATATATGATTCATAAAATAATTGACAGTTTTAAATAAATGTTAAGTCCTACAGTATATACTTTTTATATTTTCAGGTTTGACCCATATAACATATTTGAGGTAAGTTATTTCTCTGTTGTGTGCAAATGATGGTAAAATTTCCGGTTGGCTCAACAACCACTGCAAATATTGATATGTTAAAAACATGAAATAAAAACAAAACAACGGATAGTATCATTTCTGAAATTGCTACTTTAAAGACAGTCACTGTGGTATTCCCGTATTGTCTATTTTTAAATAAGGATAGATAATAACGAAATATGTTTGGCTGATATTATCCTTAATAAAAATATAAATACACTGTTCCGTTATATGTATTATTATATTATTAATTCACAGACAACATAGATATCTATGAATTTTGTAAAAATAAATTAACATATCTTAAATGTTACATATCAATCATTTAATTACAACTTATAATTGATGATTGCGTGCTTATTCTAATACAGTTCTTTAGGAATGTATTCTAAAGCTTATTATTGAGATTTGATACGATTAATTTTCATTAGTTAAACGCCTATATGTAGCTAATTGTTTAAAAAAAGATCAACTTGCATCGATATCATTTGCTCAAAGTTTCAAAGATTATAGTAACCCTAAAAGGTTTTAACTGGCATTCTAGCGATTCTGGCCTTCTTGGGTCTATTGTTTAACATACTGACCAAAACTGATTAATTTAAACTACATTTTATTGTTAGAAATGTGTTCTATTAACAGGTGGAGTATAAACCGTGTCTCGTCTTAGAAGTGAAGGTCATCTGTGGAAGAAATATCGTTAGCGGATGGAAGGACTTTTGTAAGTTAATCTTAATATACGCCCAAAAAACACAGTAAGTGTTTATTGATTTGCCTAACCACACATAATGCGTTCCTGATAATACGGCCTGTACATCGTCCCATCTTCCAACATTATGTAACGTATTTGGATATATTTTTATATAGGCACTGTTCATTTTACAAGAATCATTAGTTTCTTTCAATTATTTTTTTGTCGATGTTGTATAATAAATGTACGAATAATAACCATCTCTGTCCTCAGTTGAAACACCCGATCCCTATGTTGACATACATGTCAAGTCAGCCCCGGATGGGAAAAAGAAGACTACAGTGAAGACAGATGAAAATAATCCCGTCTGGAATGAGACGTTTAAGTTTTTACTTGGCGAAGAGGTTTACGACGAACACGTCATGGGTAAATATGTTAGTAATAGAATCGATATAAAGCATTGCTTTGAATAAAATGTTTCATTTGTTTCTATAAAAAACCTGAGAAAATTTCATTCGAAAATAATAAGAGCAATATCTTGAGTCTTGCATCATGGGACAGTCATAGAATTTTCAAGATGGTTGACGAAATGGCCGAAAAAATTACGAATTATCACGTGTTTGTTGAACATTACAGTGGACTTCATTTGAAGTTCGTTTTTTACGAGCAAAAACAAATAAAATTGGTTTAAAATATGATTGAAATTAACTATACGAAATATATATTACGCTAATCTGTTTCGTTTTCGTTTTGTATCTAAACATAGTAGTGTGTTTATGTTCAGAAATAACGCTGATGGAGTCTAACTATACGATTGACGCAAAGCGGGGGTCCGTTGTTTTCAACATAAACGAGTTACAAAGAGATGAGCTGAAAGAAATGACGTTTACGATTAATGACGTAAGTTCTATTGAACATGCACTGTTATCTAGAAACGGTGCACTTATTTTCAATTGAAAACTTAATTTAAAAAATATGAAAAAGAATGGGAATGTGGTCATCATATTAAACATATTATGTGATATATAAGGGAATCTTTGAAGACCCACGCACGCACAAACGCACACACGCACGCACTTACACGAATGCACGCGTACGCGCTCAACCACTCAACCACTCAATAAATCAATCGCTGATCACGTTATCTGCCCGCCCACTGGCCCAATTACTCACTCAAATAATGAACTTAATATGTGCATATAACCACCATTTCTGTATATACGAGGGGTGTTCAAAACATTCCCGGAAAATATTTATAAAATATTCATCTGCCATTAGTATTATTTGAAATTTAATCCAAACAAACGTCTATATATCTTTATGGATTCACCATAAATCAGCACTATAGCCATACCAGATATATTTTTTATTGTTACTACGGTAACGTACATCGACCGTTACCGAATCGCTTTTGGTTATTTGGCTGGTATTTTCGAAAATTGCTCCTATATATTACCCCCACCCCCCACCCCTTCCACCCCATTTCGTTTAACGAGCTAAATGTTGTGACTACTTTTTTTTTTAAATACATAAAGATACTAAAGAAACTTCAATACCATAATTTTAAACATTAGACATAAATATTATCTTCAATCTTATAAAAAAACGGTCATCAACAGATATAATACTGTTTTGAAAAGTGGTTTAACGCCATTTAACATATGACAGGTTATATACAGCATATTTAGTTTTATTGCGGGAAGTCATCAAAATGAATCAGAGTTGAACAGCCCTCCTTTCGATAGTAACTGGTAACCATTATCACACAATGATTTTTACCTAGGTTCTAACCCACGACTTGAACGGTGTGAGATAAGTGGCCCTTATATTACATTGTCTTGGATCACTCGGCCACGTAGAACACATTATATAGTTAAACAAAGTTTAATTTTAATTTATGTTATCATCTTACAGGTATCTGAAATTGACATGGAGTTCAGGCTGAGTCTGGAGTGAGTATATTTCAATGTAATGTTATTAATGAGATCATTATCAAGAATGGCTTTACTAAGCTTCTAAGTATAAGTTAGAAGTTATATGTAATTTTCTACGCCAGTAACCTCTAGCCGGCTTAGATGTTGATCTATTTTCTCGTTGCTTTGACGATTTCATTGGCTGAGGAAGTATGTCAACCTCTACTAACGATCACGACGTTCTATGAAAAATGAAATATTCTATTTTGAAAAATATGAGCGAAATATTTTTTTAAAATAGCACACTCAGTTTTTAATTCATTTTCGTTTATAGTGATGAACAAGCCCCCTTAAGTTCTTGTATCTAATCAAAACTAAGGATGAGACGTAGCTCAAAATTTTAACCATTCAGAAGTTACATGAAATTTTGTACTGACAGGTAGAAAATTCAATCCATGTGATTTCTAACTTATACATAATACAAAACATTCCCTAACCAAAATACAGTAGTGAATAACTTTATACTGGCACTTCGTAACTTACAATAATCGTGCCGTTGGTAACGTTTCTTTTGTTCATTTTCCAATTATCCATTTATATTTCATATTAAAATATAGACGTATATATATATATATATATATTTAACCGCCTCTGATATTTTATGTACCTGCCATTTTATCTATTTTCTTAAAATTTGGACTTGAATAAAAAAAAACATATAGGTTAAGTAACATCCATACATAACTTTCTGTTAATATCGATTAACAATTTTTATAACGCTGATCACTATATTGACGAAGATATTGGAAAAACAAAAGTGGTAGGTTAGCTGTTCTGTTCAGTATACATATCACGGATATTAACTGAGTGCAATATCACTTCTGATTGGCCGCTATGTGTTTTCCATATAACATGGCTCTTGTTCGTAAACACTGTTAACAGTTACTGTAATATCAAGTTTCAGATTACAAAAAATGTCCCAATGGTCCTACGTGTTAATGTGGCAGAGGAGTTGTCATCTGAACGTTCATGGTTCATCGTATATCAATTCATATAAAATGAAACTCCATTTCAGTTATAACCCTGATCTACGCTACAGTCTGTGTTTATGTGACAAGGAGAAAGCATTTTTGAGGAAGAGGAAACAGAAGGTTCTTTGTGGATACCAGGAACTTCTCGGAGAAAGAGGACCACAATCAGAGGACGAGGTATAAGTTAACACTGGCTAGGATTCAGTCATTAATCATGATTTTGTCTCATAATGGCGGCTATCACTTATGTGATTTATCTATAAAACATCATAAAGCAGTTTCGTATTAAACTGGATATCGGATATGAAAGTCTGGTTTCATTTCGTCAACATTGTTCAGTGAACCAAAAATAATATCTTGAACAGTTTCTATTTCTCTAATAACAATAATATTTTGACATTTCAGATGTAAACAAACAATAAATTGTAACATTCTTTTTTCTAATAAAAATCTACAGTTATGCAGGTATCAAGGTTCTATGTTCATTTTGCATATTCATTTGTTGAAGTACCTTTTTTTTAATCTGTATATTAATTTGTTGTTTTTTGTACATGTGGAGTGAACCTGGAATCTTCCTTCCTTTTGCGTCAAATAACCTATAATGTGTTGGTACGCCACAAAATCCTATTCATTCATTTTTTCTAATGGTGGGTCATTCTATTACCGCAAATGTTTATATTCGCCATAGAAAAATGACTACTACTACTACTGCTACTTCTGCTGCTACTACTACTACTATTGCTACTACTACTATTATTACTACTAATACTGCTACTACTATTAATATTACTACTACTACTAAAAATACTTATTCTACTGCTACTGCTTTGACTACAGTACTACAGATAAACTATAATAACTATAGTACTATTACTACAACAATTTGTAATGAATGCGTCAACACATTCCATGTTATATATGGTATACAGTTTTATTGGCGAGGGCGGCTGTAGAATGAATTTGAGTAAAAACACCAACCTTCCGTATTTAGCAAACTTCTTCTAAAATATTTAAAAATGTATATAATGGTGATACTTATTTTCCTCAATGTTGATACATTTAGGTTCCAACCCTTGCAGTCATTGGATCTGGTGGTGGATTTCGCGCCATGGTTGGTCTAAGCGGTGTGTTCGATGCCCTGCATGAGACAGGCTTATTACAGTGTGCCACGTTTGTGTCTGGCCTCTCTGGATCTACATGGTAGGACACATTATTGCAGCTGTTTGAGTATATATAGTATGACTGCAAGTCATTTCCTGAGATGACAATATAATACCTAAGATGACAATATAATACCTGAGATGACAATATAATACCTGAGATGACAATATTATACGGTAGAATATTTGCGTTTCTGTGACATCTGATTTCCACAATGCGTTACAATAGCGAAAGTGTTTAATGCTTTGTGCCCATGATACTGTGTACATTAAGATGAAAGAATGAAGGAAAAAATCTGGCCCCAATATCTTTTAGGACACTTAAATACTCAAAATATGACTGAAGTATGTGCTGCTCACCCAAATTTAAATAAAACACCATTCTGTGCTTTGGTAGAAACATACTTGCGCGGTACAAAGCCAATTATTAACTCCCAGATGTGATACCCTGATTGCAGGATATAATATCCTTCACACTTTTAGTGAAAAGGCCTAAGAATAGTTTAGACATTTTCAAACAGAGATGGTGGTCGGAACATCCTGGCCCACTCTAAAACTGCCAGAACGAAGTTGGATAAATAAAACGGTAAACAAATATGAAATTAAAAAACTCTAATGTGACAATTAATACTGTTAAAAGATTCGATAACATAATTGTAAAAAGTTTAATTCTTAACGGACCAGTTCCAACGCTAAATGTTACAGTTTCGTGCAAAAAACAACACAACTACAGAACTTCGTATAAGCAATAAGAGGATATGAAATAAATAGATAATTATAAAAAAAAAGTTGAATTAAGAATATATATGTCCAGGAGAAGCATAATAGGCTCGACCCTTACATATGTAGAAGAAGTTGTAACCGTGGTCACCAACGTGAAATGGAGAAATAAAGGCAATACGATATAGTTTAATTAATACACACATTAAGGCAGATATAAAATATGCAAAATAATGGAACATAGATTATTGTTAAGTAACAATAAATCATTAAAATACACATAGTGC
This sequence comes from Panopea generosa, assembly GCA_029582155.1. NCBI lineage: Eukaryota > Metazoa > Mollusca > Bivalvia > Adapedonta > Hiatellidae > Panopea > Panopea generosa. The sequence continues at coordinate 54,934,883 of CM055908.1, read as the reverse complement.
AATATTGAATATTGAAAATATTGCAAAATTAATATCCACGTATTTTGTTAACTCGCCTCGTACATAAATAGTATCTCTTTTGCAAATTCAGGTACATATCAACTCTCTACTCAAACGAGGAATGGCCTTCAAAGAACCCCTCCGATCTGAAAGAGGAGTTGAAGAACAATATAGACTGCAATGTACTAGAGCATTTTAGACCGTCAAACCTCTACCAGTATATAAAACTGGTCATGGAGAAGAGGCGGATGGGTCAGCCAATAAGTTTGACGGACTTCTTTGGGCGAAGCGGTTGGTGGAATTCTCCTAAAAGAGGTACTAAATTGAGAACATTTTATATAAGATTAGGAGTCGATATTGTTGTCTTTGTCAGGGAGAAATAATCACAAGTTGTCGTTTTCTATGGCTCTGAGCAATGAGGTCTATGACGATGTGTCTATCTATGACAAGTAGGCTTTTAAGCAAGGAAGACATCTTTATTTGTACATCTTTCTTTGTACAAGTAATAAGAACCTGTTTTACAACGGATCTAACATTAATAATAGTTTTAACTATACATCTATTATAGATTATAATCACGTAATTGCTAAAGTCCAATACCAATCATAAGTAACCTCTTAATTTGACCTCTCTTCTGGTGAAGTGTATATGATCACAAGGACAAATGATGATTTTTTGTATATCACAAAACATACACATCAGATAAATAGATTTATATACATATAATGGTAATAATGACCATGATTTCAAGCGACGTTATCTCAATAGATCCATTGTTATTTCGTTACAGAGGCTAGAATCAAAGTTGACGGATCAGCAAGTAAAGTTAGCGGAAGGGGACGTTCCTTTGCCGCTACTCAGCTGTATTCACGCCAAGAAAGATATGTCCGCACAAAGATTTCACGGTGAATATCGGTTTTGAGTGCATTTGATTTTTGTTTTCTTTTTAATAAAAAGTTTTTAAGAAACTATTTATTATACTTTAAAATAGATATACAGTCTAGTTTTCATCCGATTATTTCAAAATTACTTTCAGTTGTTTTATTCTTTACTTTTCCAAGCGATGCTACTACGGACTTTATTAGTTATCTTAAATAATAATTATATATTGCTACTCTGTAAATTATATATTAAACTTACTACACGTACGTAGATATATTTGACTTAAGGGTTATATCTTAGTTATGTAAAAATTTGATGCCATGGTCATGTTATGAACACATCAGAAATACTGACCACAAACTCATATTACACGCAAAATATCCTTCAAATTTCTTCTAAGGAAATATATGTAACACAGGTCCCTTGGTTAGGGCCACACTTTACTCCAGCATCATGACTTGAACCAACTTGAAAGAAGACAATAAGGTGTACATGTAATTTGCTAAGCTCTGGGGTTGGATTGTGCTAACTATGACCGCATGGCCATGATTTGAATAAACCTAATAGAGATTCATATAAGAAATTATACAGTAAATTTGTTGAAATATATTAAGTGATATTTAAGATGCCGTTTGAAGACAAATAATGACATTGGACGGAAGAGGGACACTAAAGTTACACAGTGCTTCTTTCTGTGCATAATACAAAAATAAGAAGCATTCTCTAAAATGACGTTGCTGATATACGTGGTGTAGTACGAACACATGAACCTGTTTTTCGATTTACATGGCGGAATTTCTCAAAATTTTTTCTGACATCAAAACGGAAGATATATTCAAACATAGAAACATAATCACATGTATAACATGTTTCTACTATTCTTTCAGAATGGGTGGAGTTTTCTCCATACGAAATAGGTATAGCAAAGTATGGAGTGTTCATGCCCACTGAGCTTTTCGGCAGCAAGTTCTTTCTTGGAAGACTTTGCAAGAAGTTTGACGAAGTACCTCTTCATTACTTACAAGGTAAGAATATTTATCCTTATTCCAGTCTAATGACCATAGACTATTGTAATATAAGCATAAAAAGAACTTAATTACATAATTTAAATTAAACTACATACTTAGAATTTGAAATAAGAAATATATCCAACAAGAGGCATGGTATCCAAAGTCCATATCTACTACTATAGCATGACCGATCTATAGTATAATCATAATTCTATATCTGTCCCACAATTCATAGCAATTGAACGCTTACCAAACGGTGACGTCATTCAAACTTTCTGTTAAAGCCAGTTAAATCAACTGACAAATTAACGTGTTAAAATGTGGCTTTCTCCTTATTGCTTTTTAACGGACCCGAATCGAGACAGCTGGGTCCGTTCTACTTATCGGAAAAGTAAATTGAAAAATCACCACTAAGGAACTAAAACCGTGTTTACAGCTTCATACAACCCCACCTCCAACGTCATCCCATTACACGAGAGAGGTAGACAAATCGAACTAAACAAACTTATAGAAACTATGTGTATTTTTATCTCCTCATTTTTGAAAAAAAACCATAAACATATTAACATTATACTATATAAACAATGTATATAGCTAACTTACCTAAATTTCCATACTTTGGGCTCTTAAACCTTAGGTTAATTTTTTTGTTTAGCTCGGGTTTGGTTAAAGTTTTATGTTTAGCTCAGTTTTTTTCTCTGTTTCTGAACAAACTACATATGTTTTGGTGACAACACTTCATAAATACATCCATATTATGTTATAGAAGCAGTGTATATAGCTAACTTACCTAATCTTCTATACTGTGGACATTAAACCCTTAAGTTAAAGTTTTTTGTTTAGCTCGGGTTTGATTTTTTTAAAAATCAATTTTATTTTTCAGTAATATTATTAATTCTTTAAACAGATCAATATCGACCACAAACAAGTTTACATCACTGACCTTAACATATTTAATGGACTTGGTTAATATTGTCATTATCAGGTTAAAAGTTTTATGCGCCCAAAACTGTTATTGGGTATTTGTATAAATTGCTGAACATGTAAATGTATCCAGATTGATAAATAGATCACAAATTGGAAAAAAAAACTTTGTATCATTGATTGAATACGCCAGGTCCATTGTTCCATATCTATTTGACTACCTGCCCAAGCCCAAGCCTGCCCATTTTTTGTTTTTGTTTGTTTTTTGTTTTAAATTTGTTTTTTGTTAAATCAAATACTCTGCCGCCATTTCAACTTTGTTACCGACCCCAAGACCTTCACCTCTACCCAACCCCACCCCCTCCATCCCTGCCCATTTATCTATTATTAGTTTTATTTTATTTCTTTTGTTTTAATTTAAATACTTTGCCCCATTTCAACTTTGTTACTGACCCCAAGGACACCACCCCACCAAGCAAGACCTCCCCGCCATTTTCTTTTCTTTTCTTTTTTTTTAATTTAATACTTTTCTGTCCATTTTTTACCAATTCCAAACTCCCCCCTACCCCTCCGATTGTTTTTTTAGTTTTTGTTCTGTAATTGAATTCGATACACTGTCCTTTTTCAACTTTGTTACCAATCCCAAGACACCCTCTCCTCCGACATTTTTATTGTATTAAAACTGCACAGCCCTGTATTAAAACTTTGGTACAGACACACCCACATCCACATCCAGATGAAAAAAATGTATTAAATTAAATACATTTCAGCTTAAGTACTGACTTGCAACCCGTAGCCAGACATAGACATAGTGTGTATTCAGCCCTAATAGTCCTACTTGCACATACATGTATCTACTATTTTGCTAATATGAAATATGGTTTCATTCATTCAGGTATATCTGTTTTTTTCTGATGGAACACTGTAATATACTGTTCTGTGACAAGGCTAGAAAAGTTTAGCTAACGCTGTTCTTCGGACATCTCTATATTTTGTTATTTTTTTTAAAATCTGTGTTATTTTTTTCAGTAATAGTATTGATTTTTTTAAGGTAATCACCATCATGTTTAAAAAGTTTAGTTCACTGACTTGACATACTTAATATATTTGGAAAAGAGACGAGCGTCTGTACCCGCTTGTGGTGCTCTTGTTTCATACCGTATGTCTCATTTAATTATATTTAACAGGCCCGAGTAATACAGAGTATATTCATATAATTCATTTTGTGCTGATGATTTGTATTTATTGTATTACTGTAAATGTATTTTGAGTATCGCATGGAACAGTAAATATTGTTAAAAAATTGTATCAATGATCCTGACGTCATATCCTCTAAGTATATATTAGTATTATTTTGATAGCATTGTCACCTGACTTTAGATATCTTATATCTCCCATTAGGTATTTGGGGAAGTGCCTATAGTATCTTATTGAGCCGATTCACAGACGACAAAAAAAACAAATCACCCCCGAAACCATCCTCGGAAGAAACCTTTATTGCGGATGCAGGTAAGCCAATAAATTGACCCCTGCCAACACCCACCTTTGATTATGCTTTACTTTTTAGATAAATAAAGGTTTGCACGTTTTCTGTGAAGCATCGACTTTTGAATATAATATCATGTTCCGATTCAATACTTAAATCGTAAAAAGAAACAAACACTTGTAAATTTTACACGAGATACGAAAGAAAAAATCATATATGCCCACTAGAATGCTATACTTGTATCGTATGTATAAACGATACGAATATAAGATCTAAAAATACATCTCCGTCGCGTATATTTGCAATGTCTTGTGCGGCATATCAAATGGGTCATGTGCTGTCGTTTTGGTTACATAATTTAGAATTTGTTTCATCTTAGAAAGAGTCCGAGTGACGTGGTGAATGGCGTGCAGCAGTATTTAAGTGTATTTTGAGAATAGGGATTTCATTTCGACTTCAACACTTCGATTAAAATACTGTTTATGTCATGTTTGATGGGTTCGATAGACCTAATTATTCGTATGGTGTTTATAAAGGATAATACAATGCTAAGTATTCATTTAAAAATGTTTTAAATATTAATAACGATTATGATTTATGTAATTTACTGAAGACAATGATAGAGCCAAAGATTACGGTGCTGGTGGTAATACTAATACTTAAGACAGTCTTGTTGCACCAAGTGCTGTCAATGAAGATAATTCGAAAGCAGACTCTCGTCATATTGGTGATGAGGATGATGTTAGTGTTGACGATCTTATTATTTACTCAATTAATAATTATTAAAAGGACTGTCATCTGAGCAAGTAAAATAAGAATATAAAATAAAAATATAAGGCATATTATATTTTAAAGCAAATCAGTTGGCCGAGGAAGAAGAAGACGAGAGCAGTGACAGTAGCGATGACGACGGGGAGATTGAAGACAGCGATGAGGAAAATGCATCCAGACAACCAAAACCAAAAACTAAAATGCGAACGAAAAAGAAGAGTTTTTGGTTGAATATGTTAAACGGACTTTCTGAGTCGTAAGTGAATAAGTAATTTATTATATATAGAATATGTCATTAAAGTTAACAGGATTGAATCGGATTGACATTCATGTTCAAAACAGCATTATTAGGTATATTTTCAAGAAAAAGTGCACATTAAATTGGAAAGTAATATGCTTTTGAAATTAGAGATTGTTATTTAGATCTACTTGAAACATGTTACACATTTGCTTCGTTGGAAATGGACACTATATATGTATCTTATAGGAAACTCTTCACACTTTCTTCAGATGGTTTCAAAATGAAATAAAATTCAACGCAGTTCTTTAGCAAACAGAAAATGTAAAGATATCAAGTTGAAATAAAGAAACACCTTTTTAAAATAAAATATGCATATCTTGTTATTTTAAAACACAGCTATATATGTGCAGTAACTATATACTCAAATAATATACTCATGATATCTTGATTTGAAAATGATATTGTATGCATAACATTTCTTTGAAAGTTCAGACATAAAATATAGTAAAATATTTTGATAAAAGCAGGTTATATTACATTTTAAACTAAAATGTGTTCACTAGTTTCATACATATATATAGATAACTATCGACAAATATATAGTGGTTTGAAGGTAGTAAGCGTCCGATCAAATTTGTTTTATATTTCAGAATATTAAACACACGAGGAAATCGCGCAGGGGTAATCCACAATTTTATGCGTGGGCTTGCACTTCAAAGGGTATATCCATTCTCCCCATTCTCCGACCTGGATAAAAATGAAGAAGTTGTGTTATCACCAAGAAGAGTCAGAAGAAGTTGTAAGTATAAATATAACAGCACCAGAAGAATTTATAGAATGACATTCATATATTTATGTTACAAGACGTAGAACATATGTATACGGTAAGAAGAAAATTTAAAACAATTGTTTAGTTTGAAAGGGTTATAACGCCTCTTTCAACACATTTCATGTCATTTATCCAGTTTTATTGGTGGAGGAATATCTTAGAATAATACGAGTAGAACCGCCGTCCTTCCGCAAGTAACTGACAAACTTACTCACATAGAGTTTTTCAAGTGAGCGAGATTCGAACGTGCGACCTTAGCGGTGAGAGGTAAGTAATCTTAAAAACGGCGTCTCGACCACTCGGCCACGGAGAATATCTGTATATGTTTAAATATCAGTAGAAGTTGCGGATATTGTAATACATGCGTCAGAAGATGTTTTAAGAATTTACGTAGTAAAGGCAGAATAAGTAGTAAGATCAATACACGAACATACTTACGACTATGTCTTTGGTTGGAGATCAGTTTGTTATATGTTATGTTATATTTGAAATCCAGTGATCAATACACGAACATACTAACGACTAGTGTCGTTGGTTGGAGATCAGTTTATTATATGTTATGTTATATTTGAAATCCTTTTCATTTCAGACACAAAATAATGATGTATTTGGCATGGTGAATTTCATTACAGGCACGTTTGATGCTTTACTGAGAATACTATCTTTATAACATGTATTGCAATCACTTTTGATGGACTGTTAAAACAAACTTTATTACAGGAAGGTTCGGTGCTTTTATTGAAACACTACGCCTTATTAAAAGCAGTAGTGTTGTAATGTTTATGTCATTTTCATTACAGCTACGTTTTCTAGAATATTCGAAATGCATCCGACGGATGGTAAACATCAGTACATGGTGGATGGAGGCTTGGCGTTCAACTCGCCGTATCCATTAGTCATGCGACCACAAAGAGAAGTCGACATCATTTTGTCATTCGACTTTAGCGGAAGGGAGAGTGATGATTCCCCGTTATTTGGTGTAAGAATTGTTGTAACATCACATACTATCACACACATAACATTAAATAAATAAAAAGAACAACACGTCATAAGAACATGCACATGTACATGTACATGTATATGTATATGTATATGTATAACGAATTATACAAATGAAAAAAATACACAAAAACTCACATGCACAGCCGCTCGCCCACACACGCGCCCACACACGCGTCCACACACACGCACACACACGCACACACACCACACACACCACACACACACACAATAAACACAATAAACACGGTTGGCTTACTATAATTATGACATTTTTGTCAAATATTTTATGGTTGTAAATCTTTCTGAACTCTCAGCTGCAAATGAATCTTTACTAAACATATTTTAGAAAATGTAAATGCAACCGATTATTTCTAAAATACTGAATTTCGTGTGATTAAACATTGCTACACTGGAATTTATATAAAACAACACAGAATGTAATAAACAAATACATAAAAAAACACATCCAAAACACAATGATTAACAAATCTCTTAAACAAATAGGAAACACATGAGCAAATGAAATGTAACAATAACGATCACACATACATCACAACAACAATTATAGTATAACCAAAGCAAGTTCAATACATTCATAGAGAAGAGGTTTCGACAGCAGGCGTCAACGCCTTAGAACCGGAATGGTCATTAACAAAACATAAGAGTACAGATGAGCAACAACAGGACACTAAGCACTGAAAGACGCACAGCCAGTTAAATGTAATCAAATACCAAATAATGATAACAAGTACAATACGAGTATTCATACCGCATAGTGACAACATATGTCACTGGCTTGGAACGGAAGGTAGTTAAATAGCAGATAGGGAACACCTCAAATAACACTGTTGCATAATGCAATAGAACTATTGTATAATGCAATGAATATGTTGCATAATGTCATATGTTGTATTACATATATTCTGTATGTATTATTGAAAAAAAAAACACAATGAGATAGTTGACACTATATGCAGCATACTATACTATGATAATGTTCTTAATTAATTGATTTCATTTTGGCCCAGTTATTTGTCCAAGGGTCGTCATTCTGATCCAAGACTTACGGCCTATGACCAATATGACTACGCTTTCTTAGTGATAAGGCAACTATAAAAGAGTTAAACATTATTACATTATATAAGCTTACCATTCACGGCATGTATTATAAGTGTTTAAATATTATTTAAAAAAATCTATATATATTAAGATATTGTAAGCTCAAATTTACCATTGCCTATTACGATCTACCATAAAAAATTATTGTGAGATGCACGTCTCAACATTGACCAGTGTTACCTAGTGTTAACATAGAAGTTACCCTTTTATTAATGTTGCTGTTGCTGCATGGTGCATAGCGTCGCTTTCAACAAATTCTCGGCCATGTTGCGACGGTGACTTCTTGGGACAGTATTATGAGCGCGCTGCCACTCTGGAATATCATGCCGCAGACACATGATATGATACTCCACCCAGTCACATTATACTGAAACCGGCATGACCAGACCTAGAACTATCCTCTAAATGCTGAGCGCATAGATAAAATTTAAGTATTTAGTATGACCCGATCGGGGATCGATCTCACAACCTTCAGAATGCGAATAGGACACTCTACCACTAGACTACCGCTGCAGTTTGTTCATGAAGCTTGTTTACATTAAGAAAGATTGGTAATTTTGTGATTATTATATTTGGATTATGGTACCCTATTTTTGATAACGCTTCTGCCATCATGTATTATTTATTATCATTCATTTGATGTGATTACTGGAATATTTATTTTGTATTTTAGCAACTTCTTCTTGCTGAGAAGTGGGCCAAGAAACACAAGCTTCCATTTCCACCGATAGATGTAACAGAGATCGAGAAAGAGGCGAGAAAGGAGATGTATATATTCAAGCACCCTACAGATCCAGATTGTCCCGTGGTGCTGCACTTCTGTCTCGTCAATATAGAATTCAGGAACTTTGTAGAACCTGGTAAGATGGTGATAGTTAAATTTAGGTTGTCATTTGTTTCATTGCTCAGTAATTCTAGCGGATAGACCGATACTTCGGAAGCACGAACCACGAGAAGAAAATACAAGAGTAAAGCATCTCGGTCAAAAACACAAAAGCATGAGCATTTGGCAGTAGTAACGACATTTCAATCATTGACCACATGCTAAACAAATAAGTCGAACTTTGATAGTATTAACTGTGTACATACTATCTTTTCAAATGTGTCTTCCACTTCAATCTATATGTTGACTTCCATCTATATTGTTCACATACTATCTTTTTAAATGTGCCTTCCACTTCAATCTATTTGTAGACTTCCAACTATATTGTTTACATACTATTTTACATATGCGTTGAATTTCTTATATTCCACGCACAAACTATTTTTACAAATGCGTTAACATATATATTGACTTCTATCTATACCGTTTGCAATATATATATATATATATATATATATATATATATATATATATATATATATATATATATATATTCCAGCTATATACTGTGTATTATAAATTTGCGTATGTGTTCACTTTCATCTTACCTTTAAGATGATATCTGTCTTAAAACTTGCATTGAAGTCGCCTTATAACGTACACACACTATCATTATATACGTAATGAGTTGATTTCCATCTTTACATCAAGAACACTCTCTTAATATGTGAGTTGGTTTCCTCTTATTACGTGTACATGAACATGTATACATGCGTTATTTAACTTTCTTTTAGTATTTGAATTACCATTTAACGTTAAAATTAATGAACTGTATATATACATATTTGTTCTCTTTATACAGGTGTCAGAAGGACAACTCAGGAGGAGAAAGATTTTGCCGACTTTTCCCTTTTTGATGATAATAGCACACCCTATTCCACGTTTAACTTCAACTATACGCATCAGGACTTTGAGCGTCTGTCCAAATTAACAAAATTCAATACGCTGTTGCATGTCGAAAAGATTAAGGAGGTCATGGCTGAAATAGTTCAGCAGAAGAAAGCACACCGGATCCACCACCCTCATGACCTTTGAACATTTGATGGACATGCCTTTTTATACTGGGTGCATTTATGTTATAATTTTGTTTGTTGAACGTTGATAAGAAGGAATAACTCAAATATACAAACGGAACATGTTTCTGAAATGTTTAAAAATGTTTAAAAAAGGAAATTGTTTCTTAGATGTGATGTTCAATTTAACAAACGTATATAAGCTATATGTAAATTAGTATAAAACGTGACCTTCAGTCTGATGACTATACTGGATTAAAGAATATTTCAGTGAAATCTAGTTTATAGTTTCACTAATAAAGTTTGAATATACATGTATATGATGTTTTCACAAATGAGGTTAGTTTCAGAGATATGTCAAATACATTTTTTAAACATTTTTGAATTTGACATGCTCATACGTGACTTCATTACTCATGACAATATCATTTCAGTTTGAACTTGATGAAATAAAAAAATGGTATTTTACTAAAATCCAATACAGTGCCAAGAGAGAAATGTACCATACTTACGGTATGAGTCTTGAATAAACTGGTAACTGGTAAACTGGTAATAAGACATTTACTCTATTTTGTATACAATACTTCATGATTTAAAATAGAAAGTTTTATGTCACGTAGTTACAATGTGTAAATTGCTGTAAGTAATATTGAATAATTTAAGTGTAAATATATTAACTGTATTAACCATCAAGTGCACTTTGTATGAAATTTTATCTATAATGAAGTATTGATTAATATGTACGTATATGTAAGGCAAACTATTTTCAGCGAGCTATCGGGGATGAGAGTAAATTTATCATAGCTTAAGTTATTGTGGTCAATATGTAAAATATGAAAACTGGTACAAAGTGGTATACAAATATGGTCATTCTGTATAAAAACATTCAAAAGAGCTATATTTTTTTTCTCAAATTACGCGGTAAAGTATATTTTTTTTTTTATTTTGATTGTTATTAGAATAGGTATCAGCGAGTATGTTGTGAGGTTTTAAGCAAAATGTATCCATAAACTATATCAAAATATTAAAAAAACGGTTTATGTTAATACAAAATTGAAAAACAATTGACACTCTGCCGAAATGATTTTGTTTTTATAAACCACAAACAGTTGAATTCAGGCTTATAGTTTACTATTTCCGTGACAGTTATTATAACATATATATGCTTGCATCTATGTATTAGTTTAAATTGAATACTAGATGTAAACAATTTTGGTATTTTTTTTGCATTGCTTGTAAAATCTACACTATTTCGCCAACTTTCAAGGACAGATGTGTTTATGAGGAGGTAATATGAAACATGTTTTTTTCTGCTATTACATGAACATACATTAAACTTCAATACTGGAAAGTTTCGTAAAATTCTTTCTATAGGGGAAAAAATACAAAGACTATAGCAATCGTCCTTAACGCCATTTTCAACACGTTTCAGGTTATATGGATGGAATATCTAGTTATTTTTCGTGGAAGAAAAACCTCAGAATGAATCTGAGTAGAACCACCGTCCTTCCGCAGTTAACTGGCAAACTGTCTCGCAAAGCTTTTGGGGCGAGCGGTACCAGGGCCTACGATTTAGTGGTGAGAGGTTGGTGAGCTTTAGACCACTCGGTCACAAAGGGCTCCCGGTTTTCATGTATGGTGTTTAATAACTTTCAAATCCAACTATTGACTTTTGTCAAACTCTGTATGTATACTCAGAAAAAAATGAAACTTTACTCTCTATAAATTGGTGATTTTAAACATTCTGTTCCAAACAATGCAATGATATTGATATGGTTGTGTCAGTTGATTGCCTTTAATCAAATCTGTGATTCCATTGAACATTTTAAGTGCAGTTTTGTACCCGTAAATTAACAATTAGTAGGACAAGGGGAGTAATCAAAACAATTTATTTAAATGAAACGACATATGCATTGTTTTTGTTGCTGCTAAAATTTGTTTTAGAAGGCTCACTGTGAGCTCTTGGTATCACTATTCGTCCGTTGTACGTCCGTCTGTACATGCGCACATTACTTAAGTGATGACAGACTGCTATTGTGGGGTAAGGAAGGTAATGTGTGTCTAGAGCATTAATGCCACAATACCATTTATGCACAAAATGCCATTGTTGGGTTAATTCCATTTTTAATGCATTTTCTATCACTTTTAAAGGATCAATGTGAGATACTGTGATCATTCTTCGTTCGTCCATACGTACGTGCGGTCGTCCGTAAACAATTGCTTCAACAGCATCTCCTCTGAATCCTCTTATCCGATTTCAATCAAACGCTAGAGGAATGATCCTTGGATGATTCTCTATCCAAGTAGCTAAAACAAACTTGACCCATACGGAACTCTGGTCGCCATGGCAACGTAAATGACAAAACTTTATAAAAAAAAGTTTTTTAAAATCGGTGGTCAGATTTCAAAATAATTTGGTACAAACGATCGGTAGGCAACTTTCTACCAAAATAGCTAAAATAAACTCGATCCGTTTGAAAACATGGCCACCAGAGGACATAGGTAAAGTAGAGCGATACAAGGTGCACCGTGGCCCTCTTGTTCAAGACTTAATTTAGTGATGCATCATTTTGAAACAAAATCATGATGTGATTTCAATTGTTTGGTTAATAACGTCTCTGTTTATGTAATGATAAGTTTTGTATCTACCTGGTGGTCACTGACACGTGCAAGTCTTGCAAAACGGATTTTTTACAGCTGAATTATTATCACGTGTGTTTAAATATAGTCAAATGGACTGACGCAATTTTTGCTGAGTATACATACAATAACACAATGACTGCGGACAATGACTGAGGACGTGCTGTCCACGTTCGTCTAGATTCTAACTACCGGAGAAAGACTGTTTTGAAGACGACATAATAGGTATGTTAAACTGAAAGTTACTTCGTCTCAAATCTTTGTTCATTGATTCAGTGTAGTGCTTTAATATTCAGTGTTCAAAGACAAGTTATTGCAGTTTGTTACAAAATATAGGAGTTGATCAAATTAACAATTTTATGAAATAAATATATGTCGTATTTAACACATAAACACTGGCATTGATTAGTTGTCCTTATTTGTTTATTCCTATTGATTTTATATCAGTTTTCAGTAAACTAATCCAATAATTTCAAACACACAAACAAGAACATGCACACTTTTTAGTTCGCCGGGCCAAATGTCCAAGGAGAGCTATTGCCATGATCCCGGCGTCGTCGTCGGCGTTGTCTGTAGACACTCAGGTTAAACTTTTGTGTTTAGTTGCGTTTAAGTTTAAGATATCTATGCAACCACTCATTGGATATGAATGAAACTTCGCATGTGTGTTCAATATCAGCAATGGAACACAGAGACAAAAACCATAACTCTGGATTGCATTTTTCTAGAGTTATGACCCTATTTGGACTTAATTTTTCAGGTTAAAGTTTTTTTATCAGGTAAGATATCAATGCAAACACTCATTGGATATGAATGAAACTTCGCATGTGGGTTCATCATCATCAATGGAACACAGATTAAACTTTTGCGCATAAGTTTTGGTGTTTGCCTCTAATTTCAATCTTTGCATGGGTGGTGAGTTTTATCCCATCGGCGAGCTATTTTGTCTTCTGACAACTCGTGTTCTTAGCATTCTGTGTTTTTCACGACATTCCATATCTACGCACAGGTCACTGCTGGTAATGGGAATGGTGTGTGCTGTGTGGCAACCCTTAGTGTAACAAAATCCCTTAGTGTTAATACCACAACCCTTAGTGTAACAAAATCCCTTAGTGTTAATATCACAACCCTTAGTGTAACAAAATACCTTAGTGTTTACACAGCACTAATTTATTTTAGCTTGAATGTGAAGAAAGCTCAAAAGTTATAAAGTAAAGTTAAGTGTTTATTTATTATATTGATAGTGTCACCTCTATTGAAAGGGCAAGCCACACTGGGCTTATGAGACACGTTTATGTTGTACACATTTACTTCCCGAAAGCTGTCATTACCAGGCATCAGGCTGTTTGACATTCGGTACCCTCAATTTAACTAGCTGCTTGGTGGACAACCGGCCGCATCAGAAAAAATCCAAGTGCTTCCACCGGGATTCGAACCTTCGACCTCCCGCTTCCGAGGCGGACGCCTGAACCACTTGGCAACGGAAGACGGGTCTCGAGTTCTGTTTCTGGATAGAACCAGTACAGTGTTGCTATTATATAGCCTTACTGGTCAAAGTCCAGCGGAGTTTATGTCATGGTCAATTGTTCGTTGTCAGGTGTCTGTCTGTTAACCTTTTTCTTGCGGACGCGATAGTACACCTCATATTTCAACGAATCTCAACCAAACATGCACAACAGTTATATAACCACACGATCTCGGACAAATTTCTGAACCAACTGCCACAGGGCTTATAAGCATATTTTAAGGGAAATTTAAAAAAAAAACTCCTTATGTCCAAGCCATAGACCTCAGATATTTTACATGTATCATAAAAGGGTTGTTCAAGTCAGGTCCCCGGGATCAAATTGCGGGCCACCATAGGGGTCACTGTTTTACACATTAATAATAAGTACAAGTGAAGGGCTAGAATGCATTGGGTGTCCAGTAAGGGAACTTTGGTATTTATATAGGAATACTGTTGCAAAACAGTAATTTCTGTATTTTTCATCTATTTTAGGAACGATTTTGATCAACTTTAGAACTGAAGTCATAACAGTAGAGACTGGATCCTTAATATTTAAGATTCAAAAAGGGTCAGCTGGGACACTGATAAAAAAAGGTTAAAAATGTTCTAGAAAAATGTAAGCCAACTGTGTTCAAAAATCATTACTTGAACTCATTACAGATTAAATATTCACACATAATTAATGTTGAAACATATCTTTACTCAAGATTACTTACCTCTCACCGCTAAGGTCACAGGTTCAAGTCCCGCTTGCTCCAAATACTTTATGTGAGAAAGTTTCCAGTTACTTGCGGAAGGATAGTGGTTCTTCTCAGTCTGAGGTCTTCCTCCACCAGTAAAACTGGATATGCCATATATGACCTGAAATGCATGTTACCCTTTACTAATGATTAAAGATTTGTAATGATTTCAATTCTGTGTGACCATGAAATGTGTAATCACTTCAAGTGACCATTTACAGAAATTTTGAGCACAGTTAAATATCAGCTTGAGATGTGAAACTGGTCTCAAGGCTATGCTCAACTTAAATTTGTACTCATATTCATATAAAAATACAAATTAAAGCGCAAAAAACTGAAACTGGACCTCGACTTTGAGAGTATATTATTATTGAGTGCATCAACTTTTAGTTGATTATGAAGTTTTGAGTTGATCATGTAACACGGGTTTATAACCTCGGACCCTGAACCTTAATTCATCTATATTTGGAGTTGAGCATGTAACACGGGTTTATAACCTTCGACGCTGAACCTTAATTCATCTATATTTTGAGTTGAGCATGTCACACAGGTTTATAACCTCGGACCCTGAACCTTAATTCATCTATATTTGGAGATGAGCATGTTCCATGGGTTTATAACCTCTGACCCTGAATCTTGATTTATCTATATTTGGAGTTGAGCATGTAACACGGGTTTATAATCTCAGACCCTGAACCTTAATTCATCTATATTTGGAGTTGAGCATGTAACACGGGTTTATAACCTTCGACCCTGAACCTTAATTCATCTATATTTTGAGTTGAGCATGTAACACGGGTTTATAACCTCAGACCCTGAACCTTAATTCATCTATATTTGGAGTTGAGCATGTAACACGGGTTTATAACCTTCGACCCTGAACCTTAATTCATCTATATTTTGAGTTGAGCATGTAACACGGGTTTATAACCTCAGACCCTGAACCTTAATTCATCTATATTTGGAGTTGAGCATGTAACACGGGTTTATAACCTCAGACCCTGAACCTTAATTCATCTATATTTGGAGTTGAGCATGTAACACAGGTTTACAACCTCTGACCCTGACCCTTAATTCATCTATAACCTCAGACCCTGAACCTTAATTTATCTATATTTGGAGTTGAGCATGTAACACGGGTTTACAACCTCGGACCCTGACCCTTAATTCATCTATATTTGGAGTTGAGCGTGTAACATGGGTTTATAACCTCGGACCCTGAACCTTAATTCATCTATATTTGGAGTTGAGCATGTTACACCGGTTTATAACCTCAGACCCTGAACCTTAATTCATCTATATTTTGAGTTGAGCTTGTAACACAGGTTTCTAACCTCAGACCCTGAACCTTAATTCATCTATATTTTGAGTTGAGCATGTAACAAAGGTTTATAACCTCAGACCCTGAACCTTAATTCAGTTATATCTGGAGTTGAGCATGTAACACGGGTTTATAACCTTGGACCCTGAACATTTATTCATTTATATTTTTAGTTGAGCTTGTAACACACGTTCCTAACCTCAGACCCTGAACCTTAATTCATCTATATTTTGAGTTGAGCATGCAACACAGGTTTATAACCTCAGACCCTGAACCTTAATTCATCTATATTTGGAGTTGAGCATGTAACACGGGTTTATTACCTCAGACCCTGAACCTTAATTCATCTATTTTTGAGTTGAGCATGTAACACGGGTTTATAACTTCGGACCCTGAACCTTAATTCATTTATATTTTGAGTTGAGCATGTAACATGGTTTATAACCTCAGACCCTCAACCTTAATTCATCTGTATTTGGAGTTAAGCATGTAACATGGGTCTATTACCTCAGACCCTGAACCTTAATTCATCTATATTTGGAGTTGAGCATGAAATACGGGTTTATTACTTCGGACTCTGAACCTTAATTCATCTATATTTTGAGTTGAGCATGTAACACAGGTTTATAACCTTGGACCCTGAACCTTAATTCATCTATATTTGGAGTTGAGAATGTAACATGGGTTTATAACTTAGGATCCTGGGCCTTAATTCATCTATATTTTGAGTTGAGCATGTAACACGGGTTTTATTACCTCAGACCCTGAACCTTAATTCATTTATATTTGGAGTTGGGCATGAACCCAGGTTTATAACCTCAGACCCTGAGCCTTAATTCATCTATATTTGGAGTTGAGCATGTAACACAGGTTTTTAATCTCAGACCCTGAGCCTTAATTTATCTATATTTGGAGTTGAGCATGTAACACAGGTTTATAACCTCAGACCCTGAGCCTTAATTCATCTATATTTTGAGTTGAGTATGTAACACGGTTTATAATCTCAGACCCTGAACCTTAATTCATCTATATTTGGAGTTGAGCATGTAACACGGGTTTATAACCTCTGACCCTGAACCTTAATTCATCTATATTTGGAGTTGAGCATCTAACACGGGTTTATAACCTCGGACCCTGAACCTTAATTCATCTATATTTGGAGTTGAGCATGTAACACGGGTTTATAACCTTCGACGCTGAACCTTAATTCATCTATATTTTGAGTTGAGCATGTCACACAGGTTTATAACCTCGGACCCTGAACCTTAATTCATCTATATTTGGAGATGAGCATGTTCCATGGGTTTATAACCTCTGACCCTGAATCTTGATTTATCTATATTTGGAGTTGAGCATGTAACAAGGGTTTATAATCTCAGACCCTGAACCTTAATTCATCTATATTTGGAGTTGAGCATGTAACACGGGTTTATAACCTTCGACCCTGAACCTTAATTCATCTATATTTTGAGTTGAGCATGTAACACGGGTTTATAACCTCAGACCCTGAACCTTAATTCATCTATATTTGGAGTTGAGCATGTAACACGGGTTTATAACCTTCGACCCTGAACCTTAATTCATCTATATTTTGAGTTGAGCATGTAACACGGGTTTATAACCTCAGACCCTGAACCTTAATTCATCTATATTTGGAGTTGAGCATGTAACACGGGTTTACAACCTCTGACCCTGACCCTTAATTCATCTATAACCTCAGACCCTGAACCTTAATTTATCTATATTTGGAGTTGAGCATGTAACACGGGTTTACAACCTCGGACCCTGACCCTTAATACATCTATATTTGGAGTTGAGCGTGTAACATGGGTTTATAACCTCGGACCCTGAACCTTAATTCATCTATATTTGGAGTTGAGCATGTTACACCGGTTTATAACCTCAGACCCTGAACCTTAATTCATCTATATTTTGAGTTGAGCTTGTAACACAGGTTTCTAACCTCAGACCCTGAACCTTAATTCATCTATATTTTGAGTTGAGCATGTAACAAAGGTTTATAACCTCAGACCCTGAACCTTAATTCAGTTATATCTGGAGTTGAGCATGTAACACGGGTTTATAACCTTGGACCCTGAACATTTATTCATTTATATTTTTAGTTGAGCTTGTAACACACGTTCCTAACCTCAGACCCTGAACCTTAATTCATCTATATTTTGAGTTGAGCATGCAACACAGGTTTATAACCTCAGACCCTGAACCTTAATTCATCTATATTTGGAATTGAGCATGTAACACGGGTTTATTACCTCAGACCCTGAACCTTAATTCATCTATATTTTGAGTTCAGCATGTAACACGGGTTTATAACTTCGGACCCTGAACCTTAATTCATTTATATTTTGAGTTGAGCATGTAACATGGTTTATAACCTCAGACCCTCAACCTTAATTCATCTGTATTTGGAGTTGAGCATGTAACATGGGTCTATTACCTCAGACCCTGAACCTTAATTCATCTATATTTGGAGTTGAGCATGAAATACGGGTTTATTACTTCGGACTCTGAACCTTAATTCATCTATATTTTGAGTTGAGCATGTAACACAGGTTTATAACCTTGGACCCTGAACCTTAATTCATCTATATTTGGAGTTGAGAATGTAACATGGGTTTATAACTTAGGATCCTGGGCCTTAATTCATCTATATTTTGAGTTGAGCATGTAACACGGGTTTTATTACCTCAGACCCTGAACCTTAATTCATTTATATTTGGAGTTGGGCATGAACCCAGATTTATAACCTCAGACCCTGAGCCTTAATTCATCTATATTTGGAGTTGAGCATGTAACACAGGTTTTTAATCTCAGACCCTGAGCCTTAATTTATCTATATTTGGAGTTGAGCATGTAACACAGGTTTATAACCTCAGACCCTGAGCCTTAATTCATCTATATTTTGAGTTGAGTATGTAACACGGTTTATAATCTCAGACCCTGAACCTTAATTCATCTATATTTGGAGTTGAGCATGTAACACGGGTTTATAACCTCTGACCCTGAACCTTAATTCATCTATATTTGGAGTTGAGCATCTAACACGGGTTTATAAGCTTGGACCCTGAACCTTAATTCATCTATATTTGGAGTTGAGCATGTAACACAGGTTTATAACCTCAGACCCTGAACCTTAATTCATCTATAGTTGGAGTTGAGCATGTAACACGGGTTTATAACCTCTGACCCTGAACCTTAATTCATCTAAATTTGGAGTTGAGCATGTAACACGGGTTTATAACCTCTGACCCTGAACCTTAATTCATCTATATTTGGAGTTGAGCATGTAACACGGGTTTATAACCTCTGACCCTGAACCTTAATTCATCTATATTTGGAGTTGAGCATGTAACATAGGTTTATAACCTCAGACCCTGAACCTTAATTCATCTATAGTTGGAGTTGAGCATGTAACCGGGTTTATAACCTCTGACCCTGAACCTTAATTCATCTAAATTTGGAGTTGAGCATGTAACACGGGTTTATAACCTCTGACCCTGAACCTTAATTCATCTATATTTGGAGTTGAGCATGTAACACGGGTTTATAACCTCTGACCCTGAACCTTAATTCATCTATATTTGGAGTTGAGCATGTAACATAGGTTTATAACCTCAGACCCTGAACCTTAATTCATCTATAGTTGGAGTTGAGCATGTAACACGGGTTTATAACCTCTGACCCTTAACCTTAATTCATCTAAATTTGGAGTTGAGCATGTAACATGGGTTTATAACCTCTGACCCTGAACCTTAATTCATCTATATTTGGAGTTGAGCATGTAACACGGGTTTATAACCTCTGACCCTGAACCTTAATTCATCTATATTTGGAGTTGAGCATGTAACATAGGTTTATAACCTCAGACCCTGAACCTTAATTCATCTATAGTTGGAGTTGAGCATGTAACACGGGTTTATAACCTCTGACCCTGAACCTTAATTCATCTATATTTGGAGTTGAGCATGTAACACGGGTTTATAACCTCTGACCCTGAACCTTAATTCATCTATATTTGGAGTTGAGCATGTAACATAGGTTTATAACCTCAGACCCTGAAACTTAATTCATCTATAGTTGGAGTTGAGCATGTAACACGGGTTTATAACCTCTGACCCTGAACCTTAATTCATCTAAATTTGGAGTTGAGCATGTAACATAGGTTTATAACCTCAGACCCTGAACCTTAATTCATCTATATTTGGAGTTGAGCATGTAACATAGGTTTATAACCTCAGACCCTGAAACTTAATTCATCTATAGTTGGAGTTGAGCATGTAACACGGGTTTATAACCGCTGACCCTGAACCTTAATTCATCTATATTTGGAGTTGAGCATGTAACATAGGTTTATAACCTCAGACCCTGAAACTTAATTCATCTATAGTTGGAGTTGAGCATGTAACACGGGTTTATAACCTCTGACCCTGAACCTTAATTCATCTATATTTGGAGTTGAGCATGTAACACGGGTTTATAACCTCTGACCCTGAACCTTAATTCATCTATATTTGGAGTTGAGCATGTAACATAGGTTTATAACCTCAGACCCTGAACCTTAATTCATCTATAGTTGGAGTTGAGCATGTAACACGGGTTTATAACCTCTGACCCTGAACCTTAATTCATCTAAATTTGGAGTTGAGCATGTAACACGGGTTTATAACCTCTGACCCTGAACCTTAATTCATCTATATTTGGAGTTGAGCATGTAACATAGGTTTATAACCTCAGACCCTGAACCTTAATTCATCTATAGTTGGAGTTGAGCATGTAACACGGGTTTATAACCTCTGACCCTGAACCTTAATTCATCTAAATTTGGAGTTGAGCATGTAACACGGGTTTATAACCTCTGACCCTGAACCTTAATTCATCTATATTTGGAGTTGAGCATGTAACACGGGTTTATAACCTCTGACCCTGAACCTTAATTCATCTATATTTGGAGTTGAGCATGTAACACGGGTTTATAACCTCAGACCCTGAACCTTAATTCATCTATATTTTGAGTTGAGCATGTAACACGGGTTTATAACCTCAGACCCTGAACCTTAATTCATCTATAGTTGGAGTTGAGCATGTAACACGGGTTTATAACATCAAACCCTGAACCCTTAATATATCTATAGTTGGAGTTGAGCATGTAACACGGGTTTATAACCTCAGACCCCGAACCCTTAATTCATCTATAGTTTGAGTTGAGCATGTAACACGGGTTTATAACCTCAGACCCTGAACCCTTAATTCATCTATATTTTTAGTTGAGCATGTAACACGGGTTTATAACCTCGGACCCTGAACCTTAATTCATCTATATTTGGAGTTGAGCATGTAACACGGGTTTACAACCTCAGACCCTGAGCCTTAATTCATCTATATTTGGAGTTGAGCATGTAACACGGGTTTATAACCTCAGACACTGAACCCTTAATTCATTTATATTTGGAGTTGAGCATGTAACATGGGTTTATAATCTTGGACCCTGAGCCTTAATTCATCTATATTTGGAGTTGAGCATGTAACACGGGTTTATAACCTCAGACACTGAACCCTTAATTCATTTATATTTGGAGTTGAGCATGTAACATGGGTTTATAATCTCGGACCCTGAACCTTAATTTTTCTACATTTGGAGTCTGAGATTTAGACTTAGGCTCAAAATGTCAAAACTCTAAGATTCAAATGACATCTATTTAACAAGCAAATCACTGTATGTATTTGCAGAATCAAGCAGATTTAACAATTATTTAACAGAAAATGTTACAGGATCACCTTTCTTATCTATAAGTTAATGTTTACTGGGTTTTACAAAAATGTAATATTTGAGTCTGGGTCTGATTCTCAGGTACAAATTATTGATGAATTTAGGCCTCTGAATATATCATGACACTGCAAACATAATCAACACATGCTGGTTTTAACATTTTTATTCATTTTGATATTAATTTTAGGAGTATGTGACAAGTGTTCTTATTTGTTTCGGGTCTTACACATTTTTTTCAACAGTATTTCAGTTATTTTCCTGGGATCCACATATGTGGTCTACCAGTACTAGACAAACATTATCACTGCTAGTCACTGACTACTTCTCCACATATGTGGTTAACCAGTACTAGACAAACATTATCACTGCTAGTCACTGACTACTTCTCCACATATGTGGTTAACCAGTACTAGACAAACATTATCACTGCTAGTCACTGACTACTTCTCCACATATGTGGTTAACCAGTACTAGACAAATATTATCACTGCTAGTTTCTGACTACTTATTCACATATGTGGTGAACTAGTACTAAACAAACATTATCACTACATATGTGGTTAACCAGTACTAGACAAATATTATCACTGCTAGTCAGTGACTACTTCTCCACATATGTGGTTAACCAGTACTAAACAAACATTATCACTGCTAGTCACTGTCTTTTTCTCCACATATTCGGAGGTGAACAGATCCTTTGGATTTCAACAGTTTCATTTCTACTGCATGTGGTGGTTATATGCTATGAAAATTGATTCTATATTAATTATGTTTTTTTTTTACAAATCATTTTTTTAATTTGATTAAAACACAAGTGTTTGATCAGCATCATCTGCAAACCATCGTAACAAAAGAAAGTTTGTAATCATAGATCAACATGAATTAAAGAGAAATAGCATTTTTCTACAACCACCGTACCATCAGAATAGTCCTCTTTGTCAATAAAAGGATTCAATCACCTCACAGCACCAAAATTACCACAACTTGACAGACACAAAATTCTGGTCTGCTTACCTAATTTCTATGTGTAAAATATGAGGATAAAAATGAACTGATAACAATGATAATTTTCATTTCCACTCTGTACTGTCGGAATAAGAACATAATTTTCTTCACAATGAATATGTCTATAATATGAATAATAAATTAAATGTATATTTTCCAACAGTACGGACATACAGACATCCACGACATCCAGGTGAAAGTTTATGAAAGCCACTCATGCACTCAAGTCTATAATTTTATCAGTTTATAAAAGCCACTCATGCACTCAAGTCTATAATTTTATAAGTTTTAATCGACAGTTATAGACAATGCCTTAATGTCGGCTAATGTCTGTGTTATTCTAGATTTCCGTTCTTGTTCACTCAACTTGGAATTCTGAAAAAGTTCCGCCGCCACTTCGCTGTAAGTTTTTAAAGCTTCTGAGTTATATTTAAGCTGAGATCGAACAAGAGCCTCAAACGTGGGTTTGAAATAATCTATTCTGCCGTCATAAAGCTTTGGAAGGTCCTGCCTTAGCGCTGCATTCTGACTAGTAAATTCATCTTTAGCAGCTTCCAGGGCTTTTTTGTTCTGAAATTATACCAAACAAAAAAATTGTTCATTTTCAATTTAACCGAGTAACCTCAGGGTAATTTTATCCCATTGCCGGCATTATTTGACATAATATAGGCATGACCAAATAAATTTAAGGTACTTTCATATGGAAACTTTTTTTTCCCTTAAAAATTAATGTTCAAGATATTGTGATTGAAACTCATACAATTGTGTATTCAATCAAAGGATAAAGAGCAAACAATGAACTGGAGTAGTACATTTCCCTTCATGGTGTATTGTGTTCGGCATGATAACTCAACAATTGCTCGGCCAAGACTCTCCTTGTTACATTTTCTTGGCCTCACCTAATAAACTTGGTAAGAAAAAGCGTAATCAAATATTCTCTATATAAATGTTATACATGCTATGTTTACCAGACTTACAAAGAACCGTTTTTCCTTTTAATTCCACATCACTTGATCAGATTGGTTATGTTTGGTTGCATACACTTTTTTACCATGGTCACTATTTGTACCTAATTGGTACAGCACTACGATAATAACCTCATCAAAATAAAGGTCTGTTCCTTAAGGTTACCATCATCATATCAACCCTTGATGCTCAGGGTGGGAAAAGTCCAAACCCATGGAACACCTTTTGTATAATGTACTACACCATGAAAAGATGAAAAGTCAAGAATTAAGTGGTAGTGTAGTGCACTGAATGTTGGCCACTCACACCAGAGGTTGCAGGTTCGATCCAATGATCAACCAGATGTCTCTCAATAAAAAAAACAACATTCTGTGCTGGTTCTACCCAGGAAGCGGACTCGAGAGCAGTTTATATGAGTTCTGATCTTTCTTCAAGCTATAATAAATTAGAATAAACTAACCACCCAGTTACAAAACAGATGTTCCCAAAGTTTCTTTATTAGACATTTACTGTTGCCTTCTGGTGATGAGGGCAGTGTCTTATATAACCCCAATGTGATGCTCTCTGTTATAAACAGTGAACTTGAACAGTTACTTATGTTGTAGGGATTTGTACATGACATTCCACCTTCATAAGCTAATTATACCTGCCTAATAGGTTTAAAAGTTGACATTCAAGTGCAGAGTTACAACCCAGAAATGGTTCTGCATTCTACCCTGGCAGAGACCTTAGGGGTTTTGCTGCTGTCTTTTTAAATTTCATCATAGCTTAGAACCTGTACATATTAATGTGTTTAAACAGTGTTTGTTACATAATATAATACATTTTAAGAAAGTGTAAATATGACTTCTACAATTGCCATATAAACGTACAGTGTCCAACTTGACGACATTTTGTCCTGTCCTGTCCCGGTCTTGATACTTGTTGTACTTGGACTGTGTTCTGCTATATTCTTGTAAACTCTGTTCACGTTTCTTGATACCTGTCTGAACACTTGGGAACACACTGCTTAATCTGCAATGGAAATAACTTACTTAATGGAGATAACTTACTTAACATAATCGCAGCTGAAGTTATCAGTACAAATTTGCAGCTTTTTTTTTTAATTCTGGAACAGTTTTGAATATCAGTTTTAACACAGAATAAAGTTGAGTAGAACAACCTTCCTCAGATCGGACTTTACACTTTAGGTGTGACCTGCCTCCACCAATAAAATTGGATAAGACATATCTTTTCTCTTATGCACTGCAAATGGTATTAAACTCCATTTAAAAAAAACCAGAAAACAAAAAAACCTACAAAATGAGAGTTTAGTGATCTCTAGGCAGCATCTTGGACCACTCGGCAGATGTTTGTTTGAAATATTTCATTTTTTTATGATACAGAGGTCTAACAAACAACTTATTAACCTAACTGCTGTTTTCTGGGATCCTTGAAGGTTAACCAGACCTTGTGAACACCATCTCCACAAGAAACTGTTAACTTTCCCACTTATATCTGCAATAAGAGATGAATGATAATGAGATGCAATGTAGCATATATCACTTATCATGTAGACTGTGGCCTCTATATATTAATATTGTCTCTAATAAACAAACCAGGGGGAATTATATATTGGAATGGGAGGTATTTGTAAGGAACAACACGGTATTAAAGAAAAGGTGTATTGTGTTTTTCATAGTAAGGGACACAAGTCAAAATGATTTATAAATAAATAGTAAGTTATTTTTTATCTCCCTTTCAACTGTATCTCTTCATTACATTGTTCTAATCATTTGTGAACAAAAGTATGGAATTTTCAACGAATTCTACAACCTTCCTATCTGATCATGGTGTTGTATCCTGATAATAAGAAAATCTATAAAAATAGCATATTGTGGATACGGCATCTCACCCAGGGGTAAAAAAATGTGTAAAGAATAGAGCTTTGTTATGTTCTTTACATGTGACTTTGAAGAGTTTCATTCAAGTATCTCAGCACATGGGTTTGATTTCCTTAAAATACCTTGTTATAGATTTATTTATTTTCTCACCTACATAAATATGGGAAACAGTACCATAAAACTATTTTTTTATGCCAGAATAATGTGTCATTTAATATGACTGTTAATATGAAAGTCTTTTACCCATGTAAGACAGGTCGAAATGGATTACTAGAATAAAAATTCTTCATTGGTATTAAGATGAGAATATGATATTCAAATAAAAAGTTTCACTGCTTTTATTACAAATATATAGAATATTTCATAATATTAGTTTAAACTTAATTATTTTGCTTCACTTTTGAAACAAGTTATGACAACTTATATAAGTCATGCTCAAAGTCTTCCTTGGTAGAACCAGTACTTAACATATACAGAAAAAGTGTCTCACTTAAGGAAACATCATAATGTGGGTAAAAGGATCAAATCCTTTACCCTCCGATCATGGATCTGATGCACTACCACTGGACCATGCGGCTCCACATCCTCGGCCATGACTATGTGTAGTGTCCTTGAGTAAGACACTTTTCTGCATATGCTTAATCTGGTTCGAACCAGGAAGACTTTGAGTGTGATTTGCCTAAGTTGTAAGAACTTGTTTCACAATCGAAGTAAAATAAATAAGTTTAAACTTATGGGCATAAAGTTAAGATAAGGATAGTCAAGCCTGAGGTTTCACTGTTTTTATTGCAAATGTACAGAATATTTTGTGGGTATTAGGTTGAGATAAGAATATTACAAGCAGAGGTTTCACTGTTTATCATTAGAACGAAGGATCCACTAACATTCCTATCACAACAGAGATTCTAACAATTGGAGTCACATTAACTAAACAAACACTCAATCATGACCGCTTCTTTTTCTTGCATACAAATTAAATATGTTGCAATATCATCTTCTGAGCTCATGGTCAAGGATACAACATATGGCAGTGGTGGGGGAATCAACCCACAGCCACTGGATTCTTGGACTCTACCACTTGCTGATGTGTTATTTTTACTCAACTGAACAATGGGTACTCAACAAACACGATATGTATTCATATACAAATTTATAACAACTCACTTTTTCATTGGGTCTACCAGTGTTTTTTGGATATTTGAATTCTGAAATAAAAATTGAAACATGCATAGGTATCAACTAAATTGACTATGGGCTCAGACCAATGATCTTAGCAATGTGAGATAAGTGTGGTCTTAAGATGTTGTTTTAGACCACTTGTATTAAATCATTCAGTTCTTTCAAAGCAACATCAGCTTGTGACATTATTTTAGCACTGCTTTGGCTTCAACTACCTTTTTTAAAACACATAATGATAACATTTACAAAAATTGCATTTCTATATAAAATTTGTCAAACACAATATCAGAAGAAGTTGCTGAATTGAAAGTCATTACTTTACTGACAATAAATATAAGAACGGTTAACTTTAAAGTTATATTTTAAAAATGGGGTGATAGTGCAGTGGAGAGATTGTGGGTTTGATCCCGAGCTGGACCCGATGACATCTCAAAAACATCTCAGTCCTGGTCCCACCCAGGAAACACCATGAAGAGCAGTTCATGTAAGTTTACTCCGCAATTGTGCTGAAACAAAATAGTATTTTTATATAAACAAATATTTTAATGACGACTTATAAAAACTAATTTATATTCGACCGACTGCGAAAAAAGCTCAGTACTTCTGTGAATCACTCTAGATTTGTTTTCCTGCGTAGAACCAATACTGGGTGTGTGTGTTGTTTCAACAGACTGATAGGACATGTGCTCATACTCACACCCTCTGGCATGGTAGGCCATCACCCTTGTCTTTATTGAACTAATAGTAGGTTGATAGATATGCTATTATTAATAATTAAACATAATTGATATAAGTATTGTTACATATTTAACTTTTGTTAATGGGGTTTAATCTCAATCTGAGTAGAACCACCATCCTTCCATATGTAACTGGCAAACTTTCTCACATGAAGTTTTTGGCGCAAGCCTGAATTGAACCTACGACATAAGCGGTAAGAGATCTTGAGACAGTACCTTAGACTACTCGGCCACAGAGACACCCTATCTAACTATGAACTGGGAAGAGTTTTGGATATCTTTAAAGCAAATTCTAATCTAAAATGAAAGTTGACACGTACACCAAGAAAGCTGGTTATACAATACACGCTTTTTACCTGCTCTAGTCTGTGTTTATCAAGTTCATTAAGAGACTGGTCCCATGTTTCTATATTACTATGGAACTGATCCTCAGCCTGACACAGTCCACTGCTGGCAAGGTCCTGCACTATCTTATGTTCAGCTTTTGATAAGGCTGCAACAAGAGTTACATTGCATTAGTTTATGACTTATATTATTTTATATTGATTGTGAAAACAAGTTCTTATACTGACATTGTGATGCGACTCATACATGGGAAGTACATTTGTATATAAAACTGTGCGAATCATGTTTCATGAATGTTCATTTTTAGCTTTGGGCAGATTTTACAACATAAACAGCCTTTGTGGTATATATCACAACAGATTATGATGTCATAAACATTGTGATTCAGCACGGGAGCATGACTTTTGAAGTTCTGTTACCATCAATACAAATTACAACATTTTTTGTTACTGTTACAAACATGCTATAAAGTCGAGTTGAATTACTGTGCTAACAATATAAGAAATGAGCTATATTTGTTGAATGTTTGTGAGATACTATTTGTGTGAAGGATTGTTTGCATAAACTAATACTACATGTAACAAATAACAAGAGTTGTCAGAAGACAACAAAGCTCGCTTATGGGATAAAACTCACCACCCATGCAAAGATTGAGATTGGAGGCAAACACCAAAACTTAAACGCAAAAGTTTAACCTGGTAGTCTACAGATGACACCAACGAAGAGGAGCTTAAAATACAAATTACATTTGTTTTATACTGAAAAAATATACTGATTATGAGTAATCTTAAACCTTGGGGGAATTACGCTGGAATCCGTTTCTTGGGTAGAACCAGTAGTGGATGTTCTTTTTTGAGAAGTCATCAAGTTTAGCATGGGATGAAGCCTGTGACCTTTAACATGAGCTGCCAACACTTACCAACTCAATTACTGCCCAAATAATATTTACTTTCATCCTAGGTAAATATAAAACTATGAAGAAATTTTGCTTATTACCATAAGGTTCATCTAAAAAGTTGGAGAGTTATACATACCATTGCCAGCATCAACATAGCGCTTTCCATCTTTGTACAATTTCTTTGTTGTTTCATCAAGTCTGAAAAGAATTTAAAAAAAAACAATGTATCCTCTGTTTCACTTTTATTTTCATGGAGTTAACTGGGAGGAATGGCTAAGAATAAATCAGCATAAAACCTAAAGGCTATGTCATTCCGCATATAACTGGCAAACATTCTTTTGAACCAAGTTGGGCTCTAGCTCATGACCTTAGCCGTGAGAGACAGTAGAGAGAAACCTCCACACGACTTTAGTGCCAATTAGAATTATAAAACCTATGGTTGAAATTAGTGTTGTTCTGATTAATTGCCAAATTGTTATCCAATGCAACTGGCATGATTATCAACAATGGAATTATTTTCTTATATGAATTATATTAATTATTGTGAAATAGTTTGCATTCTTCCTTATAACTAAATTCAACCCTGATTGAACAAAACTTAAGTCAGGTAGCTAATCAAAATCACCAAGGCCAACTTACCAATATGACCGACAAAGACAAAAGACTCTTTCCCTTTCAAGAAAAAAATATGAAGTTCCGATTCCTGGGAACATTTCCAGTTATAAAAAATGTATATAGATAACCTATTGTAAGTAATCATGGCTTTAACTGTTAATTGATCATCTGAAATGTCTGTTTAATCAATTTAGAATTTCAACATCAATTCCCAACACTAGCTGAAATATCAGTATTCGAACCCAATAACCATGAAAAGTTGATATTGTCTGCAATATAACATACTCCTCTATTTTCTTCACTTCTCGTTCTAATTCCCGCTCCTCCTGGCGAGATACCACACTCTTCTTTGGACCTGTATGTCTGCTGAATGGATTCCTACAAATTAAATAAAGTATATTGATTGTAATGCATATATATACTAAAACTGCGTGTAGTATTCCAACTTAAAGGCTTACAGCTACTGCACAGCAGTAGGGCTGAATATCGCCTATCAAAACAGTGTTACAACAAAGCAGACCTGTATGAGCTAAATTTCAGAAAACTAGTGTAACAAATAATGCAAAATATTGTTATTCTTATTCGGTGTACAACACTCTTTCATAAATGAAGATTTTGTGCTGACACCATAAATTGATTAAAAATTGTTAGTTGCTTAGTGAAAAACTAGAAAAACAGAACAATTAAACCAATCTCTCTTCATAAAAATAATAATTAAGCAAACCAAGGACCAAACTCCTTGAGTGAACCAACTGGCAGTTCACGTACAGCGGAAACTTTCAATATGTATATCCAAAACTGCTACTAACTTGGTCACTCCTTCGCGTATATACTGATTCTAACTGCATCAATTTCAGAAGGGTGGTCGTAAATACACAAGACGTCCAGCAGCCAGCCGGTCAATATGCATATTTTAAAAAACTTGTTTTCGGTCGAAAGAGGATTTGAAATAATTAATTTCATAGTTTGATATATTAGAATACGCACCAGCTCATGATGCCATTGTATTTAGCCCTGAAATTCACTGTTGTGGGAGTAAAAACTTGTTTGTTTGTGTTAATTTCCTGGATTGCTTGTTTACTTTTATACATTACAAAAACAGAATATGTTCTAATAGTTTTTACTCTTGTAACTATACTTGTTTAAATTTTATAATCTACTAGAAATATTTGAAATGAATAAAAGCTATCTTAGTTAATGAATAAAATGTGTAAGTAAACGGTCACGGTGTATATAATCTATTATAAAGAACAATTCTCTCTTGTAACACCTAATCGAATACATTCAGGCACGTTTAAAAATCGGCAGCTATTCTCGGTGATACTAAACCTTTGCCGGCAACATTCCGGCTGTAGGAAAAGGGGGCAAATGTGCCACTTAATATAGACGAGACATAAAGCTGCAGGTGATGTATTTCATTTGATTGGTTAATGCTCTGATATTATTAAATGTGAGTATATAAAACAAAATTAAATGGTCCACTACATCTCGATTTAATTTCTGTAATGGTCAAAGGGAGACTAGACCGATTGGAATTGATTATTTCCCTTAGAACGTAACACTTAGTCTTGTTACCTGTCCAACTTCATTTCGGGAACCAGACTATGCCGGAAGTGGCTGAGAATGTGCGATTTGAATTGCGCGCTGAAACAATCAGTCAAATAGTTTGAATAACAATATATTGTCTTTATTTTGGCGATATTTATTTATAATTCGGCGTTTTTCAGTTCTTAGATGGCTGCCTCCATTCTTTCTGAAATCGGCGATCGACACTATCAAATATGGATCATTTTAAGCAGGTATAAATCTTGACATTTTTACGATTCATACAAGAATTTTGTATGCATGTGTATGCTGTAGTGGTTGATAGTAAAGTGAGTACACTTACTGTACAAAGTTGATAAATGTCCTAAGTACTATATCTTCTGTCTCCAATGTGCCTATCCAGTGAAGTTTAAAACCAAACACATGATAGAATCCAACTATTAATAACTCTTAACACAATGAATTTATTTGAAATCTAAAAAAACAGTGTGGTTTCTCTAACATTTTACACAGGAGCTTTGGGGAGTGGATAATAACGTTTGATGGGGTAGGGGGTCCTCTTGCATATGCTCCTTCCCAAGCTCCTGTGACTTTTTAGCGAAAAATATAATTTAATATTAAATTAAAACTTAACATGGTGGAAGAAGAAGAAGACCATGTTGACATGGAGTGGGGTATCTCAACGGAATGGGAACCGTCACATTACAAAAAACGCAGAAAGAAACAAAACATCTTATAAAAAAAATAGAGAACAAAAATGTTTCTGTTCAAATATCTTGGACACAAGGTCATGCTGATACGTTCTAGGAAATGAAATTGTACTTAATATGTGATGCGTTCAAATGTCCTCAACATAAATAAATATTCAAACATCAATTAAATTAAATCAAGTACAGTGAATGTGCCAATAGCGGATCACTAGTGAAACAATCGCTGCATACACTTATCTAAACGCATAAACTATTTTAGAAAATATGTTAACTGAAAGAAAAATATTCCTTCTGAACACACCAGCCAACTTTTCCTTGAACTAGTTCACCATTACATTGGTATGAACATTTTACAAGAGGCTGTGTAAGCACCAATAACGGATCAACTTCGCCATTATCATATCACGTGATATAAGCACTTTCTCCTTCCTCGGGGAATATCTTAAAACATCACATTAACTTGTCCATGGGCCCTGACAGACAGTTACAATTCATATGAGGTTGTGCCGTTCTTAAAAAAAGGTTTGCCATGCTCCTACCAACTCACTCACAATTGTGACTTTCATGATTTCTGCCCATTTTTATTTGAAAAATCAAATTTTGGCTGGTGAAAAAAATAGCTAGCTTCTATACTGGGTCGGAGCACAGCAAACAAATATTTTTTTAGAATCAGCTGAGTGAGGTAAACATAAATTTATGAGAGCACCTTGTAGTCTTAAAGTTCATTGGTAAAACTGAAGGAAAATTAGTTTCTTTAATCATTCTGCAAGATCAAAGAAATACAGCTCATATTCAATAAAAACAAAATGGAAACTATCATGGGGCAAAAATGAATTCAAATTGCTAGGCATTACATTTAGCACTGATTTAGATAGAATGATAAAACTAAATTTTAAGGAAAAAACTGAAAAAATCAAAAAATCATTGCAATACTGGAACAGAAGGTTTCTTACACCAATTGGGAAAATCACAGTCATTAAAAGCTTATTATTACCATCCTTAAACCATATTTTTATTTCTCTCCCAAACCCGCCAGACACCTATATTAAACAAATTAATGACATGTTTTATACGTTCATATGGAAAGGATCCCCAAAGATAAAAAATGTAGTTGTCACAAAATATTATTCAGAAGGAGGATTAAAAATGATTAATTTAAAAGCTTTCATAGCAAGCCTAAAAAATACTTGGATAAGGCGACTTATAAATTCAGATGGAATGTGGCAATATTTAACAAATTCTTTTCTTGATATAGATAAAATATTATCTTGTGGAAAACATCATGCAGGCATATATGAATTTATTAGATTCTAACAAAGTTGATACATATGAAAAATTCCTCAAGATGCCAATTTTTTACAATCAGAATCTATTAATTGGAAAGCAAAGTTTTTTCCTTAAAAGTTGGT
Source organism: Panopea generosa (assembly GCA_029582155.1). Lineage (NCBI taxonomy): Eukaryota > Metazoa > Mollusca > Bivalvia > Adapedonta > Hiatellidae > Panopea > Panopea generosa. The sequence goes on along the minus strand of CM055908.1, from coordinate 54,901,435 downwards.
ATAACAAAGGAGTCCGATATATAAATGATATTATTAATGAAAATGGACATTTATTAACTAAGGAAGAGTTTGAACAAAATACAAACCTTAAAATTAACTATTTGCATTTTCATGGAATATTGCAATCAATAAAAACATTTAAAAAATTAAATGGATTTGAACATGATAATACAAAAGAACCAGCTCCTTTTATTCCATCTCATATCTACCCAGTGTTACAGAATAAGTCGGGAACTAAACCAATTTACGACATTCTGAATAAAAACAATGACAGACCAGCTGGTCAAAGTCGATGGGATGAAATATATAACATAAATGAAAATGACTGGAAAATATACTACAATATTCCTTTCCAAATAACTAAAGATACTCAGCTTCAATGGTTGCAATATAGACTTCTACACAGGATCCTCCCAACAAATAGATACTTAACTTTAATCAATATCAAATCTGATGAAAAATGTACTTTCTGTCATATACACACAGAAACACTGCAACATTTGTTTTGGCAATGTAATCATATAAGAGCATTGTTTTCAGATATAAGTAAATATCTTGAGCAAAGACATGTCCAATTTTGCTTTAATGAAATCAAATTAATTTTTGGAAATAAATCAAACAGCCAAAATGCATTAGCAGAAAATATCCTACTACTTGCCATTAAGAGATATATTTACTCAAGCAGATGTCTGAATAACAAAATTTCATTTCATGGGCTAATAGGAAATATGAGAGCATTAAAATGTACATATAATCTATGTTTAAAACAAATGTGCAACCTCACATGGCAAAATCCCCCCCCCCCCCCCCCCCCAACTACATTTTTTTCTACACCCCGTCATTTAAAATATTGATATATTGCCTAAATAGACAGAAAAAAATATTTTGATGTTTTTTTTCAATAATGTCACATTATAGAAGAAATACTATATACATATTAAGAATGAATGGTTGAATGAGAGAGCAACTAAAATAATAATTATATACTACTTCATAATTGCTTGCTTTTTGTACGGTGTGAAGGAGGATGGTCCTCCCCGACCTCCTTACACCTATGATGGGGAGAATAAACGGACCATCAAATGGTGGTTCAAAAAAACAAAACAAAAAAAAACTCACAATTGTGACTTTCATGATTTCTGCCCATTTTTATTTGAAAAATCAAATTTTGGCTGGTGAAAAAAATAACTAGCTTCTATACTGGGTCGGAGCACAGCAAACAAATATTTTTTTAGAATCAGCTGAGTGAGGTAAACATAAATTTATGAGAGCACCTTGTAGTCTTAAAGTTCATTGGTAAAACTGAAGGAAAATTAGTTTCTTTAATCATTCTGCAAGTTAAAACAACACTATTTTTCAGTTTGATTATTATCTTTATTGTCGGACCAAATAGGGTAATCAAACCATGAATTGCACAGACAGTTTAGAACTATTTTAGCTATACCAGCCTGGATAAGTGTGAATGAAAAGTTTGAAAAGATTTCGTATCATATAGACAAGGAAATAATTCTTCACCACTGTTTCATTGTGCATTTTCTGTGCACGTAAAATTTCAAGCAAACATTGGAATACTACATGTATAGTACATAAGAATTAAGTTTGGTAGATAGAGGCAAAATCAATAAATACTCCAGAAATATTTAAACATTTCTGCACACACCATTTCAATGCCTACATATAAATTGCTAAATCAGTTAATAAATGTTATGTTTATTATGGTAACAAAATGAAAGAAATTTATTTCAGATAATTTTAATGATCAGTCACATAACAAACTAAAGAAACCCACAAATGTAACCAATTAAATATGAATATATTTTCATAACTAGCAGGGCCTACCCAGAGTGAAAAAAACTTTGCGCCAACACATTCGCCAAATGAGAAAAATTGGAGCAAAATTTAAGATAATGGAGCCAAATTTGGAGCCAATGGCTCCAAGATTAAAATGTAGACTAGTCATTAATTTCCGATATATTTTCCTTGTTAAAGTTGTAAATCATTGAAAACTATTTTCATGTTGTATAATGTAGTAATGTATTCATTTATTTAAAATGATATGACGATTTTGGTTTCTAATATATATCCAGTCATATCATTTCAAAGAAATGGTTAACTACATTACTACAAATCAAATATGTAATGTGTAAGAATGAAACAACAACACAGATATTCTTTAAAATTTGTTTTTCCCTTTAGTTTGGCTGCAACATACACATGAACCATGGCTGCTGTAACCCCGGCTTCACTTTTGGATAACGCAGCTTGGCGGGCTGTGTCCATCTCTGTTTGATGCCTTGAAGCAGTCACTGCCAATGAATGCTCTGAAAACATAAAAACAATGTGATGAATCTAAAATAAATACTTTTATTTATAAGACGGTGCAACCAGTAGTGAGTGTTAGAATATTTTGTCTGAATACAAACTTCACAAAACATTGATTTTAATTATGGATCATATTTCAACCATGAATTGCCAACTTTCCAAGTCTCTTTAAAATTGTGAGTTGATGGTGAATCAGTAGCATGAAAAAATTTTGAAATTTTTGATGAGGGCGTTTGACACGATTTTAATGTACGTTTTGAAGCCATTTTTGACATTGGCATTCGATCAAAATATGATTAAGTTTATGTACTAAAACGCATTTAATTGACGAAAACAAATTATTATGTGTAAATAAGAAATTAAACCAAATTCTATTTAATACATGGACACAAGTTCTAAAAATAAAAATTAATTACTTATGATCTCTCTATCAAGCCATTGCAGCACGGTCGCCGACATTGTTTGCCACTGAAAGTGTGTCAAACATCCCCTAATCAGCACTCAAAACATTGTTTTACACAATTAAAGCACATCACACAAGTCGGTACATCAGTGATCATTAATTGATCCATTCTACTGGTAATTATCTTCTCAGATGTCATAAAGTTTGCCAAACAAACATATTATAATTCCAGGGTTTAGTCAAGCTTCACTGCATTTCAAAACAAAATTGTCTGGTTATCGATAAATCAGACGGGTATCCATGGAAATACACACTACATAGAGTGAAATGTAAAACGGACCAGTCTGCACCGCATGAACGATTTAATACCGCTTGCGGCTTTGAAGACGCCAATCACTTTCGCCAAACAGAGAAAACATGAGCCAATTTGATATTTTTGTCGCAATTGGCGCCTTTGGCGACCAACAGCGTGAGCCCTGACTAGACAAACTAATACTCAATTTTGAACCACACCACTAACGGGCTATCTGTGTTATATTGTCGTTCTAAATTGATATTCTCTCACACTACTAAAACTAAATATGAAATTCATGATTACAAATGATATAATACTATGATGTTCAGCGAGGTTCTGGGACTAAAATATTAGTCCATTGAAAAGAAAAAATGATGGCATCATTTGCCCTGATGCAATTCTATAAAACATTACAGTTAAACGCTGTATCCCAAGCAGTGATGTGGACAGGGAATGATTCCTGCTTGGACCTATGACCTTTGCCGAGTTTCTGCCCAGGTTAAAGCCCGTTTCATCGGTATTCCAGATTCTGTTTGGTTTATCAAGTAAATCGTTTGTTCCGAATGTGTTGTACCAACTATCTGTCACCTCTTTTGTGACCTGTGATCTTCTCAGATCCAAAGGGGTCTCTGGTTACGTTGATATGATACAAGCGTTTCTAATTTTAAAAGCTTCATACCAGCTACGCCCAGGTCTACCGTCTTTAAAGGATGTCTATCGGTATTCTCTCTTTACAATGACTTTTTACTAAATCCAGGGCTTGAATTTAAGCACTCGCCACTGGCAAAATGCGAGCTGTATTTTGAAAATGCGAGTTGAAATTATTTAAGCTGGCATTTTTTTGCGAGTGGATTTCAAGTTGAGAAAATTACTTATTATATTCATTTTATTGATTTTTGAAAATAAAGTATTATCCTGGTAAAAATAACGAGTTCTTGTCAATTTTTGCTTCTCGCGCCAAATTACCCCCTAGCAGCACGATGTGTGTGTATAAGTTTTTATTTACCATCGCGCTTTGAACAAGTCATTTTGGCGAGCAGGATAGGATGATTATTGAAGCACGATTGTCAATTCCATGTATTAAATATTTAACATGGGAAGACTGCGTCCAATTGTTTTTGATCTCGAGTTCATTCTGCAAAAATGAAGTAAAGTTAAAACCCGTCAACAACATAATGAGTAGACTGTGTCTAGTTTGATCGATCGCGCACTCACTTTATAAAATAAAAGTAAAGTTGAAACCCGTCAACAACATAATGAGTAGACTGTGTCTAGTTTGATCGATCGCGCACTCACTCTATAAAATAAAAGTAAAGTTGAAACCCGTCAAATTTATTGTTTACATATTTTGTCAACTGTTAAAATGGCTGATAAAATAACATCTTTTTCTCCATTTAACCGGCGATTGAAAGTGAGTCCCAACAAGAAAAAAGAGAAGTAATCCTTCCGTTAATACTGTAATGAAATGGAAGCGACAGCTCAATATCACACCGGGCTATAAACTTGACGATGACAAAATGGTGTGTCAGTTGTAGAAACCACGCGATCGACAGATCATCCATAATAATTAAACTATAATACTATGATATCACAACATTTACACATGTTAAACAATCGTCCTTGGCTAGATCTAGATATAATTTTAAAACGAACGGCCATTGGCTATATTAATTCTATAAATAGAAATGTGTGTACGTCTCAATCTCAGTCTCTGTACACTTGTTATTGTTGAATCCACAATTCATATTTTTGGTTAGTTAAAAATGTTTATTTATGATATATCATTGTATGCATTTATATATGGTAGTATAATAAATAACAGACAATTTTATTTTTTAAATACTGCTTTGAAATTGAAATACCTTAACATAATTTTATATAATAACCTTGATACCATTGTCTATAAAATAAATACAAGCTAATAATGCATATTAAATAAAACGCGGGCTTTGAAACAATGTTGGGTTTATTTAGACATTTAGAACTACAAGTTTCTGCGAAAATTGGTTTGGCTAGTTGGTTTCAAATTTGGCCAGTTGAAATTTTAGGCACTGGCCAAAAATGCCAGTGCACAAAAAGTTAAATTCTAGCCCTGAAATCTAAAAACTCACAGACCTGTACCCCGCATTGCCATTTCACTGAGCCACATCGCCATTGGCTCCGCTTCTTTCTCTGTAAATATGGTTAAAGGGCCTTTCATTTTGTACAAATAAACTCACTCGACCATCTACGGTAAAGAAGGCCATAGGAAATGTCATTAAAAGGTCAATATTTTTTTGAATCTTATAGCTTCCAACGTAATAGAAAAAAGATATGTTTTTCAGAGTTTAGTATGCACCCCCAACCCTCTCAACGAAAACACTACTGCAGTACATCAAATTCCATTCAATTTTCATTACTTGTAAACATGAAGACAGACGTACGGACGAACAATCGGGCATATTGTAATAACATTCAAAGAAGTATTTGTTTGACTGCTCCTCATAAGATGAATATCAAAATAACCGAAGTTTACAATGCCATTTAATTGATAACACGGTTTTTGAAATGTTCCCTCAAAAATGTCCCGCATCCAAAATGTGATCCGCTAATGGTACTGAGACGCGTCTGTATTGATCCCTCGGTAATCTCGTGTCAAGATTTTTTAATAAACAAAATCAAGTGATATGCCATTTGTTGTTGTTGTGACATCAAATAAAACTCAAAAGTATGTACATACCTGGTTCCGTTATAGAGATATGCAGCGAACAAATCTACTTTCGGTTTAATACGAGGCAAAATCTCCAGTGTCAATGGAATGGGTGACAAAGCGTTTCCGCAATCATTGTCATATTGTACGGATATTTATATTCTCGTTTTGTTTATCTGAAGTTTGAAAGGTAATGTGAATGACAGTTATATTTATACCCCCGACAAACGAAGTTTTGAGGGGGTATATTGGAGTCACCCTGTGGTCGGTCTGTCGGTCGGTTTGTCCGTTGCAATTTTCCTTGTCCGGAGCATCACTTGAAAAGTACTGGATGGAATTTCATCAAACATCATACAATGGTAGAATATAATGAGAGGAAGTGCAGTGTACAAGAAACATAACTCTATTCTTGCTAATTACAGAGTTATTGCCCTTTGATATTTTTTCTTGTCCGGAGCATAACTTGAAAAGTACCGGATGGAATTTCATCAAGCTTCATACAATGGTAGAATATAATGAGAGGAAGTGCAGTGTACAGGAAACATAACTCTATTCTTGCTAATTACAGAGTTATTGTCCTTTGATATATTTCCCTTGTCCGGAGCATTACTTTTAAAGTACTGGATGGAATTTCATCAAACTTCATACAATGGTAGAATATAATGACAGGAAGTGCAGTGTACAAGAAACATAACTCTATTCTTGCTAATAACAGAGTTATTGCCTTTTGATATATTTCCCTTGTCTGGAGCATTTCTTTTAAAGTACTGTATGAAATTTCATCAAACTTCATACAATGGTAGAATATAATGAGAGGAAGTGCAGTGTGCAAGAAACATAACTCTATTCTTGCTAATTACAGAGTTATTGCCCTTTGATAAAAAATTTGTTTCTTGTCAAACTGTTTCTTGTCAAACTTTTGTCCGAACAACGACTTGTTTTTGTCTGGAGCATAACTTTAAAACTATTGGATATAATTTAATAAAACTTCATACAATGGTAAACCATTTTCTGTCATGGCGGCGTTCGGGGGTATTCATCACCTTCAGTGATAGCTCTAGTTTTAATTGATTGTCATAGAAGTTTTGACGAAAATTTACAAGTAAACCTTTTTTGATCCGTTATTGGTACTGATCCGCTATTGGCACATTCACTGTTAATGAAGTAATAAGAAATGGGCAAGAAAAAAATGCAAGGACATTGTTAGAGCTATTATTTTGACTGGTAATAAATCTTCCCTGAGGTCCTCAACATAAATAAAAATTCAAATATCAATTTCACCGAATAAATTAATGAAGTAATAAGAAACGGGCAAGAAAAAAATGCATGTACATAGTTAGAGCTATTATTTTGATTGATAATATATCTTCCCCGAGGTCCTCAAAATAAAAATTCAAACATCAATTTCAATAAACAGGTAAATGAAGTAATAAGAAACAGGCAAGAAAAAAATGCATGGACATTGTTTGAGCTATTATTTTGATTGATAATAAATCTTCCCTGAGGTCCTCAACATAAATAAAAATTCAAACATCAATTTCAACAAACAAGTTAATGAAGTAATAAGAAATGAGCAAGAAAAAAATGCATGGGCATTGTTAGTGCTATTATTTGGTTGGTAATAAATTTATTAAAAAATAGTATATTGTAATATTTTTGTCTCTCTGAAAGGTGATTATTAATCATTTTGTATCTCATGTACACCATATCTCTTGTATACATGTAGAAGTCAGACTCACATGATGTGTATTGTATATTTCCTGTAATAATTGTGTATATTATTTAACTTGTGCATTTATAACCTGGGCACATCATGCATCCACACTTTGTGAATATTGAACTATTTCATGGTCAAGTGGTTTTAAGTCAGAATTGGTTCTTTGCTTGTGACTTGGCTTAGATAAACTTCATAGATAGGAAAGGGTACCATATGATAAATGTAATATGTGTATTGAAATTGACATGTGCTTTTAGTCCAGGTGTAAAATCAAAAAGGAAGCACATGGCTGTTTAATGAGGTATTTAAATGGTGTACATTATTTTGTTTTTACTTTTTTTAATATTTTATCTATCTTATTAGTATAACATTCAAATTTATATATGTTGTGTACTGAGCAAAAAAAAAGAAGCTTTATTTTCCTTGGCATGTTTTTTTTTTTCAAAATAGAATGTAGCATTCAGGGTTTTCAATAAGACTCAAAAGTGGAGAAATATTTGACCCCTGACCCCAAAATCTGGAGAGTCAAAAATGAAATCCTGAGAGTCCATATATGAACGGATGGTTTTATGCGTTAAATTGCAAAACATCTCCAGATTTTGTGTCCATTTAAGTTATTAATTTTTAATAAAGTGAAGAGCCATTAATGTAACCTTGGCATCATTGACGTTATGTTAAAGTTTTATGTTTAGGTCAGCCTTTTATTTGTATCAGCCAGGGCCGATTAGCTCAGTCAGTAGCACGTCTATCAATCCAGGGGTCTTGAGTTCGAATCCAAGTCCAGCCATAATCTCTGCGATGGTTGATATACAACATTCATTATCATTCGTTTTTTACTGCTGATTCAAGTGGGAAAGTTATCAGATACTTGCGGAGATGGGGTGTGCCCGAGTACTGGTTAATCTTACAGGATTCCAGGAAACAGTGGTTAGGTTACTGGCACATAAATGACACTAATTATTCAATTACTATATCTCTGTTTCAGAACAAACTACTTGTGTTATGGTGACTAAACTTCATAAACACATCATTTTATGTTATACAGGGTGTTTCAAAATCATGTGTTTATAATTTGTTTAATTTATGCAATGTGTAAAAACAGAAAACAGCTTTTGAAAGAGGACAGTTTTAAAATTCATTCCGAATTATCTTATCCCTAATACTGGAACAAGTCATCTATGGCCCACAAACAAATCCAAACAAACAATCTATGTATCTACTGATACTGCAACACCCTATCTCGAGGATAATATGCAGACACAAAGTGCACAGATGTACAGGAATTTGAATCTCATTTTAACACAGAAATTCAGTGAGATTTGACTCTCCCAGTACATGGGGCCAATTGCTTTAAATATCCTCCAAACGGTTTGCCTACTTGCACAGTACTTTGCACGACTAAGGCACTGTGGGAGTGCATTTGAAAAAATCTGGACGAAATCCCAACGACAATTGATCCGGGGACCTCTGGGTCATGGAGCAAGAATACTTACCACAAGACCACTGCAGCAAGTTTTCATTGTTCCCTCACACTAGTGTTCACAAGCATGCTAACCACTGGACCACCGCAACAATTTTTCATTGTTCCCTCACACTAGTGTCCATGAGCATGCTAACCACTAGACCACCGCAACAAGTTTTCATTCTTCCCTCACGCTAGTGTCCACAAGCATGCCAACCACTAGACCACTACAACAAGTTTTCATTCTTCCCTCACACTAGTGTCCACAAGCATGCCAACCACTAGACCACAACAAGTTTTTATTCTTCCCTCACACTAGTGTCCACAGGTATGCTAACCGCTAGACCTCCGCAACAAGTTTTCATTCTTCCCTCACACTAGTGTCCAAAGGCTTGCTACCCACTAGACCACTGCAACAAGTTTTCATTGTTCCCTCACACTAGTGTCCAGAAGCATGCTAACCACTAGACCACAACAACAAGTTTTCATTCTTCCCTCACACTAGTGTCCAGTGAAACTCGTCCATGAAAATATATTGTCTCTCTTGAGCAAACAGGCAGTGTGCCAGGTTGAACATGTGTCTCCATAGAAACCTGCCCTGGTTTTGGCCAGCTTTTAAAAACAATCAGCATATGTTATCTCTTTTATGCTTTCATTCTTTTTCTCTTGTTGACAGTTGATTCACCTCAAACTAAATGTCCCCATGAGGGGTTTAGCTACATGTATATCAAAGATAGATAGACAGACATGTTTATATTGTGATGTATATTTTTAGCTCACCTGGACGAATGTCCAAGGAGAGCCTTTGCCATGACCCCGACGGCGACATCGGTGTCGTCTGTAAACACCCAGGTTAAACTTTTGCATTTAAGTTTAATATATCTATGCAACCACTCATTAGATATGAATAAAACTTTGCTTGTGTGTTCAGCTTCATCATTGAAACACATAGGGACAAGAACCATAACTCTGGATTGCATTTTGGCAGAGTTATGGCCCTTTTTGGACTTAATTTTTCAGGGTCAAATTTTTTATAGGTAAGATATCTATGCAACCACTCATTGGATATGAATGAAACTTCACATGTGTGTTCACTCGGGGTTGGATTTTGGCAAAGTTATGGCCCTTTTGGACTTAATTTTTCGTCTGTAGACACCCAGGTTAAACTTTTGGGTTTAAGTGTTGGTGTTTGCCTCCAATCTCAATCTTTGCCTGGGTGGTGAGTTTTATCCCATCGGCAAGCTTTGTTGTCTTCTGACAACTCTTGTTCCATATTTTTCTGAACTTTTGGTACAAATACAAAATTTGGTTTGAAAAATTTTATGTATTTATCACAAACTTTTGGTATCATAAAAATTTGGTTCTGTGCGTGTTATTATACAATTATGGGCTTTTCAGCTGTGCAATATGATGTGCTATGCACCAGAAAAATCAATATTTATGTTTTTCTGGTGCATAGCACATCATATTGCGCATAAATCCATAAATGTTTTATTATATAAAATATAAATAAATGAATTCTGAGCCTTTAGGCCTACTCACTTTTTCATACGAGAAATGACAAAAAGTCACCAAATTAAGATTATATATATTTAATGTAACAACAGTATTTAAATAAAAAAATGTAATAAATTTAGCTTGAAAAATTTATATTAAAAATAAAATTGAAGAGAGCTAGGGATAAATGGTTTTGAGGTAAATACATGTTATGGTTCAGTGTCACTAATTACTTGAAAACTCGTTGGCAAAAAAATGACATGATGCTCAGCAGAGCCTTGCGTAATGCATTTTTGCCAACTCATTTAATAAAATTATTAATAAACGATCGCTTGTGTAAGATCCTCTATTTATTTACCAGTTGAAATTATTACTTCAGGTTAAACAGCAGGCCAAGGAAAATGTCTTCCACATGGTGACAGAAGTTTTGTAGGATGCTGTTGGCGCCGTTCCAGAAACACACTATGCAGTCTCTTCAGAAGTCCATGAGTGGGTAACAAACCAAGACCCTGCAAGCAAACAGCTGACATGCCATCTGATGTCATCTTTGAGGTGAATAACACAAATGGTTTTAATATAAAATCATGTTATAAATCAATGTCACTAATTACTTAAAGGTTTCTAGCATGAAAAGAAAGTTTGGGATTGAGTTGAGGTCAATTGGGATTTTTTCATCATCTTAGAATTTGAGCTTTAAGTGTTGAAGTTATTGCAATTTTGATAAATAGTGATTGATAAGCCTTATTAAGCTGGCTTTCTTAACATTTATTATCAATTTTGCTAATGTTGGAAATCTAACATGTATTGTACCTGTCACTTTAATCAGTAAGTAAGCTCAAGGTAAGCTATTATGATCGCTTGCATTTCATTGGCTCTTCACCAAACTTACATAGTAGTTATATAAACATAATATCTCAGGACAAGGTTTTGAACTGGTCAAATTAGATAATTAAATTCGGAGTTAATGGCCCTTGAAACATAAAAAATTGCACTTTTTGACATTGTGTACACTCTGACACATTCATAAACTGGTCAAATCAGACAGTCAGTGCCCGAGTTATGGTGTGAGCTCTAGCTCTCTCAGTTTTTATTTGATCTTAATCAAATTTACACAGTAGTTACATAACCAAAATATTTCAGACAAGATTTTAATGCCCCCCCCCCCCCACACACACACCCACACAATTTTTTTTAAAGCAAAGCAGTACTTGAAATACTTTGGTTTTACAATGGTCACCAAGCTTTAGATGTTGAACTCATTAAACAATGTTTCCTGAATTTTTGACTGAACCTTTTTATTGAAATAGTTAAGTAGTTATAAATATAGTGTTAATCTGGTGACCCTATACCAAAAGTGTACTTATTTGCTTCGTCCATTTAAGTTTAGCTCATTTCTGTTTCAGATTAGTGTCTAAACTTCATAAAAATATTCATATACTGTTGTATAAACCATCTATATAGATTAGTTACATAAGTTTTCATAGTTTAGGCTTTACAACTGTAGGTTAAATGATCTTTTATTTATATATTGTTTAATAAAAACAAATTTGTTGTAACATATCAAACTGAGATAACCATTGTGTTAAAAACAGTTTACATCACTGACCTTTATCTTCTTAACGGACTCAAAAAAAAAAAAAGACAAGGGTCTACACTGAAGCAGTATGGTTTCCGTTGTTACATTTTTTTCAGTCTATACAGGTTATGGTTTCTTGTTTCAGATGGAAATATCAACCACCATTAACATATATACTGTCACTGTTTACAAAGGTGTCAGTTTTACTGGAATTTTCCTGGAGATGAATGTTGTTGGCATCGTGAGACTGCTATTCAAGCCAGCTGGAAATGATATGTAAGTCTAATACAAGACAAAGAATGATGCAAGGCATCAATGGCGTCGCAAGTTTTTTTTTAAAGAAACAACAATAAGCTTGCTTTGTATTTTTATTTTATGAATTTCTACCAACAGAGAATGACCGTTTAGTGTAAAATGTTATTAAGAGATAAAACAATCATTTTGAAAATGAAAGGCTAGCTTGATCTGAGTAAAATAAATGAGGTGGTGGAAAGCCATAACTATAAAATCGAAAGATAAACGAGTTCTGTCGATTTATCAGAGTAAAAATAGAATTAAGTCGCAACTTCAAGGATTGTGTTATGACACATTTTCTCAAACACGTATAATATGTTGAACACACATTACAAGGCATTTCGGATGCCAGGTTACATACAGAAATATTTGTCGAACAGAGAACTTTTACCTGATCTGGATATGAAAACTGATTGCATCAATGACAAAAGCTGTTGGGTTTCTTCCGTATACATTTTCATAAACATTGTACATGGTTTTGGTCACTTGTGCAATTGATGAAATTTAGATTATTGGATACAAGTAAATCACAGACTAAACCAACATCAAAAATGGTTTCATTGTTGCATGTGAACATTCACTTGTTTACATTTTTTTTACTTGGGGGTGGTAGTCTAATGGATAGTGTTGGCCGCTCACGCCAGAGGTTGCGTGTTCGATCCTCAGCTCGACCCTATGCCTCTCTTAAAACAACACTCAGTACTGGTTCTACCCAGGAAGCTGACTCGAGAGCGGTTTATATAAATTCTGAGATTTCATTGCAGTCGAGCTGTTAGTCACATGTCAATGCAGGAAATTTACTTCTACGTTAAAGTTTTTGCGGTTTTTAGTTTTATCCAAAGTAAGTATGATTTGAATGTGCAACTTTTTCGTGACCAGTTGCTCCACTAGCAACATTTCGGGTAAAACATGTCTATCACCTATAACAGTCCCATTTTTCAATAAAATCACATTCCTGTGACATTGACCACTAACCACATGCATTACCGCAAAATTACATTTCAATTTGCCTACTTTGAATGGCAATTTTGCTATGCTGAAAAAAGGCAAGCAGCGCAATTAACAACATAGTTGTACAGTGCTAACCATTTATAATTCAATAGGCGCAAATATTTCACACCCTTGGTGGGAAATGCCTAAAACTGTCTTTGCTTTCTTTTCTACGCGTCTTCCTGCTAGTGTGTATTGAAGAACCTGCAAGCAAATGTAAACATCATGTGACAAGAACAGCACATTTGATTGGCTGATTAAAATATAGCTGTGTGTTGTGGAACCCATTTATAAACATAACATGATATGATTGGTTGCTTGAAATTATGTGCAAAATTTGTTGTAATCTGGTACCCTGCCCAACTTCATTTCCGAATAAAGTTGGGCAGGGTACCAGACTAAATTTGTTGGGACTAGTTAGTATAATGACTTCAGATATTTGGAAAACAAATATAAAATACTTGCATTGTTCTTTTAGTTTTAAATACACCTACAATATGTAATAAGATCTAACATATGTTTTTACCTGTTATAATGGCGCATAATTTTTGATCTCTTGATTATTCAATTTTCGATCCCTTGAATTGTCTATGGGATGAGTCATTACAAAAAAGTATTCTCCCTTCAAAACAAACAATTAAAAAATTAAGGTTTCCTACATACAACTGAAAATACAAAATATACAGTTAATGTACTTGGAAATTTTCCACCAAACTTATGATACTACATTTTGTTTATCCCAAATTAAAAATTCGTACAAATGCGTCCCCAATACCGTTACGCAACCCCAGTTTCAAATTCTAGAAGAAATCGTACTGGACCCTGCCTCATGATTGGCCCAATGATATACTGAAAAGAAACTACAAGCAAAGATGAAGCATACTCTCCTTAAGCAACTGTTGAATTGTTTGATTGTGTTAAAGGTGATTTAAATACAAGTATAAAGGGAATCGTCTATTGTCCAGGGAGCATAAGGTGGTATGATGGTGTAATGGATACAGTATTAGCCATTCAGGCCAGAGGCTGTGGGTTTGATCCATTACAATTTAAATTAATGATTTTGGTTCATTACAGTCAGACCGCGGCATGGTCTAGTGGTAGTGTCTGCATCGCATGCCGAAGGTCGTGGGTTCAGTCCCTGGCTGGGTCATACCAAAGACTTTAAAAATGGTACTATAAGCTTCCTCGGTTGACGCTCAGCATTTAGAGGAGAGTTCTAGGTCTGGTCGGCCCGGTGTCAGTATAATGTGACTGGGTGGGGTATCATAGCATGTGTCTGCGGCATGATACTCCAGTGTGACAGCGCTTAGAATACTGTTTCAAGTAGACACTGTTGCGATATGACTGAAAAATTGTTGAAAGCGACGCTAAACACCATACAACATCATTACAATCAACATTAATCAAACATTCATCCATTACAATCTACATTAATCCAACTTTCATCCATTTCATATATCAAACATTTTTTCATTACAATCTACATAAATCAAACATTGTTTTATTACAATATATCAAACATTCATCTATGCAAATCTTCATTTATCAAACATTCTTCCATTAAACTCTACTTTATTAAAAAAATTCTACCATCGTAATAAGTACAGTGAACTCGTAACACTCATCATTTATCAAACATTTGTCCATTAACAATCTACATTTATCAAACATTTGTCCATTACAATCTACATTAATCAAACATTTGTCAATTACAATCTACATTAATCAAACATTTGTCCATTACAATCTACATTTATCAAACATTTGTCCATTACAATCTACATTAATCAAACATTTGTCCATTACAATTTACATTAATCAAACATTCGTCCATTACAAATTGCATTTATCAAACATTTGTCCATTACAATCTACATTAATCAAACATTTGTCCATTACAGTCTACATTAATCAAACATTTGTACATTACAATTTACATTAATCAAACATTTGCCCATTACAATTTACATTCATCAAACATTTGTCCATTACAATTTACATTCATCAAACATTGGTCTGTTACAGTCTACATTAAACAAACATTGGTCTGTTACAGTCATCATTAAACAAACATTGGTCTGTTACAGTCTACATTAAACAAACATTGGTCTGTTACAGTCTACATTAAACAAACATTGGTCTGTTACAGTCTACATTAAACAAACATTGGTTCTTAACTATCCACATTAATAAGTTATAGAGGTTTAACTCATCCTAAAGTGCTGTTTTCCAGGGAGTACAAGTACACAGTTGAAACTCGTTATCTCGATATTGGAGGGACTTCCAAAAAACTCGAGATATCCGAATATCAACATAGATTTTGTCTTTATTTTCATCACCTGATAATTGTCGTACGTCAATTGTACTTTTGCTTTCATATTACGGTCAGTGCAGTAGAATAACACTGTCATGATAATGCTAATAGCCAGGTCCTTCTTTGAATTTCTCGGCAGTGTGAGATGTAAGTTGAGGCTGATTGGTTGAATTAAAATGACTATGTTTGCATCATTCTGTCAATCATTAAAACTGACACCTTTGTCGTTGACCGGTAGTTAGTGTTGTATCTTAAACAAACTGTGAAAAATGGCGTAGATTTACACACAGCGTGGAAAATCAAACAATTTATTGTCAACAATAAATATATTGAGACAAACATTCAATTAAAGGTGTTAAATGATCATTCGAGGACTTAAACTGGGATTGAGATATCCGGAATATCGACAAAGACAATATCGAGATAAAAGGAATTTATTTATATAAGCAAAGAAAGAAAAAAGTAAAGCCTGGCAAAAAATATCGACATTACTGTAATATCGACTCAAGTGATATCGAGATAACCAAGTATCGACTGTATCAGGAAAATAACTTGTATTGTATTTTGTTGAACCATTCTTTAATTTTGTTGACAAATACTAAATCATCATAAAGTCATTCATTAGCCAGTATCAGGTTATGCTAAGACATTGATGAATAAAACGGAAAATGTCAATCTGTGTATTAATGAACATCTCATAAAAATGATAAACTAGATGGACGGAATCGACCATTATCTTCGAATGAGACCTTCTTCTTTGTGATTAAAAATAAACCGTCAATCATTTACTGAACAGAAAGTTATAGGTCATGCATATTTCAAAGTGAGCATATCAGGAAAAAGAGCTATAAATGTCTGAATGTTTTGTTTTTTTTAATGGATTAAAAATCATATCATTAGTAAATTAAATCTAAATGGTTTGTTATTTCACTTGCAGAAGGACAGTGATTCTACTCAGATTCATTCTGAGGTCAAACTGGTTATGCCAAATATAACCCTAAATGTGATGAAAATGGTGTTAAACCCCATTAACACTTTACTCCATAGATACGCGTTTTCCTGCACCTATCATAGAAGGCCTTTGAAAACAGTGCAGGAAGAGTTCAGATTGCTCGTAACGAGCACTCTGAACACTTCCTGTTCTGTTTTCCAATCTGTCAGTTAATATAAACATAATTCAACCAATAATTCAAAAGCCTTCTATATTTGAGGTGTCCAAAGGCGTCTATATTAGAGGTGTCCAAAGGCATCTATATGAATTAAAGGGTTAAACAATAATGTTTAGAAATAATTGTCATTGTCATTTGTTTTTACAGTTGAGAGGAACCATATGAAATTAGCTGGACAAATCTGGTATGTCATCTGACATCTACTGGATTCCATGAACAGCCTGAATAAACATCCAAGACATCAGAAGACCACACAAACCAGTAGTTGCAGCATGTGTTCAGACTTTATAGACCATTATGCCATAGTGTTAGTAAAGGACAGTATCACATTTGATAAGCAACCTAAAAGGGAGATGAAAGGACATTTTGCATTTCCCATTTTGCTTGTGATGACATTTAAAACTGTTCATCAAGTGTGTTGCATATAAATTGTTATAAGCTCGACTATTCAAAGAATAGGGGGGCTATTGTACTTGCTCCGGCGTTGGCATAGATTTTACAAGATCATACATGTGGTACCTCACGGTGTGAGACAAAAACTCCATGTTTTTTTTTTAACAATTCACGGTCTCACTAGGTTAAAGTTTCTTACAAAGTAAAATATCTCAATGGATATGAATGAAACTTCACATGTGTGTTCAGCATCATCAATGGAATACACAGACACAAGACCCATAACACATAGTTGCATTTTGGCACAGTTATGGCCCTTTTGGACTTGATTTTTCAGGTTAAAGTATTTTTTTATCAGGTAAGATGTCTATGCAGCTTTTGGACATAGAAAATTTAGTTAAAGTTTTTGACCGGATTAAAGTTTTTCAGCAGATACATATTTCATTAACCTATCATTGGATATGAATGAAACTTCACATGTGTGTTAAGCATCATATAGGAATCTCATAGAGGCGAGAACCATAACTCTTGATTGCCTTTTGGCAGAATTATTGCCCTTTAGTCTTAGAAATTTTGTTACAGTTTCAGGGCCTCCTCTTGCTATTTTTTTCTTTTCGCCACTACTTTCGCCATATTTGAAAAGATGGAGCCAAATTAAAAAAAATGGAGCCAAATTAAGATCCATTTTTGTAGCCAACTAAACTGCGTACCTCGGCCAACATCCTTTAAATCGTTATCAAACAACTCATAAGTTACTGTAACTTACTGCATGTTTTCTTTTACTTGTTTTAGCATTTGAATTAAACAGGTTTTTTATGAATATAATTTTTAATGTATATTGCAATACTATTAAAAATTATTATTATCTTGTGAGTTATTATTGCCTGAAGTGGATAATTAGGGGAAGCAATGATTGGTAGTAAGTTGTTGATTTATATTGCAAATGATTCATTAGTTTAAATGGAGTGCAGTCAAAAACCAAAACGGCCCCAGTCATGTTTCTGTACTTGTTTGATTTTGTCAATGTTTGTGCATTTGTGCACATAAATAACAGCTGTTTGAGCCTTATTTTGTTTTGCTTTTATTTTTTCTATAGCATGCTATTCTCAATTCTCAATTCTATATTCTCAACATTCCACAACATTTTCTAAATAACTTTATTACCCCACCCACTTTGTCACTACAGACTCGCTATAAATATGGTCAATATTAGCATTATAACAACAGAGCATATAGATCAAACAGATCTACTTATTGTAAAACCTTGGTATTGATATCAAACAACCAACAGTCATCGCTAACATTATAAACAAAATTATTACAGACAAAATCTACAGTCATTATTGTTTTTATCTCGGAAGCCGCCATTTTGAAACTAACTATTTGTTGACAAAAAATTGGGGTTACCGAAGAAAGTATAGTTGACAGTGTATTGGCATAAACAATGTTTCTAAACCTGTTTAGCATATTTTAAGACATATTAAATTTCTATATGATTTAAAAATGTAAATATATAAAATAATTAAAAATACGAATATGCCTGTTGTCACTACGCGACCACGTGACTATTTTAAGCATATGCTATTTTTAGCTTAGGGTAATCTTACACATGTGTTGAAATTTATGATGTGTGACAGTGCAATGGCCTGAGGGAGATATCACAGCTGGGTGCTGATTTATCTGTTAATTGTCATGGTTGTTTATTGGGATGAGGGGACAGTTATATGGATTAGCCAAGATAATTTCTACAAATTTGAATATGAGAATTAGCCGTTGATTTCCTTGTCGCAACTACTTTCGCAAAAGAGGAAAATCTTTCGCAAATTAAAAATTTTCTTCGCATTTGGCGACATTGGCGAATCCCAGCGGAGGCCCTGAGTTTTTTTTTAGTAGGTTAAAGTTTGTAGTACAAGAACAAGGCCTTGAGCTTAGATGTTTTACAAATAGGGTCAGTTTGTGATTCTCTCTCAAATTTGAATAAAACCATGACACTAGGGGCAAACTTGGCCTACCCTAAGGAATCAAAATTTTACAGTGTTATATAGCGAAAACTTAAAAATATTTTTCAACCAAAGTTGAAGGCTTGGAGCTAATTTTTTACTTCTTTTTTTTAAGATATAATTAGTGTATGGTCATTTTTTTTTTTTAATGTAACCTGTAATTTTGTCATGCATAGATGGATTTTAATGATACTTGCTACAAATGATCAACATAACATGACTACGTGTCGCGAGTAAGACCCACATCCGTAACTCAAAGGTCAAGGTCGCTATTTGAGTTTGTTTGACAACACTTAGACTTTGTGAGAGATTTCGTGTCCGGCCTGCAACTTTGTCATGCATAGATGGATTTTTATAAATACTTGTTATAAATGATCAACATAGCATGATGACGTGTTGCACTGAAAACCCAAACTCCTACTTCAAAGGTCAAGGTCACAATTTAACTTTGTTTGACAACACTTTCAGTCATTATGGCATTTCTTGTCTGGTCTGTCATTTATGGATAAATTTTAAAAACACTTGGCTCCGTTGATTAACATGACATAATTAAGTGTCGCATGTAAGACCCAGAACCTTTCCTCAAAAATCAAGGTCACACTTTCAATTTGTTTGATATTGTGTGTCTGGTCTGACTTTGCCTTTAACTTGGCTCAATTTATCAAGATGACATGACGACGTATCATAAGTAAGACCTAGACCCATACCTCAAAGGTCGAGGTCACACTTTTAGTATGTATGACAACTCTTTGAACCTGTTTGAGATTTCAAGTCCGTCCTTTAACTTTATCATATATGGATGGATTTCAAAAACACTTGGCTCAATTTATCAACAATTGATCTGTAACTTTGTCTTACATTTAGGGATTTTAAAATAGCTTGACACAAGTGATCAGCATGTCATGATGATGTCAGCAGCAGTTAACTGTTGAAATATCCAGACCATTACATGAGATGTCAAGGTCAAGGTTACACAAAGGTCATGGTCAAGCTTTAATGTAAAAAACATGAAATAGCATGTCTAGTCTGAAACATCAGTCCATTACTCTTTATATTCATGGATACATTGCTACCTATTATAACATAATTATACTGTTATTTTTCAATGACCATTTGGGGGACATGCGACACTTACCAATGACATTTCTTGTTTTAAAGTATAATTAATGTTAGGTTGTTGTTTTTTTAATGTATTTTTTTTTAAAAATTCATTTTCATGTTAAACTGTGCATACTGGTATACGATTAATTTAACTATAGATCTGTTTTCATGAACTGGTACCAATATATTGCCCTATGATGTGAGGTTTGTGCATATATTGTATACTAGTATGTAAAAAAATTAAACAACTTTGAATGTGGAAGGATATCCTGCATTGATAAACTGTATGTGTTGGTACAAGACTTTAGATCCATTTACAAGAACTGGTACATTACCATATGATTTAAAGGTAGTGTATATATCACATATTTAAAACACTGATAAACTATTCTTGAAACAGAAGAGCATGTCATCTATAGCTTAAATTATATTTTACAATCTTGCTGGAATTATTTCAGATAATGTTTAATTAATATTTCTTGATATGCTTGACCAACTTGTATTATTCTATTTAAACGACAAATGTAAATAAATGCTAAATTAAATAATATTTTAAGGCAATATAAGCCATCCATTCACTTTGTTGTTTTAAAAAAAAACAACACTATTGGTACTGAAAATGAACATTGTTTTCAATTATTTTTCTAATTTATTTTTAAGAGACGAGCAATAATTATAGCTTAATTATACCACCCCTAAGATTTATATGGGTTGTCTTTCATTTGGTTGCCGGTGTAGTTCCGGCTAAGAATAGAATCATTGTCGAAATCTGCAGAGGGGTAGGAATCCTCCGAATGGGTGTCATGTTCATTTTATCATTTTCATGTTCACTATTGGTGGTTAAATTATCAACCCCTGTGTGGTTCCAGGGAGCCGTGAGTGATGGCAAGAATAGGATCACTGTGGCTTATGCATGTCGTAAGAAGCGACAAATTGAGTAATACGATAGAATTTGCTGAAACTCTGCAGTTCTACATGTATCAAGGTTTTTTAGGTTCATTCTGCATATTCATTTGTTGATGTATTTTTTTAATCTGTATGTTAATTTGTTGTTTTTGTAAATGTAGAGTGAACCTGGAATCTTCCTTCATGTTGGCGTCGAATAACCTATGTGTTGGTACGCCGTAAAACCCTATTCATTCATTCATTTTGTATGTATTTCCTGAAATAGGTGTTGTTTTAAAACAGCATTGAAATAGTCGAGCGTGCTGTCCCTCTGACAGCTATTGTTTTTATGTTACCACTTTAAAACGTTCTAGCTCACATCAACCAAAGGTTCAAGTTAGCTATTCTGATTTACTTTGTTCATTGTCCATACGTCCAGCCGTCAGTCAACAATATTTATCGGATACCACTGGACAGGTTTCATCAAAATTTGCTAGCAGCATTCTCTTATGAATCTTGGGTTGTTTAGGTCATGATTATTGGATCAAACTTAACTTAACTTAAGGCCTTAGCTTTGATATTTTGCATGTATGTTAGATCATGTATGTCATTGTAAATTGTGTGTCGACTGTCCATCTGTAAACCGTTTCCTTGTAGACGCGATAGCACCTTCATTTTTAGCTCTACTGGCCAGAGGCCAGAAGGGCTTATGCGATGGCCCATTGCCAGTCGTCTTTTGTTCATATTTGGCATACATTATCCCTAAGTGTAGGGGTTTGATTACAGATGAAAATTAAGGGGTTAATATTTATAGGGTCCCAGTCAGGAGGCTTAGAATTTTACATAGGGATACTATGGGAAAACAGAAAATTCTCATTTTTTGCATCTATTTTGGCAAAATTATTATTCCATTTGAGTTCTGAAGTATCATCTAGTCATAGGAAATAAAATTTGGTTCAATAAGGAGAATTGACTTCCCATAAGGGGCCGGTTGGTCAAAAAAGGGTTAAAATATAAAATTTTCAAAAATCTTCTCAACAACCTGTCAGTCAAATTTGTTCATATTTGATATAGGTTATCCCGTTGAGTATTGGTTTCAAATTTGTACTAATAAAGATTCTTGTATTTCTAGGGGCCCTGTAAAGGGACTTTGAGTTTTATATAGGAATACTATGGGAAAATGGAAAATTCTCATTTTTTCGTCCCATTTGTGTGTAAATATGTTGTTAAATTCGAAATCTAAAGCATTGTTTAGTAACAATACATTTGATTTTGTTCAATAAAGAGGATTGAATTTCCATAAGGGGCCAGGGGATGGGTGGGGACAATATGGTTAAAATTGTGAATTTTCACAAAGCTTCCTCTCAATCACCTTTCAGTCAAACTAGTTCATATTTGATATAAATAATCCTTACATCAGTAAGGATTGAAGATTCTGCATATCAAGGGGCTGTGATATATTGGGGCCCTGTTATGTGACTTTTACTTTTACATGGGAATATTATAGGGAAATTATAGATTTTTTTCATTTTCGCATCCATGTGTACAAAAAAAATTCTTTTTGACAAATAAAGGGGCTGGGTTGTATAAGGGTTTTATACAGGGACTTCATTTGTTTTACAGTTGAATGGTATGGGAATTTAAATTACTTCTTTTCATAGCAATTAAGTTTTTGTTCAGTATGGGTGTGGGGTGGGGTATTTATCCATAAGTTGTTAAGATGACCCCCAAAGAGGGTAAATATTGTCTATTTTTAAAAGTGCTATGGCCACTATGAGCCAGGAGAGCGTCCTCAGGACTTCTTGGGCCTTTTGTTAATTGAATCTTTATCAAACTTGCACAGCAGTTATATAACCATAAGATCTCTTGAGTTCTTGAACCAGCATGATTTGACCATAAATGCCCCCCCCCTCTTAACCAAAAATACACAGCAGTTATATAACCACAAGATCTAGGATGAGTTCTTGAACCAGCGCAGCATGTTGCCAGTAGAGCAATTTAGGTCCTCTTGTTCTATGGTTACATTAAAACTTGGTTAAACAAACACAAAAACGTGGCTTCAGAAACCCGATGTTTGTTATAAAGAGGTTATGCAATTAGACACTTTAGACACGTATATCTTTATTTTTAAGTTATAAGTGTATCTTCATGCTGGGCGTATGTATTTAGGACAGGGTATTGACGGTAATATGCCAATATAATCCATTTAAAACAACAAGTTTATATAGGTCTACTTACTTACCTACCTTATCAGGGTAAATCACTATAAATATCTTAAAAGAAAATAATTATCAAAATGGATTGAAAGTATCTCATTATTATTACAAATATAATCTGAATAGTTTAGTATGTCAAATCCACGAAAACGTCTGACAAACCAATATTTTAATTGGAGTGATAAACTTGAAATAAAATCCCCATTCTAAAAATAGACAGCACTTAAATACTGTTTGATGACCTTCATGTCATCATTCAGACTCTTTCTAAGATGAAACAATATTTATTATGTGTAAATCTGTATAACAGATCAAATTGAAATCAAAATGAAATCACACAACTCATTAAATACATAACTAAATATGTTGCCATTTTAAATGAAAAATCTATTTTAATCTAACCTAGGTGCATAGCCCAAGTTAGGAAGCCCTTGTCAATATATAATGTTTAAATAGGTGTCTTTTGGCAATATAGGTCAGTGACTATATAAAGGCACGGAATATTGGGGGAAAATAAAATTTTGAATCCTGATATATATTCCCTTTAAACCTTAAAACACATGAAACCATAAACTAGTCAGTTTAGGTTAGACTTGATTCTATAAAGAGTTTTACATATCCAAAGAGTGCCAATAGGTTACCAAAGAGGGCTAATAGGGACCCTAAATGGGATCAACAGTTCCAAAGATATTTCAAAAACTGATAAGCAAAAACATTTGGCCTCAATTATCCTTTTAAATAGGGCTTTCAAATAACCAGGTTATGACAATGTGAAGGCTGTCAAGCAGTATTTAAGAGCTGTCTATTTTAAGAAGGGGGATTTTGTTTCAAATTTACTCCAATTTAAATATTGATTTTGTCATGTTTTGGTTTTGACAGATTTTGTTTATTAATGCCAATGAGATGCTTTTTATCCATTTAAAAAAAATGTATTGTTAATTTTTAGTTCAACTGTTTACAAGGTCCTCAGTGGCCAGATGGTCTAAGGCTTTGTCCGAAGATCACTCCTCTCTGACACCACTAATGTTGTAGGTTTGAGTCCTTATTGCTCCAAAAACTTTACAGGGGAAAGTTTACCAGTAACTTGCGGAAGGATGGTGGATCTACTGAGATTCATTCTGAGGTCTTCCTCCACCAATACAACTGGATATGCCAAGTATAACCTGAAATGTGTTGAAAATGATGTTACCCAATTCTGGCTATACTCCTCCTTGTTGTCATCAATTAAGGATATGCACGCTCTAACAATACAGTACTTTAATACTTTTGGTTTTAGAAAGAGAAAAACAAGTCCATTTTTAATAGTATATTATCCTTGCGTCTCATTGTCAGAAAGTTATCAGTTGCAGAGATGGGTGTGCTCGAGTACTGGTTAACCTTCCGGAATCCCAGGAAAGATGGTTAACTGAATGCCAATTTTCCCTCAATGGCATAAAAATGATACTAAATATTCAAATAAACAAATCATTTTGATTTTTCTCTCCACCAACGAAACTGGACATTAAAAAACAAAAAACCTTTGATAGTATGAAAGGGAGGTTCACTAATCAGGCATTTCTTAGATGAATATCCATCAGTTTTATTGATACCGTAGTTGTACTTAAAATAGAATAAATTCCAGTAGTTATGCCCCATTATTTTTCATTTACCAAATTAATGTGGTGCACTGTCAACATATCAATGTCTAGTTGCACAGATTGTTGTCTTTGGGAAGTTGTGGCTCTTTCATCACCTTTAATGGAAAGTCTGTTCTTGCTATTCCTCAAATTTGTAACTGATTTTGGCCAAACTTGCTCAGGAGTTTCAGAATGATATCCAGTTGTTTCCATGCAGCTGATGTGATAGATATCAGAAATAAATGTGTATCCACGGTGCAGAGACTCCAAAAGGGTTAAAATTGTTCAGTTTTGGTTCAGATGGATACATAAGCTAGGGTCCTCCTTGCAAGAGTGGTCTAAGGGATTGTATCAAGATAATTTAACTGTCACCGCTGATTTTGTAGGTTTAAGATCAGCTCAGCCAAGATTAAAAAAAAAGATGAAAGTTTAATTGGGTGAACGCCTAAGACCAATTTGGGATTTTTGTCTCTTTTTTTTTTTTTAAATTTTGTTATCAGTCTGCAATTTTTATTCTCCCAAAGGACGAGCATATAGCTTTGTGCACCTCTGTCCAAAATTTATTTGTACAAATCAAGGGGTGATTTTTTTCGTTTGCAAAGTCTCTCAGCGATCAAATAAACATATATTCTATCATCTGGAAAACTGAGTAAAACTGACTTCAATTAAAATTAAAAACAACAGTTTCGGAAGTTTAATGAGCTTTTTAACAAAGAAACAAGGAAAATGGAATTTCCTAAAAGGCCCAAAGGACACAAAAGGGGTGAAACTTCACAAATCTTCCTTTCAATAATCTTTCTGTCAAACTTGTTCATATATGATATAAAGTATCCTTACATCAGCAAGGGATTGCCAATTCTACAAATCAAGGGGCTGGAATATATAGGGACCTTGTTAGGTGACTTTTACATAGAAATATTATGGGGAAAATTTAATTTTTTTCATTTTTTTCATTTTTGCATCCATGTCCTGTATGGGGACTATGTTTTTACAGATAAATGTTATGGGAATAAGTATTTCATAGTAATTAACAATTTGTTCAGTAAATGTTTGGCAGGGGTATTTATCCATAAGGTGTTAAGCTGAACCCCAAAATGATTTAATATTGTGAAATTTCAGAAGTGTTATGGCCACTATGAGCAAGTAAAGTGTCCTCTGTTTTTTAAATCTTTATCAAGCAGTATTCTATCTACAAGTTTTATGCTCCCAGATGTCAAGCATATAGCTGCTGCTTTGTGTGCCACTGTCAAAATATATTACTGGAACATAACTTCAAAAGTTATGAAGGAAATTCACCCACACTTGGAACCTGGCTAAAATTCACAACTCTGTCATGAATAACGACATAATGATCTCCCCTTTTGTACTTCATTTTTAGATCTTTAAAAGTATGTAAGGGACATGGATTAAGAGCATTGTGCCATAACTCTATCTTGAATAATGACAGAATTATCTCCTTTTATACCTTATTTCCGGTTATTGTCTAGAATAAATCTTACTTGCAGGAGGATGATGGTTTTACTCCAATTCATTCTGAGGTGCATGGCACAGTTAGCTCCATCATTAATGTGACTGACTGTCAATTTAGGGGTCATGAGTTCAAATCCGCACCCTGCAGCTGTCTTCGTGATGATTGATTGATCGATTGAATATTAAGCGTCATTTTTATGCCATTGAGGGCTAACAGACGATCAGTTAACATAACCACTGTTTCCTGGGATCCTGAAACGTACTGGTTAACCTTCCAGAATCCCAGGAAAGAAGGTTTAAGTGAACTGAATGTCAATTTGCCCTCAATGGAATAAAAATGATACTCAATATTCAAACAAACAAATCATTTAGATTTTTTTCCACCAATAAAACTGGACATTCAAAAACAAAAAACATTTAATAGTATGAAATGGAGGTTCACTTATCAAGCACTTCTTATATGAATATCCATCAGTTTTATCAATACTCTAGTTGTACTTAAAAGTAGTTATGCCCCATTGTTTTAAATCTGTCCCACTTTCTTGTCAGTTTTATCCCCCTTTCACTTGTCAACCAATTTTGGGCAAACTTGTTTAAGAGCTTCAGTACAGTGTCTAGTTTCACACATTGTTGTCTTTGGGAAGTTGTGGCCCTTTTAAAATGGATAAAAAGTATATCATTATTATTATGATAAATATAATCTGAATAGTTTAGTATGTCAAATCCAAGAACCAATAGGGGATAACCCGTTTCAAAGATATTTTCAAAAACTGATAAGAAAACATTTGGCCCAAATTATCCTTTTAAATAGGGCTTTCAAATAATCAGGTAATGACGATGTGAAGGCTGTCAAGCAGTATTTAAGAACTGTCTATTTTAAGAATGAGGATTTTGTTTCGAATTTACTCCAATTTAGATATTGATTTTGTTAAGTTTTGACAGATTTGACATTCCAAACCATTCAGATTTTGTTTATTAATGACAATGAGATACTTTTTTATCCATCATAAAAACAATTTTATTTACAAGACATTTATAGCGTTTTTCCTGATATTATCCCTGTAAGTTTTCATTAGGTGCCACAGGGTCCCCAAAAGGGTTAAGTGGTCTTAGGCGTCATCCCAAAATCACTATTCTCACCTCTAATCTTGTAGGTTTGTGTCTTTATTGCTCCAAAAACTTTATAGGGGAAAGTTTGACAGTAACTTGCGGAAGAACGGTGGGTCTAATGAGATTTTATTCCGAGGTCTTCCTCAACTAATACAACTGGATATGCCAAGTATAACCTGAAATGTGTTGAAAATGGCGTTTTTTTCTGGCTTTACTCCCCTTCACTTGTTAATTGATTTTGAGAAGTGTTGTCATCAATTAAGGATATGCACGCTTTTAACAATACAGTACTTTAATACTTTTGGTTATAGATAGAAAAACACAAGTTTATGTCCGATTTTGGCCAAACTTGCTTGGGAGTTTTAGAGTTATGTCCAGTTGTGAATAGTTAAAATTGCTTTGATAGGAAATAAAAAGCACCAAAAAATGTTTTCAAAATTCAAAATCAGGATTTTCAGAATGATAACAAGTTGTTTCCATGCAGCTGATGCGATAGAAAGTTGTAAATTTACAGCCATTTTCTCAATTATTTCCCTTTACAGCTGTCAATTTTGTAAAATTAAATATGCAAATGTTGAAACTTTTTGGAGTGCATAAATTCAAAAGCATATCTTCCAGCTAGTAATTGGGTGGGTGGGTTCGGGGGAGGTTTGTGGACAAAAAAAATATGCAAATTAATATGAATATGTAAATTATTATGCAAATGAATTTCACTGGTCATGTTAAAGAAAACAACAAATTTTCAATTTTACATATTTATTAATTATCAATAAACTATATTATAAACAATACAAATGTGTTCACAAAATTTATTACAACCAATTCCACCCTGTACAAGGAAATATCAATATTGCTATAAAAGTTTTTGACTGATGACTGGCACTGGTGCTCCAATATAGCCTTCCATTGCAAACATGGCAACAACAAAGGTAGGACTAGGTAAATCTCACTTGCCGTGCAATGTCCGCTTTCAGTGGAGAAATCCAGAAATGCTATTTGTATGTCCATATTATTTAGCCATGAGCATGACCCAAAATTATTCTCATCTGGTGTTTAATTGAAGCCAGATTTATCTCCCCTGCAAACTACAGTATTTTTCTCAATCCTCAATAGTATCGAGTATTTATACTGAAATAATAAAGAAATACCACCAGGTGAATTTCAGAGCCACATTATCAAACTAGTATAAGCAATATTTCACAGTTTTATAATATGTTGGTAAAGATATTTCATTAATGATTTTGTTAAGAATAATCATTGGCAAAATCAAGAAATACCTTTATTCTAAAACTGTAAATATCACTTACAAAAGTTTGATAATGTGACTGCAATTCACCCCATGGCATTTCTTTATCCTTTCACTAAAGTATATTGGTAAGGAATATCTATATATGCATATATATAATATAAACACAATAATTATAAATCTGTCTGATGTCCATGTATATTGTCAATGAACAAGAAATGTAGATGTATTCCACTAAAGATACAAAAAATGGCATCGATGTTTAGGAAATGCAACTTTTGAGTACTCTCTATGTGTCTGGTTATACCATTTATTTTAAATATTTATTAAACTCTCATTACTAATTAAGAAAGGCTTTTGTCCTCACTTAAGACTAAAGAAAAACATTTTATTAATATTTATTACTATTTCTTAAATTATTACTGCTTTTCTATTTAGAGTGACCATATCAGAGATTCTAGAAAACGTCAGCCATAACTTTAACAGCCTTTGCATCACGGCACTTATCGTGCTGAAGACACTATCTAGCCTTCAATGTCCTCTCAAGTTTTCAATCGACTGTCACGGCAACCACCATCACCCTGGTTAAGCATACAACTACAGGTACAATTATTGTAGGTTGCCAAGCATACAGCTACATGTACAACAGTAGGTGCTGATAAATGCATGAAAGGAAGCCTGCCTCCAATAGCCCAGTGACACATGATGATATTAAAGTAGATTGTTTATTTTCAGTACAGGTAATAAAAATGAGATCTGGCTTTGAAACTAATTACTAAAAACTTTTTCATGGATTTTTGGTTGTTTTTTTTTTAAGGCAACTCTGACCATTCAAAATAGTTCCAGTACTTATAAAATATTACAATATTTGATCAGTATAAAAATGCTCACATTGAGGCAGACAGTTGGAGTCTTTGTTGGTGAATTTTAACATGTAACCACTGTTCTTCAATTTTAATTTCCTTAAGATTGATCTCGATGTAGTTTAAATATTACAAGTTGGTTGTCTCTTATGGTTAAACCAACAATCTTTCTAACAAAGATATTGGACCGAGCTTGGCTCAAACCCATGACCACAGTGGTAGGAGGTAAGTGATCTTGAGACGGCGCCTAAAACAATTTGACCATGGATAACCTGACATCATTTGTAAAGTCGGAGCTCAATGTATTTTCACACAGAAGTTGGGTGTCTTCTGGCTGCACTGGAAATTTATTATACTGGCAATCTTTTTTATGAAGTTATTGGACTGAGCTAGGCTCAAACCCATGACCTCAGTGACCAGATGTTAGTGATCTTGCTTAAGTCATCTTGTTCATAGATGACCTTTTGTTTTTGCAGAAAATGGTCTCAATGTAGTCAAAACGTGCGTGTCTGTTATATAATGGAAACAATTGTACTTTCAATATAAGCACATTTATATTGTCAGTCAACTTTACTGGAATACATTAAGTCTGATGTGAATGTTTCATGTAACAGTTTGAATATTTACATGAAAGTGAAAGTAGGTCATGGCTATGTGTTGCCAGTATTGTCAGCAAACAATACTATAATCAATACATTAAGTCTGATGGGAATGTTTCATGTAACAGTTTGGATATTTACATGAAAGTGAAAGTAGGTCATGGTTATGTGTTGTCAGTATTGTCAGCAAACACTTCTATAATCAATACATTAAGTCTGACGCAAATGCATTTTGTAAGTTTGGATATTTACATGAAAGTGGAAGTAGGTCATGGTTACGTGTTGCCAGTATTGTCAGCAAACACTTCTATAATCAATACATTAAGTCTGACGCAAATGCATCTTGTAAGTTTGGATATTTACATGAAAGTGAAAGTAGGTCATGGTTATGTGTTGCCACTATTGTCCGCAAACACTTCTATAATCAATACATTAAGTCTGACGCAAATGCATCATGTAACAGTTTGGATATTTACGTGAAAGTAGGTCATGGTTATGTGTTGCCAGTATTGTCAGCAAACACTTCTATAATCAATACATTAAGTCTGATGCAAATGCATCTTGTAAGTTTGGATATTTACATGAAAGTGAAAGTAGGTCATGGTTATGTGTTGCCACTATTGTCAGCAAACACTTCTATAATCAATACATTAAGTCTGATGCAAATGCATCATGTAACAGTTTGGATATTTACATGAAAGTGAAAGTAGGTCATGGTTATGTGTTTCCAGTATTGTGGTAAACACTTCTATAGTTAATACATTAAGTTCGACGCAAATGTTTCATGTAACAGTTTGGGTACTTATGAAATTGTTACACTGAGAATCTTTCTCATGAAGTAATCAAACCGAGCTAGGCTTAAACCCATAGCAGTGAGAGGTAAGTGATGTCTTGTCTGTCTGTTTTGGGTAATGATTGTCTAGTAATATCTAACAAAGGACACTAACTCTATTAATAGTAACCGATTTTTGTTTTACTAATATTAATGTCTTGGCATCATTCCATTACAACATAAGGAACAATTATTTATTTAATTATAAGAGGGCCTAATTGGACCTAGATTGTTCATTTGAGATATCATAGATATATAAAGGCTAAGTTTTATGAATATCAAATGAAAGCTGCCAGTGCTTGAAATACATTAATTCATGTAACACAACTTTTGACAATTCAAGGGCCGTAACTCCCACATTGATTATCCAATTTCGCGAGTTCAATTTGATTTTATTTGAATATTTAGCGTTATTTTTATGCCAAAGGTGGCTAACAGAAAAGCAGTTAACGTTACCACACTTTCTTTAAATCCTGGAAGGTTAACAAATACTTGAATACACTCATTTCCATAGCTAACATAACTTTCCCACTGGAATCAGCAGTGAGATGATTGACAAATCAAAAATACTGTAGCTGGATTGATAGGTTTTCTTAATGAGAACCACCGTCCTTCCACAAGTAAATGGCAAACTTTCTCACTTAAAGTTTTTGCAGCAAGAGTTTCAAACCTACAACCTTAGCAGTGTGAAGTGATCATGAGATGGCGCCTTAGACCACTCGGCCATGGAGGATCCTACTGGATTGATAGAAAGTCGCCAAAATGACTGAGCTACCCTGGCCCTTGTCCAAGATATTATGGTTACATAAATGAATGTTGAATGAAGGAGATGTCCATGATATTCTGGTAAAATAACTACAGTAGTTATTTTTATCGTTGTAAATCTGTCTAGGATTCAATGAAAACTGCAAGTGCTGAATGCACACAAGTTCAAATAACAATTTGATCAGTTCAAAAACTTGTCAAGATATTATGTACACAACATCAAATTAGACAAATTTTCATAATTCAAGGGTCATAAGTCACTATCCAATATGGCCAGTTAAAGAACTTTTCCACAGTATTATGGTTATATAACTACTGTGTACTAGGTTTGGCGATGATCAAATAAAAAATGCTGGTAAACAGTGTAAAGATGGTCACATAGGAAATTCTTATGTCTCCAAATCTGATATGGGCATTTTGAAAACATGTCCAAGATATTATATGGTTATAATATATTACTACTAAAAATAATAAAAAATCCAATAAAAAATTCAGGTGTTAGGGTGCACACAACAAAAAGTTTTCGGACGGATGGATGGATGGACGGACAGGACGATCAGAATAACTCCTCTACAGTGCGCTAAAAATATGGAAAAGAAAGCCCACTATGTTATTGATTTGAAGTTCACATCTTAAATAGGGAGTATATATAACATGATATATTGGAAATAGAAGGTTTTGTGCCAATTCTAAAATTTTGGGGAAAAAACCCTGATATACTGGTATTGCCTTTAGTGTCACTGTGTATAATCTTACTTCGCTGATTTAGTGTATCAGCATTCCAGATAACACAGCTTCAGAATTTTATAACTAATTTAAAAATTACAAATAACAAGAGCAGTCCATAAGACAGTGTGCTCGACATTTGAATCATTTGTCACAAAAGTACAAAATTTGATTGACTGATGACCAATTCAAGTAAACAAGGGTTGTCTCATTTACTAAATTAAGAAGGTCTTTTAACTACAAAACCTTGTATAAAGTTCCAATCCACAACATGCAGTGGCTGCTGAAATATAAACTTTAACCAAAATTTCGAAGTTCATCAAGGCATTTGCAAAAAAATCTGGCAACTTATCCAACTTTGATTACATAAATGCAAAATATGCCTTACACAAACATTTATAAAATTACATGAAGTGTTTGGAGACCCCACAAATTGCATTATGTTCAAGCAAAGAGTTATCAAACTACATGTAGTTATTTTAGTAGGTGTAATGACTGGGAAGTCTTGTGTGAAGTTTCAATCAAATATATTGAGTGATTGGTAAGATATGGACTTGATGGTACTTGCATGCAAAACTAAATAAGAATTTCTAAGTTAAACTAGGGCCATATCTTATTATTATTATTACTAATGTTCAAGCAAGAGTTGTAGGTATGATGATTGGGAAGTCATGTTGGAAGTTCCAATGCAATACGTGCAATGGTTACTGAGATATAGAATTGCAAGCAAAACTTTAACCAAGGTGTGTCACTCCTACTGCACGTTGATGAAAGCACTCGAGTGAGTAGAATTGTCTTTATTCTTCAAAAATTGAGCTAAAAAATGGTTTAAAATACTGACTAGATATTCAGACAAATTATGTGTTATGTTGCAGACATTGTATTTGTAAATGTTTCCAAGATGCTTCACTAAAAACATAGCGAAGAAGTGGAGTTGCATATTAAATGTGAATGTAAAATAATTTGATAAGTTTGTATTAACCTTTTTGTTACTAGTAACACAGGACATTTTTCATATATCTATTTCAAAATGAATGCGTGTGTGTAAATTACAAGAACTGGACTCCATTACACAGGCCAGTGCTCCAGATAAGCACTATTTGGGGGTATGTAAGCACTGAAATTTCTGAATAAAGCATTGGTTATTTTCTATTTCAGTGTTGATTAGATCGTTTTAAATGGCAATTTGATATTAATTTCCTTTACCCATAACATTTTGAAAATAAGCATTGCATAATAATTTAAGGGGTAAAATACTCATTTGAAGAAAAGCTTATCTGGAGCATTGACAAGCTTTGATATTTGTACGGAGAACATCCTAAGGGTGACCGTGTGCCTTGCACTAGATCAGTTCTTGTACATGCCAAACTTCAAGATTTGTCATGAGAATATCCCAAGGGTGACATGGTGCCTTGATCCAGATAAGTTCTTGTATAATTATGATGTTAAGAAAAAAAACGTGTGGTGCCACTGCATGATGAAATTTGATTTTATCCAAAAATAAATATCATGTTTTATGTGTTAAAAAAAAAAACAACTGCTTTGGGACTAAAAATAAATCAAAATAGCTACACTAACAAATGCTTGATTTTCACCTAGTACCAATGTTCAAATCTTATATTGAAAATTTTGGTAAACATTCAAATCAATTCAATGAAAATTTATTGCAGGAGTTGTATATGAAATTTTAAAAATATGAAAAATTGCAATTAAGTGCTGCACTATGTTCCAATTGAGGAATACAAAATTTCAAAGCCAAATCATTCACCTTAACTTGTACTGAGAGTAAACAATTATTACTCTAACGGCATATGTATAAGACTGGGTTACCACAAGCAGACTAATTTCCATGCACTTACCCAGATTGGCACAGCAGAGCCATCAAGTTAGAACAAGAGATGGATTGATCATTGTTGCATTTCTGATAGGCACACTAGAACTATCAAGTTAGAACAAGAGATTGATCGATCATTGTCACACTTTTTGATAGTTAACAACAGCTATGTGTCGCAATGTCGTCTAAAATCTACGAACACAGTCGCTCTCTTTTGCCTTTCTTTTAATTAATTTTTCCTATTTTCATTATTTTGATTAAAATGGTGTATTCTATAATCTTTTACAAATTAATTTAAAAACTAAAAAAAAAACTGAATGATAACTAAAATGCAAAATATGATAATAGTATTTTGAAAAACTAAAAAAAACAGACACACAAGTAAGTATCCATAGTTGTCATCTCCATAACATCTAAACCATTACTGCTATATTTTGTTTATATTTTTCATCAACATTTCTTGTCCACAGATAATATATGGGCATCAGACAGACTATTTATTGTATTTATCTCTTTATATATATAATATATTTATTCCTTACAATATACAAAATAACTCAATACTAAAGAATGAGAAAAATACTGGGGTTTGTGAGGAGAAAATATGACACAATAAACTCCAAATGAGAACAATATCAAGTCATGCAAAGCTAAACAATATGAACATACCAAGCTTTTCAGAATTCTCACATAGAAGCAGACATGGCTGGACAAGCAAGAAATACGAAGTCGTGTTCACCTCTGTCATCACCACATTCACAATGGAAGTCATATTGGAGCACATTTATACATAGGTTGATACTTCCAACTGGAAGTAATCCAGTATTTGCCAGCCATTAGTTTACATCATCTTAAAAGCAGCAGATAACAATGCAACAGTTCACTTGGTTGTCTTAATTTTTTTCCTCTTAATAAATATGGTTAAGGTTGTGATTCAACACCATTTCAAACAAGTTATACATTGGATCCATTTTTATTAAGTGAAGTTCGGCAAATAACAGGTAACTCTCACATGAAGTCTTTGGAACGAGTTGAACCCCAAACCCACAACAGACCTTTAGACACAAAGTCATGGAGGGTGGTCGTTATAACACACCTCCCCCTCCACACACACACAAAGGACTGCCATTTAGAAATCCCAGTCCAAAATTTCATGCTCCATTCACAACTTTTTCATACATTGAGGGAATTTAAAATAACTAGGTACAAAATGACTACAAAGACACAATGTGTTGAGTGAAAGATTAAGGGCTGTATTTCAATGGCAATAAGAGGTCAAATATGATGTTATTGTTGTATGGTGTTTATAAAACCGTATTCTCAGTGCTACCACGCTGGAGTATCATGTAGCAGACACATGGTAAGTCACATTATACTGGTAAATTCTGAGTGGGGTTTAACACCATGGTACTTCTGGTACCTGTTTTATTGGTGGAGCAAGACCTCAAGGGAGTAGAACCATTATCCACCCAACCTCAGAGGTGAGAGGCAAGTAATCTTAGGATTGATCAGACATGGAGGATCCCACCCAAAATAGAATTTATTAGTAATCTTTTGCATATGACATAGCTGCTGCTTCTCTCTGATGTATTACAGTCAAAACTTTACAAGCAATACAGAATATTTCTTACCATGAGTCACATCATCAGAAATCCTTGAATCAGATGTCAAGTTCCTTAGATTACTTAGTCCATAAATTTCACATGAATGATTGTACATGGTGGTGCCACATCAATTGTATTTCATTACCGGTTGTACAGGGTGGATTACAATGGTTCTTTCAACAATAAATGAATATAATCTGAAACTGAAAAAAGCATAATTTTGATCATAATTGTTTCTAGTAGATTGTTAGAACAACTAAAATATTCAACAATATTTAAAGGGGCTTTATCAGGAAAAAAAGGCTATAAATGTCTTAAAAAATAAAAAATATTTTTAAAATGGATAAAAAGCATCTCATTACCATTAATAAATAAAACACGAATGATTTGGAATGTCAAATCAACCGAAACACGACAAAATCTATATTCAAATTGGAGTGGTAAACAAAATCCCCATTCTAAAAATAGATAGCACTTAAATACAATTTGACGTCATTTGAACTCTTTGTAAGATGAAACAATCGTTACTATGTGTAAGCCTGTTTCAATAGTGGATCTACTCTTTTAAAAATTACGTACACCCCCACCTCACCAATAAACTCCTATATTTTATTAAAATTCACTTTATTTCTACTGAAAAACATGTGTGCCTATTCAGCTTTTATGGTGCACCCCTCTAAACTGAAATTGTGGATCTGTTCCTGTGTATAACCACTCAATCTGAAATCAAAATAGAATCCTGTCATTCATTAAAACGTCACAAAATATGTTGCACTTTTAAGCGGGAAATCTATTTTAGTCTAACCTAAGTGTGCGTAGCCAAAGTTAGGAAAAACCTTAATAATATATTATTTTGGTTTATTTAATTAAATATATTTTTGGCAATACGGTGTCAGTAAACATATATATAGGGCATAATATATTTGAAAAATATGTTTTTAGCCAATTTTAAAAGTTTAAAAAATCCTGATAAATTCCCTTTAAATATATCTTTTCTTTGAAAAGGTTTCAACCAAAATTAGGCTTTTTAAATATTTCTTTAAAAACAATTCTGAAATTATGATTTTTAATGAAAGAATGGGGTTTTATGGCATACCAACACATTGTAGGTTATTTGATGCCAACAGGAAGGAAGATCCCAG
The DNA here is from genome assembly GCA_029582155.1 of Panopea generosa. Classification (NCBI taxonomy): domain Eukaryota; kingdom Metazoa; phylum Mollusca; class Bivalvia; order Adapedonta; family Hiatellidae; genus Panopea; species Panopea generosa. Next base: position 54,864,305 of record CM055908.1, on the reverse strand, counting down.
GTTCACTCTACATGTACAAAAACAACAAATAACATACATATTAAATAAATCACATCAACAAATGAATATGCAGAATGAACCTAGAATCTTGATACCTGCAGAACTGCAGAGTTTCAGCAAATTTTATCGTATTACTCAAATTGTTGTTTCTTACGACATGCATGAGTCACAGTGACCCTACATGTAATCTTGCCATCACTCAAATGGCTCCCTGGAACCACACAGGGATTGTTAATTTAACTACAATAATGAACACGACAAAAAATGATAAAATGAACATGACACCCGGAGGATTCCTACCCCTTTTCAGAGATCGACAGTGATTCAATTCTTACACAGAATCACACAGGTATATGTTTTTGAAAATAGCAACAATTAGCATATCATATAGAAGTTAAGCAAGGTCACATAATTTACCTTAATAAAGAATTTTAAAGATGCAACAATTTGATAAAATTAAACATGATCTAAAAGAAAACTCTTAAAAACAACAACAATGCACTTAAGTGTAAAAAAAATGAATGAATCTTGTTTACATTGTACCAATACATTATATGACTTTAACAGGAAGGTTCATTCCAGGTTCAATCTCAATGACAAAAAAAACAACAGATTAACATACAAATTTGGAGAAAAAACAACAGCAAGAGGGCCAGATTGGCCCTTAATCGCTCACCTGTTGCAGAGGAGACAATGTGAAAGATGGAAAATTTTGATAAGGCATTAGGGTCATGCCTCAGACATTTAAATTTGGTCAGTTGAGATAATATGATATATATTTACTGTCTAAGTATTGTGAAGATCGAATGAAAACTGCAGGTGCTGGAGTGTAAATAGATTCATAAAATGCAATTTTTGTCAATTCAAGGGTCGTAAGTCTATACATTAATGATCTAATTTGGTCAGTTCAAGAACTTGTCCATGATATTATGGTTATATAACTACTATGTAAGTTTGGTGATATCAAGTGAAAGCTGCGGCAGTACTAGAGTGCACACAATGTCAAATAATGCAATTTGTGAGGATTCAAGGATCATAACTCAGACATTAATTACCAGATTTGACCAGTTCAAGAACTTGTCCAAGATGGCTATATAACAATATGACTGGGTAAGTTTGATGAGGATCAAATGAAAAATGTGCATGCTACAGTGCAACTTCAAATAATGCAATTTTTGACAATTTAAGGGCCATAATTCAGACCTTAGTAGTCCAATTTGACCAAGATACTATCTTTATATAACTACTATGTAAGTTTGGTGGACACGAAGTGAAAGCGGCGAGTACTAGAGTGCACACAACACCAAATAATGCTCTTTTAACAATTTAAGGGCCATAAGTCAGACATTAATTACCAGATTTAGCCAGTTCAAAAACTTGCCCAAGATATTATTGTTATTTAACTGCTGTGTAACTTTGGTGAGGATCAAACAAAAATGCAGATGCACACAAGGTTAAATAGTGCACACAACAAGAAGTTCACAGACAGACAACGGATACAGGGCAATCAGAATTGAGCTATTCTCAGTAAGCTAATAGAAATGTATCAACAAAAGAATACATGTATGCTGAATGGGCCCAAATCTTGATACCTGGAGAAATGCAGAGATTCAGCAAATTCAAACCAAATACTCAATTTGCCAGCTCAACAAAACAACTCCCATTCTGAAGAATTCCTATCTTTGCAGAGGTTGATAGCGATACTACTCTTACTCTGAACAACACACATAATACAACATAAATGAAATATTCTTGCCACCACTAATTTGGCACCATGGAACTACACAACATTGGTATTTTAACAACAATAATAAACATGACATAAACTGAAAAATGGACAGGACACCTCTTTGGAAGATTTCCATCGCTCTACCAATTAACAATGATACTACTCCAAACAATACAAGTATAAAGTGTGAAAAGTACATCAATGTTTTGTCCAATATTATTAACATATGATACTTAAACATAGAACACAAGTTTCCAAAACAAGAGGACCATTGCTCACCATTGACACAGGAGACCAAGACAAATAAAGCAATTTATTTAAAAAGGGTCACAACTCGGATATTTGTTATGAAATTAGATCTTACAGTATTAGGTAACTACATGTATTGTGCAAGTTGTACAAGAATGCACACAAGTAGTATAATATATCTGATTATTCAAGTGCCAAAACTTCAATATTTATTATTTAATTTGGCCAGTAGGCGAACCAGATATTATGGTTTTATAACCAATGTGTAAGGTAAGTCAAAATCCAATGAAAAATGCAGGTACTAGAGAATACATGTCAAACTGGGCCATTTCTTCTTGATTCAAGGGCTATAACTCTAACATGTCTGAGATTTAACAATTACATAACTACTGTGTAAAGTAAATGAAATTTCAATGAAAATGCAGTGAGTGACCATAACTGCAACCATAATAATGTGATTGTGGCCATTTCAAGACATCAGAGATTATAATTATAATATAACTACTATGTAAGTTAAAACAAGAAAATATCGGTGGAACTGATAGATGCTCCCCAAATGAGTGTTTGACTCTGTACAATATTCCCTTAGTGCTGATGGCTACTTGGTTGAAAAAATATCGGTGGAACGGATGGATGCTCCCCAAGTGAGTGTTTGCCACAAGAATTTGGTCACAAATAGAATCAAAGGGCCTTAACTCCGAGAAAAATCATCGAACCGGAACACAAATACAGTATGCGCATCTGCACTTGGTAATGATGCATCCTAGCAAGTTTCATAAAATTCCAACCAGAGGTTGTAGAGAAATAGCCGGGACAAGAATTTGGTCACAAACAGAATCAAAGGGCCATAACTCTGTGAAAAATCATCGAACCGGATCACAAAGACAATATGTGCATCTGCACTTGGTATTGATGCATCCTAGCAAGTTTCATAAAATTCCAACCAGTGGTTGTAGAGTGATAGCCCGTACAAGAATTTGGGGACGCATGGACGGACGGACACACATGCGCTGACAAAGCGGCAACTATATGCTTACCCCCTTTGGAGAAGCATAATGAAGAGTCACTGAAAATGTGGGAGATAGATTGCACACAATTTCAAATATTGTTATGATATTAATGATTCAAGAGCCATAATCATCCTACATCATGTTTATATAACTACTTTGTAAATTTGGTTTGAACCCAATGAAAAGTGTGGGTGCTAAAGTGTCAATTCAATATTTTACACTTCAACCAAAACAGACCGCGGCGTGGTCTAGTGGTAGAGCGTCTGCCTCGCATGCGGAAGGTCGTGGGTTCGATCCCCGGCTGGGTCATACCAAATACTTTAAAAATGGTACTAGAAGCTTCCTCGCTTGACGCTCAGCATTTAGAGGAGAGTTCTAGGTCTGGTCGATCCGGTGTCAGTATAATGTGACTGGGTGGGGTATCATACCATGTGTCTGCAGCATGATACTCCAGTGTGATAGCGCTCAGAATACTGTCTCAAGTAGACACCGCCGTGATATGACTGAAAAATTGTTGAAAGCGACGCTAAAAACCATACAACAAAAATCAACCAAAACTAGTGTTAAAGAAAATACAAAGTCAAATAGTCATGTTCGATCTTTCAAGGGTCATAACTCGGACATAAATTATCCATTCGTACCAGTTCAAAATCTTGTACAAAATATCATTATGGTTATCCGTAAGTTTGGTGAAGATCTAATAAAAATACAGGTGCTTGAGGAAACTTCTAAAAGTTAACGGACAGACAGGCGACAGATGATGGTGACGGATATAGCGTGATCAGAACTAAAATCATATTTATATAGGACCATAAACAAAGTGAGAATTGAGATAAATTCAAAACCCTAAATCTTAAAGGTACATACAACATAACTAATATAAGTGTTACTCTTGAAACAATTCATTCACATTTAAACAATAACCATTTAGAAATACGTATCAATCTCAAAATATAACTTCCTAAACTCAATATTTTATCTTTAACATTTATAAATATTTATACACGTTTTAAAATAAGTGGCTGGTTTAAAAAAAAAGTAAAAAAATACACTTGAATTTCCTAGGAATGTTTTCTATCATACCAAATAGCAATTAGAAAATTGTCTATGACAATAAGAGAAATATGAAGTTTTTCTACTGTTTACAGAAGTAATAAACCTTTTACAAGAAAAAGTAATAAAAATTCTGCACACATACTGGGGTATACTTATTTCATTTTGGAATCATTTAGATATATATTATTAAGGAAATGATTTTAGTGAATATTTATAAAAATTGCTGTGTGACCCTTTAAGCCCACACAACTGATAAAACTTGTACAGTAACAATATTATCTCATCTGTTCTTCTTGAATTTAAACATAACAACAACACTAGAAATGTGTCCGTAGGACACAGTTACCCTTGCTATATGTTAGTTAATTTCACACAAAATTAAGTATAGAAGTGGCCATAACTCCTGTAAAAGTTGACCAACATTGACAAATATTGAACTTACCCTGCACATTATTATTACTAACACAGATCGACCCTTTCAAAACAAACTGACCTGAAACCATTATTACACCAAAAATTAAGAAAAATAAGGGACTTTATTCCTTTAAAAAATTGACCAATCTTAACCAATATAGACAAAGCCTATGAAGAATTTATTATAATTATGGTGAAAAAAACACGTGATTTATCTGTTTTCTTATAGCATTTCCATGTAAAGTGAAAGTCACCCTACTGGGCGCCAATAGATCATTGTCCCTAATTTCAAGCAGACTCCTTACATACTAGTATTTGAAAAAATTCATACAGCAGTATCAGAAAATTCTGATGTTATGTAAAGATAGACATTATTTTGAAATGGGGGATGGGGGTTGGAGGTTTATTTAACTCTTGGAAATTTTGTCCCTTCTTTAATGTTAAATATTTACTTTAACACTATTATTGACTTTTTATTATGATAGTGTTTTTTTCAACCTATACATGTTATACATTTTATTGCACAGAAACAAAAATAAAAAATATAAAGGGAGATAATAAACTCTTAACAAGAATTGTCAGAAGACAACAAAGCTCACCAATGGAGTAAAACTCACCACCAATGCAACAATTGAGATTGGAGGCAAATACCAAAACTTAAACGCAGCTAAACACAAAAGTTTAACCTGGGTGTCTACAGACGAAAAATTAAGTCCAAAAGGGCAATTACTCTGCCAATATGCAATCCAGAGTTATGGTTCTTGTCTCTGTTTTTTCCACTGATGATGGTGACAGTTGTTACATAGATATCTTACGTGATAAAAAACTTTAACCTGAAAAATTAAGTTCAAAAAGGGCTATAACTGTGCCAAAATGCAACCCAGAGTTATGGTTCTTGTCTCTGTGGATTCCATTGATGATGGTGAACACACATGGGAAGTTTCATTCACATCCAATGAGTGGTTGCATAGATAGCTTAAAAATGCAAAAGCTTAACCTGGGAGATATAGACAACGCCGACGCCAACAACAGGGTCATGGCAATAGCTCTCCTAAGACATTTGTCCCGGCGAGCTAAAAAACAAGATTTTTGACCAGTCACCATTTTTCTCTTTTTGGGTCCCTGCTGGAATGTTATGGATATTAAATACCCATTAAAAGTCTCGGGCTCAGCTGTTATGACTAAACAATACTCCAGACCTCAAGGACTCACACCAGTATTATCTCCCTTGAGTACTCTGGACCTACAGATGAAGGAGGTAGAAATAAAACTTTAGTTCTCTTTTGCTTCTTTTTTCAGGGCTTTGTACTGCAGTTATTTATATTTTTCTAGCATGAGTTTTTAGAAATCACCACTGAAAATTTGATGCTGATACCAGCTTTCTGGACTATTCTGTGTTATTTCAGAATTGTTGGTTCTAACCGTATCGTCAGCAAATAGTTGACATATTATTAATCTGGAAATTGATAGGTCTTATAAAAGCATTGAATTAAAAAAAAACACTGGTCAAGCCATGCTTTTTTTCCTTTATAACTGCATATCTTGATGCAGTGAAGAATTTAAGCATAGATACATGCTGTAGATTTTGTTTTTTCATTGTGTTTTGGACATAAAAGTTACAATGGAGCCCTATGGGAAATGTAATAGTGGTGTGAGACATCAAGATTATCCTAGCCTCTCCATTTGAACAAACTTGAAACCACTACTCATAGGGATCATTTATACCAAATATGAATGAATTTGGCTGGACAGTTTTCTTGAAAATTCACAATGTAATCTCTTTTGGGGCCCCTGATGACCCTTTATGAATATTAAATCCCCTTTAAAGGATCCAATCTCAACTGTTATGACTAAACAATGTTCAAGACTTCAAGATAATTGAAATAGTACGTAAAATAGGTGAGAAAAACAGAATTATCTGTTTTCCCATTGTATTCCTATGTAAAAAAAATCAAAGTCCCTTTATGGAACCCCAGTATACCCTAACCCCTTTATCTGAACAACTTTGAAACTCCTAGTCATAGGAATGGTATATACCAAATATGAACGAATTTGATTTTAAATGTAAATTAACCTATGTTAAACTGAAATGCCCCGGGGCGGGGCCAATCTTGACCCTAGGATCATGGCTTGAACAATACTCATTAGATGATACTACATGCAAAATATCAAAGCTCCAGGCCATGCGTTTTTGTGAAAAAGATTTTTGAAATTTTGAAAAAAATACTGATAAACCAATTGAGCGGTGCCACATTTTACCCAAGGGTATTCATTTAAACTTGATAGAGCTTTGTGTTAAAATACTTCACATAGAATTTGGTGAAAATCTGTAAAATGGTTTCAGAGAAGAAGTCCTTTGAAATAAAGTAAACTACGGATGGACGAGACGAAGATGATCACAATAAAAAGTGACTTGTGAAAATTATTTAACAATACAACTGTTAATACCTGATACAAAACAAGAAAATATCGATGGAACCGATGGATGCTCCCCAAGTGAGTGTTTGCCTCTGTATGGGCTACTTGGTTGAAGAATACCAAACTGTAAAGCAGGAACAGTATGTGGCTCTGCACTTCACAGATCTTATTCACATATCACTTAACTGGAACAAAATGACAATATGCACAGATCTTAGCTAGTTTTACAGAATTGAAACCAGAGGTTGTAGGGAAATAGTGTCATGACGACAATATCTCCAATTGGTAATGATGCATCCTAGCAAGTTTCATGAAATTCCAACCACTGGTAATAGAGAAATAGAGTGGAAAAAAATTTGGTCACAGACTGAATCAAAGGGCCATAACTCCATGAAAAAATCATCGAACTAAAACACAGACAATATGTGCATCTGCACTTGGTAATGATGCATCCTAGCAAGTTTCATAAAATTCCAACATAGGGTTGTAGAGAAATAGCAGACAATAATTTGGTCACAGACTCAATCAAAGGGCCGTAACTCCGTGAAAAATGACCAAACCGGAATACATAGACAATATACGCATCTGCAATTTGTAATGATGCACCCTTGCAAGTTTCATAAAATTCCAACATTGGATTGTAGAGAAATAGCACGGACAAGAATTTGGTCACAAATATAATCAAAGGGCCATAACTCCCTGAAAAAACATCGAACAGAAAGACAGTATGTGCATCTGCACTTGGTAATGATGCATCCTAGCAAGTTTCATGAAATTCATACCTGAGGTTGTAGAGAAATAGCCCGGACAAGAATTTGGTCACAAATAGAATCAAAGGGCCATAACTCCATGAAAAATCATCAAACCGGAACACAAAGACAGTATGCGCATCTGCACTTGGTAATGATGCATCCTAGCAAGTTTCATAAAATTCCAACCAGAGGTTGAGAAATAGCCTGGACAAGAATTGGTGACACACTGACGGACAGACACACAGACGAAGCGGCGACTATATGCTTTCCCCCTTTGGGGGAGCATAGTAACTTATTTCATGTTAACAAATAAATCAGTCACCTTGCAGAATAAAAACACTCTTGGTTTCCAATACATTTTGCACATAACAATAAATGGTTCATTTGCCAATTACACTAACTTTTGTACAAAAAAATTGATGACACTTGCAAAATTTGTTAACACAAAGAGCTGTCCATAAGACAGCATGCTCAACTATTCGAATCATATTGCCACTAAAGCTAAGTAAGCAAGAGTTATACTCAAAGTCTCATTACTGCAAAACCTTTGTGAAGTTTCAATCAAATACATGTAGTGGCTAATGAGATATAGACTCTAACAAGAATTTCTAAGTAAAAAAGAGTTATAATTGGCAAAAGATCTGGCAAGAGTTATCCCACTTGATTTATTCAGTTGGTATTTAGTTGGACTTGGTGGTTACTGAGTTATGACCTTGCACGCAAAATGTTTACCAATGTGTAACACAGTCACCAATGCCAGGGTGAGTAGAAAAGCTCTCACTATTCTTCAAATAGTCGAACTTAAAAGGAAATTATTGAAAAGGATTTCAAAATGTCTTGTCCTGTGAAACATTAAATGAGTTTCCTAACTTCAGTATTGTCATAAAACTTAAGTTTAAACTTATTTATTTTACTTTGATTGTGAAACTTAAGTTTAAAAAAAAAAGGACTGCACAAATGCTTCAAAATACATCCCTCTTTTCAAAGTAATCAATATAAATTGATGACTAAAAGCCAAAGAACACTTTTGTTATATCCAACTGTCTTTATCCATAGCAGCCAGGTCACATTAGCATTTATCATTTGTCTCTCACAACTCATTCAAGTGGAAAAGTTATCAGTAACTTGCGGAGATTGGGTGTACTTGAATACTGGTTAATCTTCCAGAATCCAAAGAATCAGTGGCTAGGTAACTGATCATCTGTTAGCCCTCGGTGGCATGAAAAAATATGCTGAATACTTAATGAATTGTTTATAACTGCAGACACACATCTTGTCTTTGTCCATAGCTGCAGCCATACGCTCACAACAATGGGTATTTAAGTGTCTAGGAATTAGGGTTGGTAATATCTTTTTTGACGGTTGAAACTCAGTTTAATTCATTATGTGGCTGTTTCTAGACACTTAAACAGCTTTTTTGTGGATAAAAATACCCATTTGTTTGAAGGTCCATCTTATCTTTGTCCATAGCTGTAATCATACATCTCGTCTTTGTCCATAACTTCAACCACATGTCTTACAAATGCTCTGATATTTGTGGTCTTATTTAGGTGTCTTCTTGAACACATAGGTCCTAAAAAGAAAGAAAATTAAGAAAAAGTAATTAAACTGTACTGTTGAATTGTCCACTAAATAGAGTCCAGAACTATCATTTAGAAGTTCTCCTTTCCTTTGCTGTAAACACATCAACTATTTTAGAGAGGGAGTTTACAAAATATTGAATAATTGAAACTATTATATAATGAAACAAGAAAGGTCACTGGTAAGTGTCATATGCCCCCCAAATGGTCTGTGAAAAATAACAATATATGTTATAATATATAGTAATGTATCCATGAATATATCAAAAGCAATGGACTGATGTTTCAGACTAGATATGCAATTTCATGTTGTGTTTTACATTAAAGCATGACCTTGACCTTGACATCTGATGTAATGGTCTGGGTATTTCAACAGTTAAATGCAGGTGAAACATGATCATGACATGCTTATCACTTGTGTAAAGCTATTCTAAAGTCCCTAAATGTAAGACAAAGTTACAGATCAATTGTTAATCAATTGATATAAATTGAGTCAAGTGTTTTTGAAATCCATCCATGTATGATAAAGTTAAAGGACGGACTTGAAATCCCAGACAGATTCAAAGTGTTGTCATACATACTAAGAGTGTGATTTGTCCTTTGAGGTACGGGTCTAGGTCTTACTTATGACATGTCATCTTGATAAATTACTGTGATTACTATATGCCATCCCCCCATTTTTTTTGCTATTCTAGGTTCTTAATCCATTTAAATTCACCACCATTGAGACATGTGCTAACATTTCCGTGGGAACTTGTTAACACTTTGTAGTGACTCTTAATACATGACTTTGTCAAGGCAAGGCTCAACATGTAACAGAGCTCTGAGGGAGTAACAACATCTTGGTCCTTTGAGGTATCTTTATGGTAGTGAACACTCCAATTAAGTTTCATTGATGTACAAGTAGTGGTTACTGAGATATAAACATTATGTCAAAAGTGTTTTCTACAGAGCGCATTTCTTGCGTTTATGGCAAAATTAAATCTCATTAGACGCAATCCAGTTTGTTCAGTGTGTCCACTATGACACAACGTTAAAAAATACAGAAATTCAAATTATGCGTATTTGTTTACCTTCAATCAGCAAGTTGCTTTCTCCTATCAATAAAGCAAGGTTTAGATGGAAAAGACGACCCATAATTTACCAGTGAGTGCACCTGTTTCAGACATTCAACCAGTTTATGACGTGTTTCATCATAGCAGCATATGGCTGCATTAAAACGATCTCTCCATGTAACATTCAAAAGCAAACACAGCTGATTTTGTTTAAAAATAAAATTAGGAAGAGTATTTGGAGCTCTACCAACTTCCAAGTACAAGTCATTGTTGAATTTACTGTCAGATAGTTTTTACCTCTACTTTTTCAAACTCATGAAGTTTTACACTAGTCAACTATTAACCCCATGATTTTAAAAATGACCTCCGGATTTTCAGTCAGTGGGTCATTAATGAACCCCCCCCCACCCCCTGAAAAATGGAGCGTGAGAAAAACAATGTATGCAAAAACATTATTTAAACAAGAGGCCCAAGAGGACCTGAACTCACTCTACTTGCAACAGATGCTACATGTAAAATATCTAAGGTCTAGGCCCTAAACTTTCAGAAAAAATGTTTTTTATAACTTTACTTAAAATATGCTTATAAGCCCTGTGGTGAGGGCATTTGTGGTCAAATCATTCTGGTGCAAGAACTTGTCAGAGATCTTATAGTTATATAACTGCTGTGCAATTTTGGTTTAGATTCAATGAAAAATGAAGGTGCTATCGTGTCTACAAGAAAAAGTTTAACGAAAGGACGGATGGAAGGAAAAAGACGGACAACTTACCATGACATAAGCCCTGCTGGCCTTTGCCCAGTAGAGCTAAAACAATATTCTCTTTCCAGAGAAATTCAAGATGATATTAGATAAACCCCTGGGATGGATCAAATTTGTCCCCAAGGTATTTCTTAACAAACTTGGAAGAATTCAAGCTTCTTGATAAAAAAACATACCAAATAAATTGAATACAATGGAGTGTTTAACTAACATTGCTTTGAAAAACTTTTCTAATCTGGAACCCAAAGACTTAAAGTTGTGAGATAGGTATACTCAAGCCAATAATTCCAAAATTACTGAAAAACCTGATATGTACGTACCTGCATCTGTACAATTCAGTTCCTCTGTTGTTGTATTTGTAACAAGAAGGCAGGGGTGTTGACTGGTGCCCTTGTCTTTTATCCTCTGTATCATTGTGCATGCCAACATCCAGCACTATAAAAGAAAAGTTGATCAATATTAACATAACCTCAAATGAAAGTTTTGTAAATGTCACCAGTAAACAACAAATGCCACAGACTCTTGGTTAATACCTAAGGATTTATGAAACAAAAGGGCCAAGATGGATCTATTTCACTCACCTGACTGACTTTGAGTTACCCAACTAAAATAGATTATATAATATATGTACACTCAAAATTCCAGAAAAACGAGATGGGCAAGTAGTTAGAATTTTGATTTGTTTTGAAGATGTAACAGATGCTGAGTAGAGATCAAACTTGGTAGAGGTTCACCCATGGTAAATGTCAGGGAAATTACATTGAAATCAGGTCAGTCGATTCTGACAGGAAGGCTTTTGAAGTTTTTACTATAGCTGCCTACATGTATGTAGTAAACTAGCACCTCACCCTGGCCACCATGTTTTTTAACAAATCACAATGGCTTGAACAAACTTGGTCAAGGGTCACCCAAGGAACATTTCTGTGAAATTATTTTAAAATCGAGCCAGTAGTTTCTGACAAGATTTTTTTAAGTTTTTACTAATTAAACTTGCCCGCCCCCTGGTGGCCATGTTTTTTTTGACGAATCAAGATGGCATAAACAAACTTGGTACAGGGTCACCCAAGAAACATTTCCGTGAAATTCTTTTAAAATCTATCCAGTGGTTTCTGACAAGATGATTTTTTAAGTATTTACTATAGCATATGTAGTAAACTAACCCTGCCCCCTTGTGGCCATGTTTATGAAGAATCTAGATGGCTTGAACAAACGTGGTAGAGGGTCACCAAAGGAACATTTCTGTGAAATTATTCTAAAATCGAGCCAGTAGTTTCTGACAAGAATATTTTTTAAGTTTTTACTTATTAATCTTGCCCCATCCCCTGGCAGCCATGTTTTTTGACGAATCAAGATGGCTTGAACAAACTTGGTAGAGGGTCACCCAAGGAACATTTCTGTGAAGTTATATCAAAATTGGCTAAGTGGTTTCTGACAAGAAGATTTTTTAAGTGTTTACTATAGCTTATATACAGTAAACTAACCCCGCCTCCTGGTGGCCATGTTTTTTGACGAATCAAGATGGCTTGAACAAACTTGGTAGATGGTTACCCAAGGAACATTTCTGTGAAATTATTTTTAAATCGAGCCAGTAGTTTCTGACAAAAAGATTTTTTAAATTTTTACTTATTTAACTTGCCCAGCCCCATGGTGGCCATGATTTTTGACGAATCAAGATGTCTTGAACGAACTTTGTAGAGGGTCACCCAAGGAACATTTCTGTGAAGTTATATCAAAATTGGCCAAGTGGTTTCAGAGAAGAATTGTTAGAAACTCAAAGTAAACGACGGACTTCAGACGACAGATGACAGACGATGGACACCAGGCGATCACAAAAGCGCACCTGTAAACCTTGAGCTCAGGTGAGCTTAATAATTATTACTTTTTTACACATCATGATTGATTGCAAATGTAAATATTACTGACAGGAACCAAACCAAATTGATGCTGTATCATTTGAAACTAGATACTAGAAAATAAAATACCCCAGCATCAACACTTAACAAAGAGCGCAGCATGGTAAATACAGCAATGTTACTCAGTGCAAGGGCACTAACTCTACTTGGGATTAGTCAGCATCACAAAATGTATGCCGCACATCTACACTTAATGTTAATTATGACAAGAAAATTTCGGTTGAACAGATGGATGCTCCCGAAGTGAGTGTTTGACTCTGTATCAGCTACCAAACTGCATAGCAGGAACAATATAAGGCTCTATACTTCACAGAACTCATTCGCAAATCACTGAAGTGGAACAAAATGACAATATGCACAGATCTTAGCTAGTTTTACAGAATTAAAACCAGAGGTTGTAGCAAAATAGTGTCATGACAACAATATGCACATCTCCACTTGGTAATGATGCATCCTAGCAAGTTTCATAAAATTCCAATCACAGGTTGTAGAGAAACAGAGCGGAGAAGAATTTGATCACTGACTAAATCAAAGGGCCATAACTCCGTGAAAAATCATCGATCCAGAACACAAACATAGCAAGTTCCATAAAATTCAAACCTGAGATTGTAAAGAAAAAGCGCGGACAATAATTTGGTCACAGACAGAATCAAAAGGCCATAACTCCATGAAAAATCATTGAACCGGAACACAGACAATATACACATCTGTACTTGGTAATGATGCATCCTACTGTAGCAAGTTTCACAAAATTCCAACATGGGTTTGTAGAGAAATAGCACGGACAATAATTTGGTCACAGACTCAATCAAAGGGTAATAACTCTGTGAAAAAACAATGAATCAGTACAAATAGACAATATGTGCATCTGCACTTTGTAATGATGCATCCTAGCAAGTTTCATAAAATTCCAACAAGAGGTTGTAGAGAAATAGTGCGGACAAAAATTTGGTCACAAACACAATCAAAGGGCCATAACTCCTTGAAATCATCAAACCGGAACACAAAGACAATATGTGCATCTGCACTTTGTAATGATGCATCCTAGCAAGTTTCATAAAATTCCAACCAGAAGTTGAAGAGAAATAGCCCGGACAAGAACTTGGGGACACACACACGCACGGACGAAGTGGCGATTATATGCTTCACCCCTTTGGGGGAGCATAATAATTGCAAATAAATATCTGAGAGATGAAAAAATGTACTATTTAGTGAAGGTTATGTGATAAAATCTCTACCTGATTTCATTATACAAATTCATTTTAGCTATATTGCAAAGAAAACTCACAGCTTATATAAATTTCTCAGAACCAGTAGTGTTCATCAGATTGAACACTGGATCAAATCTCTGCAGCCAGCAGTTCATCTGCTTCACTAATACATTGCTGGTTTCTAGTTCCATGTGCAGTTATTATACAAAACAGTATTCTATGTATTTATTGATAAAAAAAACTATTAGTGCTACAAACCTTCAAAATGTCTGTTTCTTCTTAATTACACTCCAGTACTGTATAACATAGCAGCTGAATTTTTTTGTAAATTCCCTTTATTTTTCTCCGAAGGTATGAAGATCTCTGTAGGACTATCAACTGTCAGGTTTAGGGCATTTGGTTCTGAAGTACCTACAATATATTTACAGTGTTACAAATGTGCTAGCTCCAGTATGTTCTGGTTGATTTAGGACATTTGGTGCTGAATTTTCAGTGTTACAAATGTGCTAGCTCCCATATCTTCTGGTAGATGAAGGCTATCAATGCAACACTTTAAATAATTGATTTAGCTATAACATATTTACAAAGTTGAAGGTGTTTGTTGATTTCAGACAGCCCTCCAAAATTATTAAATAAGTTTCTATTTCCAGTAAATAAATAAGTTTATCTAGGTTATAATTCGGTCATAGAGTTTAAAAGCATTTTTAACACATTTCAGGTTGTATATGGCATATCCAGTATTAGTGGAGAAAGACCTCAGAGTGAATGAGCAAAGTCCCTGCCCCTTTGACAAGTCTTATTTTTTTTTAATTTAAAACATATTTATTATACATCGATTGTGAAACAAGTTCTTAAATTTATCAAAATTGATACAAGGGTTTAAGAGATGTCCTTTTAATAATTGTTGTATGGTGGTTAGTGTTACTTTCAACCATTTTTCAGTCATATTACAACAGTGTCTACACTAAACAGTATTCTCAGTGTTTTTTTCACCATTTTGGGAAAATGATCCATACCCTTGGAATTGGGAATTTTAGCTGTGTTTTCATTAACATTGGAAAAACTTTTGCATTAAATATATTTGTTCTATTTCATCAAAACGTGTACACTTGCTTCTCTGGCTATTTAATTAAAAGAGTCAATGTCATACTCAATTCAGAATAGGGAAAGTTTGTTTATTTTATCAAGGAATTATGGCAAGTTTCAATTTACAATTTTTGAAGCTTTCAATTGGGAATTTTTACCACTCAATTGGGAAAAAAAGATACTATTTGCCATTGGGAATATGACCCTATAACGGCTATAAAAATGGTCTAACCCCCCCCCCCCCCCCCCCCCCCACACTGATTCTAGACGCTGCCACACTGAAATGTCATGCTGCAGACACATGGCATGATACCCCACCCAGTCACATTATACTGACACGGGCCAGTAAGACCTGGAACTATCCTCTTGGTAATTGCAGACATGTTCTTTCATTGTTTTATTGGGGTTTAACACAATTTTCAACACATGACAGACATATCCAGCAGGTGAAGGATGTTGCTGTATGGTCTTTAGTGTCACTTTCAGCAATTTTCATTTATATCACGAAGGTGTCCATCACTCCATGATAGCATTCTAAACGCTGCCAGCGACATCAAGTCTCCAAGAAATTTAATCCCAATGAAAATGAGTGATTTCACAGATATTTAAATAAGAACAAGGAGTTATCCTCCCATTAGGCATTATTTGACATAACAAATTGGTGATCAAATAACCTTGTGTAATATAATCAACTTAAATTTCCATTTAAATTACTTGGATTTCATCTTTAAACTAACATTTACTACTGCAAGGACTTTGGTTCTTTCATCATACATGCATATTTTTCAGAGTAACCCAAACCGATCTTCCAATTAACAAGCCACAAAAAAAAAAAAAAAAAAAAATGTTTTTAAGTAGAAAATATATTTTAAACTAGAATTGTTTTTCAGAAAAAAACTATTGCCTCCACTTCATACCATTGTGACAATTATCTGTTATTAATAATGTTCAAAACTGGTGATTTTTTGCACTGGAATTGATCAAGAACAACTGCAATGGAACCAAAAAGCAAAACGGATATGTATATCTAGATTTCAAATCAACTATTCACGATCACTTTTGTCAATATGTGATCATAGATTGTGAAGGAAAGCACATGCAAGATTTTTCATTCGAAAAATTTGAAGGGCTATAACTTGGCCAAAAATCACAGAACTGGAATGGAACGCCAGATCTCAGTTCTACTGACAAGAATTTTAATGGTCAGAAATACAAAGGGCCCTCTTAGCACCGTCAAACAAGAGGCCTAAGAAGGCCTGAATCGCTCTACTGCAAATAAATCACTCAAAGATTTTTTTTGTACTGTTAAGTTCCCCTTAAATTGTGCTTACAAGCCCCATGGCATATGACGGCCCCAATTTAATCCCAGGGACATGGCAACCATTTAGGGGATCAGCATGCTACATGTAAACTTTCTAAGGGCTATGACTTGAACTTTCAAAGAAAATGTTTTTTCAAAGTTTCACTTAAATTGTGCTTATAAGCCCTAAGGATTCTGTCGCATCTACATAAAAAAAATTAACGTTTTCCCTATATAGCTAACTCTATGTAAAACCATGACCCCTGTGGTGACCCCAAATTTAATCCCAGGGACTTTACTTCAACAATCCTTTAGGGGACCTCCGTGTAATGAGCACTATATGTAAAATATGTAAGATATATGCAATAAAATTTCAGTGAAAATTTCCTTTAAAGTTTCCTTTAACCCTTTACTCCATAGATACGCATATTCCCGCACCAGTCACAGAAGGCCTATGAAAACAGTGCAGGAAGAGTTCAGATTGCTCGTAATGAGCAATCTGAACACTTCCTACACTGTTTTCCACTCTACCAGTTAATATAAACATAATTCACCAAATAATTCAAAAGCCTTCTATATTAGGTGTCCAAAGGCGTCTATATTAGGTGTCCAAAGGCGTCTACATGAAGTAAAGGGTTAAAATGTGTTTATAACCCCTGTGGTAGTGGCATTTATGTTTGAATCGCGCCAATTCAAGATCTTGTCCAACATCTTGTGGTTATATAACTACTGCGTAAGTCAATGAAAGTTAGGGGTGCGTTCACATCTTATTTTCCATCTATAACTACAGTCTAACCTGTATTAAGCAAGGGAAATGGCCGAACTGGCTGCTTAACAAAGGTGGCTGCTTAATAGAGGGTCCATTTTTTTTAAAGAGAAAGCTGAAGTCATGATGTTTTTTGTGACAAACAAAAAGTGATCACACATGCATGGTACATGTACCATGCCTGTAAGTTATTTGGAATTATGTACTGGGGTAAATGAGAATCAAAGGACTCATGGTCCTGAGAGGCGCTGTTTGTTTGAATATTAAGTCATTGCTATGCCACCTAAGGCTAAAAGACGATTAGTTAGCCTAGCTTCTCTTTCCTGGAAGGTTAACCAGTACTCTCATCTCAGCAAGTTATGAGTAATTTTCCGACTTGAATCAGCGGCGAGAGACGTGACAATGAAACGTAAAGTCATAATTATTGTATTAATCATCACAAAGACTATGGCCGGATGGGATTCACTCTCATGAACCAAGGATTAATAGCAATATGCTCGCCACAGGGGGAAGTACAGTTATTGACCATTTATGAAGCAATTCTTGTTAGAAAACTGTAGCTAAGCATAGATACATTTCAGTGTTTCTCTCAGAAACATCGTCTGTTAGCCCTCGATGGCATAAAAATGACGCTAAATATTCAATCAATCAATCTCTCAGAAACAAGAAAAAGAGATTGGGTGGTTATAGGATGGGTATGCCATCCCGTGTTGAAAAAAGTTTTAAGTTTTGCGTTCATTAATGCATCGTCGTTTACCCCCAGGTATCAATTGCGATACTCTCCATCCATCACGATGTATAAAATTGATAACCAGGGGTATCCGACAATGAACAAATAGTGCATTTCAAACATGTTTCTATTCTATATTAATTTAATATTGCTGCCATAAAAATAATAATGGAGTTGTTTTTAATGGACAACATATTTTAAAGTTAATAAAAGTGATAGTTTGTATTTTTTTGTATGATTCTGTTATGAAGAATATTTTCATTAAGTATCTGTGCATTCCAAAATAAATATAAATTTCATGAAAGTAGACATTCATAGTTAAATCTTAAAACATCTCTTTTAAACGAGACTGCAGTAACATATACATCGACTTTTAGTATCTTTTTGAAGGTGCCGACTTTTAAATTTGGTTTCTAAAAAGACCTCCCGTATTTTCGTATTTTTTGCTTCAAACAAATTCTTCACTTTTTTTTACAAAGTAAACCATTTCAAGTGGTGTTTTTATCCTTTATTTGTTGAAATTAGATGCTGAAAAAAAACCCCTATACGATTGCATTGTTTCATTTACTTGTAAAATGCCCTCCATTATACACTACGATTAGAATTAGTTCACCGTATAAAGCGCTCTTCCAGTCACTCTATTCCACGACTATTACATACTTTTAAATGAACTGATCTGGATCTGAATCTACAGGATGACAGGCAGTTGTAAAAGCCACTAATATTACATTTGCTTCAGGGACTTTTTTCATTGTTGTTATGCGATATGCTAATTAGTATGGACACTCCTGAATTTCAGCCTTCGTAGCATATAAGAATCATGTGCAGTCATCAAATATCAAAACTAAAGACTCAAACATGTTTTAACATTATTCGTTTATGTTTCGTACATTGAAAAGTTATTTGCGTCCGACAGATACATAAAAAATCAAGAACTACTTTTTCATGAGTCAAACACTTTCATTTTGCAGCAGATATTGTGTATGATATGCGTCGAGTCAATTGCATTGTGATATGTAAAATATTGTTTTTCCATTGCATTCGTATACTTTCATAGCCGTTAAAATTTATTTAATTATAATTTAAACAAACTGACCAATTACAATTATCTTTTTGATTTTACCCAGTGAGATAATTGTGCATTAACACCTGTGAAATTTGCTTCCAATTTGTTATAGCAACATAAACCTAAATAAAACTACCGAAATACACGCACTTAAACAGTCATGTACCCTAGGTAACAGCTTGGCTAACAAATTAAAGTCATTAATCTCGCTATTCTATCTGTTTATTAGACCATATATACGTATTCTCGCTCTGGGTAAAGTGGTGTGTTTTCGTAACTGAAGCAGAAGCATTAATTGATCACGGGATTATACAATATGATTGGAATTGCGCTTATGGGCATTGTTTGGGATGAAATACATGTAGACTGACTGCTTTAAAGAGATTACCGTTAAATACATGTACTTTATATAGGCAATTTACACAGGGAGGATTTTGAAATGGCCGCTAAACACAGTTGGCCTCAAGGACAAGTTTGACTGTATGATAAACAGTGACCCCCTGTGGGAGTCTCAAATTTGACCCTAGAGACTTGACTTCAACACTGCTTTAAAGGGACCTCCATGTAATGCTATATGTAAAATTTCTAAGGTCTATGTCTTGAACTTTCAGAGAATTTTTTTTTTTTAAATTCCCATAAAATGTGCTAATAAGTCCTGTGGCAGGGTAATTTGTGGTTGAACCATGCTGGTTCAAGATTTCAGTCGAGATATAATTATATAACTGCTGTTTCTGTTTGGTTAATATTCATTGACAAATGGGGGTGCTATCAAGAACAAGAATTCCGCAGAATGGTATGTCTCGTCGTGTCTGCTTTGACCATTAATACACACATGGGAAAGAAAAAAAAATAATATTATATTCATGCAAGAGTTATCTAACTTTGTTAATGTAGTAGGTTTAATGACTAAGAAATATTGTAGGAAGTATTGTGTGAAGTTTCGATCAAATACAATAAGTGATTTTTGAGATAAAAACTTTAACCAGTATTTCTAAGTAAAACATATTTTAAAAAAACCTTTAACCAGTATTTCTAAGTAAAACATATTTAAAAAAAACAAAAAAAATTTAACCGGTATTTCTAAGTAAAACATATTAAAAAAAAAGAATTCAAAAATAACAAAAAAAAAAAAAAGAATAATTTTTTTTTTAAATAAATGTAAAAAAAAAAGTACTCAGCATCTGCATTATATTATATAATGCAGGGTGTTAGTTGTAACTATAATCCAAGTATGAGGGTCCTAGCACTAGTACTTATTGAGAAATAGTGTAAAAATGAAAACTTAACGTTGGAGGTAAATGCCAAATTCAACATCAAACAATGTCAATTGACCATGAAATGTAGGTCACACTCAGCATCTGCATTATATTATATAATGCAGGGTGTTAGTTGTAACTATAATCCAAGTATGAGGGTCCTAGCACTAGTACTTATTGAGAAATAGTGTAAAAATGAAAACTTAACGTTGGAGGTAAATGCCAAATTCAACATCAAACAATGTCAATTGACCATGAAATGTAGGTCACACTCATCATCTGCAGTATGTAATGTGATGCAGGGTGTTCGTTGTAACTAAGATGCAAGTATGAGTGTCCTAGCAATTGTACTTGTTGAGAAATAGTGTAAAAACGAAAACTTAACGTTGGAGGTAAATGCAAAATTCAGCATTAAACAATGTCAATGGACCATGCAATGTAGGTCACACTCAGCATCTGCAGTATGTAATGTGATGCAGGGTGTTCGTTGTAACTAAGATGCAAGTATGAGTGTCCTAGCAATTGTACTTGTTGAGAAATAGTGTAAAAACGAAAACTTAACGTTGGAAGTAAATGCAAAATTCAGCAACAAACAATGTCAATGGACCATGCAATGTAGGTCACACTCAGCATCTGCAGTATGTAATGTGATGCAGGGTGTTCGTTGTAACTAAGATGCAAGTATGAGTGTCCTAGCAATTGTACTTGTTGAGAAATAGTGTAAAAACGAAAACTTAACGTTGGAGGTAAATGCAAAATTCAGCATCAAACAATGTCAATGGACCATGCAATGTACATGTAGGTCATACTCAGCATCTGCAGTAGAGCATCATATCTGTCAAAAATCATCAAATCTGAACATATAAGTGATTTGCACAACCTAACCTCACACTGATCTTCCCAGCAAGTTTCAACTTAATCCACCTACGGATGTTGAAAGAGATATCTGTAAAGCACTGATTGTCAAATGGACAGAATTATGGGTACCTAAGTGACTTTTTCAAAAGCAACATAAGTTTTTTCAACAGTCCAAATTGATCTTCCTAGTAAGTTTCCTAACCCTAATTTTAGCCATTTAAGTACACTTGTTTGTGTGGACATACGGAGAGCACAAAAACAATATGTCACCCTAAGAAAGGTAGACATAATTAAGATCATAAATAGAACATAAATACTAACGCCTTCCCTACACAGTTTATTGAACTCGACAAGAAAACGGAACAATGACTTGACAGTATGTTCTTTTAGTCACAGCCAATAAACTTTGTGGGGGAAAGACACCAACGTTGCATTTTCAGGGTCAGCACTACAAACCTTATCTTATCATTCTCCTTGTCCACCTCTTCCGCCTTCTTCTGTTCCTTTGCAGACTTCGCCTTGATCTCCTCTGCAGCCTTGGGCAATTCCTCAGTATCAACACCTGGAGTAATTTTTATTTTTATTTTAATGGTATTGGAAATTTTTCACACATTATAGATTATATATGTCATTCAGATTTATTGGTTGATTTTGTTGTATGGTGTTTAGTAACTATTTCGATAATTTTTAAATCATTCTGTGATGCTGCCCATATGAGATCCTGAGCACTGCCACACAGGCGTATCACCATGCAGACACAGTATGGTACCCTAACCCAGTCATATTAAACTGACACCGGGCCAACAAGATCTAGAGCTATCCTCTAATACTGAGCAAATAAATATAAATCTACTTTCTATATTCATGAATAAATCTATAAAACTACTATCTGTATTCATAAATAAATCTATAAATCTATTATCTATACTCACAAATAAATATACAAGCTATATTCATGAACAATTCTATCATATTTCTTTGATTTTATCAAGGATTTATATAGAGAAGGAAAAAACACTGATTGAAATGTTATAAACGCTTGCGTATTCATGCAAAATGTTGCAAAATCTCATTTTCAAATAGCCTTATTTCCATTTAAATCAGAAATTTTTGCAAATCGAAATTCTTTCTTTGCACAATGGAATTATCTTCAAAACAAGATCATTCCCAGCAAATTGTGTTTGAAATTGTCGAAATACTAATGATTACAAAATGTGTATACAGCAACTAAAAAATCAAGTAAAGTACTTTTACTTCAAACTGCAATATTTTATTTCAAGATTATTTTGCATGTTAAAAACACTATAAAACATCTAAGGTTACATGCACCTTACATTCTATGTTAAAAAAAAATTAGTTGCCTGCAAAATTTGGATCATAATTTGCCAAATTATTAATCTTCGCATGCTTTTTTTATCCACATTTATTTAAGAAAAACGCAAAATTCCTATTCTTCTGTAAGTCCTTAACTTTATGCTTTCAAAATAAAAAATTGGACAAGTAACTTTGGCCCTGAATTAATGTGTAAAAATAGTCTTAGAAATAAATAGGTTTTGTTGTCTTTAATGTTACCTGTGACTTCATGTTTTTCTTAATTCTGTAATCTACATTTGGTGACCGTTGATGAATGATCAAAATAGGTCAGCAAAACTGATATCATGGCATGGACTCCATTACACAAGATGGCTCTATTTATTCCGGTCAATAGCAATTGGTAGTGACTGTTTACACCTCTCCATCATGAATCTGTCTTATAAATAAAATCAAGTTTCACTCCTTTATTTCCACCAATACATTTTCATCACATAAAACACTTACATCAATGTAACATAAGGATGTAAAGGGATGACATAGAATCTGGACCTATGGTCTGCCCTTAGATTTACAAAATAATGGATTATACTTACCTGTTTTACATCGATTCACTGTTTGTGAAATAAATAAATTCTTACAATACAGTCGAAACTCGTTATTTTGAATTCCATGGGACCTTAAAAATAATTCGAAATATCCGAAGTTTGATTTATCAGGAGTCTATTTTTGTTCAACATTTTACCGTTACCCCACCCACTTCATAAATTGTTGAAAATATACATGCTGTACATATAAATACCTCTATTTGTTTTGTTTTTTTTCAATATAACACGTCGTTATTTTTACACATGATATAAACTTGATTCGAAAAACAGATTCGAAATAGTGAAAAATTCGAGTAACTGGAATTTGATATATCAGGAGTTATTTAATATAGAAATATAAGGGGAAAAACGGGACCAAACTTCAAATTTGAGATAACCAGAAATTCAAAATATCAGAGTTCGAGTTGGTGAATATCAACCGTACACTAAATAGTTATTTTACATCGATTGTGAAACCAGTTCTAACAACTTTTGACAAAACACAAAACTGTATGGGCAGAACAGGTACTAAGCTTGTGCATATCCAAATATTTTTTTTTTGTCGTCTTTATTATGAGTTATGGACAATCTGGCCCCACGCAAATCCGGCCCCGCTACCAATCCGGCCCCTAGACAAAACGTCCTCGGTTAATCCGGCCCCATTTAGCATGGTCAATCCGGCCCCACTTTTATTTTATAAATTATAGCATTCATTTTTTGGTATTTCTAATTAAAAAATAATATACTGAATAGTTATTATATAATTTGAAATGTACATAATAATTACTGCAGGATTGTTATTAAAAAAAAAAGGCCGGTTAATGGGAATTACATAGTACACATATAATATTCAATGATTGTTAATGAAAGTAACTGTTTTGGGGGATTAAATTGGACAAAACACACTTATGATTTATAATTCAATTTAATAAGAATGGCTATAGAAAATGAAATGAATATAACTATATACGTTGCTTGCTCTCTCTCTCTCTCTCTCTCTCTCTCATTAAAAATGAAATCTGTGTCAATCTACAATATAATGATAAATATTAAAAGTGTATATGTAATTGAATTTCGTTTATGTAAACAATGTACAGTCACTGTATGGATAAAGTGTTTGCTGTGCGTATACTTGTAATTAAGCCTATACTTTTTGTGTCATTTTCTGTATCTTAACGATTTTTGAAGCAAAACAATAACAAAGCAATTTAGAAAAAAATAGTTACCTCGAAATCAAGGTCCAATGGCTCTGTTGGTCGTTGTTCTTCTCTCCGTCTGTTCACACGACGAACAAGGTTGTCGGGTTTGGGTAGGTCGAAATCAGGTTGCAAGTGGGAGTTCATGGTAGATGTCACAATATCAGATGCTGACCTATGCACCTGGGCCTTTCCAGTCTTGAGTACCTTAATCATAAGTTAAGTTGAATTAATAAACTGCCATTTAAACGACATAACTATTGTCATTCGTCTCTCATCGCGAAAGTGGGAAAGTTATAAGATAAATATTCAATCAACTATTTCATAACCAGTGCTCCAAGAAAAAGAAAATTTGGGACTAGCCCAGGGCAAGTAGGTTGAAAAAATCTACTTGCCCTGGCTGAAAAATAACTTGCCCTGATCAGCGGTTCACATGCCCAGATTTTTATTACCAATTCTCCTTGCGGTATAATATGAAATTTGTTAACATAGACTTAAATGTGTAAATCAAAGGTAGGGTTAGCTCCCCTTAACATTATGCATGTCTAAATCACAAGTTTTAGAGTTTGAATAAGACCGGGAGAAGTGATAGAATTGCAGGAGAACTGACTACATGTATGTCTCTATCAGTATGCCCAACTTATTATGTTGTATTTAATCTTTGTTCTTTATTGACTATCATTTCTGTTCTGTCGATTCAGTATATTTAAAACATTATTTTAAATATATTTCTCTTCTTTTATTATTATTGCTGTCATAACATACAATAATGGCAATGTCAAGCCTTCAAAGCTATTCAATCTATCCAAAAGAACTTGGCAATATGATATATAAATGCAGTCTATGATAGTCTTCAAATATCTAGAAAGTGCAACTAGTCAACTATATTTCAAATATTAAAAAAAAACCCCACATAATTGATCTTAATTGTTGTTTTCAATACTATATTTAAATCATGGCAAAGAAAATTATACGCTAAAACTTCACAACCAAAAAACAATAAGTTTATTACTATAATACCCCATCCACATTTGTCTTTACCGTAAACTCAATTTAAATATCAACTTTCACGTTTTCACTGAAATTTTTTATATACATACAGTTCCAATAGTTGTAAATCTACGAAATATTTATAAAATTACCAAAACCTACTGCTGACATTTAACATAACGCGATCGATCGCAAATTATCTGCAAAAACCTAATCAGCTTTTAGAAATCGTTACCATTTTGGCAAAGGGAGATAATTTTATACTCTTCATACTGGAGAATTTAAGAGACACCCGCGAATTACGTCACCGTCTATTTTTGTCTTTGCTCGGGTAGGTGGTAAGAAATGTGTACCTTGGTCGTAGATATCCGACCAATCAGAGCGGTTATTAAAAATAGGTTAATTTATATTCAAAGCTATCCGCCAATCACATTAGAGGAATAAAAATAGATAAATGAATATGCATGTGAGGTTTTCCAAAGTAGCATTATAGGGCATGTGGTATGATAAACACTGCGGGGGTCAATTGTTTATACTGATTAGTTACGGTCTATAAACAACAGTTTGACCCGTGTCGTATCGAACAGAGATATTTTTACAGACCTGTGTATTGTAAAAACTAGCGTGTCCGATTTTTAAGACAAGCCCGACGGGCAAGTAACTTTGAAAAAGGCACATGCCCGGATCCAGATTTGACAAGCCCCGGGCATCGGGCTATCCTATTCTTGGAGCACTGATAACATGTGTAAATAATTTGTAAACAACTTACATCTGTCTTTATTTTCAGTCTCTTTGTGGCTAACACATCTGCAGGATGACAGTGCTGGTGTGTCCCGCCCTTATACGAATTTCCCTTCTGCAGAATAAAAGCGTGACACCATAAAGCTCAACTTCATACACTGCACCTCTATGTTGTCATTTTTTCCCCCTTTTTTTTCTGAAACATAAAATTTACAAACATAAATTAAGAACAGAACAGATATTTTATTTTTACGTCATAAAAAATTCCAAAAAATAAGAGGATGAACAAATTTATTAATTAAGTAGTGTGTGTGTAGTGGGGGTCGATTTCGCTCTAGGAAACATACAAAAATATAAAATGGTTAAAACGTTTTAAATTATATTGATATTATTTCAAGTTCGTTACCTTATAAGTGTACGTGTAGCCGTCCGATGAAACCAACTTCAAACGCCCTTGAATCGTCCCTTCGTTAATTACTTCTAATTGCAGAGGCTCGTTCTCAACGACAGTCTTGGACAGACGTTCATGTTGCAATGAGCTACAAATTTAAATGATTTCATTATAGAACAATTGAGAAATCGTTGTCATTGATATCAATTATCATTATCATGGGGTAAACAGCTCAAATCATGTATATAAAACTGATATTGAATATCTGTACTTTTATACACATGCAGATGGTACTCTATAAGTACTTGCTACATTTCCATTGTTTCAATATTTGTAATGTATGAAAAGACATGTTAATTTGTTTGCATGATGCGCGACAAAAGTATTAGGTCTACCTTTAATTAACGAAAAGCGGTACGTTTTTAATTTACAGTTTTTAAAAGAGATGTTTTACTAAATGCAAATTGATTTACATTGTGTCTATTAATTTGTTTGTATATTGCCCGACGTAAATAATCAAGATTAGTTTTAAATAAGGATGTCAACGAATATTCGGATATTCGAATATTCGGTCATACGTCCGAATATTCGAATGTCATATTGATATTCGAATATTCGCAACAACAAAAAAAATATTAAAAAAATATAGTAAATTCAAATTGTTTTCTTTATTTATTTTCAATTTCAATATTTTTGCCACAAAATTTAAAACATGGTAATTATCGATTTCCTCTTAAGACGGGTGTCAATTTGACGTTGTCAAGGTGATCAGGAGTCCTGGTCGGTAATCCTTTAATTATTTGCCTTAGGCAATTTTAATCATCGATCTGCCTTTAGGGTCTGTTGTCAATCACCCTGTTTTGAAAAGGTGAGAGCAAGTTTGTTTATTTACCAATCTTATACCTAATTGAAGAGCACACTTCTTTGATTTGAAGGCCGTTTATGTACTTGTGAATAATAAATGCGTCAAGAAGTAGACGAATTTACTTATATATATATATATATATATATATATTTTTTTTTTTTTATGTTTGTTTTTCAATTTCATTTATAAATAGTTAATTACTTATAAACTATACAAACATACGAATATTTAACTCAGTAAAGCTAATATAACATAGCATTTATTAATTTATTATTATTAATTATGCATCATCGAATTCCACGTCATGTTGAATCGTGACGACTATGATATTCCAATTGTTTGCTTTTTAGTATTTATACATCCGCACCGTTTCCGCTGAAAGAGAAAGTAACAAATATGGCGAGTAAAAAGTTCGGGATAGAAAGTTGATGATTATTTATTTTTAAGATCTTGACCGAATATATGTTCGAAAGAATGACCGAATATTCGAATATCAATATTGCCATTCGTTGCCATCCTTAGTTTTAAATCAAACGCAATTCAATTATTCTAATAACTGGGATGTATGAAAAACATGTTTATTTGTTTGCATAATGTGCGACGTCTGTATTGGCTTTTAGATATTTGTAATCAAACACAAACTGATTTTCATTGTTACGTCTTTGGTTTTAAAATCGTTTAAACGATACGCTTTCAATCAAACGCAAATTGTTTTCCTTGTTCAAATAATTGTTGTAATTGTTTGCACAATGTACGACCAGAGTTATCAAGTTTACCTTTAATTTTTAAAAACCGTTAACTTAACTGTTTAAACATTAAAAACCCCGTATACTTCTTAATACAATATGTGACACAAATTATAAAGTTTAACACTACCATGTATATTTCATGAATTTTTTAATGATTAATAACTGCATCATATATTTTATGTATATAATAATTGTAATGTATGTAATAATATAATAATTAACACTGATATTGCTATATAAAATAGAAATAAAAAGTGGGGCTGGATTGACCATGCTAAATGGGGCCGGATTCTCCATGGCCGTTTTGGAGTGGGGCTGGATTGTCCAGATTCCTTTATTATGGCAATAAAATGAAACTAGTATCAAGCATCTTTAGACCAAATTTTTGCTCATAAACACCACCCATATTTTACTGAAAAGGCGCTTTTAATACAAAACCACATTACTTTTTAATTCAAACGCGAGGGAGAGAATTACCAAGTCAAGGGTGGCCCAAAAGATTCAAATGAAAAGCCGCTTTATAGCATCTGACATTAGGTCAATGTTTGCTAGCATACAACTCGATTTCATTTCTACCTTTTGTCTTTACAAATTTTTCTGCATCTTCGTTGATGTAACCAGAGAATTTTAGTAATGAAGAGAGACCATGGACTGTTGCTGAATTACAAATGTTTACGACAAAGTTTGTGTACCTGTTGCGCTTGTGGAACTCACATGTCAACGTGGTCCTCGTCCGCACAAAATGTTGCAAGTAAAACAATATAAAATACGAGGAATGTCCATCTTTGAATTCTCCACCATGTAATATTATATATACATGCATCAAATTTACTATGCTGTGACGTTATTGGTGAATTAATTATAAAAGAAAAAAATAATATCTCTTTCACGCGCTTTTATTTTTATTAGGCATAATTAAAGAGTTTTTCCAAAGAGGAGAGTCTATCGAAGGGAAAGTACTCTCCACACCACACACACGGATTAAATTTAGTCAATGAGAAAGACAACTCGTACAACCAAAACAATATATAATATCGAATGAATTACCTCCCTTCTACAACACTGTGCTGCGCGATTTCGATTTAATTTCAGTAATAGTCAAAGGGAGACTAAGCTTATTAGAATTGATTATCTCCCTTCGATCATAACCTTGCTCTGATTCCCTGCCTAACCTTATTCCGGGTACCAGACTCCCCAAAATGTGGAAGAGGCTATTTATCAAGAAGGTTCCCCTGTCACTGCGCATGATCAATATTTTTTCATATTCGCAATATCTCTCCTGCGAATATGAAAAACCCAAACCTCCATTTTTAGAGAGTATTGAACCTTCTGTTTATAATACATTTTTCTGCATTGTGAAGGAAAAATGATATTCTGTTGAAGAATATACATTATATTTTTCTACATTGTGAAGGAGAAATAACATTTAGACATTGACTGGTAGGTGTTTTTCGATCAGAGTTCTGTAAATAGCATAAAAATGTGACTTTAAAATTTGGTTTTACCAGTGGGAGTTTGTTATTTTTAGTTTTTTATGAGTATAACAATGTAAATCGATAACTTATATACCTTCATTACAAAAATTGTTACCCCCCCCCCCCCCCCCCCCCCTTCCCTTACACACATACAAACAGGTATATGGAACTGTCATTATAAGAGTTTAAAAGCAAAAACATCAAAATAATACACCGCATTAAAATGCACCCCATTCACAAACAGATCTTTAACAGTATACTGCAGTCTCAACAAACGTTTACTCTTCGAGAAAAAATGACAGTGATTGTTTGTATTTATATTTATTAAAGAGTGGTTTAAAACATTAAATATTGTTCTGTAACTTCTGTGTATCAATATTAAGTGTGTTTTTTATTGTAGAAATTGTAAATACAGAAAAGAGGTAATACTTTCTTAGCTTTACACAGGAAGTCTATCAGGGAGAAAGTCTTTGTAGTACAACAAAGTACAAACTCCTCCAAGGAGTGAGATGTCAGTTCAAGTCTGACCTTGGACAAATTGATAGACTTCCATTACTTTTTCGTAATGATATATAATAAAGGCTTTCAATTGTGCAATGATGTGGACTTTGGTTAAAATATTTGGTATGAAATATGGCTTATTTATACAAATAAGACAATCATTAAGCAAAGTTTAACTTATAAACTTTTTAAACCCTATTTAGTTTCCATTCAGTAAGGCAAATTGAAATGAAAATAAAGAATATTGAAATACTTGCATACAATCATTCAGTCTGTCTGTATGTCAACTATATATATAGTGTGTTATTGTCAGTCACTTCACTTCAATTATTAATTATTGTATTCTATTTTTTTAATAATGTAAAACTTAAACCCAAAATAATACTTGTGTGTATGGCATGCTATAAGTACAAGCATTTAGTTATTTAAGATTTGGAGATACTAATTAGTTTGAACTTTTGATATATGACACTGTCAAAGGTTCACGTACAGCAGGCCAAAAAATATAATTAGTAACATATTTTATGGTCATTTAGCGAAGAGAGTGGACATCTGATATATAGAAAATCGTGCATTATGTGTTAATGATGTGCAATGTTGAAACAATAGAAACTGCATTTCGTTTCTTTATGAAAATCAATTGAATTTGGGTAGTGCTTTAAGTACCAGTTTGCATTTCATTGGCACCATGATGTTGCTTTGCTTTTAGCTTGTAGGACATTACATTTCATGGGATGCTTACTGTAGCCTAGGTAGCCATAAAGATGTGCACAACTGTGCTTATTCAACAGGGCTTGGAACAAAGTCACTATTCAAACAATGACATTAAATTGGTAGCTAGATACTTTAATATAAAAAAAACATCATAGTTATTCTTTCATCTTAAATAATTTGAAAATATATTGTAAATTATACAATTTTGAGTTTTCATTGAAAGATAAAAAACATTCTCTAGTCTAGTTCGGACTTCAGACATTAATCTAGCCTGTTTTTCATCACTGGATCAAACTCAAAATTATGCTAACATTCCTGAAATAAACACAAACTTATTTACTAATATAAGCATTTTTCACTATCCTCATTTCATAAATTCAAAACTGATTTACAATATGTAGTATGAAGCCTCCAACAGATATCCTTAGTTGGGATTGAACCAACATCTTCCATCTTAAAGACAGATGTACTTCATTGTACTATAAGGATGCATTTTGAAGCTGCATTAAACTTACACTGTACATTAATTATGATAGTTCAAATTCCTGTTTTATTTTTAAGTCTTACAGTAATTCAAGCTTTAAAAATGTTTGCTTTTAGTTATCAATTTTGTAAAAATTAAATCGTCGCCATTAAGCAAACTTGAATAAACCGTCAATTGGAAAACTTTTTTTCAATAATTTTACACTTTTTTTACAGCGACACACATACACATACAGGTATGAAGAGGTACATAGGTAAGAGAAGTAAACTTACCTTGACACACATACACTCCTTGTACATAAGTATGAGGAGAGAGAATCTTACCCCAACACACATACACTCCTCATACATAGGTACGAGGAGAGGGAGACTTACTTTGACACACATACACTCATCATATATTGGTATGAGGAGAGGGAAACTTACCTTAACACACATATATTCCTTGTTCATAGGTATGAGGAGAGAGAAACTTACCTTGACACACATACACTCCTCATAGAGGGTTTGAGTAGAGAGAATCTTACCTTGACACACATACACTTCTCATACATTGGTATGAGGAGAGAGAATCTTACCCTATCACACATACACTCTTATACATTGGTACAAGGAGAGGGAATCCTACTCCGACACACATAAACTTCTTTTTTCTTCTGTGTTGCCTTGAAACTGAGTCGTTTTCTATTTTCTTGTTGGATGAGATATTTTACTTAGGCGTAAGTTTTTCTATTGTGTTTATTGTGCCATGAGTAAAATCTATACATATAACATCAGGGGCATAATGTTTAAATTCTATAGCCTGTTCTTTGGTCATCAGAACCAACATGAAATCTTCTTTCCTAAGTTGGATAGGATTAGATTGTGTGTGTTGCTGCTTATATAACAGCACAGGATTATTGAGGAGTGACTGCAGACTTTGAACTCTTAAATGCACTGATGTTGACTACTAATATTTTGTACCATGGATAAACGTGACCTAATCTGATTCCTTACAGATTCTGTGTTAGGAAGGAAACGAGTTTGATTTAAACCAGTTGCATGAAAATGAGTCTGTATGTACTTCACAGAAACAACCCCAGAACTTTGCACTATTACATTCATTCTTGATGGGCAGATCTTACCTATTTTTGCTGAACCTTTACATGCACGTTGCCATTTCAGTTCCATGAATAGTCTTAGATGTTCAGCCATTTTATCTACTGTCCTAAACTTTTCAGAACAAGATGGTTCACTGCAAGGAATTGAAGTCAATGGTTTTTCCTTTTTGTCTAATGGACTAGAACGGCATTTACAACCAGAGCTCCAGATAAGGTGCGTATTTGCGTAAATACGCAAAACAAATCGTAGAAAAAGCAATATAAATACAAAACAATGCGTATCATAACGCAAAAGAAATGTTTGATACGCAATTACTCGCAAATTGCTTGCGTATTTGCAATTTTTCATTTCTAACCGATCGCGTACTGGCCCAGCGTTTTCGCAATATCTCGAAATAATTAAATAAAGGTAAAAGACCGAGTAGACCGAAACTGGCAAAGCGAATAGACTGGTTCTGAAATTCAGTTTAATTGCGCACAATTTACTAAATTTTGCCTGTGGTACCCGTTTTACATAATGATAAACGTGAGTACCATGTATGATTATGTGTTTTGTTTATTGTCAGTTAATTTTACAAGAAATACCCATTGAAAAAAAAATGATGGGGTAAAACATTGTTTTCACCCAATTGCAAAATGCAAATACCCAATTAAAATAAAAACAATGGAGTAAAAATACTCAATAGGCAAATCCTTATCTGGAGCTCTGTACAACTATGTCTTTTCAAACTTTTCTTTGAAGAGAAATACATATTGCAATGACTACAAACAGTTCCAACAAGACAAGAGTCTTTACCTTTACATACACAGGTGTCAGGTGAGTGAAACTTAACTTGACAAACATACACTCTTCATAAACAGTTACCAGGTGAGTAAAACTTACCTTGACACACATACACAGGTGTCAGGTGAGTGAAACTTACCTTGGTACACATACACTCTTCATACACAGGTGTCAGGTGAGTGAAACTTACCTTGACACACATACACTCTTCATACACAGGTGTCAGGTTAGTAAAACTTACCTTGACACACATACACTCTTCATACACAGGTGTCAGGTTAGTAAAGCTTACCTTGACACACATACACTCTTCATACACAGGTGTCATGTTAGTAAAGCTTACCTTGACACACATACACTCTTCATACACAGGTGTCAGGTTAGTAAAGCTTACCTTGACACACATACACAGTTGACAGGTGAGTGAAACTTACCTTGGCACACATACACTCTTCATACACAGGTGTCAGGTTAGTAAAACTTACCTTGACACACATATACTCTTCATACACAGGTTAGTAAAACTTACCTTGACACATATACACTCTTCATACACAGATGTCAGGTTAGTAAAACTTACCTTGACACACATACACTCTTCATACACAGGTGTCAGGTGAGTGAAACTTACCTTGACACACATACACTCTTCATAAACAGGTACCAGGTGAGAGAAACTTACCTTGGTACACATACACTCTTCATAAACAGGTACCAGGTGAGTGAAACTTACTGTGACACACATACACAGGTGTCAGGTGAGTGAAACTTACCTTGACACATATACACTCTTCATACACAGGTACCAAGTGAGTGAAACTTACCTTGACACACATACATTCTTCATAAACAGGTACCAGGTGAGTGAAACTTACTGTGACACACATACACAGGTGAGTGAGACTTACCTTGACACATTTACACTCTTCATAAAAAGGTACCAGGTGAGTGAAACTTACCTTGGCACACATACACTCTTCATAAACAGTTACCAGGTGAGTGAATCTTACTGTGACACACATACACAGGTGTCAGGTGAGTGAAACTTACCTTGACACATATACACTCTTCATACACGGGTACCAGGTGAGTGAAACTTACCTTGACACATATACACTCTTCATAAACAGGTGCCAGGTGAGTAGAGCTTACCTTGACACACATACACTCTTCATATACAGGTGTCAGTTGAGTTTAACTTACCATGGCACACAAACATCAACTTAATTTACTAAATATATATTTAAATTATACCTTGATAATATCTTCATGTGCCTGATTAGGACTAAATTCAACTAGTTGCTGAGTTGGTGCTACCTGAAATCACAAGTAAAAACTTAGGTGCAAATAAGATAACCCACTAATATTTTTGTAAATTTTGGTGTTGTTAAACAGACATTTGATCATTGATTTTCAATTAAAACCTTTACATCAATCATTACTGACTGCAAGTCTAGTAACGCATGCTTTATCAATGAGGTGAATATTTGTATCAAGCTATATCAAATTTGTTTCAGGGATTTAGATCATTTGGAGCAGTCAGCAGACACTGTGCTAATTTGAACTTTAAACTGTATGACCTAGACTTGATCTAATACTTGAAAGGACACACAGTTTTGTATGATGCTATTCTTATATCAATGCAACAGAAGATAAAAACAGAGAAAAAAAGATTATAAGAAATATATTGTTTTAATTATACCTGGATGACTTCAGACAGGGCTAACTACCAGTATATAGTCAGTTGGCACTACCTGTAATATATGCAAATATTTGCGTCTTTAAACCTACATAAGGGTTTCTCCATGACCTAGTGGTCTAAGGCGCTGTCTCAAGATCATTGACCTCTCACAGCTAAGGTCGTAGGTTTGAGATCCACTTGCTCCAAAAACTTCAATAGAGGAAGTTTGCCAGTTACTTGTGGAAGGACAGTGCTTCTACTCGGATTCATTATGAGGTCTTCTACCACCAATAAAACTGGATAAGCCATATATAGCCTGAAATGTGTTAAAAATAGCTTTGGTGATATTGCCTTTGCATTATTTATGTAACATAAATGCTTCAGGAACTTTTAACCTATGGTTGATTTTCATTCTATAAATAATCTATAACGATTAAATGACAAAACAAGACTATGAATCAATTTTTTAAACTGAGTCTGATTATTTGTCATAATGCAACACCATGGACTGTTGTCATATTTATCTTGATCTTGGACTCATTATCCAAAAGGCTACAGAGGTAATTGTCAGTATATTTATGTATAAAAGTTGCAAGTGCATCTAAATTGTTTTGAGGCGTTTCAATAAAGAACAGTTAATCAACATATTTGTTTCTCTATTGGTACTTGTATTGATTTATTTACTAAAAATAACTGTGAATGTATGAAATGAGATTATTAAAATACAACTTTTTATTTTACCTGGGTGATCCCATTTGGTGTAAGACCAGGACTGACAGCAACATGCTGATTTGGCACTACCTACAATTAACATAATTTAATGTTAGCTGAGTTGTATAGATTTATTACATTGTTGAAATTGTAAAAAATATTTATACATTAGTTACATTTTAATAAAAATTAGTCCAATCAATCAGACATTTGAAATGCTATTGCAGCCTCATCAAAATTGGATAGAATATATATATATTTACACAATGTCATTCACAAACAAATTCAGTGAATCCTGGGCAATTAAATAGAACTGATGATGCAGCTCTGTAAACAATGACAAAAAGTGTTACTGTTTCCTTTAAAGAAAAACATATTGTAAAATGTGGGAAGATATATGTAATTGTATTGTTTAAATGCAATTATATATTACGGTTATTACCTGTGCAATTCCTGGAAAAGGATCTACAGCTAACTGTGTTGGCGCTACCTACAATCACAGCAAGTGAATATTTCATGACCATACTAATACAAATATATTATCTACTTATTTGTGTGCTAACATATGAAAGTTTTGTATAATATGTATTTATTTTTTTTAAATCCAAAGCAATATTTTATTGTGTTATTAATGTTTGTTTGAAT
Organism: Panopea generosa; assembly: GCA_029582155.1. NCBI lineage: Eukaryota > Metazoa > Mollusca > Bivalvia > Adapedonta > Hiatellidae > Panopea > Panopea generosa. Next base: position 54,828,172 of record CM055908.1, on the reverse strand, counting down.
ATTTAGCATCATTATTATGCCACTGATGGCTAACACACGATCAGTTAAGCTAACAACTGTTTCCTTGGTTCCTGGAAAGTAAACCAGTACTCAAGCACGCCCCATCTCTGCAAACAACTGGCAACTTTCCTACTTCAGCATCAGTAACAAATGACAATATATATAAATCATCACCGAGACGGTGACTGTGTGGTGATTTGAACTATGACAATGTAAAATTATATGATTTTAAAATATACCATTTAATGTATTTAAGTGTATTAATTTTATTATTAATGGATATTCTTTATCTTACAATGGTTACCCTAAATAATAACACAATTTTTCTTTTAAACAATTGTAAAGTATTCTCAGTGACAATCCTGTCATTCTTTTTAAACTCTATTTATAACAATTTATTATAACAGTTAAACTTACATTATAGTTGTGCTCATCAGCAAAAAATAAACACAATGACAGGAGCTGAAAACATAAATTACAATGGATACAATTAAACCATTTTCAAAGATTGGTAGAATGTGGGGCGGAAGTCAAATGGATAGTGTTGGCTGCTCATGCCTGAGGTTGCGGGTTCAATCCCCAGTTGACCAGATGCCCCATATAAAACAACACTCAGTAGTTGGTGCTACCCAGGAAACGGACTCGGAGAGTGGTTGATATGAGCTCTGAGCTTTCATTGCAATCAAGCTAAAATAAATTAGTATGAACTAAATTATTATTAAATTTAGTTACATACATAAATTTATAGTCAGTTACTCACCAGCTCAATTGGCTATATAATGATTCAAACTCTTGACCCCTTGATTGAAAGTCTGACACATTACCCACTTAGTGCGACATATTGCAATTTATTAGAATCCTTGTAAAGATTTTTTATTTTGATTCTCTAGAGACAAGTCGGATATCAAAATAATTAAAAAGCTGTGCATAAACACCATATTTATGAGCTTAGTTACCAACCAAGATATTAAACCAGGTCCTGCTGTGGTTGGATGTACACACACCTATAGTATAAAATTCTTTATTAAATTACCCACCAAGACCATACATTGATTTATTGACATGCAATTTAAAACTAAGGTTATCATACGTAACACTTGGTGTGTGTGTGGGGGGAGGGGGGGGGGGGGGGGGGGGGGGTAGTAGTAGTAGAGCACTGAATCCATGTTCGATGGGGGGGGGGGGGGGGGGGGGGGCTGGAGTTCGATCTTTCGACTATATGTGGTGTCCTTGAGTAAGACGTTTTTTTTCCGCATATGCTAAGTACTGGTTCTACCAAGGCAGTCTCCGAGCGTAATTTGTCTTAGTTGTAAACTGGTACCAAGTTAAGTTTCACAATAGTAGTAAAATTAATAAGTTTAAACTTAACTTGTTTACATGTACGTGTTCGACTTAAACAAAACATAAACTAAGAGTATCACACGTATCGGGGTTTACATCCAACCACTAATTCCGTATAAAAGACATTATTATTACCGAAAGCTTTACTGTCCATCTTGAATTTTAGCGGTAAATAGAAAAATCCGAGGATTCCGAATGTTCAAAGTTGATCATGCGCAGTGAAAGGGAACCTTCTTGATATTTAGCCTCTTCCCCAAAATGTTTCATTTGGAATGCTTCTGTGATTTCTGTTATCCAAAATAATGCCGGAAGTGGTTAAGAAATAGACTTGTCCCCGGTCTATTATAATATAAGAGACCTGTATGTGCTGATGTTTGACCTTGACCCTTAATATGCTCTTCTGCATTGGAGATATGTTTAAACATAAGAAAATGGCAACAGCCTTGGAGAATATAAAACACTCACAAGAAAAAACGATAAATATTATCTTGTGCTGATCACCAACATAATTTAGTCACTAGGCTAATGTTAACTGTCATTGTTTATGCTATTCATTAATGTATTGGAGATATAATTTAACATTAGGAAACCTTATTTGAAAGGATCAATCAAAAATTTTATTTTTTTAAAGAAAAACAGAAAACGGCTATTATTGTCTTGTCTGAGAAACGACACATTACATGTTCTACCAACATGGTATGGTAAACAGTTATCATCCAAGCTTTGCCAGGTTGTCAAGCTTCATGTAGTTATTGACAAGAAGGTATAATAAAAAAGGGGGGGGGGGGTATGTTTTGTCATTTTCACTAAAAGTAAAAATGGTTTTGTTTTTGCCGAAAATTATATTAATACATCATACTGAAAAAGTGGGTAATTTTTTTATTGAGCTGATAGTTTAAACAGACCAATGCTAGATTAAAAGCTCCGAAACTCGGCCTTGAGACGAATATTATTTAATTTAAATAACCGCTTTCCCTTACAATCAGCATACCCTGTTTATCTATTTATAGCCCAAATTGGTTTTTCAAAATAACAGATGGTCAATTACCACTCTACCTGAATCAGTACCTGACAATAATAACTTTGTCATTGTTGTTGTTTGCAACCTCTTCCATATTTAACGATAATTAATTGTTTTTTACTCTTGTTTCGAATTCTTCCTTGAAACATTTAGCTACACTATGTGTGTTTATGTAAGATGCACTTGTTCTGTATATTGTGGTCTTATCCTCACTCATGTTTGACTTTGTTGGGCAGGTCTTCAGCCAGGGAGAAAGGCGGGCAGTTTTTGCTCAAGAATTAAGAAGACCTAGATCTGTGCAACTCTCTCTCTGTAATTGAAGCTCCTTGGATTGATTTGGGCTGAGCCTGGGAGAACCTGAAAATAATAACATAAAAAAATATTTTGTAAAAAATGTGATGCAAAACAAACTATTCTTCATTGAGAAGTATGCACACAAACTAGAGTTTCTCACTTTAAGCCATAAAAAAAAACCTGTGAAAGACATACCTGTAGGCAAAGTAAAAAAGACTGGAACCCATTACTTTATACACATGCAGCACACAAAAAAAATTGGCATAAGTTCCACTAGGTTGTGAGCAGATGCTATTTGCACGAACTTGTTTGCAAGCAACGTGCAATTTGTAATGAATGAATGAATATTTAGCATCATTTTTATGCCATTGAGGGCTAACAGACGATCAGTTAACCTAACCACTGTTTCCATGGGATTAACCAGTACTCGAGCACACCTCGTCTCCACAAGTAACTGATAACTTTCCCACTTGAATCAGTGGTGAGAGACGAATGATAATGAGATGCAATGTCGTATATCAATCATCACATTTCAACAGCTGCAAATATTAAGGAGTCAACAAAAAGTCCTCAATGAGCATGAGCTTGACTGGGAACAGATTATTAGCATGTTGATAGACAATTGTAGTACCATGAGAGGGGTAAAAGGTGGAATGGAAGCCCAAATTCAACAAGAAACGCAATTGGATGGACATGTATTGTTCATTTCAAACCAGTTCTTAACTTGACGATTAAGACTTAATGTGAATTAATAAAAAATCATCCAGAATAATCCATGTTCTTCATATTATATTATAACAGGTATTCTTTTCTAAATAGAAACCAAAAAATGAAAAAGACTCTGACAAAAACAGTGAAACATGAGAGAGGAAGCTGACAGAGGTTTATTTACAATGTCTTTACATTAATATAATATACTTGCATTCATTTGACAGTTTGGGCTATTTCTAAACTTTCTTTATGTATTCAGGTAAAATAATAACATACATAATTATATACATATGGTTCCTGGTGTTGAGTACATCTTTATAGTGTAAAGTAGCACACTTTTCTATATGAAAAGAGATCCAGGTTCAAGTCCTGGTGGAGACCTCAACACTTTCAATCATTGTACAACATAAATACTTTGACTTAATTCTGTCATACATAACCATTACATGAATACTATTGCTGTATAATACATACTTCACAGACATTAAACTAGCCTTATGTTTTTCATCAACTGTCCTGAAAACTCAAAATTGTACTATCATTCCTGAAATAAACACACCCCAACTTACAGATCAAAGCATTTTTACTATCTTCATTTCATATATCCAAAAAAGATTTGCATTGCATAGTAAAACGCCTCTAACAGATATATCCTTAGTTGGGACTGAACCAACATCTTCCATCTTAAAGATGGATGTACTTCATTGTACTATAAGGATGCATTTTGAAGCTATATATAAGCACAGCACAGAAATTATAATTATTTACATGACTGTATACATTAATTAATGTTATAATTTATACACATTAATATATTTAAAATGAAACTCTTTACTGATATTTTAAGGCTATATATCACTGACTTACCAGTTGTATTACTATGTAATTTAGATTTGTTTTATGAAGACATAAGATGAAAAAATAATCAAAGTTTACTTTAATAGCATAATAAATTCACAATGGTAATGTCTAAAAAAGGTAATAAATAAGGGGTACATTTTGTAAAAAAAACATACAATGTAATGAGACAAGAAAATATGCAGCCAGTCTGGGACTTGAACCTGGGATCTTTCGCTTACAAAGTGAATGTTCTACCGACTGAGCTAGCCGGACTGCTGGCATACATCTCTCCCCTAACAGATTACACACACTGACTGAGCTATACAGACTGCTGACATACATTTATCTCAGCATAGGGCAATATATCCGGGGTACCAGCTCATGAAAATGGATCTACAGTTGAAATTATCTTGTACAATCATTCACATTTTATCACAGCTGAATAACCTTTCACATTGTGGTTGTGCCAAAATTAGAGTTGAGGCTTGTGGTGAATAGTTGATGGAGTGCTTAATATAACTGTTTTCAGGTGTATGTTTATATTAATATGTATAATATAAATATTATCAGTAAACTCTATAGAATTTTATATTCTGAATATCTTGCCAACAAAAATTACCTCTGTAATGCACCAGACAGAAAGAAATAGTGTATCAATACTGCTTTTATAAATTAAGGTCCTTTCTAAGTGTTTGAGTTATAAACACACATATTGCCATGAAATAAATAGTAAATGAAAATAATTATTTGACTGAGTGACACTCAGAGGACATTGTGATTGTCTTTCCTGCATTTTTCCATTTGCAATAATTAACTACATAGAGAATTTAAATGATGAATGGTGAACTTCAATTTGCTACCCAACTAGTTTACACATGGACAATCATGCCATTTCATATATCAAAACAATGCTTAGGACCTATTCTTAATTACATACAGTTGTAAAAATCAAGTTAATTTGGCCAATATTTTGACTACCATAACAAGTCACTTGAAGTGATACATCAAAATGATGAGAAATATTTGCAGCTTTCTTAACTGCAACTTAATAGAATGTATCTGATGTGCACAATATTAAAATTTAAATGTTTAAACTGGACAGATTCTTCAGATATCAAAACAATGCTCAGGCCGTATTCTTTAATTACATATAGTTGAGCTGAACATGAGTAGCATGAGTACTTAATAGTTAGCAAAAACAGCAAAATTTCAGTCTTTTACAAGTGTATGAATGCATGTACAAAAATCAAGTTATTTTGGCCAATATCTTAACTATCATAACAAATAATATATCGAAATGATTAGGAAATATTTGCAGCTTTCTTTACTGCAACTAAATAGAATGCATCTTATGTGAACAATATAAAAAATAGGAATTTTAAACTGGATGGGGTCTTCAGATTTCAACTGTTTCTCTCTAAAAGTTGCTGCTAAACTAGTTTATACATGGACAATCATGCTATATCTTATATCATATATTAAAACAATGCTCAGGCCGTATTCTTTAATTACATATAGTTGAGCTCAACATGGGTAGCATGTGTACTTTATAGTTAGCAGAAACAGCAAAATGTCAGTCTTTAACAAGGGTATGCATGCACTGCACAAAAATCAAGTTATTTCGGCCAATATTTTGACTATCTTGACAGATGATACATCAAAATAATGGAAATTACTTACATTTTTATTTACTGCCATTAATATATAGTGTGTATGATGTGCAGGATACTAAATTATCTTTAAAACTGGATGGTGTCTTAAAATAAAGACTGTTTCTCTAAAAGTTGCTGCTAAACTATTTTATACACATTCGATATCATCAATGGATATATACCATTACAATACTTACTAAAGCCAGTTGAAACGTATACTGGTCATACCTAATACCGCGAGTCTAAATTTATTTTCAACCGTGTAAAGAATGGCATCAATAATAAACAGTAATAAGGTTACTCAAGTATGCTGAGTAATAAACAGTTGCCGATACAAAATGCAAACAAATGTTGCGCTTATAAAAGTTGGAGCTTTGCGCATGTCTTCCCAGATGGTTTTCATATGGGCATTCGCGGTAATATCGTGGTATTAGGTATACTGAATATACAAGTTGGGCACGACTTCCCATAAATGGAACCATAAAAATATTGATAAATATTGATAAAACCTGATAAAATATGACGCATCAGGTGTAGTGCGACTTATTGCACGTCTCTAGGGAGCGTTTTAAATTAATTTATATTGCGTCTCCCGAGACATACTGTTATGGACAGCAGATCAGATATCAAAATAATAAAAAGGCTGTCTATTCACGCCTTATTTAATCACGGCGGCATCAGGTGGAGAAACACATCACAGTTCACTGACTGAAAATGCGCGTTTTCTTCACGTTAGTCCCTCCAGAGATTATTTATGATATATTTAACAAAAGCTTACATTTTGCTTCATAAGCAGCTAAAATTTGGCTAACAGAAACATATTCAAATTGAAGCAGTTGCGAGTCTTTGTCATTATTTACTAAGCGCTTGCTGTTTACATGTGTGGTTCCCCGCTATCTAAAGAACGCTTCATAAGAACGGAAACCTATCACATCAGCGCATACCGGCCCTAGATGCGACGGCAACGCCGAGAGCATTTTGGGTCCGAGAACCAGGCTAGTTAAGAAAGTGCGATTGAAAGTGTATTTTCAAATAACAAAATATTGTCGTTTATTTATTTCAGTTTCATAAATGCTTTCTGAATATTTATTTAATGGTTTTATGTAACTTACATCACAAGCGTGCTTTATTAAATAAGCAAATCCTTATATAATTTCTGTGCGTGTATCCGACAAAAAACAAAGAGTATCATCTAAGGGGAATAACTCTACACTACCAAAATATTCAATAAGAAAGACAACTCGTACAACCCAAACAAATAAAATAGAAATCGAGTTATTTCCCTTCGACCATTAATTATCTTGCCAAGGAATATTAGATGGAGTACTATATAAAGCAGCACGGTAGTCTAGTGGATAGAGTGTTGGCCGCCCATGCCAGATCCCCAGCTCGACTCGATGCCTCTCATAAAACAACACTCAGTACTGGTTCTACCAAGGAAGTGGAGTCGTGAGCGATTCATATAAGCTCTGAGCTTTCATGGCAATCGAGCTAAAATGAATTAATATAAACTTAATGATCAGTGGGTCAATGACCATTAACTTCTATATGATCAACGGGCCAATGTCCATTAAATTCTTAATAATAAGTGGACCAATGACCTTTAACTTCTAAATAATCAGTGGGTAAATGGCCATCAACTTCTAAATAATCAGTGGGCAAATGGCCATGAACTTCTAAATAATCAGAGGGCCAATGGCCATGAACTTCTAAATAATCAGCGGCCAATGACCATGGACTTCTAAATAATCATAGGGCCAATGGCCATGAATTTCTAAAAAATCAGTGGGCCAACGGCCATCAACTTCTAAATAATCAGTGGGGCAATGGCCATCAACTTCTAAATAATCAGTGGGCCAATGGCCATCAACTTCTAAATAATCAAAGGGCCAATGTCCATGAACTTCTAAATAATCAGCAGGCCAATGACCATAGACTTCTAAATAATCAGAGGGCCAATGGCCACGAATTTCTAAAAAATCAGTGGGCTAATGGCCATTAACTTCCAGCTAATCACAGGGCCAATGGCCATGAACTTCTAAATAATCAGTGAGTCAATAATCATTAACTTCTAAATGATAAGTTTGCCAATGGCCATTAACTTCAAATTAACTTGTAAATAGTCAGTGGCCAATGACCAATAATTTCTAAATAACCAATGGGCCAATGGCCATTGACTACCAAATAATCATTGGGCTAATGGCCATAAACCTCTAAATAATCAGTATTCAAATGGCCATTAACTTCTAAATAATCAGTGGGCCAATGGCAATTAACTTCTAAATAATCAGAGGGGCAAAGGCCATTAACTTCTTAATAATCAGTGGGCCAATGGCCAATAACTTCTAAATAATCAGCGGGTCAATGGCCATTCACTTGTAAATAATCAGTTGCCAATGACCACTAACTTCTAAATAATCAATTGGCCAATGGCCATGGACTTCCAAATAATCATTGGGCCAATGGCCATAAACCTCTAAATAATCAGTGGGCCAATGGCCATCAACTTCTTAATAATCAATGGGCCAATATCCATTAACTTCTTAATAATAAGTGGACCAATGACCTTTAACTTCTAAATAATCAGTGGGCCAATGGCCATTAACTTCTAAATAATCAAAGGGCCAATGGCCATGAATTTCTAAATAATCAGCGGGCCAATGACCATGTACTTCTAAATAATCATAGGGCCAATGGCCATGAATTTCTAAAAAATCAGTGGACCAATGGCCATCAACTTCTAAATAATCAGTGGGCCAATGGCCATCAACTTCTAAATAATCAGTGGGCTAATGGCCATTAACTTCTAAATAATCAGTGGGCCAATGACCATCAACTTCTAAATAATCAAAAGGCCAATGGCCATTAACTTCCAAAAAATCACAGGGCCAATGGCCATGAACTTCTAAATGATCAGTGAGCCAATGATCATTAACTTCTAAATGATCAGTTTGCCAATGGCCATTAACTTGTAAATAATCAGCGGCCAATGATCACCAACTTCTAAATAATCAATGGGCCAATGGCCATGTACTTCCAAATAATCAATGGGCTAATGGCCATAAACCTCTAAATAATCAGTAGGCCAATGGCCATTAACAGCTAAATAATCAGTGGGCCAATAGCCATTAACTTTTAAATAGCCAGTGGACCAATGACAATTAACTTCTAAATAATAAGTGGGCCAATGGCCATTAACTTGTAAATAATCAGTGGCCAATGACCACTAACTTCTAAATAATCAATGGGACAATGGCCATGGATTTCCAAATAATCATTGGGCCAATGGCCATAAACCTCTAAATATTCATTGGGGCAATGCCCATTTACTTCTAAATAATCAGTGGGCCAATGAACATAAACATCAAAATAATCAGTTGGCCAATGGCCATTAACTTCTAAATAAACAGTGGGCCAATGAACATAAACATCTAAATAATCAGTGGGCCAATGGCCATTAACTTCTAAATTATCAGTGTACCAATAACCATTCTCTTTTAAATACTCAGTGGGCCAATGACCATTAACTTCTAAATAAACAGTGGGCCAATGAACATAAACATCTAAATAATCAGTGGGCCAATGGCCATTAACTTCTAAATTATCAGTGTACCAATAACCAGTAATTTCTAAATAATCAGTGGGCCAATGCACATAAACATCTAGATAATCATTGGGCCAATGACCATTAACTTCTAAATAATCAGTGAGCCAATGAACATAAACATTTAAATAATCAGTGGGCCAATGACCATTAACTTATAAATAATCAGTGGGCCAATGACCAGTAACTTCTAAATAATAAGTGGGCCAATGAACACAAACATCTAAATAATCAGTGGGCCAATGACCATTAACTCTAAATAATCAGTGGGCCAATGACCAGTAACTTCTAAATAATCAGTGGGTCAATGAACATAAACATCTAAATAATCAATGGGCCAATGAACATAAACATTTAAATAATCAGTGGGCCAATGACCATTAACTTCTAAATAATCAGTGGACCAATGAATATAAACATCTAAATAATCAGTGGACCAATGACCATTAACTCTTAATAATCAGTGGGCCAATGACCAGTAACTCCTAAATAATCAGTGGACCAATGAACATAAACATCTGAATAATCAGTGTGCCAATGACCAGTAACTTCTAAATAATCAGTGGGCCTATAAACATTAACATCTAAATAATCATTGGGCCAATGACCATTAACTCTAAATAATCAGTGGACCAATGACCAGTAACTTCTAAATAATCAGTGTGCCAATGAACATAAACATCTAAATAATCAGTGGACCAATGACCATTTACTCTAAATAATCAGTGGACCAATGACCAGTAACTTCTAAATAATCAGTGTGCCAATAAACATAAACGTCTAAATAATCAGTGGACCAATGACCATTAACTCTAAATAATCAGTGGACCAATGACCAGTAACTTCTAAATAATCAGTGGGCCAATGAACATAAACATCTTAATAATCAGTGGACCAATGACCATTAACTCTAAATAATCAGTGGACCAATGACCAGTAACTTCTAAATTATCAGTGTGCCAATGAACATAAACATCTAAATAATCAGTGGACCAATGACCATTTACTCTAAATAACCAGTGGACCAATGACCAGTAACTTCTAAATAATCAGTGTGCCAATGAACATTAACGTCTAAATAATCAGTGGACCAATGACCATTAACTCTAAATAATCAGTGGACCAATGACCAGTAACTTCTAAATAATCAGTGGGCCAATGAACATAAACATCTTAATAATCAGTGGACCAATGACCATTAACTCTAAATAATCAGTGAGCCAATGAACATAAACATCTAAATAATCAGTGAGCCAATGACCATTAACTCTAAATAATCAGTGAGCCAATGAACATAAACATCTTAATAATCAGTGGACTAATGACCATTAATTTCTTAATAAGTGGGCCAATGAACATAAACATCATAATAATCAGTGGACCAATGACCATTAACTCTAAATAATCAGTAAGCCAATGAACAGTAACTTCTAAATAATCAGTGGACCAACGACCAGTAACATCTAAATACTCAGTGGACCAATGACCATTAACTCTAAATATTCAGTGTGCCAATGAACATAAACATCTTAATAATCAGTGGACCAATGACCATTAACTCTAAATAATCAGTGAGCCAATGAACATAAACATCTAAATAATCAGTGGACCAATGACCATTAACTCTAAATAATCAGTGAGCCAATGAACATAAACATCTAAATAATCAGTGGACCAATGGCCATTTACTCTAAATAATCAGTGTGCCAATGAACATAAACATCTAAATAATCAGTTGACCAATGACCATTAACTCTAAATAATCAGTGTGCCAATGAACATAAACGTCTAAATAATCAGTGGACCAATGACCATTAACTCTAAATAATCAGTTGACCAATGACCAGTAACTTCTAAATAATCAGTGGGCCAATGAACATAAACATCTTAATACTCAGTTGACCAATGACCATTAACTTTAAATAATCAGTGAGCCAATGAACATAAACATCTAAATAATCAGTGGACCAATGACCATTAACTCTAAATAATCAGTGAGCCAATGAACATAAACATCTTAATAATCAGTGGACTAATGACCATTAACTTCTTAATAATCAGTGGGCCAATGAACATAAACATCTTAATAATCAGTGGACCAATGACCATTAACTCTAAATACTCAGTGAGCCAATGAACAGTAACTTCTAAATAATCAGTGGACCAACGACCAGTAACATCTAAATAATCAGTGGACCAATGACCATTAACTCTAAATATTTAGTGTGCCAATGAACATAAACATCTTAATAATCAGTGGACCAATGACCATTAACTCTAAATAATCAGTGAGCCAATGAACATAACATCTAAATAATCAGTGGACCAATGACCATTAACTCTAAATATTTAGTGTGCCAATGAACATAAACATCTTAATAATCAGTGGACCAATGACCATTAACTCTAAATAATCAGTGAGCCAATGAACATAAACATCTAAATAATCAGTGGACCAATGACCATTAACTCTAAATAATCAGTGAGCCAATGAACATAAACATCTAAATAATCAGTGGACCAATGACCATTAACTCTAAATAATCAGTGTGCCAATGAACATAAACATATTAATAATCAGTGGACCAATGACCATTAACTCTAAATAATCAGTGAGCCAATGAACATAAACATCTAAATAATCAGTGTGCCAATGAACATTAACTCTAAATAATCAGTGAGCCAATGAACATAAACATCTAAATAATCAGTGGACCAATGACCATTAACTCTAAATAATCAGTGAGCCAATGAACATAAACATGTAAATAATCAGTGGACCAATGACCATTAACTTCTAAATAATCAGTGAGCCAATGAATATAAACATCTAAATAATCAGTGGACCAATGACCATTAACTCTAAAGAATCAGTGAGCCAATGAACATAAACATCTATAAATCAGTGTACCAATGACCATTAACTTTAAATAATCAGTGAGCCAATGAACATGAACATCTAAATAATCAGTGGGCCAATGACCATTATCTTCTAAATAATCAGTGGGCCAATGATCATAAACTCTAAATAATCAGTGGACCAATGATCAGTAACTTCTTAATAATCAGTGGGCCAATGAACATAAACATCTAAATAATCAGTGGGCCAATGACCATTAACTCTAAATAATCAGTGGACCAATGACCAGTAACTTCTAAATAATCAGTGTGCCAATGAACATAAACATCTAAATAATCAGTGGGCCAATGACCATTAACTCTAAATAATCAGTGGGCCAATGAACATAAACATCTAAATAATCAGTGGGGCAATGAACATAAACATCTAAATAATCAGTGTGCGAATGAACATAAACATCTAAATAATCAGTGGGCCAATGACCAGTAACTTCTAAATAATAAGTGGGCCAATGAACATAAACATCTAAATAATCAGTGGGCCAATGACCATTAACTCTAAATAATCAGTGGACCAATGACCAGTAACTTCTTAATAATCAGTGTGCCAATGAACATAAACATCTAAATAATCAGTGGGCCAATGACCATTAACTCTAAATAATCAGTGGACCAATGACCAGTAACTTCTACATAATCAGTGAGCCAATGACCATTATCTTCTAAATAATCAGTGGACCATTGGCCATTAACTTTTAAATAATCAGTGGGCCAATGATCATTAATTATTAAATTATTAAATAAACGGTGGGCCTATGACCATGAACTTCTAAATTATCAGTGGGCCAATGAACATAAACATCTTAATATTCAGTGGGCCAATGGCCATTAACCTCTAAATAATCAGTGGACCAATGACCAGTAACTTCTAAATAATCAGTGTGCCAATGAACATAAACATCTAAATAATCAGTGGGCCAATGACCATTAACTCTAAATAATCAGTGGGCCAATGAACATAAACATCTAAATAATCAGTGGGGCAATGAACATAAACATCTAAATAATCAGTGTGCGAATGAACATAAACATCTAAATAATCAGTGAGCCAATGACCAGTAACTTCTAAATAATAAGTGGGCCAATGAACATAAACATCTAAATAATCAGTGGGCCAATGACCATTAACTCTAAATAATCAGTGGACCAATGACCAGTAACTTCTTAATAATCAGTGTGCCAATGAACATAAACATCTAAATAATCAGTGGGCCAATGACCATTAACTCTAAATAATCAGTGGACCAACGACCAGTAACTTCTACATAATCAGTGAGCCAATGACCATTATCTTCTAAATAATCAGTGAACCATTGGCCATTAACTTTTAAATAATCAGTGGGCCAATGATCATTAATTATTAAATTATTAAATAAACGGTGGGCCTATGACCATGAACTTCTAAATTATCAGTGGGCCAATGAACATAAACATCTTAATATTCAGTGGGCCAATGGCCATTAACCTCTAAATGATCAGTGGACCAATGACCATGAACTTCTAAATAATCAGTGGGCCAATGGGCATTAACTTCCAAATAACCAGCGAACCAATGACCATTAAAATCTAAATAATCAGTGAGCCAATGACCATTAACTTCTAAATAATCAGTTGGTTAATGGCCATTTATTTCTAGATAATCAGTGAGCCAATAGCCGTTAACTTATTAATAACCAGTGGACCAATGATCATTAACTTCTAAATAAGCCGTGAGCCAATGGCAATTGATTTCTTAATAATCAGTGTGCCAATGGCCGTTAACTTCTAAATAATCAGTGGGGCAAAGGGCGTTAAATTTAAATGCCAAAATATTATCTTCCGTGGTTGGATGGCTCAAGGCACTATTATTTGCGAGTTTAACAAATATTCGATATATGCACAGAAGCATTTAAAAGTACAGGAGTATTTGGTGACATCATGTATAATCATTTGCTAAAATAGTTCGGTCACCTTATGAAATTCATAATGTGTAAATACCGTGTACATATAGCTGTGTTGCCATGAACATTAAACTGAGGTCCTTTTGCTTATTGTCATACGCTAAAGAGCACTTATTGTCATAGCACAATTTTATCTTGATTATTTTGATAGTTCATAGCTACTTCAGTTAAAGTATGCTAGTTAATGTGAATGTTGTACTTCGAAATTCGTTATAGTTTTTGTCTCATTGTTACCTATGCTTCATTTTGCTTTTTAAAAAAAAATGCAATTAAAATGTTATTCTCCACTGTTAACTGGATCCTACTCATATAAAGCTATCAGTTAATGTATGTAAATTGTCCGTCTAATCCAGGTGTGTTGCATTTAAATCCATAGTATATAAGTCATGGTCGACACCAAATTTATTTTAATTATTTTAATTATCTCGACATAAATATATATATCATGCATTGTGAATGAGCATCTGAAAAGATCCGCAAAAAATCGTAAATTCCGTTGTTGTGAATTTAATTATCTCCCTATATATATATATTCATAACCTTGGCACGAAGGCTAAGTTAAGAAATCTATTTTAAATATATTATTGTGGCATGTTTTAGTACAATACGGGCCCAGTGAGAATATCTAAAGTATACTATACTTCGATGAAATATGTAAAAAAAATATTTTGGCTTGGCATCTTTATTATTCTCTAACAGTCTGAGTAATATTTCTTAGCGGAACAAAGCCAGTTTAACACAAAATGAAGTTATATATAATTATAAACCATAAATATGACTTTTGTTTGCTTAATACATACATGTTATAATCTGTATAGTAAAGTTTGCTGCTTTTGTGTTTGTCAGATACATTACAGACATAAAACATTCTTTATAAATAAAACACACATCTAACAGCTGAACTTTCGATTTTAATACGAATCAAACATTTACGTTCATTTTTATAAGCTTCCGTCTTTGACATTTGTCGTTTATAAGGCAATCTCAATGTAAATCTGTATTTTGAAATATTATGCCATAGAAACTTGCTTCTCTCATCTTTTAAACTTAACTTGATAGCTCTTTATTGTTAAGTACCGTGTCACAAAAAAGCATTACAATGGGATTTTACTGCTCTAGATAACTGAACATTGTGACACAAATGCACGGAATCTAATAAAACCATATGTACTGGTAATCAAATATTTTACTGCTGTCATTATTTCTATACCATTGTGACTCTTCGTTCATCACTATATTTCATGGCAAAGGTTATAATTGATTCATTCGAAACTGTGTGTTTATTGTTTATAGAAAATATTCATTATTCTATATTTGGTATGTATTATGTGTTTATACTTACGGAATGAATTTCATTTGTTGAATGGTCTTGAGCTATGAACTTACATGATTATACAACGTGCAAAGTGAAGGAACTCTGGAATGTAGTTCCTGTTAACTTTGTTCGTTATATGTAAGTTGAAATCTCATGGATTTTCAACACATGAGGTTCAATCATTATATTTATATTGTCAACGCACTCATTGTATACCAACACATCCCATTGTCAATTATCCGGAACCTTTTACCAGTAAACTAATTCTTTTATCCGTATGTTTAAGTTGATTAGTGGAACAGCAAGTCACGCTTACGTTTTGCTCCCGCGTCCATAAGTTACACTGAGTTGCTACTGGAACGCGATGTCCAATGGTAGAGCATCGAATCCAAGATCGGGGGTCGATCCTCTGTCAAAGTTAAATGTGGTTTCCTTGAGCAAGACACGTTTTCTGCATATGCATTATACTGGTTCTACCAAGGAAGACTTCGAATGTGATTTGTTTTAGTTGTATGAATTTGTTTCATATTCGATATAAAATAAGAAAAGGGAATCAAATTCATAATGACCTATCGTAGTATATCGGCAATTCTGTTTTTATCGTAAAATGTTTCCGAAGCTAAAACTAACCATTCGAGGTTATACGTTCATGACATATGCACGAAAAAAGTAACGATAAGTTTTTAAAGAAAAATATGAATATTGGGTTCGTGTGCAAACAGTTAAGATATATATGTTAAAGATTACTGTGTGACCCTGCAATTATCTTTTAACATTTCCACTGACAAAACCTTAGTTTGTGCACGGACCCTACTCTCCCGATTAGGTCCGTTAAATAGCAATGTTTGGAAAGCCACATTTGAGCACGTTGATTGGTCAGTTGCTTCAACTCAATGTTGGTAGGACGTCACAGTTTAGTAGGCGTTCAATTTCTTTGAATTGTGAGATATGCATAGGATTCCCTACTTTTTCGTTGTTGGGTAAAAAACCTGACTTTGGAGAGACCAGGTTCTGGGACAGACGAGACAAAACCTCCATGTTAACATTTGGTGCTGAAATGTATTTCTGTGTTTATAAACAGATGTTGAAATGACATTTTATTTTTTTACGTGGACGAAATACAGTTTGTACTGTTATGTTTAATGCCTATTTTGCTCTTGTCTGAGACACCAAATATATTTTATGTTTTATTGTTTTATTTTTTTGTTTTACCGCGAAATATCAATTTAAGTCATGACGTAATCAGACGTTAACTTTATCCTTCTTTGACATTTATCGTTTAAAAGGGTAACTCAGCGCAAACTTTTATTTTGATATAAGTTTCATTGAAGCATGTATTCGTGCAATTATACTCTGCCTAACGTAAACAACAATTTTTCGGAAATGTGTTCACTAATAAAAACAATCATGACTACAAATGGTTATATACGATTTATTAAAACACATAGTTTTAGAAAGTAACACTTTCTGCAGAAAATCGCACTTATTTCTTCAAGTTCCAACATGTCGTGGACAAAAGTGATGTTTTTTGGCCAGGAATGGAGGAAAGGAACAGTCATATTTGTACGTACATGCGGATAAAGTTCACTGTTTTATGACATTAGGTAAGGCACTTTACACGTATTTGTTTAATACCAGATTCGTTAAACTCGTACGTGGATATTGGCAGGAAGGCAATGAGCGCTCACATTGCGGTCTTGCTACTTACATTTTCAGTTTCTTTTCCCTATTGCTATTGTCACATCTTGTATATGTTCCATATTGCATGTATTATCCATATCATATGTATTATCCATATTTTATGTATTTATATTTGCGATCTGGACTGGGTGGCTTTGTCGTTTTTATGCTGTGTATCATGATGGCCATATTTTGTTGTATATCAGATGTAAGATAATTATTCAAAATAAAAATAAAAAAACCCAGCTCACTTGGTTTTAAGACCTCACATACTGATGGAAATGTAAATATTGATTGGTTCTTTAAGCTTGATATTATTGTTTTTCATTGCTTCTGTTTTTAGACCTTTCCTTCATGCTACACAACTGAGTATACGAGTCCTCTTTCATTATTTGTATAATATACATTTTATGACTGGAACATCATTACAGATAATCATTTTCCGTTGGAGAACGAGTACGCAATACATTTTAGCAAACAAAGTAATCGTAAATACACCATTTGACCACTTTAGCTTTACAATATAGTATTACATAGAAATAACTTAATAACACAACCGGCTAATGCAAAGGAATACATTAACGTGGTTTCATTATCTATAAAGGTTTTGTTTTAGTAACAGTGACAAACATGTTGCGGCGTTGGAAGCACTAGGATGGATATACACGTCAACCAGATTTAACCTCCCCGATAATAGAATTGCCACACAAGTGCACTACGTGACTTCTTTATTAAACACAAAACGATAAGTCATACAGTCATACTTGTATATGCGAATACAGTGCACTGTTTTATAACCTTCAACCAGGCAATTTACACATATTTTCACAGTACTGGATTCGTTCAACACAGGTGGGTATTTGGTGTGGATCAACACAGGAAGGCACAGATCTCCCCAGTTGCTATTTTTGTACTGACTGATGGTATCCCTAATAATCATTTCTTTAGTATGCTTGTACGATTAGTATGCTTGTTATGGTTATGGCTTTTTTCTTTTGTTAGTGTCTAGCTGGCCGTTTCCTTTGTATTATATGTCTTCTGTTCGGCGTATATGTTTTCATCTAAACACGATAGTTCCATGAAATGACACGAATGGTCGATGCTGAGGAAATTTACTTCGATAATTGACATGTAGAAACTATGTCATTAATACAACATCGCCGTATCATGTTGTCTAAACACGTCTGTTGCTAAGTAAATATGTAAAACACTGTAAAATCACACCCAAAATGACGCTATATGAGTGTTGGTGAGTTTTTTTACATTTACGTGTGAAATCCATTACACAATCGTGCGTGGTGTCGGCTATACTTTGCACTCATTAGATGTCATGGTGTTGGATTTGCCGTTAATGGGAAAAACAATTTAAATAGATGTTCAATTTGCGTTATTCCTAGCAGGCAGTAATCATGATTTACATGGTATAAAACTTAACTACCCTAGTTACATATATATGCTAATTTGTAGTATGTTTAAAACTTAACTACCCTAGTTACATATATATGCTAGTTTGTAGTATGTATAAAACTTAACTACCCTAGTTACATATATATGTTAGTTTGTAGTATGTATAAAACTTAACTACCCTAGTTACATATATATGCTAGTTTGTAGTATGGACCCAACACTCCCGATTGGGTCTGTTAAATAGAAATGTTGCGAAAGCCACATTTGAGCACGTTGATTTGTCAATTGTTTCAACTAAACGTTTGATTGCGTTCAACTGATATGAATTGTGGGACAGGCATAGAATTCCTGATTTTTCATTGACGGTAAATAGACCTCACTCGGGAAATATCAGGTTCTGGGTTAGACTATATACACACAGAACTTTTATTTCATTTTTATTTTGGAAATGATCAGAACTCTGGTAATAATTGAATGTCATCCCTTTTCAATATTTTCAAAACCGATATAACGTTCATATTTGAAATAACTAAACTAATAAAAACTTGATAAATATGACCTTTCGGATAGTGGTCCTTGTGTACTTACATTTCCATGTAAGATGGAGGATATTTCAATTTCGTTTTCGTCTGTACAAAACTTGACTCTTCAGAATAGGCAGTGAAATTGGTAAATAAATAGATTATGAAAACCCGCGTAGTATTACTTCTTTGTTACTTGTTATACATGCAATATATATATATATATAATATTTATCTCAGTTTGTCATTTTGACTTCTATCAAATCATCTTTTTTTTAAAAAAAATATAATAATGTCATTATGTGCTGTTTACAAATGGAGGATCGTTCGGTTAAATATCCTCACGGTTAACCTCCCGGTAGTTATAGTTTGATGGAGCATGTGCAAAAGTGTCAATATTGTGTATCAAGGTGAGTTGCAAATAGGACGGGTTATTAAATATCTGTGTTACTTAAAGGAGTATATTTGCATCTCGCCCTCATTTACCCACGCCTAGCATGAAGATGCACTTGTAACCTAGATATATACGCGTCCAAAGTGTTTAATTGTATTACCCCTTCATTGCAAGCATCAGGTTTCAGAAGCAAAGTTATATTCGTCCATTTTCAACGAACCGCTTTCGGATTTCCTATCAATCATCGTATACCATCGTGAAGACTCGTTCCCGATTTCGTTTTCGGAGGTAAACATTCAGCAAAACAATTGCGTAATTGCAATGTATTGGTAAATAAGACCTATTTACTTTAATATTTGTTTTTATTGTAACAGTACGCGAAAGCCAAGAAACAGACATTGGAAAGAGTGAAGTGAATGTATGTAATATGTCACCAGTAAATTTCGCGTTTATTGTAAAAAAATGTTTTGAAATGAATCGAGTTGTTGGTGAGTACAGACTAGTGCATATCAAAGCACGTTGTCGAGTGATTTGATTTTTATTTATTTGAGCTTCCGCTAGTCTTGCCCCTATAAAGGCGATTAACTCAGACAAGGTACAGGCTGTATAAACACGGGATTCCAAACGAATCACATTATACTGACACTAGACTGCTGATTCCTAGTTTGACCCTAAATAGTCACAGTATACCTATACTAAGCTGATCATGCCTTGTTTGACCCTCAAAGTGGTCACTTTATACTAAAGTAGTCTGGTCATTCTTAGTTCGACTCCAAATGGTCACATTATGCTGACACTAGGCGGGTAATTCCTAGTTTGGCACCAATCGTAAATTTATACTTAACACTAAATGGGCCATACTTAGTTTTTCCCGAAGTATTTCAGATTATGCTGCAACTAGATTTGTCATTTCCAGTTTGACCCAAACTAGTCCGATTATACTGACACTAGGCTCGTCATTCCCAGTTTGACCCAAACTAGTCCGATTATACTGATACAAAGCTGGTCATTCCCAGTTTGACCCAAACTAGTCAGATTATATTGACAATAGACTCGCCATTCCCAGTTTGACCCAAACTAGTTAGTTTATATTGACACTAAACTCGCCATTCCTAGTTTGACTAAAACTAGTCAGATTATATTGACACTAAACTCGCCATTCCCAGTTTGACCCAAACTAATCAAATTATATTGACACTAAACCTGCCATTCCCAGTTTGTCCCAAACTAGTCAGATTATATTGACACTAAACTTTGACCCAAACTAGTCAGATTATATTGACACTAAACTCACCATTCCCAGTTTGACCCAAACTAATCAGATTATATTGACACTGACCTCGCCATTCCAAGTTTGACCGCAACTAATCAGATTATACTGACACTGAGCTCGCCATTCCCAGTTTGACCCAAACTAGTCAGATTAAATTGACACTAAACTAGCCATTCCCAATTTGACCCAAACTAATCAGATTATACTGACACTGAGCTCGCCATTCCATGTTAGACCGCAACTAGTCAGATTATATTGACACTAAACTAGCCATTCCCAATTTGACCCAAACTAATCAGATTATACTTACTCTGAGCTCGCCATTCCCAGTTTGACCCAAACTAGTCAGATTATATTGACACTAAACTAGCCATTCCAAATTTGACCCAAACTAATCAGATTATACTTACACTGAGCTCGCCATTCCCAGTTAGACCCAAACTAGTCAGATTATATCGACACTAAACTCGCCATTCCCAGTTTAACCCAAACTAATCAGATTATACTGACACTGAGCTCGCCATTCCCAGTTAGACCCAAACTAGTCAGATTATGATATATTTTATTGCCTTCCAAAGCGTTTAATTAAAGAGGCGATAGCGATAAAACAACGGCCGTCACTTAACCGGGACGAGGGATTGGAGTTACCTCCAGTAGTGTACAATGTTCTCCTTGTATCACGTGATCTTCGTATGTCACGTATTACTATACATGAATGGCCCAGCACAAAGCTGATGATACGGTCGAAATATTTTGTCATCTGTTTTGTTGTGGTAATGGAATACAATCTAAGATGATAAATTCTGAACAAGAGAACAACTTCATTGTTGTATTCCAACGATTGTTTACATACATGTACAACACGTAACACGTAATACTTTCTTGTACAGCAGAAGTCTCGCAGATTCCCTGTTGGCTACACCTCCTAATACATTCTCTCAAACCGTTCATCTTATTCATTCAATGCCAAAATTTATCCTTGATTGATTGCTGGTGGCATCCTTTCTGTTGTTTTCTCTCTTTTTAAATACTTTAAGATATTTTTGGACGACCAACCCTCTCAGCAATGCGCTTGCCATTTATTTTTTTATAAAGTGACAGGCGCATGTGTGAATATTTCCGTATATGTTCGGAAATACGAGGCTTTGTTTGGAAAGTTTACGGAGTTCAATGTAAACATTGCGCAATACTTTATGATTTAGTTTTGGCCAATATTTAATTGCTGTTAATTTGATAATTCTCAAGTAAATTAAGGTTATGAATCGATACATAACCATTTTTTTGTGTGCATACAGTCTAGATTAAAAGCGTGTATGTGTAATTTGCCAATATAATCCCTTTAACGAAACTCAGTGTGTATGCATGTTCGTGGCAATAGCATTTGTTTTATGTTTTCATGGAAATGACTCTCTCTTAACTGAATTACATTTGTCAGTTAATAAATGATTAATTGTTGATTAAATCACCAGGAAGTGTTCTTCCTATTGTGTTTATAGAAAGGAAAGTTTACATTAATTATTCAGATACATCTGCTCCCATCGCGCATGACTGTACGCAGGCACTCAATGCTATCGGTTTAGATTTGCTATATATGAGAGAAATTCATTCGCTTTCCTATTAAAGTGTTTTACATAACGTTTAAATATGTTTTGAGAAGGATTGTGCAATGATGTATCTTTATAAAATGATTTTAAAATTTTTAAATGATTGACTGCTGATATAACGCTCGCTACGTATCTTAATAAAAGCAAAATATTGTACCACATTGTATTTTTATTAGTTTTAAGGTAGAACTTGCTTTTTTCATACTTTTTGTTAGTGTAATTTACCTTCATATACGTCATTTTGGAAATACAAACAAAGAATGGAACACAGTTTTCAAGAAAATACATCTCACTTAAAAGATGTCAACTTCACCAACGGAAGTTTTGACTTAAACAACGGGACTACTACAATGTTACCTCTGTGGTGTCCGATCCTATTTATATTACTGACAAGTGTCATAATGATTTTGGCTATTGTTGGTAACGCGTTGATAGTCATAGTGGAAATGTGTAACAAAATGAAAACGAGCACCGATTGGCTGGTTTTGTTTATGTCTGTTAATGATTTCATCATTGCGATTTTTAACCTGCCTGTTTACATTATGTTTTACAGTGGTAAGTTGCACTAATCCTTCTATCAAAAGTATGTATTATTTTAGTAACATTAAATTAAAATATACTTTTCATATATGTATTTTTTTTCGTTTTGGTAATGTAACACGATTTATAACGTATTTATAAAATGCTTTACGTTGTTCAAAAGTTAAATTTTAATTACTGTTGATTTTACAAGTGTCTGAGTGACCTTTAATTGGAACACATATTTTTGAGATGCATTCATAGCATGATTGTATATAACATAAGTTATTTTATTATACAATATAATATGACTTGTTTAAGCATTGCTTATTTCTTTTTTCGTATTTTTGTACATGCTATACGATGTATTACTTGTTTATTTATTACTATGTATTTATTACCATATATATTACTATGTATTACGCGTCCATCGTTTTCGTTTAGTACATTTAATACCAATAAATATTTGTTTATTCTTTGTGTTTTGTTGTTCATGTTGTGCATGTAATACAATTATACACATATTTTTATGCAATCTTGTCTATTTTGAAAATGAAATACTATTTATTAATTGTTTATTTCTTGATGCATTTGGTTTTCGTTTTTAACATGCACTAACATATACATACACGAAAATCCTACTGTAACATGTTTATTTCTTGCCTCATTCGGTTTTCGATTGTTGTATGAGATATATATTACATGTTTATGTCTTGTTTTTTTCCGTCAAATTTCATTTTGCTCATGTAATGTTAAATATTATTTTACTTTATCGTCATTATTTTATTCAATTTTGTTTTGATCAATAGAAAGTGAAAAATACTAGTTTATTCTTTGCTTCATTACGGTTTTCGTTATCTGTATATACTACTTTAAACAAATATTGCTTTTCAGTTGTTGTTTTTTGCATTTGATTCTAAATATCATTTGTTTCTTTTTTGAATATTTAGATTTATTGTTCTATGCATATACATGTTATACTGTATGTAATTAATATGAGTTTATTTCCCGCTTCGTTTAGGTTGTTTTGTGCACGCAGTTCTATATATATATCACTTGTATTTTTATAACTTTTTGTTTCCTTTGTGCATGCCATATTGTATATAAATTTTGTATTTTTTAATTATATTGTTTTTCGCTTTGTGCATACAATAGTATATATAAAACTTATTTATTGTTTTGGCTTCTTTCGGGATTCATTATAGTAATATTTTGTATTACTTGTCTATTTATTGCTTTGTTTTGGTTTTCGCGTTGTATGTGTAATTGCTATATATTACTTACTTGTATTTTACTTCTTTCATTGTTATACTATATACTATATATTGGTTCTTTAGGTATTCGTTTTGCATCTGAAATAAAATATACGTCATGTTAATATTTTCCTTCTTTCTGTTTTTGTTTTGTGCATTACATATCTTATTTATTTCATGCTTTTTCAGTTTTCACTATAAAATTGTGCATGTATCGTTTTTTTCTTGTTTTGGTGTTTGTGTATATTTGTTTTTCTTTCTTCTTTCCATATTAGCATTAGCACTGTTAATATCACTTGTTTAATTCTTGCTTCCATTGGGTTTTATATTGTACATTTAAAACTGTATATTGCTTGTTTACCTTTTGCTTCCATTGGTTTTATATTGTACATTTAATACTGTATATCACTTGTTGACCTCTTGCTTCCATTGGTTTTATATTGTACATTTGATACTGTATATCACTTGTTGACCTCTTGCTTCCATTTTGCATTGTATTGTACATTTAATACTGAATGTACGTAGCTGGTTTATTTCTTGCTTCCATTGGGTTTTATATTGTACATTTATTACTGTATAAAGCTTGTTTATTTCTTGCTTCCATTGGGTTTTAAATTGTACATTTAATACTGTATATAGCTTGTTTATTTCTTGCCTTCCACTGGATTTTATATTGTACATTTTATACTGTATAGATCTTGTTTATTTCTTGCATCCATTTGGACTTTGTATTGTACATTTAAAACTGTATATAGCTTGTTTACCTCATGCTTCCATTGGGTTTTATATTGTATAACTTAAAACTGTATATAGCTTGTTTACCTCTTGCTTCCATTGGGTTTTATGTTGTACATTTAATACTGTAAATAGCTTGTTTATTTCTTGCTTCCATTGGGTTTGTATTGTACATTTAAAACTGTATGTACGTAGCTTGTTTTTAGTTCTTGCTTCCATTTTGCATTGTATTGTACATTTAATACTGTATATAGCTTGTTTATTTCTTGCTTCCATTGGGTTTTATATTGTACATTTAATACTGGATAGAGTTTGATTATTTATTGCTTCCATTTTGCATTGTATTGTACATTTAATACTGTATATAGTTTGATTATTTCTGGCGTCCAATGGTTTTATATTGTACATTTAATACTGTATATCACTTGTTGACCTCTTACGTACATTGGTTTTATATTGTACATTTAATATTGTATAGCACTTGTTGACCTCTCGCTTCAATTTTGCATTGTATTGTACATTTAATACTTTATACAGCTTGTTTATTTCTTGCTTCCATTGGGTTTTATATTGTACATTTAATACTGTATAGAGCTTGTTTATTTCTTACTTCCATTTGGGCTTTGTATTGTACATTTAATACTGTATATAGCTTGTTTCTTCCATTGGGTTTTGTATTGTGCATTCAAAACTGTATATAGCTTGTTTATTTATTGCTTCCATTGGGGTTTGTATTGTACAATTTATACTATATATAGCTTGTTTATTTATTGCTTCCATTGGGGTTTGTATTGTACAATTTATAATGTACGTAGCTTGTTTTTAGTTCTTGCTTCCATTTTGCATTGTATTGTACATTTAATACTGTATATAGCTTGTTTATTTCTTGCTTCCATTGGGTTTTATATTGTACATTTAATACTGTGTGTAGCTTGTTAACCATCTTTGCTTCCACTAGGTTTTGTATTGTATATTTAATACTGTATCTAGCTTGATTATTTCTTGTTTGCACTGGGTTTTGTATTGTGCATTTAATACTGTATATAGCTTATTTTCCTCTTGCTTCTATCGTTTATAATTCGTTCTATATGCTATATTATATATCATTTAACCGTTTTCTATCTTCGTTTACTACATGTGATGCTAAATTTACTTGTTTATCTATGGCTTATTTCGTTTTCGTATTGTACGTGTAATGCTGTACATTACCTGTTTCGTTCTTGCTGCTTACGGGTTTTTTTACACGCGATACTATATTTTATTGTCGATTATTTCAATTTGTGTTTTGTGCATGTGATACTAAATAAATAACTAATTTTCAAATTTCGGTTTTATGTTTTGTGCATTTTGTTCTATTACTTTTTTATTTATTGCTTCTTTTTGTTTTTGTTGAGTGCATGTAATACTGTTTGTGTATTTCTTTCTTCTTTCAATTACTGTTTTATGCATGAAACTATATGTATTGTTTCGTTATTAAATGATTTTCTTTTGTTTTTTAATGTGTGCATATAATTGCGAGATGTTTTAACACATCTAAATAGAATAATTTTAATAAAAGAATGTGTTTTTTTAAAAATTTGCACATATGATATTTTATAGGCATAGTGCCACCATTGCTGAAAAGGAAGTGCTTCCGTGGGGTAGTCGCAGTAATGGCGGTTATAAATAATCCTCAATTCTTCTTCTTTAAAAATGCATTTTCCTTATTTTAATGCTCATTTTTTTATTTGAATGGCATTATTGATGTATTTTGAACATTTTGATAGCATTGTCATGTTTGAATTGTGAATTTAGAAAAAAAATGATGCTTGGAAATTGGGGTATGAATTCATGATTTCGGAAGACTACTTTCACTTTGTCACCAGTGTACACACTGAGCAGAAAAAAAATCTCTTATATGACATATGACCCCTACTTTTCTCATCATATTTTGATAGTGCAGAGGTTGACAAACAGTAAAATGTAGGTTTCACTTCTTTCATTTGGGACCCTCTATGAATGACAAGCCTTCAAACTTTTATTATTTACTATAGAATAAAGAACAAAAATCAATGGTGGGGTTACACCTATAAGAGAGACTTGAGTGAAATGGGGGTGATTTTCCAAAATGTTAATTGTAGGTAAAATAACCTCTTTTTTACACTCTCATAGTATTAAATGACAAATTGGAGACATTTGCTTCATAAAAAACCACATTTTGGCAAGTGTATGTCTCAAATAAAGCATATATGTGCATATTTACATTGAAATTTTATGAAAAATCACAAAATTTTGAAGATTTTCTATTATGGATGATTTAAATGTGCAATTTTTAGCATGTACATTGTATTAAATAATGTATTTTGGTAAGATAATGTCTTCAGTGTATCATGAGACTATTTTGGTGTAAAAATTTTAATGGAATTAGGTAAAACAAATTTGTTTTTGTAAAATTAGTCAAACACATCAAAATTGCATGTCGGTCAACATCTCGCGCCTGTATATAATGATCATGTAAAAAGTGGTATTTTGACAAAAGTTTCAGTATTTAATGCCTGCAACTTGGCAGTTTTACTTCAAATTGGTAATACTTAGTAAAAATGAGGTAATTATGAAATTAAAAAAAAAAGAGTTTCCTTATAGGCATAGTGCCACCATTGCGAAAAGGAAGTGCTTCCGTGGGGTAGTCGCATAATGGCGGTTATAAATAATCCTCAATTCTTCTTCTTTAAAAATGCATTTTCCTTATTTTAATGCTCATTTTTTTATTTGAATGGCGTTATTGATGTATTTTGAACATTTTGATAGCATTGTCATGTTTGAATTGTGAATTTAGAAAAAAAAATGATGCTTGGAAATTGGGGTATGAATTCATGATTTCGGAAGACTACTTTCACTTTGTCACCAGTGTACACACTGAGCAGAAAAAAAAAATCTCTTATATGACACATGACCCCTACTTTTCTCATCATATTTTGATAGTGCAGAGGTTGACAAACAGTAAAATGAAGGTTTCACTTCTTTCATTTGGGACCCTCTATGAATGACAAGCCTTCAAACTTTTATTATTTACTATAGAATAAAGAACAAAAATCAATGGTGTGGTTACACCTTATAGACTAAGTACTAGTTTTTAAAGAGCTTTTTACGTTTTTGATTTTGTACATGTAATACTATATAATACTAATTGAATATGTTTGGCTTCTTAAAAGCATTGTTTTGTAAGTGTCATTATACATATTACCTGCTTATTTCTTGTTTTCTTTTCATGTTTTTTTACGCATCATGATAATTTTTGTATGTTGTTTTCGTTTTGTACATGGTATACTAAATATTTCTTCGTTTTTGTTTTATTTTTCTTGTTGTTATGTACATGTAGACTTAGTGCTATATATTGTTTGTTTATTTTTTTGCTTTTTTCCGATTTTCGATTTGCACATGAAGTACTATATATTACTTTTATTTTTTAGTTTCATTATTCATACTATGTATTACTAAGTGTTTTATGCAAGCAATACTATATATAATTTATATAATGTATTTATATCTTGATTCTTTTGGTTATGTTGCATGTTCATTTCTTGCTTCGTTTGATATTTGTTTTGTGCATACAGTAATATATATTGTTTGTCTATTTTTCTTTCCCTCAGTGTTTGGTTCGTGCATAGATTTCTATATATAACGCGTTGTTTGTTGTTTTCTCCGCGTTTGTTTTGTGCAAGTCATACCGTTTATAACTTCCTAAATTCTTGCTACGTTTTAACTGCACGTGTAAAATTTGAGAACTATAAATAAAGTCTTCAGTTGCTAAAATCAGGAATCGATGTTTATCAAAATCTTAGCTCACAAACACGCTTTCGAGTTTCTGTTACATCAACATTTTAATTCAATGCTTAAAACCTTAACTAAGCTTTGAGTGGTTATTTATCTAAATTGTAATCAATATCAATGAGACCATATGTAGTTATACTAGAATCAGCCTGAAAGTATGATCACCTTTGCTGCTTTTTAGATTTAAGTTTTTAAGTATATGAGTAAATGTTGGTGAAACAGGAACCAAAATTCGTAAATTACTAACGAGTATTTAAAAATCTGAGAAGAAAAAAACATAATATGTAGTTTTGGTATTTAATTTGTATTACTTAATTTACGGTGCAGATGTGTCATAAGCCTATTACATATTTTTATATCAACCTAGTGTAACTTCACCACCGATTCTTTGTTCGGTGTTATCTGGTTAATCCAGCTCGGGCACGTCAAATGCCGGACTACTTTCCGACTTACCGGAACATATAAATGACGTCTACTTGTCACGGAAAAACGATGTTATTTGGAAACACTACGTCATGCGATGTCTGACAGAATTTGATAAGTACAAGTTTATCTCGTTCTTTATAGAGTTGTTCTGAAAAAAAAATGACAGTGAATGTACCATTTTCCTGAGGTATGTGATAAAGACTGTCTGTATGTTGTATACGTGCTTATGTATTATTCAATTCATCAAACTCGATGACAATATACAATATGAGGCTCGACCGAGCCTCATATTACATATTTTGCCAACGTATTTAACAAATCAAATTAATA
Source organism: Panopea generosa (assembly GCA_029582155.1). Taxonomy (NCBI): domain Eukaryota; kingdom Metazoa; phylum Mollusca; class Bivalvia; order Adapedonta; family Hiatellidae; genus Panopea; species Panopea generosa. Next base: position 54,798,583 of record CM055908.1, on the reverse strand, counting down.
ACAAATGCTTATGTAAGGTCATCTATGCAATTATTTAAGTTTTCAATTATTGATGATTATGTTATTTAGGTTTATGGAGCATCTTGGGATCTGACGGATTATGCAAAGTCACAGTCTATTTACAAGAATTTTTGAGCTACGCATCCACTCTTATCTTATCACTTGACAGCCATTGATCGGTTTATAAAAACGTGCAGACCACACGCCATTGGAATCACACCAACCAGTTCAAAGCGATTTTGTATTGCAATAATGCTAGCGACAGGTGTACTCACGATACCAGTGTTTTTCACGTTCGAATATGACGATGAAGCACATTGTCATTTTGTGACGTCAGAAGACAACCAAACCCTTCTACTGGCTGTTGTTCATACAATACAAATTTCCTTCCTGGCGATGTTCATAATTGTTACAGTATGCTACGTAAAGGTATAGTTTATAAAGCTTTCTGATCAAATAAAGATTAGTAATTATGGCCTAATTTGCTCATTAACATGCATTTTCACCGTTTCAATTCAATTTATTGCTTGTTATCTATTACATACATTGCACTCAAAAGATACGAAAACGCAACACAGGAAGCGATATGAAAAACGCAACATATTTAGCACGAGTGTGTCAATCTATATCCTATATTAATTACTGCATGCTGATTTTATTGGATGAGATATTTCTGAAAATTGGTACCTCCTTCATTGGTTTCACTTGTTTCATTTCCAAGCAAGTCCCCTCTAAATCCTGTGTTTCGTTTTCATATCTTTTGAGTATATTACATGATCAAGCGGTAACGCATCGGAACGAAGATCGTAGGGTCGTTTCTTCAATCCCAACCACTGTCATTTATGATGTATTTGAGCAAGACACTTTATTCGCATACGCTAAGTACTAGTTCTACCCAGGAAAGTATGCAAATTGATTTAACTAAGTTGTAAGGACTTGTTTCACAATCAATGTAAAATAGATAAGATATATCTGAACAAACATGTGTATGTAACTGTACAGCTATTACTAATTTTGAATAACTGCAAACTTACTTTGTACTTTGTTATACTTACAGTGAAGTTGCACTGATCTTTGAGTGACATTTTCCCCATATATTTTGTTTTCAACACTGAATACGTAATTTAAAAAAAATGCTTATCATTTTCCCATATAAAGTGTATTACCCCAATTACCCGTCTTATTCAGTGCAAAAGTACATTTCAAGCGGAAATTCGTTCCATCAGCCTCTAATAACAATTTAACAGATATGCAATTAACAGAACGGTTTTAATGAGTTTTCTACTTTATTAATGCTTGTTGTAACAGTTTTATTGAGTTCAGCTTAATTATGCTTGTTGTAACGGTTTTAAATATAATTTGAGGCGACTATACATTTTCTTTACTGTTACAGTTTCTGTTGCTTTAGAAAATTAAGGTAATAAACCCTTTCACACGTGTATTCTAGCCACCGGTAATTATCCAAAAGTGTGATATTACTGAAAAGAAACATTAGATTATATGTTGTCTGTTGCCATGGTGATGTGATCAGGTTACAACAGTTTCATTTCATTAAATCTATTTTATGAAATCCAAGGCAGTAGTTATTTAAGGATTAAAAGCCTTTATAATTCATGGTATAGTGTCGTTGTTACGGTAGCGTTATTATCTAATGATTTCCTTTATTACACTATAGGTGTAAGTCCACCATTGATTTTTTTCTTTATTCTATAGTTAATGTAACTTAATTCTTCCCAATTTTAATTCTGATGTTGTATTCATAATCATTTGATTGTATTTAGTTAGCTTGTGTTTTTTCTAGTTACATACATTTGTTATATATCAAAACAGATTGCGTGTACCATAAGACATACAATACGATCGTCAAACGAAGCCCCAGGATTATCGTATTCAAATAAGAGCACGAAACACAACAAACGATCGATGATAAGCACAGTCTCGTCCAATAAGACGGTTGAGAATTTAATTTCCAATAGCAACAGTGCTGTAAAGCTGATGAAATATAAACATAAAGGTAATGTCAATGGTGCTGTGAAATATATTTCCGTCGTTTCAAACAAATGTGGTAGCACTGATCATTGCAACCCTACTTTAACAAATGTTGAATCGATATCTAAAGATGTAGATCAGACATCTTCTACTGATGGAGACGAGCATATTACTACAAGGGTTGAACCGTTCAAAGTTCCTAAAAAAAACACAATTACCACAAATACTACAAATACTAAACCTCAATCTGAGCTTGATGAACGCAATAGCAGAAATATCAAAGATAAGAATTTGCAAGCCGAACTCGCTGAGCTACACACTGTCACAGAAGGTACATAAAACCACGGCTATAATGTTTGCTGTGACCGTAGTGTTTATTTTATCTTGGATACCACCATGGATTATTTCAGGATTGTGGTTGGGTGGAAATGGAGTAACTATAACCCAAAAGATAATATTTGTCTTTGCTCGTCGTTCCTTTATAATCAATACTTGCACTAATCCAATCTTCTACATTAGTATGAGCAGCGTCTTCCGACAGAGAACAAAACAAGTCATTATATCTATCAAAAAACGCTTTAACAAATGCCATAACAGCTCATTGATTTGAAGTTTCAATTCTGAACATGCTTCATAAAACAAATACGTTCAAGAAAGAAAACTTCAGCTACCAGCTCCGGTTTAAAATTGATGTTTGTTAACAAAAGGTCAACTGGTTTCGCAAATGTCCTGCTGCGCTTTATTATTAAGTGCCTTGTACAAGAAAATAAGATTATTGCATATGCAACAAGAAATATCACTGATATTTATCGCACTGCCCCTCAAATGGTCTGTGAAAAATGACAATGTATGGTATAATAGGTAGCGATGTATCCATGAATATCAAATGTAATGGACTGATGTTTCAGACTATACATGCAGTTTCATGTTTTTTTAACATTAAAGCATGACCTTGACCTTTGTGTAACATTGACCTTGACATCTGATGTAATGGTCTGGGTAGTTCAACAGTTAAATGCAGGTGAAACATCATCATGACATGCTGATCACTTGTGGCACGCTATTTTAAAATCCCTAAATGTAAGACAAAGTTACATATCAATTGTTGATCAACTGATAAATTGAGCCAAGTGTTTTTGAAATCCATCCATGTATGATAACGTTTAAAGACGGACTTAAACTCTCAAACAGTTTCAAAGTGTTGTCATACATACTAAAAGTGTGACATTGACGTCTGAGGTACGGGTCAAACAAAATTAAATTGTGACCTTGATCTTTGTAGTGGGAGTCTAAATGCAACACTTCGACATGTTTCATTGATCATTTGTAGCAAGTGTTTATAAAATCCATCTATGCATGACAAAATAAATTACTAACCGGGCAAGAAATCTCACATACTCAAAGTGTTGTCAATCAAACTCAAAGTATATCCTTGACATTTGAGGTACCCATGTTGGTCTTACAAGTGACACGTCATGTCATGCTGATGAATTGAGCCAAGTGTTTTTAAAATGTATCCGTAAGTGACGAAGTTACAGACCGGACACGAAATCTGAAAAGTGTCATCGAACAAAGTTAAATTGTGACCTTGACCTTTGAAGTGGGAGTCTTGGTATTAAGTATAAAATGTCATCATGTTATGCTGATCATTTCTAGCAAGTATCAACAAAATCATTCTATGCATGACAAAGTTACAGGCCGGACACGAAACACCGAACGAACGGACGCTGCGATTACTACATGCCCCCCCCCCCCCCACAAAAAAAAATGTTTTTGGAGGGAATGAGTGTGGGGGGGGGGGGGTGGCATAAAAGTGTTTGAAATTAACATGCAGCTTATATTGTTGTTCACTGTCTTTTTCACACTAAAATACGAACATTTTAAACAATAATGTATCGTGTTTAAAGACGTTTAACTGAGAACGTTTAACGTTTAATTCTATTTATATTTAACACATAAGCCCCCTGCTCAAAAAAAGACGTATCCGAAGTCAAAGAACTTAATTGGTTTCGTAAATTGAGCAGTATCAGATATAGATGTTTGGAATAATTGAATTATACTCGTACAATCAACTGATTTCGAAAATTAAAAAGAAACATACGAAAAAACATAGGAAACCTTCAAGTAGCTGTTGTTAAGCATATGCATTATATAAATGTTTTGTTATGTATAATTAATCAATATTAATTTGCTAAAATTGCTCTTACTGAAAGTGCCAATGGGTGTCTGTATTTGTGACACATTATGGATTATATCAATACGAAGCTATGGCATTTGTTACGAAAACTTCTCCGGCTATATTTCAACTGTTAATCAACTCGGTAATATTGTGTCTTGATCGAACCAATGAATCTATTACTGATGCTGCCATCATATACACCGACGCTGGAATTATCACTTTCGAAATATTCGAGAATGCTTCAACACACTGAGTGAGGTCAGAGAAAGACAGTAAAAACGATTTTGATGTCAAAACAATTGCTGAATTTCCTGTACCGTTGTTCACAAAAGAACATACGAGATAGCTTGGTATGACTGAGTAATAAACATATGAACATGCATGCTTAGCATTTATCATGGAACTTCTACACTGTGAGGTTTGTCCAGATAGTACATGAAAGATTACATTTTGTTCACGGCCCAGTTATATTTATTGAAAAATAAAAATCAAAGATAATTACAATGGAGTTTGGGACTCTAAGAGTACAAATTTAATTTCAACACTTTTGTGAAAGGGATAATGTCATAGCTGGTGCATTGTCTTTAATCAACTGAACAACGTCTTGTTGTTTTTTAAAGATCTGTTATACATATGTAGTTTTGATTAATTGTTATATTGTCACTTTTATATGTATTATTGATTATTGTGTACTGGTTATTTTATCTTGAGGTAATGTTTACTATGTGATCTTGATCATTTGTATTCCGGCAGAATTAAAAAAGCAGGGTATTCGTAGCTCTGGAAAAAATACTAGTAAATAGTATATTGTAATATAATTGTTAAATATGAAACACGTTTTTCTGTTGCTTCATCTATTTATTGTACATGTAACAGTACAACTATATACAAAACCTACCATACTATGTATAAATCTTCTTCAGACGAAGCATGGTAATATTCGTCTAATAGAATTATATTTATATACGTTATATTAATCTCACCACGGAAATGCATTATAAGTAGATATACCTAATATATGACATTATAAAAGAGTAATAATACGTTTCCTAATTTACATACATGTATTATATATTTCCAATTACTCTTTAGAACGTTCAACTGTCTTTCTTACATATTTCGAGATATAAAAGACTTTCTTACATATTTCGAAACATTAATATTAAAATTCAATGTAATGTTGACGGTTACCCTTATCAATTTAACATCATCATCACACGTTATAATGTTGTCATTTAGACTAAAGGATACATTTTTTAAGCCCTTTTACAATAGCTTTAAGTTGATCAGGACCTCCATTTTATGATATGAACACAATATTCAATGAGAGAGATATTTAACCAACAACATTACGATTATGATGGGTAAATTAGCAACAGGCCTGTAATTTCCCTTTTTCTCTTTATATACTTATACTGAGTAGATTTAAATCTCTATGAAAACTGAGTTAGAAAAAGTTGTTTTAACATTTATAAGAACGTGACCAATTAAGGGTGGTTATTCTAATTTTGAAAGTTTTGAAGATATTCCATCACTTCCTATTGCTTTTCTGACAGGATAAGTGCCATTATCATTCATAAAATTGATTTAGATATGTTTAATTGTCGTAATATGTACACTAGGTTCAAGCCACATGTTCTTAATAATTATATTAAATACGGCTCTTCCCATTTATAATTGATACAGAAATAAGTGGCATAAATGGTACGTTATAAAAGTTTTAAGTAATCAGTTTTTCACGAAATAGAACATATATAAACAAACAATTGGAGAGATAGGGATTAAAAAGGACACGGAACAAAATGGAAGGTTATCAAACTGAATGTAAACGTAGTCAAGACCCGTAAAATGTAAAATACGTCAACATATTTAACATTGTTTCAGTATAGTATTTAATTAAAACTAATATACATATGCATATAGATTATAATACGGATAACAATGAATGAAACAAGCCGTCAAGTAGGGAATCTCCTACTCAAAGAATTTAACGGTTATGTTGCACAAGTGGTATAGAAGACAAATCAAATTCATATTAGCCTGAACAGTTCATGTTGACTTGAGAAATATATTTTATCATTGTGTGATATGTTTTAATTTTTACGTTCTGTATTGTCATAAACAACATACTAAATTAAAAATAATTTATTAGCATACTTACTACTTTTTTATTTCAATATTTCATATACTACTATTTCTGGAGACATTTGCATTTCGACGGTAATTAAGGAATCTCTTCACATTAAGAGTTCAGCAGATAATTTTGATAATTACATATGACAGCTGACATTATATGCGTAGTTTTATTTAAATCATATTTCTTTATCAATATCTCGTTGAAGTAGGTAGACGATATTCTTGCCTATTTACCTTTATGAAACAGTGTTGAAGGGATTATATTAGGATATTTCAAAATGTTAAAATTGGCTCAAAATATTTTTTCCCAATATACTCACTGATCCCGTATTGCCAAAATATATTTATTGATACATGGCAAAAATAATAAATAGAACACGGCTTTGCTAATTTGGGCCTAGGTCAGACTAAAATATATTCCCCGCGATAAATGGCAACATATTTTGTGACGCATTAAATGCGTCACGTGATTTCATTTTTATTTCAATTCAACCTTTTTTATAGATTTACACCTAGTAAATTTTGTTTCATCTTAGAAAGAGTGAGAATTACGATGCGACAGTCGTCAAAAAGTACTTAAGTGCTTTCTATTCTAAGAATGGGGATTTCGTTCCAATTTACGTTTCGATTTTGTCACGTTTTGGTGGATTTGACATACATGTACTTTAATCTTCAACTAAATATCAATGATAATGCGATGCTTTTTATCCATTTTGGTAATTATTTTATTTTAAGGACATCTTTAGCGTTTTTATCCTGATACTTCTCCTTTAGTAGTAAACATTATCATTAAATATAATATATTTTCTCATTTTATCTTATCTTAAACATCAACGTCATTGGTAACGTTGAATGCGCGCTGATTAAAATTCAGTGACATTGACAATTTCTAACCTCAATCATATTTGAAATTTAATATATCATGGTACACATGGGAACATATGTTGTTAATTTTAGGAATGTTTGTTGCCATTAGATACAGTTGTACGCCAGCGGTGACTTCAACAAATTCATCAACAACGATACAATATGTTTTATTACAAATCTTTTGATCAATTGTAGCGTATACTTGTCCCTTTGTTGTAATTGTATTATCTTAATATACAAAAACATTTCATAGCTGATGCCTATATTGTTAGTTTGGCGGCTATATCCAGTCATTTGGTATTAACTAGTAATCACGGTAAGCTACGTATATCACTAAATAATATATTAATAATATAAAGTTATCATTGATTTCCATTAGTACATCTTTTTAAAGAACGAGTAAACATGTTTTTTGCAAGATGTATAAAAATATCTGCTCTATATAGAACTAAGTTGACTTTCATTTAGCGATCGTATGACGCTAACCTTTCCAGATAACGTCATATGCAATGGTTATTTATGGATATTGACTAGGAGGTTTTCACATTTTGATGCTTATTAATTCTATATATCTTGAATTGAAGTTGTATTTCTCTTCGGAAACAATTTTGATGCAGTCTCTTGGATATGGTTACATTAAACAAACGTGTCCATTTCTAACAAACAAAAACTATAATGTTTTCCACTTTAGGCATCAATGTTCTTATCAAGAAAAATAAGACGCAGGGATATGTTTAAGTGGAATAAATATTTTTAAACATGGCGTAATTATTTTCTGATGTTATAACATAACATCATATATATTTTTAGATAATACATAAATAAACATTATTCGACCTATGGTTTTCTATAAATTCTGAAAGTGCTTACAAAGGACCAAAGTAAGCTAAGATATAGAAAAGTGCAATAACCGCAAGTTATATTTTTTTAATGTTTTTTTTTACATATAAACTTTGGTTGGGGTAAAGCCAATGATATGCGAAATGACTACTGTTCGCGTACGTATCATCTTGAAAATTAAACAAAGCTAAAACTATGCCTGTCCCACAATTCATAACAATTGAGCGCTTACCAAACGGTGACGTCATTCAAATTTCCAACTGAAGCAACTGACCAATCAAAGTGCTTAAATATGGCTTTCCAATCATTACTATTTAACGGACCAATTGGGAGAGCTGGTTCCGTTCTACAAACTAACGTCATTTAGATGGTATGCACTCTACGTACACGAATCAAACAAAACGGAAAACATTGAACGATAACTCCAGATGAATATAGCAAGAATATATAATGTTATGATATTTTACATGCCTTCATCTGTCAGTTATGTGATAATTTTAAAAAATAAGTACATTTAAAATATTACTCTTGTATTGTCTGTAGGTTGTTAGATGACATTTTGACATTTGTTTCGTTCAGAAGACCTGTCAAGGCATCATTGTATTGTATCATGTCAAACTACAATCACAATGTTTTAACATTTAATTTCTATTGAAAGCAAGTCGCACAATACATAGCTGATGAATATCATAATCTGCTAGCGTTCAGCTTTACAATCACAGGCTCCAAAAGTGGTATCGCAATAAGGGCGGCCGGTAAATATGCAAATGTGATCATTACAGTCAGCATCACTCGAACACGGGCCACCATAATGACTTCCTAGGAAATAAATCAAAATTGAAATAGTAATACAAAGTAAGATTCCATGTTTTTATATAAAACATATAATGTGACCAAAAACAAAAATAATTTAAAAACAAACACAATGTGATTTTGAATAAAGGGTAAGGAAGTATTCGAACTCTCGGTCCCTGGTTTGACAGACTAAGCTAGCCGTGTCCGGCCCTTTTTTGACAATCTAAATATATAAATTTGGAAATTGGTTTCAGAAGATAATATGGTTTTGTGATGTGATATGGGAGAGAGCGAGTCTTCTTGCGACCCATTGACTTTGAATGACAACTTTGGTACCGGTCATAACCTTAACTGCGCAATCATCTTTCATCATCATGAATAAAGTTCAAGAATACTATTCTACATTTAAAAAAAATCATGATGCTTAAGCGCTAAATATAATATAGACATTAAGAAAAACGGAATTAAGTATACTTACGTATAACCGACTCGCATTCACACCTGTTATTACGGCATATTGGATATGCTAAATGGCCGCATTTCTCTTTCATTCCTGAACAATTGCATAGCTCGTCGGCACTTGTCACGACTATCAAATAATATCAAACTGAATAAAGTAAACATTGATATAGCTGTCCGTTTAAATATCCTTCATACATGCAGTTGAAGATTGTCCTATATAAAAGAAGTTTACGACGATAATAAAATGTAACATTTTAAAAAAACAGTACTTAGTCTGTCTTATTGCATGATTTAATTTATATTAAAAATAATTAGATAAATAACCGGCTACATTTCAAAATTTATAATTTTCAAAATTGTGTATTTTTCTTTAAAAGTTTTTATTAATCGATTTAAGATTTAACCATGGTCTTTTAATATCAAACTTAATTGTTAAAAACTTTCGTCACAACTCCCAGCTGTACTGGACCATCTTCCTATTTTCAAAAAATCATCAAAATAAATCTTTGTTAAGAACTTTTTAAAGCTAAGCAAAGTTAGCATGGTTCAGATAACCATTTTCATTCACGTGATCGCGATATGTTCACAGAACAGTTTGAATTTTAGTCCAGTAGAATTTATATAAAGCATGATCCATAACTTATTTTTTGAAAGTATACATGTTATTGGTTACTTTCATTATAATGCTATCGAGCATTTTGTATAAGTCAAAGGAAGGATACCTATTGGATTAACGTCTCACACAACAATTAATTTTGTAATGCTCTACATATAGAGAAATGCACTTCTTGAACACTAGATACATTACCAATGGTTCTAAAATTGCCTTGTTTCTATATATAGCCCTCTGTTGGTCCAATTATCAAAAAAAAAACATGGGGTTGACCGGGTTGCCTTTTCGCAATTTCGATGGTTTGATGGCACCCCTTCATTTTGACAATTCTGTCCATTTGTTGCAAAGTATCACAACACATCTTTACACTGTTATAGCTTCATCAACAATTCCAAACTTGGCAGAAATCATGAAAATGTTCCAATATTTTCATATGAATAAAGAAATATGACATTTTATGCATTTTGTTTAAAAAAAGCACAACTGCTTTACACAGCTCTAATTTCTTGGGCGTAAGAATCTTGCTACCGTCATGTAAGAAACAAGAAAAAACATGTTTGCATGCTACATACCTTCAATCCCATTAGTAACAAGGTTAGAGGATTGCAGTGGAATTGCATAAAGGGATGTAACATTCGACATACTACTTTTTAACGCGGCAAGAGTTGTTGGTATTTTAGATAAATGTTGAAAGGTTAATCAATAATAAATAGCATCTATAAATTTTCCAATAAACAAATGAATGAAGGAATTAGGAAGCTATGTTATGTAAACACATACAGGTAATATCACACCAACAGTTAAGCTAATTCCGGGATCTCTATCCGAGTACAAAAACAAATTAACATACAGACTGAAATATTAACAAATAAATATACAGAATGATTATCACAGAACTGTGAATTTTAATAAAATCCAATCAATACTCTGTGTGTCGCCTTTTATTGCATTTAAGGTACAGTGATCCAATAAAGCACTTATTTATCATCCTGGAATCGGAACGTTTTTGATAATTTAACCATAATAATGAAAATAATAGAAAAAGGGATAAAATGGCCTTGCAATATTTTAAGTATTTCTACGCCTCTGCAGATGTCGACAATGATCATATTTGTAACCGAAATGACCCGTGTTTCAAACACTTGAAAATAGACGGTGAAACCCCCATAAATGTATATAGCTGGATAATGTGATACTATAACATGTCTAATTGCAAATGGCTCGGATTTAATAAACATGAAAATGACATTAAAATGACACTAACAGCTACATGGTAGAACAGTGAGAGTGTTTGAGAGTGTTTATAGAAAAACACATACGCACACAAACGAAATCTAGTTAAAGGTCTCACTTACCAACTACCTCCCCTTAGCGACAGTAGCACGATTCTTGCGTTCAAGAAATTAGAGCCTAGTAAGTCGGTTGAGCATTATTTGTGTTGGAAATGCTTTAAATGTTATACATATTTTACATTGGAACATTTGGATGGGTTCTGCCAAGTTTGGATGTCTTAAGGAACTGTCGGATGAATATATAATAGTTTAAAGCTACGTAGTGATACACTGCAGCTAATATGCGGGATTGTCAACAATGAAGGAGTGTCATCAAACCATCGAAATTGCGAAAAAACAACTTGATTTTCCCACATATTTGGACCAACAGAGGACTATCCATGGACCAAGACATGTTTAGAACCATTAGCAATGTGTTTAATATTCCAAAAGTACATTTCTCTATATTTATAAATGTACAAAATTCATTGGTGTGTGAAACGTAAAGATGGCATATGTATACATGAACATACTCTGACGCCGGTAACAAATACATGTATGCCAATTTTATTTATCAAAGTAGCAAGTATAATACATGCCAAAATATGAAGCTAAATTGTACATGAAAGCAAATCAACACAGCTGTTTGCAGTACTTTCTTGTATGCATGTTTCATTTTACAAAACACTGAGTTTCAGTTCGTAAATAACTTATTTGAAACTTATTTCAAACATTTGTAATGAGTAATAATTGTTATTTAAAACAAAACACTATTTTGAAAAGCAAGGGCGACCTTCTAATGGCGAGCGCCATGTTTCTCTCATGTCAACGTGACGTTCCAACATGACAGCGACCACAGTACATATCTCAGTAAACATTACAAAAGGTATGCTAACATTCTTTCGGACTACACAACATAACATATATATATATAGTGAAGATAATTTGCGGATTATCTAATACTATGATAGAGGGAAAGAAATGTTCTTTTCTACTTATTAGTCTTAGGAAATATCAATGACCATTAAGAAATAAACAGCCTAATGGGAACAATTATGGTTTAACATTAAAGCAATTAATTCAAAACATCAGATATGTTAAATGGCAAATCCCCATATATAGCGCCCCCATCCTACCCCAAACAGTACTATGCTATTTATGTAATGACAAACTATCGTGACGACTAATTATATATGTGATATTAAATATGTTTAAGTTTAAGGATGGACGAAGCTGTAAATAACATTGGCCACATTTAGAACGGTAAGATTAATGTTACGTGCAATTAAATGTTGATCGTATAGATGTGTTGAAAAATTGGAATTTATATCGTATTACTGCGACCAGATATAAAACTGAAAAGGTGTGTGTACATTGTAAAATTCCATAAACAATGTGTAATAGAATAATGATGAAATGGCAAGAAAACAGCATTCTCGGTTTAACTGTGTTTGTTCATCAGGGGTAATGAAGATGTAACACTCTCAAGTCCCATAGTATAGGTTTTACTGGGCATGTTTACCAGGGTTAATGAAAGATGTAACACTCTCTAGCCCCGTAGTATCGGTTTAGGCTGTAATCTTATTAAAAACAATACAGAATAGCGGGGGGGGGGGGGGGGGGGGATGAGAGTGGTGCGATTTTGAACTGCGCATTAAACTGCTGTTGTGATAAAACATATCTGATTAAAAGATTCATTGGAAACAAAGGAGGCGTTAAACGAAAGTTAAAGCAGTATCGGTAATATTGAGACAGTTCAGATGGAATGATGTGTGCAGCACACCAAACACTCTATGGCACCGGATTAATCGGTATTTTATCTCCGAACAACTCTTAATGAACTAGCAGTTACAAGGAACCAGAACTTATTAACGCCGAGTCAAAGTTCGGGGTGACTTTTTACCGCCTGTACACGTCACCTACGAGGGTGAAGAGGTACTTATAATAGTGGTTACCACAACTAATATTAGGAGCGATGCACAAGTAGAAATACATTTAAATTAATAGAACAAAAGTTGTGTGTATCACCAGAAATGTCTATCTGGCAAATCTTGCATTTTTGAAATCAGCACAAGTATTGGCAATTTTATCTGATAATACATCAGTTGTACATGTAACCAACAAAAAGACAAAAGAAAACTGGTTTCACATCGATGTTACATAAATTGAGGATGAGTGCTCATTTATTATTCAATTTATTAAACGAGTTGGCAAAATATATTATGCGAGACTCTGTATCAAATTCAGTCATTTATTATTGTATTTTATTAGTTTGATATCGTAAAATTTAAACCCAATATATAATTATGTGGGATAATTCATGGTTAAGTTGAGATTACAAAAATCCTAGTCCTTCTGTACTGGTCAAAATGGGAATATTTCAGAAGTCACTTATGATGAATTACCCTGTCAAAATATAACATAACGGGACTAGAATTAGAGAACTGGGTTTTATGGGAATTTTAGAAGAAGAGAGAGGACACCTATCCAGCTCATATACGCATTAATATGGGGGAGATAAATTAGTAGTCACCTTAATTGGAAGAGTGAAGCTACAAGTTTTAAAAGTCAGATTAGTTTTACTTTGGCAGGCGAGATGTTAAGCCAAGTGTTTAGTTTAGGGAGTTTTACTTAGGCAGGCAAGATGGAAAGACGGGTTTTTAGTTTAGGGAGTTTTACTTAGGCAGGCAAGATGTTAAGCCAAGTTTTTAGTTTAGGGAGTTTTACTTAGGCAGGCAAGATGGAAAGACGGGTTTTTAGTTTAAAGAGATTATTTTGAAACGCGAAATGTTTAAGATGCAGTTGTTTTTTTAAGTAGGAAAGTTATACTAAAATGGGAATATGTTTGAACTATATTTTGGAAGCGTGCAAATGTGTTGATAGAAATTATTAAAGATTAAATTACAGTTGTAATAATGTAAGAAACAAGGCTTGTCATTCATAGAGAGACCCAAATGAAAGAAGTGAAACTTACATTTTACTGTTTGTCAACCTCTGTACTATCAAAATATGATGAGAAAATTAGGGGTCATGTGTCATATAAGAGATTTTTTTCTGTTCAGTGTGTACACCGCTGACTTCCGAAATTATGTATTCATACCCCTATTTCCAAGCATCATTTTTTTCTAATTTCACAATTCAAACATGACAATGCTGTCAAAATGTTAAAAATACATCAATAATGCCATTCAAATAAAAAATAAGCATTGAAATAAAGAAAATGCATTTTTAAAGAAGAAAAAACTAAGATTATTTATAACCGCCATTATGAGACTAACCCACGGAAGCTCTTCCTTTTTCCAATGGTGGTACTATGTCTATATGGAAAACACCGAACAATGATTGATTGATTGATTTATTATTTAACGTAATTTTTATGCTATCAAGGGCTAACAGACGATCAGTTAACCTAACCACTGTTTCCTGGGATTAACCAGTACTCGAGCACACCCCATCTCCGCAAGTAACTGATAACCTTCCCACTTGAATCAGCGGTGAGAGACGAATGATAATGAGATACAATGTCGTATATCAATCATCACGGAGAATGTTGCCGGGCGGGGACTCGAACTCACGACCCCTGGATTGATAGTCAGACGCGTAACCGACTGAGCTAATCGGGCCCTAACAATGAATTGGAAGTGATATAACACTAGGTTAATACATAAATATGTCATATTATTACACACCGGCACCGTAAATAATGTGATAAATATCTTTATAAAAACCAAACCTAATCTATAGTTAGCAGATTTACACAATCTTTTAAAGCTTTTTTTCTGTATCCTTTCCACATAATGTGTTAAATGTATGACTTTATTGCTTCATTACTAAATGTATGCTAAATATATGTACTTAATATGTGAATCAAACGTGTTTAAAATAAATGACAATATTAAAAGCATTCCATCTTTTTTTTTTCGTTTCGTTCGAAATACGGGATAATCTTTTATCTATCAAGTAATGTCATACCAAGCTGTGAATTCAGATCTCACATCAAAGAGAGTGCATCTTTCCGAGAATATTTCATGTTTGACAATCCAAATGGATATATTGATTTAAACATCCTAATTAAGATTTCATGTTGCTGACATAAAATATCTGATAATAATATTCATTGAATGAGTGCAATATGTCTCCAGAATTTAAAAAAGGTCTAAAAGAAATACGTTCTTTGACACTTGTACAAAATTTCAAATTAATATACTTTCGAAACAAGTAAATGCTATGAAAGTTCCAATACGACGGTAACAACCATTTAACATGATATCTTCGTACTGAATAAATTCTATAAAAGAGAAACATTGTTTCTAACAATTACGGTCAATGAATAAGGTTCCATCTTCAGTGTAAATAAACACCAGAATGGAGACCAATTTCTTTCATAATTACGGTATAGATAAGGTATCATCTTCAGGATAAATAGACACAAGAAAGGAGATCAATTTCTTTTATTATTACGGTCAATAAATAAGGTTTCATCTTCAGGTTAAATAAACATCACAAATGAGATCAATTTCCGTTTATGATTACGGTATTGATAAGGTATCATCTTCAGGTTCAATAAACACCATTATAAAGATCAATTTATTTTATAATTACGGTAAATGAATAAGGTTTCATCTTCAGGTTAAATAAACATAATAAAGGAGATCAATTTCTTTTATAATTACGGTATAGCTAAGGTTTCATCTTCAGGTTAAATAAACATTATAAAGGAGATCAATTGGTTAAATAAACATTATAAAGGAGATCAATATCTTTTATCATTACGGTATAGATAAGGTTTCATCTTCAGGTTAAATTAACATTATAAAGGAGATCAATTTCTTTTATAATTACGGTATAGATAAGGTTTCATCTTCAGGTTAAATAAACATTATAAAGGAGATCAATTTCTTTTATTATTACGGTATAGATAAGGTTTCATCTTCAGGTTAAATAAACATTATAAAGGAGATCAATTTCTTTTATAATTACGGTATAATTAATAAGGTTTCATCTTCAGGTTAAATAAACATTATAAAGGAGATTAATTTCTTTTATAATAACGGTAAAGATAAGGTTTCATCTTCAGGTAAAATAAACACCATAAAGGAGATCAATTTCTTTTATAATTACGGTATAGATAATGTATCATCTTTAGAATAAGCACATACCATTAAAGAGGTCATTTATTTTACAATGACGGCCAATGAACTTCTGAGTAAGTAATTATGGTAAAGAAGGTATATTTCTTTACAAACGCGGTTGATAAATAAAGTTTTATCTTCAGAGTAACTAAATACTGTAAAAGAGATCTATCTATTTCTTTATGATTACTTTTCCTATGACGACCAATGAACTTCAGAAAGTAAAGATTATAAAAAATACACTTTGTTGACAATTACGGTCAATGAATGAAGTATTTTCAAATTAAATACATGTTATAAAATACTGTCGATGTATATGGTTTCAACTTATATTCCAAGTAAACAGTTGCTTAAAAATTAAGAATACTTTCATTGACATTTCAGGCCAATGAATAAGTTCTTATTTTCAGAGTAAATAAATATTATATAAAAGTAATAATTGTCTTAAACAAGGCATACCAATGATTTATGTTTCAGTTTATCTTCGGAATAGTAAAATGGTATATGAAATACCAAGTTAATCAAGAAAGAAGTTAACTAATGTATTATACAAACCAGCTGTTAGAGCTAATAAAGCCAGTGTTATCTTCATTTTGGTAGTGGATAGCTGTTGGCGCTTCTCATATGTACGCCATATATATATATATGTACTATAGCTTGTGATGACGCAGGTAGTGTAGTGTTACATGTGTAGGTCAGTGACAAGTATTGACACTGTTTTGAAAGGTCATTACCAATTGACCTTATACCTTATCATATAAATTATAGTTGTATACGGATGAGTTTCCCATCTAGCTTTCGAAGAGAATATAATGTCGATGTATATTGATTTACTTTCTTTACTTGAGATGTCAGCTAAGAGGAGCTAATGTGAATATTTCTGGAAAACGTTTCTCTTTCTCTTTCATATTTATTAACCCGACAATGTATCCTTGTTTACACTGCCTAGTTTTATGACATAACTACGCTTAGATAAAACGTCATGTTGGATGCAACCGTAGGCCTGATTATATATATATTATAGAGTATACAATAAATATCGATGGAACACTTTACAGTTTTACTGGAACCAGTTAAAATCGTGATCACCTGACTGTTTTTCTTAAGTATAGGATTTTAAGTATTTAAGTATATTTTGGTGAAACAGGGGCCAGGTCTTAGCTTCTCGATTGTGGTTTTGCTACTGACCATCCAAAGACGATGGCCCTTGTCACTTATTCTGTATGTTCTTTAGATCTTCTTGTTATGGATGCATAACGCCTTTAAAAATGCAAGTTTTATCAATATTAAATATGTGTTATCCCATCGTTTTTACCATCTTCGTTATGTTATTATTTTTATCGGTCCATGTATATTACAAAATCAAATAATATATTAATCTCTATTTTACAGTGATAAATACTTGAATAAAAAAAAAGTAAGAAAGTTTTGTCTTGGTTTAGTATGTCACATCTAGATTTGATACAGTACCATACTTGCGTTTTTAGAGACGTGTAGGATACAGAAAGACCTGCGTAAGTGGTCACTTCTATTGAGCACTCACTTGTCTTAGGTTTAAACATATACTATTTCCCATTTCTATGCTTTCACAGAGCACATTAATATGTATTAAGCAACAACCTGTTTAAAAAAGGCCATTTTTTTTTCTTCCATTGAATGTCTGCTTAATACAGGTTTAGCTGTATATTGATTATGTTAATGTTGATGTTATAGCTGTGTCCCTTGAATGTTACGTCTCCTCTTGGACATATTGTTTGTATGGGATTTTGCGCCATGTAAAAAACAGTATTACAATTATATAACAGCGGTCAGTGAACCTCATCATTGTCCTTAGTATTCGCTAAACAGTCAATCAGTACTCAACAAACCTTACTTCTGCAAGTCACTGACTTTTTCACACACTCAAATGTTGTAGATTAAAGGCTATATAAAATAACGCGTGGATAATTTTAATTAGCTCAGGCAGGGATGGGACCGCATGACCCAAAGATTTACAGCCAGAAGCGCTACTGAGCTAGCCGGAACAGGCTTAATATATACGGTGTATGTTTTAGCATAAGGGGACCACTAGGCACCACTAGCCAATCTAAAACGGTAAACACACAACTCAGCATATAAAGTCCACTAGGCACAACTAGTTAATATAAAATGGTAAACACACAGCTCAGCATAAGGGGATCACTATGCACAACTAGCCAATCTAATACGGTAAAAACACAGCTCACTATAAGGGGTCCACTAGGCACCACTAGCCAATGTGATATGGTAAACACACAGCTATCACTTCTATATAGTATCACATGTGTGCCGGTCCACTAGGAACCACTAGCTAATGTAATACGATAAAAACACAGCTCAGCATAAGGGGTCCAATAAGCACCATTAGCCATTGTAATACGATAAACACACAGCTATCATTTCTTTATATTCTCAGGTGGTTGTCGGTCCACTAGGCACCACTAGCCAATCTCATACAGTAAAAACACAGTTCAGCATTAGGGGTCCACTAGGCACCACTAGCCAACCTAGTACGGGTAACACACAGCTCAGCATAAATAGTCTGATAGGCACAACTAGCCATTGTAATACGGCTTACACACAGCTATCACTTCTGAATAGTCTAACGTGTGTGTCGATCTGCTAGGCACCACTAGTCAATCTAATACGGTTAACACACAACTCATTATAAGGGGTCCACTATGCACAACAGCCAAGCTAATACTGTAAACACACAGCTCATCATAAGGGATTCACTAGACAATATACTAGTCACTCTAATACGGTAAATACATAGATCAGCATAAGGGTCCACTTGGCACCACTAGCCAATCTAATTCTGTTAACATCCAGTTCATCATAAGGGGTCCACTAGGCACCACTAGCAAATCTTATATGGTTAATACACAGCTCAGCATAAGGGGTCCACTAGGCACAACTAGCCAATCTTATAGGTAAACACACACCTCAACATAATGGGTCTATTCGGCACAACTAGCCAATCTAGTAAGTAAACACACACCTCAACATAATAAGTCTACAAGGCACAACTAGCCAATCTAGGAGGTAAGCACACAGTTCAGCTTAAGGTATCCACTAGGTACCGAAAGCCAATCTAATAAGGTTAGCACACAGCTAAGCATATGGGGTCCATCAGGCTCCATTAGCCAATCTAATTCGATTAACACACAGCTAAGCATAAGGGGTCAACAGGCACAATTAACCTATCTAATAGGTTAATACACAGCTCAGCATAAGGGGTCCACTAGGCACAATTAGCCAATCAAATACGATTAACACAGAGCTCAACATAAGGGGTCCACTAGGCACTACTAGCCAATCTAATACGATAAATACACAGCTCAGCATAAGGTATCCACTATACACCACTAAACAATCTAATGCTGTAAACACAAAGCTCAACATAAGGGGTCCACTAGGCAATTCTAGCATATTTAATACGGTAAACACACAGCTCAGCATAAGGGGTCCATTAGGCACCATTTACCAATCTAATACGGTAAAAACACAGCTCAGCATAAGGGTTCCACTTGGCACTACCTAACCAGTGAAATACGGTAAAAACACAATTATCACTTCTATATAGTCTCACGTGTCGGTCCACTAGGCACCACTAACCAATATCATACGATAAACACACAGCTTAGCATAAGAGGTCGATTTGGCACTACTACACGATGAAAAACGGTAAACACACAGCTATCACTTCTTTATAGAATCACGTGTGTGTCGGTCCACAAGGCAACACTAATCAATCAAATACGATAAAAGCACAACTCAGCATAAGGGGTCCATTATACACTTCTAGCCAATGTAATACGGTAAACATACAGCTATCACTTGTATATAGTCTCACGTGCGTTTCGGTCCACCAGGCACCACTATCCAATCTAATACAGTAAAAACAAAGCTCAGCATAAGGGGTCCAATAGGCACTACTAACCAATCTAATACGGTAAATAAACAGCTCAGCATAAGGGGTCCACTAGGCATCACTAGCCAACCTTATACAGTAAACACACATCTCAGCATAAGGGTCTAATAGGCACCACTAACCAATCTAATACGGTAAACACACAGCTCAGCATAAGGGGTCCGCTTGGTACTACTAGCCAATGTAATACGGTAAATTCACAGCTATCACGTCTATTTAGTGTCACGTGTGTGTCGGTCCACTAAGCATCACTAACCAATTTAATAGGTAAACACACAGCTCAGCATAAGGAGTCCACTAGGCAATACGAGCCAATCTCATGCACATGTATCACTTCTATATATTCTGACGTGTGTGTCTTTGAGGCGTTCTACTTTCCAAAAGTGTATCGGATATTACTGTACCACTCTTTTCATAATGTATATATGTATATTTTTCTTATTTTTTTGTTGAATCTATGATCCTTTGCATGCGAAGTATCTTGTCAAATATATGAAATATGCTTTAGAAATCATCAAATATCGTGTCACCTACTAGCAAGTACGGCAATATAATGTCATATTTTGAAGAAATTTCCAATCGTATTACGGACCGGTATAACTTTGAAATATGTATATATAAATTATTATGAATAGTGGGTTAATGTATCATAAAAAAGATTTGTAGCGTTGTTTGTTTAAAGTCAAATGAAACCAAATACAGAATCACGTATACTGATCTATAAATTACATTGATATGACGACAAAATGAAATAAAAACAAAAAACAAAGTTTTAGGATTGTTGATAGGAAATATATTTTCCGATTGTACCGACATTAGTATCTGAACGGATTGATATAAATATCATAAAATGGTGATGTGGAAATGACAATCAAGAATTGTCACGAAACTACTGTTAATTAATCGTGTGTTTTGTTTATTTATGATGCGGGATACAAATGAGATTATGCCAATTATCGCATCGTGCGCTATCGATCTTTTACATGTTTTTTATATAAGTGCATTGCATATTCTATGTATCATCAAATCACAGACCATACTGAGATATCAATTGCAAAGAATAAACATTCATTCGGAACCTTCCTATTCAAATAAAACATATTAGCCATAAGCTCTTCTTATCAAATTACAGTTCGGCATGCTTGTTCGAGAATAGGAGTAAAAACATTTTTAAAAATTCCCGCATAACCCACTGATTTACAGCCAGATGCGTTACTGAGCTTTACGGACCAAGCTTAAGATATTAAGTGTATGCTTCAGAATAATCTAAAAGGTAAACACACTGCTCAGCATAAGCATTTTGCACTACTAGCCAATGTAATACGGTAAATACACAGCTATCACTTCTATATATTCTCACGTGTGTGTCGGTCTATTAGGCACCACTAGCCAATCTAATACGGTAAAAACACACAGCTCAGCATAAGTGATCCACTAGGCAAGATTAGCCAATGTAATACGGTAAACACACAGCTTTCACTTCTATATATTCTCACGTGTGTGTCAGTCCACTTGGTACAACTAGCCAATATAATACGATTAACACAAAGCTCTGCATAAGGTGTCCATTAGACACCACTAACCATTTTAATACGGTAAAAACACAGCTCAATATATGGGGTCCACTTGACACTACTAGCCAGTGTAATACGGTAAATAGACAGCTGTTACTTCTTTATAGTCTCATGTGTGTGTCGGTACATTAGGCACATCTTACCTATCTAATACGGTAAACACACAGCTCAGCATAAGTGGTCCACTAGGAACAACTAGCCAAATCAGCCAGTGTAATACGGTAAACACACAGCTATCACTTTTATATATACTCACGTGTGTGTCGGTCCACTAGGTAAAACTAGCCAATATACTACGGTAAACACACATCTCAGCATACGGGGTCCATAAGGCACCACTAACCAATCTAATACGGTAAAATATAGCTCAGCATAAGGGGTCCACTTGGCTGTACTTGCCAGTGTAATACGGTAAACACACAGCTATCACTTCTATATTTCTCACTTGTGTGTCGGTCCACTAGGTACACCTAGCCAATATAATACGGTAAACACACAGCTCAGCATAAGAGGTCAATAAGGCACCACTAGCCAATCTAATACGGCAAACACACAGCTCAGCATAAGCGGTCCACTAGGCACAACTAGCCAATCTAATACGTTAAACACACAACACTCACTTCTATATATTCTCACGTGTTACGGTCCATCAGGCACCACTAGCCAATCTAATTTGATTAACAGACAGCTAAGCATAAAGGGTCCAACAGGCACAATTAGCCTATCTAATAGGTTAATACACAGCTCAGCATAAGGGATCCACTTGACACTAGCCAATCTAATACGGTAAACACACAGCTCAGCATAACGTGTCCACTAGACACCGCTAGCCAATCTAATACGGTATACACAGAGCTCAGCATAAACGGTCCATCAGGCACTATTACCCAACGTAATACGGTGAACAAACACCACAGCATAATCGGACCACTAGGCAGCACTAACCAATCAAATACAGTAAACACAAAGCTCAGCAAAAGAGGTCAACTTGGCACTACTAGACAATGTTATATGGTAAACACACCGCTATCACTTCTATATAGTCTCACGTTTGTGTCGGTACATAAGGCACCACTAACCAATCTAATATGGTAAAAACACATCTCAGCAAATGGGGTCTTCTATGTACTTCTAGCCAATGTAATACGGCAAACACACAGCTATTACTTCTATATATTCTCACGTGTGTGTCGGTCCAATGAGCACAACTATCTAATTTAATACAGTAAACACACAGCTCAGCATAAGGGATCTACTAGGCACAACTTGCCAATCTAATACAGTAAATACACATATCAGCATAAGGGGTCCACTTGGCACAACTAGCCTATATAATACGACTAACGCACAGCTCAGCATAAGGGGTCAACTAGACACAACTAGCCAATATAATTAGTTTAAAACCAAGCTCAGCATAAGAGGTCCACCAGGCACCACTAGCCAATCTAATAGGGTAAACACACAGCTCAACATAAGAGGTCCACTTGGCACTACTAGCCAATGTAATACGGTTAAAATACAGCTATCACTTCTTTATATTATCATGTGTGTGTCGGTCCACTAGACACCTCTAATAAATCTAATACGGTAAACACACAACTCAGCATATAGGATCCACTTGCCACTACTAGCCAATCTAATACTGTAAACACACAGTTATCACATCTATATATTCTAACGTGTGTGTCGGTCCATAAGGCATCACTAGTCAATGTAATACGGTAAACACAGCTCAGTATAAGGGGTCAACGAGACAAAACTAGTCA
Source organism: Panopea generosa (assembly GCA_029582155.1). Lineage (NCBI taxonomy): Eukaryota > Metazoa > Mollusca > Bivalvia > Adapedonta > Hiatellidae > Panopea > Panopea generosa. The sequence goes on along the minus strand of CM055908.1, from coordinate 54,775,007 downwards.
ATCCAATACGGTAAAATCACAGCTCAGTATAAGGGGTCCACTTGGCACTACTAGCCAGTGTAATACAGTAAACACACAGCTATCAATTTTATATAATCTCACGTTTGTGTCGGTCCACTACGTACAACTAGCCAATATACTACGGTAAACCGCAGCTATCATTTCTATATAGTCCCACGTGTGTGTCGATCCTCTAGGTACCACTAGCCAATCTAATACGGTAAACAAACAACAGCTCAGCATAAGCAGTCCACTAGACACACCTAGCCCATCTAATACGTTAAACACACAGCTATCACTCTTATATATTCTCACGTGTGTGTCGGTCCATCAGGCACCACTAGCCAATCTAATTCGGTTAAAACACAACTAAGCATAAGGGGTCCAACAAGGCACAATTAGCCTATCTAATATGTTAACACACAGCTCAGCATAAGGTGTCCATTTAGCACCACTTAGCCAATCTAATACGGTAAACACAGAGCTCAGCATTAACGGTCCATTTGGCAGTATTACCCAACGTAATACGATGAACATACAGCACAGCATAATCGGTCCACTAGGCAACACTACAATCAAATACGCTAAAGACACATTTATCACTTCTATATAGTCTCACGTGTGTGTACGGTCCACTACGCACCACTAGCCAATCTAATACGGTACACACAAAGCTAAGCATAAAGGTCCACTTGGTACTACTAAACAATGTAATATGGTAAACACACCGCTTTCACTTCTATATAGTCTCACGTGTTTGTCGGTCCATTAGGCATCACTAACCAATCTAATATGGTAAAATCACATCTCAGCAAATGGGGTCCACTATGTACTTCTAACCAATATAATTCGATAAATACACAGCTATCACTTCTATATATTCTCACGTGTGTGTCGGTCCAATAAGCACAACTATCTTATTCTAACATTAAACACACAGCTCAGCATAAGGGGTCCACTAGGCACAACTAGCCACTGTAATACAGTAAATACACAGCTCAGCATAAGAGGTCCACTTGGCACAATTAACCAATATAATTAGGTTAAAACACAGCTCAGCATAAGAGGTCAACCAGGCACCAGTAGCAAATCTATTAGGGTAAACAAACAGCTCAGCATAAGAGGTCCACTTGGCACTACTTGCCAATGTAATACAGTAAACACACAGCTTTCTCATGTGTGTGTCGGTCAACTAGGCACCATTAACCAATCTAATACGGTAAACGCACAACTCAGCATAAGGGATCCATTTGCCACTACTAGCCAATCTAATACGTCCATTAGGCACCACTAGCAAATTTAATGTGGTAAACAAACAGCTCAGCATAAGGGGTCCACTAGCCACCACTAACCAATCCAATACGGTAAACACACAGCTCAGCATAAGGGGTCCACTTATCACCACTTACCAATCTAATACGGTAAACACACAGTTATAACATTTATATATTCTAACTTGTGTGTCGGTCCATTAAGCACCACTAGCCAATCTAATGCTGTAAATACACAGCTAAGCATAACGGTCCACTAGCCAACAAAAACAAATCTAATACAGTAAACATTCAGCTCAGCATAAGTGGTTCACTTGACACTGATAGTCAGTGTAATACGTTCAACACACTTCTCAGCATAAGGGGTCAACGCGACACAACTAGCCAATCCAATACGGTAAAAACACAGCTCAGCATAAGGGCTCCACTTGGCACTACTAGCCAACGTAATACGGTAAACACACTGCTATCACTTCTATATATTCTCACGTGTGTGTCGGTCCACTAGGTACATCTAGCAAATATACTACGGTAAACACACAGCTCAGCATACGGGGTCCACAACGCACAACTAACCAATCTAATACGGTAAAGATACAGCTAAGCATAAGGGGTCCACTTGGCACTACTTGCCAGGTTAATACGGTAAACACACAGCTATCACTTCTATATGTTCTCACGTGTGTGTTTCAGTCCACAAGGTACAACTAGCCAATATGATACGGTAAACACTCAGCTCAGCATAAGGGGTCTATAAGGTACCACTAACCAATCTAATACGGTAATACACAGCTCAGCATAAGGGGTCCACTTGGCACTACTAGCAAATGTAATACGATAAACACACAGCTATCATTTCTATATACATGTAGTCCCACATGTATTTCGATCCTCTAGGCACCACTAGCCAATCTAATACGGTAAACACACAGCTCAGCATAAGGGATCCACTAGGCACATCTAGCCATTCTAATACAGTAAATACACATATCAGCATAAGGGGTCCACTTGGCACAACTAGCCTATATAATACGACTAACGCACAGCTCAGCATAAGGGGTCAACTAGACACAACTAGCCAATATAATTAGCTTAAAACCAAGCTCAGCATAAGAGGTCCATCAGGCACCACTAGCCAATTTAGTAGGGTAACTACGCAGCTCAGTATAAGAGGTCCACTTGGCACTACTAGGCAATGTAATAGGGTAAAACACACAGCTATCACTTATTTATATTATCATGTGTGTGTCGGTCCACTAGGCACCTGTATCAATCTAATACGGTTAACACACTACTCAGCATACGGGGTCCACTTGCCACTACTAGCCAATCTTATACTGTAAACACACAGTTATCACTTCTTTATAGTCTAACATGTAATGTCGGTCCATTAGGCACCACTAGTCAATGTAATACGGTAAACACACAGCTCAGTATAAGGGGTCAACAAGACAAAACTAGCCAATTCAATACGGTAAAAACACAGATCAGCATAAGGGGTTCAACTTAGCACTATTAGCCAGTGTAATACGGTAAACACACTGCTTATCATTTTTATATAATCTCATGTACGTGTCGGTCCACTACGTACAACTAGCCAATATACTACGGTAAACATACAGCTCAGCATAAGGGATCCATCAGGCACAACTAACCAATCTAATACGGTAAAACACAGCTCAGCATAAGGAGTCCACTAGGCACAACTAGCCAATATAATATGGTAATCCCACAGCTCGGCATAAGCAGTCCACTAGGCACAACTAGCCAATCTAATACGTTAAACACACAGCTATCACTTCTATATATTCTCACGTGTGTGTCGGTTCATCAGGCACCACTAGCCAATCTAATTCGGTTAAAACACAGCTAAGCATAAGGGGTCCAACATGCACAATTAGCCTATCTAACAGGTTAACACACAGCTCAGCATAAGGGGTTTACTTGGCACAACTAGCCAATCTAATACGGTAAACACAGAGCTCAGCAATAACGGTCCATTTGGCACTATTACCCAACGTAATACGGTGAACATACAGCACAGCATAATCGGTCCACTAGGCAACACTAACCAATCAAATACGGTAAACACACAATTATCGTTTCTATATAGTCTCAAGTGTTTGTCGGTCCACTAGGCACCACTAGTCAATCTAATACGGTAAACACAAAGCTAAGCATAAGAGGTCCACTTGGTACTACAAGTTAATGAAATATGGTAAACACACCGCTTTCACTTATATATAGTCTCACGTATGTGTCGGTCCATTAGGCACTACTAACCAATCTAATAATCTAATATGATAAAATCACATATTAGCAAATGGGGTCCACTATGTACTTCTAATATAATTTGGTAAGCTACACAGCTATCACTTCTATATATTCTCACGTGTGTGTCGGTTCAATAAGCACAACTATCTAATTTAATACAGTAAACAAACAGCTTCAGCATAAGGCGCCCACTAGACACACCTTACCAATATAATTAGGTTAAAACACAGCTCAGCATAAGAGGTCCACCAGGCACCAGTAGCCAATCTAATAAGGTAAACACACAGCTCAGGATAAGAGGTCCACATGGCACTTCTAGCCAATGTAATACGGTAAACACACAGCTTTCTCATGTGTGTGTCGGTCAACTAGGCACCACTAACCAATCTAATACGGTAATCACACAGTTATCACATCTATATATTCTTACGTGTGTGTCGGTCCATTAGGCACCACTAGCCAATCTAATGCGGTAAACAAACAGCTCAGCATAAGGGATCCACTAGCCATCACTAACCAATCTAATACGGTAAACACATAGCTCAGCATAAGGGATGTACTTGTCACCACTTACCAATCTAATACGGTAAACACACAGCTATAACATTTATATATTCTAACTTGTATGTCGATCCATTAGGCACCACTAGCCAATCTAATGCTGTAAATACACAGCTAAGCATAAGGGGTCCACTAGCCACCACTAACCAATCTAGTACAGTAAACATTCAGCTCAGCATAAGGGGTTCAGTTGACACTACAAGTCAATGTAATACGCAGCTCAGCATAGGGGTCAACGAGACTCAACTAGCCAATCCAATATGGTAAAAACACAGCTCATCATAAGGGGTCAAATTGGCACTACTAGTCAGTGTAATACGGTAAACACACAGCCATCACTTCTATATATTCTCACGTGTTTGTCGGTCTACTAGGCACAACTAGCCAATATACTACGGTAAACACACTGCTCAGCATACGGGGTCTACAACGCACCACTAACCAATCTAGTACGGTAAAAATACAGCTAAGCATAAGGGTTCAACTTGGCACTTCTTGCCAGTGTCATACGGTCAACACACAGCTATCATTTCTATATAGTCCCACATGTGTACCGATCCTCTAGGCACCACTAGCCAATCTAATACGTTAAACACACAGCTCAGCATAAGCGGTCCACTAGGCACAACTAGCCAATATATTACGTTAAACATACAGCTATCACTTCTATATATTATCACGTGTGTGTCGGTCCATCAGGCACCACTAGCCAATCTAATCTCATTCGGTTAACACACAGCTAAGCATAATTGGTCCAACAGGCACAATTAGCCTAGCTAATAGGTTAACACACAGCTCAGCATAAGGGTTCCACTTGGCAGAACTAGCCAATCGAATACGGTAAACACACAGCTCAGCATATGGTGTCCTCTAGGCACCACTAGCCAATCTTATACGGTAAACACAGAGCTCAGCATAAACGGTCCGTTAGTCACTACTCCCAAACGTCATACGGATAAGTGGTCCACTAACCAGTCAAATAGGTAAACAAACAGTTATTACTTCTATATAGTCTTACGTGTGTGTCGGTCCACTAAGCACTACAAGCCAATCTAATACGGTAAACACAGCTCAGCATAAGAGGTCCACCAGGCACCACTAGCCAATCTAATACGGTAAACACACAGCTCAGCATTAGAGATCGACTTGGCACAACTAGCCACTGTAAAACGGTAAACACACAGCTATCATTTCTTTAAATTCTTATGTGTGTTTCGGTCCACTAGGCTACACTAGCCAATCTAATACGGTAAACACACAACTCAGCATAAGGGGTCCACTTGCCACTACTAGCCAATCTAATTCGTTTAAAAAACACAGCTAATCTTAATGGGTCCGATTGGCACCTACTAACCAATCTAATACGGTAAACACATTGTTATTACTTTTATATAGTCTCGCGTGAGTGTCGATTCACTAGGCACCACTAGCTAATCTAATACGGTAAACACACAGCTCAGCATAAGGCGTCCAACTGGCACCCCTGTCCAATCTAATAAGGTAAACACACAATTATCACTCTATATATTCTCACGTTTGTGTCGGTCCACTAGACACCACTTGCCTATCTAATACGGTAACACACAGCTCAGCATAGAGGGTCAATTAGGCACAATTAACCAATCTAATACGGTAAACACACAGTTATCACTTCTTTATATTCTCACGTGCATGCCGATCCACTAGGCACCACTAGACAATTTAACACGACAAACACACAGCTCTGCATAAAGGGTTTATTTGGCACTTTTAGCCACTGTAATACGGTAAACACATAGATATCACTACTATATATTCTCATGTGTGTCTCGGTCCACTAAGCACCAATTGCCAATCTAATACAGTAAACACACAGCTCAGCATAAGGGGTCCTTTAAGCACCACTAACCATTCTAATACAGTAAACACACAGGTATCACTTTTATATATTAACTTTTATATATTCTTACGTGTGTGTCGGTCCACTATGCACCACTAGCCAATATAATACGGTAAACACACAGCTCAGCATAAGGGGTCCACTAGGCACTACATACCAATTTAATACGGTAAACACACAGCTCAGCATAAGGGGTTCACTTAGCACTACTAACCAATGTACCACGGTAAACACAAAGGTATCACATCTATATATTTCTCTACCACTAACCATTCTTATACAGTAAACACACAGGTATCACTTCTATATATTCTTACGTGTGTGTCGGTCCACTAGGTACCACTAGCTAATCTAATATGGTAAACACACAGTTCGACACAAGGGGTCCTCTAGGCACCACTAACCAATCTAATACGGTAAACACACAGTTATCACGTCTATATTGTCTCACGTGTTTGTCGGTCCACTAGGCACAACTAGCTAATCTCATTCGGTTAACACACAGCTCAGCATAACGGGTCCACAAGCCAATCTAATATGGTAAACACACAGGTATCACTTCTATATATTCTCACCTTCGTGTCGGTCCACTGTGCACCACTAACCAATCTAATATGGTAAACATACAGGTATCACTTCTATATATTCGCATGTGTGTGTCAGTCCACTGTACATCACTAGCCAATTTAATATGGTAAACGCACAGGTATCACTTCTATATATTCTCACGTGTGTGTCGGTCCACTGTGCACCACTAGCCAATCTAATACGGTAAACACACAGGTATCACTTCTATATATTCTCACGTGTGTGTCGGTCCACTGTGCACCACTAGCCAATCTAATATGGTAAACACACAGGTATCACTTCTATATATTCTCACGTGTGTGTCAGTCCACCGTGCACCACTAGCCAATCTAATATGGTAAAAACACAGGTATTACTTCTATATATTCGCACGTGTGTGTCGGTCCATTGTGCACCATTAGCCAATCTAATACGGTAAACACACAGGTATCAATTCTATATATACTCACGTGTGTGTCGGTCCACTGTGCACCACTAGCCAATCTTATATGGTTAACACACAGGTATCACTTCTATATATTCTCACGTGTGTGTCGGTCCACTGTGCACCACTAGCCATCTAATACGGTAAACACACAGGAATCACTTCTATATATTCTCACGTGTGTGTCGGTCCACTGTGCACCACTAGCCATCTAATACGGTAAACACACAGGAATCACTTTAATATATTCTCACGTGTGTGTCGGTCCACTGTGCATCACTAGCCAATCTAATACGGTAAATACACAGCTCAGCATAAGGGGTCCACTAGGCACTACTTATCAATCTAATACGGTAAAAATACAGCTATCACTTCTATATATTCTCATTTGTGTGTCGGTCCACTAGGCACCACTAGCCAATCTAATACTGTAAACACATAGCTCAGCATAAGAGGTCCGCTAGGCACCACTAACCAATCTAATACGGTAAATACACAGTTCAGCATAAGGGGTCCACTAGGCAATACGCGCCAATCTAATACGGTAAACACACTGGTATCACTTGTTTATATTCTGGGGTGTGTCTTTAAGGCGTTCTTTTTTTCAAGAGTGTAGCAACCTTTTCATAGTAACTTGAAATTAAATGACTGCATATTTTCTTAAATTTTTCTTGATTCTATGATCATTTGCATGCTTAGTATCTTGTCAAACATATGAAATATGCGTTAGAAATCATCAAATCACAAACAAACAAATGTATATCATGTCACCTACTAGCAAATATTGCAATATAATGTCATATTTTGAAGCAATTTCCAATCGTATTACGAACCGGTATAACTTTGAAATATATATATATATATTAGTAATTATGATTAGTGGGTAAATGTATCATAAAAAAGATATTTAGTCTTGTTTTTCTTAAGTCAAATGAAACCAAATAAGAATCACGGAAACTGATCTATAAATTACATTTATATGATGACAATATGAAATAGACAAAAACAAAGGTTTAGGGTTGTGAATAGGAAATATATTTTCCGATTTTACCGTCATTAGTATCTGAACGGATTGATATAAATATCATGAAATGGTGATGTTGAAATGACAATCAACAATTGTCACGATAATACTGTTATTTAATCTTGTTTTGTTTATTTATGATGCGGGATACAAATGAGATTTTGCCCATTATCGAATCGTGCGCTATCGATCTTTTACATGTTTTGTATCAATGTGCATTGCATATTCTATGTATCATCAAATAACAGACCATACTGAGATATCAATTGCAAATAATTAACATTCATTCTGGACCTTCCTATCAAAATAAAACATTTTAGCCATATGCTCTTATTATCAAATTAGAGTTCGGTACGCTAGTTTTAGAATAAGAGTAAAAACATTTTTAAAATTTCCCCGGATTATCTTTATTCAATAAACTGATAATAATGATGACATTTGAAAGAATAAACAACACTTTATTTCATATTTTAACAAAATGAGTGCAATGGGCTGCCATTTCAACTATTTACCACAGTATAAATATTTCGAAACAGAAACAATAGTCTGTATTAACGTCTCTCTACACAGTTGCGCCCCTTGTTTGCCACGGTAGCAAGATTCTTACGCTTAAAAAAAGGCCTATGTACTTTGGTTATAAAATATTTTCAAAATGGTTCATAGTGGTTGTGATTTCTTGCTGCAGATGAGTAGAGCAAAAGTTGGCATAGCATATAGTGCAATGTGACATCATTGGTGTTAAAAAAGTGACTTTTATAGGATTTCAACATATGCATGTATTTATGATAATTTGAGGACATTTATTTCAAAAAAGCTCAGGGTGTCACTGCACCCTCTTTAAAAAAAACCAATGTGGACAACCTACCAGTTATTTTGCATTGTTATGTTGGTATACAGTCCTGCTATGAAAAAAAAATACTTTAAAAAAATTCTATGTGGAATTCTTTCTTTACCATTGAAATCTTAGACCTTATTTTATATAGAACAAAGAACAAAATTCAACTGTGTAGTGAGACCTTAATACTGGAATGTTTTAAAGTCATACTTGCATCATGTATATTTATATAATTTAAAAAAGCGTTATCTGAAAATTGCAGCGTTCTCCTTCAAGGCGTTCTTAATTAAAATGTCGATTTGCTTTGTTGGGTTAAAATATTGTTATAAATTCGTGTCCTATTGTAATGTTATGTTGTTGTTAAGTTGATACGAATATTAGATATAGCAACAAGGCGTTTGAAAAAATAGGTATACCATAAAGGGAAAGCAACAGTCTAGGGCTAGTTCATTCAGACGATACTTATTGAATGAATTAGTAAAATAGTGGGAATCAGCGAACACAATTGTTGAATAAAACGAATGAGTACCTACACACTCAAGGGATATGAAAACGCAACACAGAGATATAAAAACAAAACGCAAGCTATTTAGCACGAATGTATATATCCACATCCTACAGTAATATTATCTGTTGATGTCATTGTTTTTTAACTGAAGATGTTACTGAGCACTATGTACTTACTGCATTGGTGTCACATTTTCCATTTCGAAGTAAGTCCCCTCTAATCCTTGAGCTGCTGTTTCATATCTTTTCCTGGGTTTCGTTTTCATAATTCTTCCTGTGTTGCGTTTACATATCTCTTCTGTGTTGCGTTTACATATCTCTTCCTGTGTTGCGTTTTTATATCTCTTCCTGGATTCCGTCTTCATATCTCTTCCTTCGTTGCGTTTTCTTTTAATATATCTTCCTGTGTTGGATTTTCATATCTCTTCTATTGTTACGTTTACATATCTCTTCCTGGGTTGCGTTTTCATATCTATTCCTGTGTCGCGTTTTCATATCTTTTCCTGTGTTGCGTTTACATATCTTTTCCTGGGTTGCGTTTATATATTTCTTCCTAGGTTGCGTTTTTACATCTCTTCATGGGTTGCATTTTCATATCTCTTGAGTGTACTTCTATAACAATGCAGTGGTAATGTTTACAGTGTTATAGCTCCGAACTACCCCCATCCTCTACCCCATAGTTATGCGTCCGTGAAATTAAAGTGTGCAATTATGTAGATTGAGCATATTTTATTTTGAAAATACTTTAAATGATCATGGCTCTGAAAACAATCGATGCTGTTGGATGAAGATGTGACAATTTTAAGGGGTAAAGTTAACAAATTGACAGAATTTTCAATTTCAAAATAAATATATTTAATTACAATGCACGTATAGATAAGAAGTGATATCAAGGGTTTAGGGTTACCGCCATTTTAAACATGTAACATATGAACCGAACCTCGCTCATACCAATATATGTAGACAAGACAGACTGTGTAAATAAAATATCCTACCAGACCATAGCCAGACCATCCCCGTTCGACCAAATGTAAATAAACATGCTCTGTTCGTTTTATTTAGCTCAACTATAGTACATTTACGAATCAGGGAAGGAAAGCATCGCTTTTTTTCCGACATACTTTTATTCGGAATAAACAGTATTTTCAATTCGCAATTACTGATAGCTTCATTAATATTTCAAAAGTGTTGTTTTCATAAATGGTTAGCTAATGGAATATTACTCTGATATGCAAATGACGCTAGCTTGCCATAATGCATTACCAAGTCAATAACATGTTGCTGTGATCCTGCATTAATTAATATCAGATCAACCATTATATCAGAATACGTTAAACCACACTCATCCTTAAAAGTCCAGAATAATTCAAAATAATTTGAATAATTGACAACGACATTAACAAATTTTCAATCTAAAAATGACCGTTGTCACTTTATTAGTTTTTGAAAATTATATCTATTTTTATTTTTCACGTCTCGCTACACAGTTGCGCGGCTTTTTGGTGACCGTAATTCTTGCTCTAAAAATGAGTGCTATGTTATTTGATTTAAGATATTTTCAAAAAAATTGATACTGCAATAAGTGACTTTTCTTAGATTTTATCAAGTAACCGTACCGTTAGTAAAAACACAAGTTGGCCAACGCATCAGTTAGAGTGCATATCTATGAGCGGGTTCATGCTATGTTGATTTTTAACTTACCAAGTAAATCCTTGACGTCATTTTATACAAAACAAAGAGCACAAATCATTTCTTTTCAAATGTAGCTGTCTATACACCATTTTTAGTTTTCAACAATATTGCCATGCTATAATTTTAAAGCAAACACAATAAAACATAAGGCAATAACAATGAAGCAATTGACATTAAACAGTAGACAGGATAAATAAAGAAACTGGTATAATGAGTTAAACCCCTTTTTTCTTGCATACCGAGTAAGGATATCTGCATTTTTATCGGGATTAGATATTTCTATCTTACTCTAGGACCGAGATAAAATTCTCGCCTTGTGACGTAATACCATTCATAAACTCCTCGCGCTATGACATAACGCTATTCCTAAAACCCTCGTGCTACGACGTATTCATTCATAAACACTATGGTGTCCTTGCGCTAATATAAAGAATAAACCAGAATAAAAATCTTAAAAAATCACATAGTTAGGTGTTGTATACAAGAAAAAGTATATTTCATGACTTTTTCGTTGCGGATTGGAATTCCGATCCTCGGGATAACTGTTTTGGCAGTTACTAGGCAAACTATCATTACCGCTAAAACACTTATACCTCGGGTTGGAATTTTCCATCCATACCTCAAACCTATGTCAGATACTTATATTCGTTTGCGATATCATACCAGTGTATTCAAGTCGAATGACGCGTTGTCTCGAAATCTTGCTCAGATAAGTTGTGTTGTGAAACTGCCAAACGTTTATATATGGTCTAGAAGTTTGTATTCGGATTGTTCATGCATTATGTCTCTGGAGGATACCGGCATGAACGAACAGAACAGCAAGCACTATGTTGCTTTAACGTTTATTATATGGTCTAGAAGTTTGTATTCGGATTGTTCATACATTATGTCTCTGGAGGATACCGGCATGAACGAACAGCAAGCACTATGTTACTTTAACGTTTATAATTGAACTTATTAAGTTTTTATATTTGTAGTCGGTACAGTCATAAAACAAAATGAAACATTGAGGAAATCTGATAAATGGAAACATACACATTCAATGAGAATTATTTATTTTCATTTCAAAACATGCATAATATGTGAATGAAATGAATGCTACAACAATAATTAAACAGTCGATTTGATTTATAATAGGTAATTGTATATAATACTGATTATGTATAATATACAATTAGTTTATTAATCGAAAATACAACATTTCGAAGGCAAACACGACTCTTAACCATTTAGTCAAAACCAAAAATGGAAATTGTCCAGAAAACTAATACATTACTACCATAATTATATTTTTGAAATGAATAATCGGCATTTTTGCCATTCGGAATAAGGTTTTGTGATCTGACACACTCACGTGACGTTTTCTTGTGATTAATGCTCGTTCAGACAACAATTAAAGCCGTGCGTGCCGATCACTATCAATTATAATGGCTTCCGTAGTAAAGTGGAATTTCATCATAATATCGGAAAGGTATTTGCATTTGATGGATGCTGAGCATTGCAATGCAGTGATAGTTATGACTGTAATTTGCACGTGTATAGTTAAATAGAAACGTTGTTGACACACCAGTGCAGTTAAGCTCAAGAGACATTGTTTTATTTCACTAAGTGTATTTCAAGCTTGATTAAAACTCCTTGAGCCATCAAAACTGTGCAAATATAAAGAAATCCAACACAGATATGGCGCAAACACATACACAAACGATACCAACACCCGCACGCAAGCACATACATACATACATACATACATACATACATACGCTTACACTCGCGTATGCACTCACACACACATACATAAGAAGTGATAACAGCGGAACCACCGGCTCAGCACTGTCCATTTTAAAATAGCATTGCTGTGCAACCTAAAATGCTAAACCAAAACCAAAACCTTAATGTGAGAAATCTTACCAAATACTTGCGGAAAGACGATGGTTCTTATCCGATTTATTCTGAGGCTTCTCCTCAAATACTAATGGTATTAAAGTCCGTTTAAACAATAATTATATTAAAAATGTTAATAGAGTTCGAGGCACCCATCCTCATTTCTCATCAAAGTTGTCCATCATGAAATAAGATGGAGCAAAATGCCCTGAAATCACCAAATTATCAGCAGAGCATGCACATGTTTAGTGTCCATTATCAAGTAGTATTTGCTCAGGTAAATTGATATTTTTATAAGTGAAACAAGATTAAAAGTTAAAATATGCATGCCTCTGAAAGTCTTTTGTGACTTGTCCGTCCACCCATTCAGTCGCACGTCTATTTGTACGTTCGAAACAATTATGGGCCATAAATAACTTCAATACCAATTTGTACCTGAAGAACTCAATACAAATATAAAGCACACTGAAAAGGTTATTCGCAGGCAAGAACAATGTCCGTACCTAAAGGAACTATTCCTGTTAGTATGATTCTGGTGATACAGTGTAATAAGAGATGAACATGGAGTGAATGCCTGGGATTGTTCTTTATATACAATAATATCTAACCAACGACCTCTGATGTGAGTGTCCGAAACGCTATCCGCTATATCATGCCCAATTATGTATAATAAAGTAGCTTTTAATGAAGTCTTATTAGTTATTTTGCTCGTGTTTCTATTAGTTCCACACATGGTAATCACGAACAGATCAAGTAGAGCAAAAGCAACCTTTCATCAATCCGGGTAAACCGATTCAGACTGAAATTGTTCCTTTATCAATTTACCTTTCCTGTAACATAAAGACACGGGTAATGCTGTTCTTCTCGTTGCTGTAATCGACGCAAGTGCCGCTGGTGAATTCGGAGTATCGGGCGTTATTTTGGTAAACGAAGCTGTGTTTTCTGTTATTTTATTATTATATGCTGAAGCCTCTGCTACGTTGTAGCTACTTAACGACAGAGACATGGTGCTCCTAGAGAGTCGCCAATGACTTTTGCTTTTATAAAGACCGAGTCGCCGAGGGCTGTCATAACCGTTCATAACATCAGCATCGGTGAGCTTCAGACAATTCAACGAATCATTGCCATTTCTAAGTTGGTGTCGGCTTCGGAGAGACCTGATGGCGAATCTGAATCAGAAATAATACCAGCATACATAGTTAAAATAATTACTAATTTTAATCTTGACACATAGTTTTATGTGTTAAAAAGGTAAATATGTACATCAAGATTTGGTCGCTATTTGCAAATGTTACCAATATATTCAGTTATAGTTAGGTTTTTAACTGGTGTTAGCCTAAATGCTACTATTTGCATACATGACCATAGTTTTATATAGTATCTGTCCGATATAAGCTGCATTAGCGTTCCTTGTCTCCGTGCGTTGGAATATATGCTTGTTATAGTCCATGTGGTCAGTAAATACAACAAAGCATGACCTGATTTAGTAGACGAATCTCAGAAGGTCAATCAGCTTTTTTCTTTCCTTAGCTAGAAAATACAACATTTTTTTTTATGATTATTGGCAGTGTCATCGGACACAAAACAAATCGCTTTCCAAATGTTATCCCGCTTTACTTAAAAGAAAATAATTTCTTTTAACGACAAAAGCAACTCATATGTACAAACAAGTAATGCATACAACAAATTGCATTGGAATAACACATTTTTTATGAAATGAATTCATATGTTAAATATGTGTTTACTAATTCTACTTTTGCACTCGCGGTCACAGTCTTAATTAATGTAATAGTGCGAATTGTTACGCTCTTTAAGTATGGTTTTATGTGTAAGGCTACCATTGATTTTCGTTCTTATTTCTACAGTGAACGAAATATTTCTAAGGGATTGCCAAACAATGAAAGACCAAAAAAACCGGGGACATTTTTATGTCAGTGTTTATTTTAGTGTTTGTTAACATCTGAAGTGCCAAGATATCATTAAAAAAGAAGGGGTCATGGTTTATCCAAGATATTTTTTCTGTTCGGTATGCATATTGTTGATGAAGTGAAAGTACATTTTAGAAATAATATATTCATAGCCCAATGACCAAACATTAATTATTATTTTTAAATACACAGTTCAAACATGATAATGCTTTCAAAATGTTCCAATTACGACAATAATGTCATTCAAATCACAAAATCAGCATTAAAAGAAGGAAAATGTACTTTGAACTAAGAAGAAACAAGAATGATTTATCACCGCCGTTATGCACTTCCTTTTTCTAATGGGTATGTTACATCGTTATCAATAGGGCTTGACAATCCCACATTTCCTACGAATTAGCTGGTACATTCCTTCCTTTACGCACAGCTGGTAACAGATGGCTGTCCGCCTATTGGCTTGTCGCCTATTTTATCAATTCATTGATACATTTATTGTCAACAATGTAAATAAAGAATAAACATTAATTTCCGCTAAGAACAGATGGTCATCTGATAATTCGATAAGTCCGATAGTAGAAATAACACTTGACTCTCTTGTATCGATAAAGATTGATGTTTTTGTCCGATTCCGAAAGGCCACAAGGTCACACTGATTCACTATTCTGATTACGAATGCTTAAATATGAATGAATGATGGGACTATAACTGATCACATTAATGCAAATACTGATACATACTCTAAGATATGAATGAATGATGAAAATATGGTCAGATAAATACATACACATACTGCTACGGAATTACATATGAATGAATGATGGTACATACATAATGCTATGTGTAATTGTACGTAAAAGAATGATGACACTATGGTTACTAGATACATACGTGTAATGTTACGTAAAATTATATGTAAATGATTGATAACACTATGGTTAGAATATGACACAACAGCAAAACATAAACACACATAGCACTACGGACGATTAGGGGTGAGCACATGGTGTCATTGATGACGATCCACATAACTACAATCTGTGACACAACTGTAAAACATAAACACACATAGCACTACGGACGATTAGGGGTGAGCACATGGTGTCATTGATGACGATCCACATAACTACACTCTGTGACACACTGCAAAACATAAACACACATAGATGACGATCCACGTAACTACACTCTGTGACACAACTGCAAAACATAAACACACATGGTACTACGGACGATTGGTTGTGTGCACATGGTGTTATAGATGACGATTCACAAAACAATCATATTTAGGGACGAAGGCATACCTGTGACATTTTGTATGGAGACGTTTAAACACAAATGGTGCTACGGATGATTTGTTGCAAGCACATGGTGTCAGAAATGGCGGTTCACATAAATCTGATATTTCGTGTCCATGGAATTAGCTGTATGCACATAATGTCACAGATGACATTATTTACGGAGAGGTTAAAACATACATGGTATTACGGAGTGTTAGCATTGTGCATAGGGTGTCTTAATATACGATTCACATTACTCTGACATCTCGGGTAGGGTCATTTAAACACGATAAGATGTGCATATGTGGTGTCATAGATAACGATAACTTTTATATTAAAGGTAAAGACATAGACATACTTAGCTATATGAAAGTTTAGATATGAACAAATGATGTCACAAATAGCAATAGACCACAAGTAAAGACATAAACATTCGGAATATTAGATACATGCACATGGCGTCATAGATGACATTTCACATAACTCTAATATTACAGTTGGAGACGGGAGACGTTAAACACACATGGTGCTATGGCATATCTAGATGTGGCATATATGGTGTCATAGATGACGATTCATAAAACTGACATTGCAGGTAAATACCTAGACAGATTTGGATCTATGGAATGTCAAATACGTACACGTGATGTCATCAAACACAATACACATAGCAAGAAAAGACACAAACCCACATGCTTCGGCAGATAACTATTTACATCAATCTTAAATTAAGGAGAAACATTAGCTAACTATGGAAGATATGCCAGGTGACAATGTACCTAACTATGGCAAAAAATAGGCAACCATATATGGGTTACTACGAATGATATGTTTAACAATATGTTATAATCTACATAATTATACACCGTGCATATCGCCAACAATATCATATTTCCTTTTGTGCACTTATAATGGATATCATTATCTATCAGTAACGCTCAAGTTCTGGTGTTTTTACCTGAATTTCCTATTCATAATGCTGTAAATGACAACGTTCCAAAAGCTGTTACTGATGGCCAGCCACGTGACAGCAAAGTCAACATCGTCATGAAGTTTGATGTTCGTCACTGCGGTTATCAGTGTACATAGGGACCAGGGTGTCACGGCAATGAAAAATCCCATTGTGATCGCAGCCAGATATTTTGACGTTTTGAGTATCTGTGTCACCGCATTATTTTTCTAAATACAAAATAACACAACATAAGATAGTATAATATTTAAGCAAATGCTATTACGATTCAGCTATATAATCTTTGAATTGTATTAAGAAATTATTCAACACAGCCATTCTTTAAGATTCAACATGTAATTAAGCTTTTTTTTGAAATGTAGTTTCAACAATGGCATACAAATAGTAGAAAACTAAGAAACTTGCTATCTCCTTACTAAATACTGATACATTGTCACCCGAAGATATTAATTAGTTTGCAAATTAATCATTCAGAATGCAAAGTCAACTGCATAAATTATAAGCTGTATGTACTTTCAGACACTTAACACTCTTTTGATAATCTCGTATATATAAAATGCCATTTCAACATAACCTATTTCATTTAATGATGTTTTGATCATATACAATTGTCTTGAATTACTATTGCTGCATTTTGAAGTAAAAATTTCACAGAAGTCATAGGCAACTGATTTCTTATACATAAAATGCCATTTCTGTATATTTAATGATGTTTTGATCATCCAAAATGGCCGTGAAATAAAATCATTGCAATTTGACGTAAATTTATAAAAAAAAAATTACAATATGCAGATTTCAACAAAATTTGCTGGAAATGTTACTTTGAAACTAACACTTATTCTTTATATTCTCGCATAATTTTAATTATAAATCAAAGTACTTTAATAACATATTCATACACCTACCTCATTTGACTGATATTTTGGTAGCCAATCGTTTATGTTATGCCATATTTTTTTTATTAAAAATGACATGATACAATGTCAACACTATATGTTTATTGTTTGATTTGTTTCTGCTTGATTATATTTAATGCATGAACAAGTGAAATCGATAAATAAATAAAAAATAGTCCCCGTCGTATACGATCATTTTGGCGGTGTCAACACTGCAAAGCTTGGTCACGACGACATAAACAGGACTATGCCTAAAATCATAAGTTTATTATTTAGTTTCTAATAAACTTAATCAAGCAAACAAAACGTGGCAATGCTAGATATTCCTAATTGTTAACAATTTTAAAAGTATATTGCATTGATTAACACCTACACTTATATACCTAAAACAAACTTTTTAAACAGGATTTACTCACATGCTCAGAGTTTCTGGAGTGAGTTGAATATAGCCAAACATTCCTTTTTCTATTTGCCGCCACAAATATGGAACCATAACTATACATAAACAACAGAGCTGGTATGATATAAAACAAAACTAGGACCGTGATAGTCACATTGCGATTTTCATAATACGGTTCACAATTGACTCCAATCGAATCGAAGTAGAATTGTCCTCCAAGAAATATCACCAAAGAGTAAACGCTAAATGTAGCAAACCACGTGGTTAAAATGGCAACTACGTATTTCCGTGACGTCATGAAGCTGTTATACCTCAGATAGTGATGGACGGAGAAATAGCGATCAAGGGCTATTAACACGAGAGATAATGTTGATTCGTGAAATAAAGCCGATAATAATAAAGCCTCTACCTTGCAGAATGTTTCCGTAAAAGGCCAGCATTTATACAATGCCGAATAGACGCAAAATGGACACATAAGAAGCCCCATGCTTAGATCAGTGCATATGAGAGAGTTCATAGTGAGTCGGACTTTTTTTAAAAACACTTTCTTACTGGCTTTACTGTTGAACACAACGACAGATACAATATTTCCAACAGCTATACCGATGGAGACGAATACAATTATGCCGGCTTTTAGAATGTCCTTCCACGAGGGCACATATTCGTTACCCTCGCACGTGAAACGTTTGATTCAAACTTAACACCATTCTTTTATATGTAGTTTTTTGTTAAATACTAACTAAATCCTTTAATCAGCTATAAGCACGGTGAATAAAAGATCGGTCCAGATTTGTAATAATTCTCTCATGATATATATTTTATTTTTAAATACAAAAGTAGCCCATAGAAGCCAGAGTGTCTTATCAAGTTAACTAATTCAATCTTCAAGTTATATACAAACACCAAGGTACGTCGCAGCAGCAGCGTTCTTATACGCTTTTTATATCTTAATACTCCCACACTTTCATTTTGTCAATATATATTAATACACGTTTATAACATTTTCTCGTAGCTTATGTCATTACAACATACCCTATTTTATTCATGTTATTCACAAACACCGGAAGAGAATCACAAAAACATAATGTTCATATGCTATTGATATATATCATTTATATGATTTATAGCGTCGATTTGTCGATGTTTATTGATCTAATTCAAAAGTCCTTTTCTAATAACGTGCACTAAAAAGTTCTAAAACAATTTCGTCCGCAACGCATATAGAGACATATACGTTTTCCACAAAAAGTTTACATTTATTTTTACGACATTATAAAAATTAGATAGGGCAAATACAGATTAATGTTCTGTTATATTAATAATGTTATTTTTAATACGACCAATTGGTAGTTTCATCCAACAATAAAATCGTTTGAGAAACCCGCTGTTTCATATAATGTTCAAACTAAATATCCGATTTTCCTTCGTTTTATTTTTTGTCCTGACATTCATCACGTTTGCAACACTTGTCCAATATACTTATGGTAAAATATGACAAATGTCTATAACGATTATAAGGGGAATGCAATCCAATAGCTATTCATTTTAATCCTTTTTGAGAAATGTATCGAAATTCGGTTTTATTCAAATTACATTGAATTCAATTTATTTGTATTCTCAATTGTCAATAAATATTGCAAAATGTAGTAATGCAACTAACACCATAAAAGAAGATAAACAATCATGTTTTACAGCTCATTACTTTTGTAAACACTGTTGAAAACATAACATCTAGGTGCTGACATAACCATCGTTATTCAACGTCCAATCAATATAACAGCTGGTAATGGATGTGCACGAATCGGATTGCTCTATTGTGATTGGCTACTACTTCAAGTTGCGTGCCAAGCTAAAGTGAAGCTGAACAAATAAACACTTATAGAATGTTGATAGAAGTCAGTAAGTTATTTATGTTTAATTCAATAAGAATTGATACACGTGCTTACAGCAAATAATTGGTCCTAAAATTAAAGTCGTATTGCTATTTTACTCTTAACAAGTGTGTTAATTATCAATTATAAATGTTTTGGATTAAGACAGTAATTACCCGCTCAACCTATACCGTGTAATTACGAACTTGCCCAATTATAAACTAACTTTAAACCGACTACTCGTTAAAATCGGCCAATGGCCAATATTTTATGAAAACTTTAATTTTGTCGATTTTACCATTTTTTATATTGTTATTTTTGGAATAATTATACGTGTACATCTGCTCGTGTTTCACAAACATTTACTTAAATACTTAAAAACTTAAATCTAAGAAAAACAGCTAAGTGACAAGAAATTAAGATAAATAACCAGTCAATACTTAGTTAAGTTTTTAAAAGTCTGTAGAACGAACCCAGCTCTCCCGATTGGGTCTGTTCGATAGCAATTGTTACGAGCACGCTGATTGGTCAGTTGGTTCAGGGCAAGTTTGAATGGCGTCATAATTTAGTAAGCGTTCAATTGCTATGAATTGTGGGACAGGCATAGAATTCCCTGCTTTTTCAATTGGTGGTTAATAGACCTGATTCAGGAGATATCAGGTTCTGGGATAGACTAAGTTTTTAAGTATTCAGGTAAATGGTATACGTGACGTTTAAACCTGCAGGAATGTCTCGAATCCGTAAATATTAATCATTAATCAATCTTATCTTATACGAATGTCAGATTTAATAGGTTCATTTCCACATAAGTTTAATTTGTTATCAGATATTCAATTTGGCTAGACCCATGTAGTTTTAATATAACTATATAGATATACTTTTCGTCACGGTTTAAATCTGACAATATGATCCATTGTGTGGTGTTATTCAATGGCCTCAACACTCTTCTATACAGATATAGAGTCTTATGATAATTATACATTCGTCAATAACATTTCAATAACATCTCCTCAATTTACTAAAAAATGTGCGATAACATGCATTCTACTCACTAACATTGACTTTAAAGTATGAACAACATGTATCTATTATCACAATATGTATGTCGTAAATGAAGCGTTAACGAAAGGGAGATACATGTTGACAGATAAAAGAGTATATGTATTGAGATATATAACTAAGGCGTATGTACAGTTCTGCGATTTATTTCAGATGCTCTATAACAGGAATAATTAACGCATTCGCAGATACATAGTATAGAGAACCATAGTGAAGATAATTCATAACACTTCTAGATCACATTGCAATATGCAACATGCAGGATGATACAAGAGTTTATTGCAATAAACAATATAAATTAAGTTTGAGGGAATACATATCCAGTGAGACACATTCTCCTCAAATTAACTAAGGTAACACATCAGCATTCACTAGACTATATCATAACCACTTACTCCTCAAGTAAGTTTTGTCATCCGTATAATCACCTCAATCATTCTGTAAGCACAAAGATTTAATTGAATACACTACTTACAAACTACTAGGTGACATACTGGTTTGGAAAAAAACACTCTTTTAAATACAGATTGGAAATATTGTGGGTTATGTTCTGGTATACATATAAAAAGTACAGTATTCACCGCTTTACTTTCCCATAGCATCGGATGAATAGTTCGATTCTCTTTCATTACGGAAATCGTCCGTTGACAAGGGAGCGTATCACCGCACTGGAACTTCCAGCAGCTAGAACCGCCACTGGGGAGCTCACACCGACTAATTGGTTGCACCCATCCTCGCTCGCCACTCCGTCGCCACTCTATAAAACAATACCATGCTAATTAAAATACATGTATACCCAACAGGAGCAGGTTTCACAAAACATCTCAAGCTGAAAGACTAAAAACAAATTCTCTAAATTACTACTTTTAACTAATTACTATTAATTGACCACTCTTAAATGAAGTCACAATAAATACTTATTGGTACAGAATAATTGCAAGATAATAAATGTAAATAAAGTTATAGCATTTCAATGATTTGTGGTGAGGAAAATATAAAGTTGAGATGTATAGTGACTCTTACACTTTTCTTAAGTGTTTAGTGTAGAACAAAATATATGCTCAGGTATGCATACAAAAGAAACAAGTAATGCTATGTATAGATGCACTTAATTGACGTGTGTCACACATTTTCTTTAAATACACTATATAAAACCAGTCTCAATTGACTGCTGTCGTTATCTACATACAGTTTTACAGATGTTGTATAGTTTAAGATATTATTAAGGATATAATACGTTTCATATTATTGTTTTTATTTATCGATTTACATTGAAAATTAATTATGTGATACAAATTAATCATCTTTAAATAAACTTGAAACAATACGAGATTACAAGATATAAGAGTAATATAAGCTTTCGGTAAAGTTATAAAAACACTATTCAAACTTGGCAAAATTAAACACTGTTTTCCCGGCATTGCTTGATAAATGTTTTTATTATCTATTCCATTTTTTTGTTGTTGTTGATGATTATGAGCATTTATATACCGGCTTAATTTTCGGTCACTAACTATCCTTTGTCATTGTCTGGATGTAAAATATTTCCTTTAAAACGTCGGATATTTGACGAAGAACTAATTTCTGTAATCAAAAGTCTATATTGCTTAAACACATTGAAACGTGACAGTTGATGTGTACAGACCCGGAAACAATAGGAAATACTCATCTCAAAAAGGAAGTTGAGGATGACATTTTGCTTTTAACACGTTACCTTAAACCTGAAAATCAATAAAATGCTGTGCAGTAAAAAGAAAAGTCAGCGTCTTAAGTCGATCTTTATAGAGATATGATATTTACATAACCGGATGTTGTTGATATGTGCGGCTGATCCAGTTTCGCGTGTCTTCCTTAACAAAAAAGAGCGTTATAAGTCGATTTCTCCATATCTTACAATTACTAGTAACTTTTATTACCTTTTATTTTCAGCAAAGTACAGAAATTAGAAGAACACACTTTTTAATGTGCAGGAAAAAAGCGGAAACTGTCTGCTGTCTAGCTGCTGTGTAACAGTTACTGGCATTTTTAGTAGTAGCAGTATCATACGTTAGCGAAAGTGTACACAGTGATGGATTCATATATGTTACTCATATCAGACATTTGACCGCTTCCACTGACTGTGACACACTGGCTATCATCTCCGTCAGTCTTCCAACGGATATCAGCTCTACTGTTATATATATAACTCTAGACTTTGTTCTCTCCAAGTTGGCAATGCTATGTCTAGATGGGTATTCGATATATGTTGTCATTTGAATTGATTTGTCCATATCAACTTAAGCAGTAGTTGTTTTGTCTCTTCAGAACGTCCATATGTCTACTATTTGTCATATCAATAAGGTAAATACGGAAACTATCCTATTAGTCTATACATAGGTTAAATCAGTCATTTTTTTTTATTATTTAAATTTAAATGGAGAAATCAGGAAAAGATCGATATCAATGTCTTAAAAAATAAAATAACTGTTAAAATGGATTAAAAGCATCGCATTATTTTTAATAAATAAAATCCGAATGGTTTGGTATGTCAAATCCACCAAAACGTGACAAACTCGATATTTGAATTGAAGTGGTGAACTTGAAACGAAATCCTCATTTAAAAACAGACAGCACATTTTTTCTACGTGTATGCCTGTATCAATGGCGGATCTACTCTTTAAAAAAACGGCGTACGCCCTCATAAACTCACATATTTCTATTGAAAAACATCTATGCCCAGACTTTTTGTTGTGCCCCTCTAAACTGAAATCCTAGATCCGTCTTCGTGCATAACGGATCAAATTGAAATCAAAATGAAATCACGTGACTCATTTAATTCGTCACATATAAGCAGGAAAACTATTTTAGTCTAACCTAGACGCGTAACCAAAGTTAGAAAATCCCTTTTCAATATATTGTTTTGGCATGTTAAAATAGATATCCATTTGGCAATACGGGGTCAGTGAATATATGTAGGCATGATCTATTGGAAAAAAATATGTTTCAAGTCAATTTTAAATGTTTGAAAATACTGATAAATTCCCTTTTAACTTATTTATTTTACTTTGATTATAAAACAACTTAAATAAATCACTTTTGAAGTCCTCCTGGGTAGAACTTGTACTTGTATGTGGTAAAAGTGCCTTTCTTGAGGGCACCACACATAGCTGTTGGGGAAGATCGATCTGAAGACCCTCCGATCATCAGTTTGATACTTTATCACTGGACAACGCGTATAACAAAATGATTCACTGTGAAGTCAGCACTAAACTTTTATTTTAATTTTAGATTTGAAAACTACTTTCCCAGATCTGAATGTGTTTTGAAAAACAAGGGAAAACCCTCCCACCGCCATTACCTCACTTTTATACCCAGGTCGGGCCTTATTAAGCCCAAACAGCTGATCAGACTATCGGATGTAAATAAGTTACTTGACAGGGCGTGTTTTATCAACTAGGAGTGTATGAAATGGTCTAACAATAGAACAGTTATAATAAGCAGACAGCAAAATGTTTGTAAAATTTACATTGTAACTGATACAGGAATGTTGACTCTGGGGTCAATATCGCATCTAACTATTACTGCTTTATCAATGCTATTAAGCTATTAGATTATATTGTTGACTGATATCATAGTAATAATGTATACGAACATATGTGTCTATTTATTTTAAAAAACACAATTCAAGCATTATTATCAGTCTAACAGACATGCCCGATATCCCTACATTCAAGTTGGTTAAGCCCAGAATGAATAATTTAGTACAATTTGGAGGGAAACTTAAATACATAGATAAAATATTAAGAATGTTATATGTTATGTGCTGATATTTTTGTCACTTTTAGTGATGGAAAATAAGAACTTGCAATAATATTAATACTGGGATGTTATATTAATACTGAGAGAAAAAAAAAGTAATAATCAACACATTGTTGAATATATTAGGATTTAGACTTGAACTAATGTTGATGTGATTAAAAATTAAAAAAGGTATCTTTTATCAACACAATACCTCAAATCATACCTTGGATACAAAGTTGTTTGATAGAGACTATGCTAATAATAAACTTTTATTAATGTTGGTGTTTTATCATACATGTGTATCAAGGTAAATTATAAATTGTGGTGGTTATGAACAATGTTATGGCCGTGCATATAAAAAACAATAAAAAAAAAAAAAACAAAATTGGTTCCTGTCATTACAATGTAATACACGAAGGGAGAGAAAACACTTCAACTTCTTTAAAGCAGAAATCATGATAAATAGATCAGTTGTTTTTTGAGAATTTACGGATAATTAATTAAGAAAAAGACCAGAAATTGTTTTTGATTTGGTAATTTTAAGTCACTTTCAAAAGCTTTCATTTGAAAAAAAGCCTTATATATATATATGCATGATATTCCTAATGAAAACACTGTTTAGTTTGAATCTACAACCATCATTTCTGTTTGATATGATACAATACACATGTTAAATAAGTCGTTCACGTGGCACGATAAATTGGACCTTTTTTTAATAAAGAAGAGGTAAAATGATATAATTCAATTAAATATGGTGATATATATACTGTTGGTGATTTAAAAACGGAAAATACAATATATCATTTAAAAGTTTGGTAATTCTTGCACGATTTGTTAACGATATTTAACTATTATATCTTAAATACATGTGAGCTACAGCATGCCAGTTTGTTTACGAACATTGGTCACATGACAAATATTGACTAGTTTGCTCTTCCCCCAAAATTCAAATTTCTCTGTAACTGATTGCCTGTTGAAAGCAATACGTAATAAATTATTGCAGATTTTATCCTGAAAATTTCACGAACTGTGAGTAATATTAAGACTATGTTGCATGACAAATTTCAAATTTTTCAATCCATGAATTTATTTCAAAATTACTCTTCCAGATCTGAATGTGTTTTGAAAAACAAGAGAAAACACTCCCACCGCCATTACCTCCCATTTATACCCAGGTTGGGCCTTTAACACTATTTAAACGCCGACCTCGTTCGCAACAGTGTGTTAACAAATCGATATTCTATTTTTAAACTTTGTACGTACACCTCGCCATTTTGATATAATCAAGGTCATATTTAGCCTACTGTTGAGAAACTAGTAGTGTGTACGTAATAATAAAAGAAAGTAGTGAATATATAGTTGTTATTAATCCTGATCTATAATTTGTTAAAATGGAGGTACCTGGCAGAAAAGTGGAAGATGTGAAAACTGAACCTGAAGAAGTGTTTGACTTTATGTGTGGACCTTGTTATACCGGAGGTTTAAGTTTACAGGCGGTCGGATATTGTGTAGACTGCTGCGAATACCTGTGTGATTCATGCTACAAATACCACTTGCGACCTTCCTTGTTCAGGCATCACGTTCTGATGGATAAAGATGCGATGCCTAAAGATAAAGCTTTGGCAATAGGTAAGGTTGTCTGCACCGAAAGATGTCCAAAGCATGGAAGTAAAATTATAGAATTTTATTGTCCAAGTCATAAATATCTGGGTTGCAATGTCTGTATGGTATTGGAACACAAGGCATGCGAAGGTGTCGAGTTTATTCCTAACGAAGTAGATGATCTTCTGACAAGTCAGGAGTACCAAAACTTTAAAGGGAAACTAAATGTCATTGACAAAGGCATTTCGGAAAACAAAAACAAAGTTGCAAAACATGATAAAGAAATAGAAGAAGAATACCATCAATCGATGGAAAATGTGAAGCAATTCAGAACAAAAATAAATAACTTTTTTGATGGTCTTGAAAAGGAAACTGAAGCGATACTGGGACAATTAAAAGAAGATAATAAATCAAAAATGAAACAACTGTCCACAAAATGTGATTCTCTTCAAGACGATGTCAAAACACTGATAAGAAATGTTGAAGATAAGCAAGATTCACACCAATATTGTAATCTATATGTAGCTATGAAACGATCTCAAGTCGAAGTCATATGAAAACCGTTTACAAGTGATAAACAACGACAACAAGATACGTAGGTTAAATGTTCAACCAGGAAATGAAATAACCAAATTACTAAATACAGTGAACGTATTTTGTGAGGTAAAGATATCAAAAGAGAAGAAACCAGGTAACTTACATATAATAATACAATTTATTGATCGATTGGTTTAATTTTGTTATTCGCAAAATGCACCTTACATCAATGAATTTCAAAAATATATCTGCTAACTGTGAATGTAAATATCAAAATAAATGGTATGAGTACAGTTTCAGAAATGGGCACTACGATTATTTTATATTCAATTATGTAGAAATAGTTTTTTTTACATATGCATGTAGTAATTATTCATGACATTTGAACATTTTATACGATGTAAACATTCCCTTTATATTGAACAGTACACTTATAGGAATTCTTTAACTTTCTGACAACGACTTTGAAATTGTTTTTAAATATTGATAGCGTTTAGTTTTAAACTTATGCGCTCGAATGATTCTACGCTACCAATGTTGAACAGTAGAAACGCAGAAATAATTGACTCGAAGAATTAAACTACTGGGCGGTTTATCGATAAATAATGACTTAATTAAATAAATAAATTTTATTTCTACATGAGAAGAGATGTTATGTAGTCGTCGCAGCCTTATCTGTTGTTTAGTGTATCAGTGAATTATTTTCCAAAACAACAATAATAAGAATTTATACTTATTCGATACAATTAAAATAACATAGCATATGAACACTATTGAAGTTAAATCTTGAAAATTATTCGTAATGTTTGCTATGTCATGTAGTCGTTGCTGCCATTGGTTCAAAGACTTTCCATGGAAAGGTATCTGATGATTTCGAACAGACAAGTAAGCCTTTATTCGAGAACAAGACTAACAAGATATCAATTGAAGGTACGTAATTGGATGTGTAATACTTTAGAGTATTAACCAGACTTTATTCGGTGATGAAGTTGGAATATAGTTATTAATGTGCCTTTTTACAACATATATGAAATGTTAAATTTAGGTATTGTTTAATTTCTTTTATATAAAGTGTATCCAACTTATTCCAACGTAATATTGATAGTTTAATAAATTTCCTCTGCTCAATATTTTTGAAATGCTATAACCTTACTTACATAAATCGTTCTGCTTGTTGTTTTTTACCCATGGGTAAAGATTTGTCGTGTCCTCAATTCTGTTCAATGTGTTTTCATGAGTAATGAATTCCAGTTGTCATTTAGATAAATTGAAGCGTTTGTGTACATATAATAAAATCCATAATTTTAGTTGAAAATATCATTAATGTGAAATTTACAGTATAAAATATACTAATTTTGTAGAAACCATTATGGACAGTATAACTATAAATACCTAATGATCAATGAAGCAACAGTTTGGTTTAATCGCCATTTATAGACTTACAATCTTCAATCTTGTATATCTATCTCACAGACGATGCATTCCATTTTTGTTTGTCAAAATACCCTGTGCATCGTATATGAAACGTCAAACTCTTCAACAACTTCTGTGATGATTACTTGCTGTCCATATTCAAGAAAATAAAGATTCTGTATTTACTCTCACATTCGTCAGCCACGGCCATCATATTTGGTTATTTCCCTCCACCGCACCATTAAAACGACACATTCTTTGCTGCTAAACATCCTGACGGAACATTATTCACATGCCATTGTACTGTCCACACATCTTTATGAATTTCCTAAAAAAAACGAATGAAAATAAACTGGTTTAAACTTTTTAAATTATGATAAACGACGTGAACAAAACACATTATAAATATCGACATATAACTATGTTATTATACTTCAACAGGATGAGTATTGGGTCCAAACATATCCCTATTGTGCTATTTGTACTGACAACATCACGAATCCTACGAAACTGAACTGTGACCACGTGTTTTGCCGAAAATGTATAGAACAACAGTTTATGTACAAAAAAGTTTGTCCAACATGTGGTAAAGTCCAGGGAATCATAACAGGTTAAAATAATGTTTTACTTCGGTTATCAAATTTATATTTCAAGGTCATTTACCTTATTTCACTTTAGGTTACGAATAAAAAATGCTTTATTATGAGCCGTTTTGGTGTACATGTAACATAGACGAATAAAGCGTCATTGAACAACTATCTTTATGACCCTTGTCATGGCATTTTGAATCATACAGTCAGTATGTATACACCAACTTGCATATGTGATGATGCCGAAAATAAAACCTAAAACCATTATAGTAGACTGGAATGTGTGATATCTCTATGTTACGTATCCCGATGCTATGTAAAAACTAGCTTGCCAATTGGCTACACCGTGATAGCATTCATTAAACTAACATTCATTTTTGTTAATGCTATTTTACTTATCGTTTTAAAAATATAACCTGGTCAACTGCCGCTGCCTGCCTATGTCACTATTAAGCGTTTAGTTAAATGGACAAACACACACACACACACACATACGCACATACAAACACGCATCATACACGCGTACACACGCACACACACATGAACACACGCACACACACACATGAACACACACACACACACACACACACACACACACACACACACACACATAGAGTGTTTTACGCGTGTTTATAAGAATTATTATGATAACACTAAGACAAATCCAAATAGAATAAACGTTATTTTTATTCACATTACTACATGATAAATTAAGTTTAAGCTAATGTTTACATAGTTTACATAGTTTTGGAAGTAAAGTTCGGCAGTTATGCACATACAACTATATTTATAACATGTATTTTAGATAATATTTTGATAAAAGATGTAACATAAGGTCCTGGTAAGATGTATAATATAAGTATCAATACATTTTCATAACACTCTTTCTCCCTCCCTCGCTTGCGCACTTTCTTCTCTATTTCTATGTCTATTTATCTGTATGTCTGTCTTGCTGGCTGGCTGGCTCTTTATCTCTGTCTCGTTCTTTCTTTCTCGCATTTTATCGCCCACTCTCTCACTATCCCTCTCTCATACACTGTCTTCAGTCATTCATTCTCTCCATTGAATGTATTACGTTAGTTTAGAACTATAACAACGTTTATGTTTGAAAATAATGCGATTATGTGTGTTATAAGGTGACCAGCCGAATGGGCATATGCATCTTAATGTGGACAAATACAGTCATTGTGCTGGATATCCATTCTGTGGAAGCATTCAGATAACCTATACTTTCTATGACGGGCTACAAGGTGTAAGTATAGGCCATATAGCAGTATATCTGTTTAACTAGTATAATGCAAATGTAACTTTTTATCTGGATTAAGTTACATACCAAAACATTAAACAAGTTGATTGCAATTCAAGAAATAAAAAATGCATCTTTTTTATTAATTTTTAATCACTTTGATGAAAAAAAGTCAAATGTCCGGTATATTGTAATATGCAGGTCCACATCTGAGCTATACATATTACAAAGGAAGATATAATTCGTATGAAATTTCAAAACAATGAAATGACATACAAGATATCGATATGTCTTTCATGTGTTAGTGTTTTTTGCTACTTATTTAGATATATGTACATGTAGCGAATATTTTTGAATAATGACATAAATTCCCAACGGGCCAGGAAAGTTGTCCACTAAATGATTAAGTGTGTATGTGTGACAGAGTTTTCAAAGTATATGCTACTCCTCAAAATATATGCTAGCAAGTGCTTTCAATAGAAACATTAAAATGCTGTGTGTTTGTATGGATACGAGGTAATGTATTAAACAAATCTTTGCGAAATATGTTCTGAAACTATTATATACCAATGGAGTTACCAAATGCAACGGATTAGGTTAATACGCTTCGGATATATAAATGATTTCAAACCCAAATTAAATAAATTAGAAGACAAACATTTAAACAGTTGGAAGTTATTTAAATAATACTTTTACCAATTTACTATATATCATTAGAGCATATATATCGCTTTCATTCACTCTCTCATGTTTATATTTTTTACTTGATGGCCTCTTCCTATTACATATATTCAAAAATAAAAAATACTATAAAGTGAAATATACGATGCAATAACTGCAATGACGTAATGACGTAAAACACCTAAACATAAATATATACTGTGTTTATGTCCTTTTTATATAAGTAGTCTATATACAGAACCTGATATCTCCCGAACCAGGTCTTTTAACCCACAATGAAAAAGCAGGGAATTCCACGCCTGTCCCACAATCATAGCTTTAAACGCTTACTTAGCTATGACGTCATTCAAACTGTCCCTGAAGGAATTGACCAATCAACGTACTCGTAATAATTACCATTTAAAGGACCGAAACCGGAGATCTGAGTCCGTTCTACAAACTATATAAGAGGTGTTTGTTCAGCTGTAATTGTTTGAAATAACCACAGCAACATATAATAAAAATTAAAACACTTGATAACTGTTTTGAAAAAAGACAATGCCAAAGCCGCATCAACCGCACTACCGAAACCATGACAAAGTTCACATTTTAGGTGTCAGTATTCATTGTCAAAAAATATCAAAGAATTAAATATGAAATAAAAAAATGAGAGCAGACCACAATTATGGAAAATCGGGAAATGTCTTTTGAAATATGAACTTGAAAATAAATCAAAACGGCAAACGATGATTACGATATACATAAATGATTTTGATACCATAATTCTCACGCGATTTTGTTTACAAACATTCGCTAGAAGTTATCTTTTTTATTACACTAACACTTCGTAATATCAAAAGTATGTAGAACATATTAAAGACAGAACTTACTTAAATAAAATTGATATTTCGATAAAAAAAAATACAGACATGCATATAGCATTGCAACATTTATTATTTGTCTACTTTTAGCCGTACCACCCATCGCCTGGCATGAAGTATCGTGGAATAGAAAGGACAGCTTATCTTCCTGATAACTATGAAGGAAGACAGATTTGTAAAATGCTTAAGGTGGCATTTGACAGAAAGCTAGTGTTTACGATTGGTTTTTCTCCGACAACTGGACAGGAAGATGTCATAACATGGAATGACATTGGTCATAAAACAAACCCCAAACCAAATTCTGAGTAAGGTATACTAAGTATAATATATCAGGTAAATGACCACTTGTTGTAAGTGTTTTAAATGGTAGTAAAAGGTCTGGGTGTCCTCCAAGAAACGGTCTTGAGATATTAGTTATCTGATATTGTAGATACTTTACCTGGGAAATTCCTGGCATCATGTTTTGTGAGTAGTCTTACTTCGACGACAAAAAACTAATTGTAGATCTCTTTATTAAACTCTTCAAAATGTATGATTCTGAATTCTATTGTTAGACTGTCGGTTTCACATTTACAAGCTTGTTGGTTCTATGTATGGTTGTGTTATAATATAGACTCTAACAATGGTTCTAGTAATTTTCTTGCTCGGCGCTCAGCATTTAGAGGTCAGTTCTGGGTCTGGTCGGCCCAGTGTCAGTATAATATGGCTGGGTCGGGTTTCATACCATGTATTTGTGGTATGATAATATAGTGCTACAGCGCTAAAATTACTGTCGCAAGCAACGCTCTTATGATATGATTAAACAATACAGTACAAATAAATACAATGCAATGCATTGTAATACAAGTAAATACAATTAAATATAATACAATTAAATTCAAAACAGTTGCCTTGATAAATGGTTGAATATTTTTCTTCCTTACAAACATGTAGGATAACAAATAAACAAATACCATGTTCAATTTAATCCTGTAGATAAAACAATAAAAAAAACACTTGGCTTTATTTAAAACAACACAACGACTCCGATGTTATATGAACATAAATCAATCGGTTTATTAAAATGGATGCCTTATTGCTTTGATTTTCTTAATGATGAATGTCCTTAGAGCATACACTCTCTTACTCCAGGTTATGTATCAGTTTTTAAACAATACTTATATTTTGAAGTATATGTTAAATATAAAACGTCATATTTATGTAATATATTAACTGTTATATTACATTGTGGAATATTTTATCTCATGTATTATAAACTTAGGCAATGTTAATAATATTCAATGTTACTTCAAATTGTGGAATATTTGGTCAAACTTGGTATAGGACCGTTTCTTTAAAATTTATGTTACGTGCAATATGATAAATGTTGCTTTACCTTTTTGAATATTTTAACAAGTTCGACAGAGGGTAAAAGGATAAAACATAAGATATCCTGCGGTTATCAACCAAATTTGATCAACTATCCCACAAAACAAACGGGCTTTACTTTTAGCATAAAACACAACTCTAGAAAACATATCTACTTAATATATCGGTTTATACAAGTATCACAAGCATGTTCTTTAATAATTTTAGGTTTGGATATCCTGACAAGACTTATCTTACAAGAGTTAAGTATGATCTGGCTGCAAAAGGGGTCACAGAGATTGACATTAAATAAAGTAAAGAGTTCATCAATGCGTTTGCTGGGAATAGGCGTTTAGTTGTCATTGATTATTTGCAACAATGTAAGGAGTATTAAAAATAGTCTTGATTATTGTTTATATTATTAAAAACTGGAATCATATCAATATAGTCTCTTAACAATCAATAACTATAGAAAAAAGTCGGTACATAAATAAATAGAATATTTTCTTTATAATTATTATTCAACACCTTAAAATGATTACACAGTCATATGTTTTGTAAAACATAACTTCAATGTTTATAATATGAATCCAGACTAAAATACAAAATTTTGTAAAGTGCAAGTCCATAAAAATAAGAAGCAATGTTGGCTGAAATAACGAGTTGTTTTATTGAGTATTTAAAAACTGCTTACTGCATAATATTTTATTGATCTACTATATTGTTATAATGCTGTATTGTTTTACTATATTGTTATACTGCTAAATTGTTTTATTTTATTGCTATAATGTTATAACTTATTCACTCTAATGGATTTTAATTCTTGTAGGTTGTTTTCAAAAATGTTGATATTTAAAACCATCCCTTTTCTATGAATTACTGTACATATAACATACATTTCAGCTTGATTATTCGCTCTTTTGACAATTAAAAAAATCAACATACAAATATATATAAAAAGGGAAACACAGGTGAATCCAAGGAGAAGTAGAAATATATGTATAGCATACGCATTGAAAACAATTAAAATAGGGAGTGAATCAAACCGGATGTCAAAGCGAAAAAAGGTGTGCCATCTAGCTTGATACATGTCTAATTATGAATATTAAGGCTCTCAGTCAAGGTCGTAATTATTCAAATTCTACTGTCGAAATAGATTCATTTCTCATCTAACATTCAGACAATGATTAACAAGTAAGTACGTCGATAGTAATTGTTCCTGTTCGTATTTTACGAGGCTTACTTATCCGTATAGGATTCAATGAATGAGTGGATGAATGGGCGAATGAATGAATGAATTAACGAATGCATGCCTTGGACTTTATACCCCGTGTAACAGCCAGGGTGAGATTGAGCAGGGAAGGTGGTGAAAATAAGAAAAAAAGGAGAATTGCGAATATGGATATCAGATATGACAATTCTGAGATGAAATCCCAGTCTAAAGTTGAATTCAAGACCTCATTATCTCCACATGTTATTGTGACGTCTATACCTCATTTACACAGGTAATACAGCGAAATGACGTGGGACTTTTATGAGGAATCTTGCCCCTACGCATGCGACGATAAATATATATATTCTAAGAATTTTTGATTGAACATTTTCTCTTATTGATAAACTATACTCCATATTCCACTAGATGCCTTGATATGGTGTCTCTAGTTTGCATCGTAGCTAGGTGCGGTCGCCGTTTTCTGGACTGTACCTTTATGTCTGGTTGTTCATAAATAATTATCTTCATATATACACCATTCATTATATATATGGAAATAATTATTTGTGAACAATCAGACATAAATGTACAGACTACAGCATTGAACATTTATTAAATTTTACTTTCGAATTTTGGAATTTATTTGTGATTATGTTTACAGAAACGACATTTTTAATTTCAAGTGAGGTAGCGTTCCATAGTTTTGCTCCAGAATAACTTACGACAAACTTCCCTTAAACATTTCATTATTATGTTTTAGTATTATAATGTTTCTGTTTGACATTGACATAAAGTGGATTGACGTACCTTGCCCGCCATTTGTTTCATTTTGTTTAACTATGCCCGGGACAATCAATTAGCTACTTTGTACATATATTTTTTTAACTTTTTTGATTAAAAACAGTTATATAATGGGTGTGTTCGGACCGGATGCTTGTATCACTTATGTATAATTTAGATTTATGAATTATAAACATCTATACAACCAATATGTCATACTCTCATTTACCATTAAGACATTGATCAGATTTAAATAAATTCGGTGTAGCACCAATACAGATTGAAACTGGCCGGTACGAAAATCTTTTAAAACAAGATCGTACATGTCCATTTTGTAATATTACAGTAAACGAAAGCCACGTCATATAAGAATGTAATTTGTATGAAGACTTGAGACATACTTTGTTTAATGATGCTTATATGATTCATGATAACTTTTTAGAAATGAATAATCATGACAAATTAGTGATTTTATTTACCAATCCAGCATTGATTCGAATATGGGCCAAAACTTGCTTTAATAATGTTCAACGTCGTAATTTTTACCTTTGCCGGTAGGTAATGGAATTAATCATGTTTAAATAGTGTTATACTTATAAATGTTCTATTTTATATCATCTTCGTTACTGTTGTTACTTAGTTCTCCGTTGATCTGATCAAAAGTGATACTCGTTTTGTTAAATCATTTTCGAAATTGGCGCGATAGTGCCCATAATAAAATTTCAGTTTCTTAATAAATTTAAATTTTTATTGCAGCTTTTAAATCAAAGAGTAACTGCAATTACGTAGTTTTATTTTGGAAATTTCTGTTATGTTGTGTTTGTATTGTTGATTTTCATGAAACGTCTCTTATAATTCTATTTTGAATGGTTGTGTACATTACCTTTATGTCTATTTTATCTTGTACATAGATGGGACGAAAATAAAGATTTAAACTATATTAACACAATATATCATATTAATGATATTAAATATGTATTAATTTCAGAGTTATACCGTTGTCTCATTTCATTTTGCGATAAACATTGTAAATTAAGATAGAATGATTTAAAACAGTAAACACATGTTGTTACTTCTCCAGGCTTAAGTATGATAAAAAATTATAAATTATATTTTATTTCTACGTTTCTTGTGATTCATACAGATTCATACAAGTCTGAAATAAGAAAATGATACGTTTTCGTTGGTATTATTTTTTCCTTGTTACAATTTTGTATTATTTATATGTTTATACGTATTACCATTGTGCACTGATTCTGACATACGAGCACAAAATACGGAATAGTAAATATTATAATATAGTTAAATGCACCGTTTAATATACGTTGCAGGTAAATACAACTCACCAAGAATGTTTTTTGCTCTAAACAAAAAACGACTGTGTATGAGAGTGACTATTCAGGTCATCAAGATATTGTTTAACGCTGTGATAGTGCAGTGGTATAAATGTTGGCCGCTCACTGTAGAGGTTGTGGATTTGATCCCCAGTTCGACCCGATGCCTCTCAAAATA
This sequence comes from Panopea generosa, assembly GCA_029582155.1. Lineage (NCBI taxonomy): Eukaryota > Metazoa > Mollusca > Bivalvia > Adapedonta > Hiatellidae > Panopea > Panopea generosa. Next base: position 54,738,109 of record CM055908.1, on the reverse strand, counting down.
GTAACACTCACTACTGGTTGTTCCAGTAGCAGTTCATATAAGCTGAAAACTTTCTGCGCAATCGAACTAACATAAATTAGTATAAACTAACCTATTGTTTCGCAGAATGAGTAAAATGTGTACACTATAAGACTATGTAGTGCATCAGGAGACCGACTCATTTGACGAATCAAAGAGTCATTCATTTTCAATGATAAACTAAAATTATAATTATGCCTATCTGGAAAAACTTGTAATTTTTATTTTGATGGTCATTAAGGAATGTAGCATTCAAAGGAACAGCTGCTACGACAGCATCGTCATGTCTGTGTGTTAGGCGAATGTGTAACGATGAATATATACGTTTTCACAAATTGTATTTTGTTCAACTCATCAATATATTTCTACCATTTTGAACTATGAATAAAGCAAAGCATTAAAATGTATAGAGCTTTATTTACAAATTTGACAAATGAATCATTATAGAAGCATATGAGGTATTACATTTCTTTCTTCTTTTTATCAAATTATATGCAACTTACAAAAAAGTAAACAAACTGACTTTTATCAGAAGGACTTTTAAGTTTAAATGTAACATCAAGTTGTTGTTGATAAATGTTGATCATATTGCATTTAAATAAAAACAATTCCAATGAAAAGACATTTATTGTTGATTACTATTCTGCTTTTATTGTTTTGAAAAATGCCACACTAATAATAATTAATAGTTCACTATTTTCCGTTTTACTGTTCTCTCATACTCATTATTTATAAACTGTCTCCTTGATATATTTCTTTCACTATTCTGTGCTTCTCTAGCTTGAGCTTGAGATCTTACATTCGTCTTCATCTTATTACACTATAATATATCTTCATCTGCATCTTTATTACCTTTACCTTTACCTTTACCTTTACTTTTTCCTTTACCATCATCATCTTCATTCTTCTTTATCTTTTTACCTTTACCTTTATCATCATTTGTTTTACTTTTACTTTTATTTTCACCATCATCATCATTTTTATCATGCTGGCTATCTTTACCTCGTGATTTCTTTTTCTTTTGCTCATCTGCCTCTTCATCTTGTTCCTCGTCCTCTTCGCATTCTTCTTCAACTTCTTCTTCACCTTCTTCTATATCTTATCTTTTTTATTCTTTTTGTCGTCTTCTGAAGAAAACACATAGGATTTTTGATATTTGAAACGTTAACAAATAAATCATTGCACGACAAACGTTTTTACTATGATGGTATTCAGAAAGCCTATCTTCATTCGAGACCGAGACATCGAATTAGCGAGTCTGAAAAGTAATATACATAATAATGAGTATTATATTAATTCCATTGTTAAACATTTTACGATTAACGTGCAAAGTTTGATATCTTATAAAGCAGTTTGAGTGGTTAAAATATCATAAGTAAATTAAAAACAAGAAGATTAAATGTTTTTTTATGCTGAACAATGTATTTCGGCTATTAAAAATAATAAACATCGTCATAAACTGACGACGTCGTTAACAGTTAAACGACATTTAGTTTTGACGTAAACATAAATGAAATTTGCAGAATACTAAAATACTAACGTAATAACCAATTAAAGTATCATAATGTAATGAAAGGCTAATTTTCACGACAGCTTTCCTCATTGTTAAATGATAAATTGATTGATATTAAGCGTCATTTTTATGCCATCGATGGCTTACAGACTATCGCTTAACCTAATCACAGTTTCCTGTGATCCTGAAAGGTTAACCTGTACTCGAACACACGCCATCTCCGTAAGTATCTGATAACGTTACCGAGACACAATGTCGTATATCAGGCATCACGGAGACTAATGCCGGGCGGGGATTTAAACTCACGACCGCTGGATTTATAGTCAGACGCGTAACCGACTGAGCTAATCGGGCCCAGCTCACATTGTTAAAAGCATCTTTGTTTGATTTTCGTTATTTTCATAACTAATTTCACTAGTGTTTATGCATCAACTCAATATTTCACCTGTTAGTGAATACAGTGTACATTGTAACAACTAGATGATGGTCATCCAGAATCAAATCATTTCACCAATAAAAACACGAAGGAATAATTATCCCACAAGAAATCAACTAGTAACAACTAGATGATGCTCATCTAGTCTAAGAGTTGAAATAATCGTTACACCAATGAATGCATAACGGGATGATGATGCCACATCAAATAGATGTTTACACCCATAAACGTATAAACCCATCAAGTCAATATTTCACAACTATGAGTGTATACAATGTAACAACTAGATGGTGTTCATCTCGTCTAAGAGTTAAAACAATCGTTATATCAATGAATTCATAACGGGGATGATTATCCCGCATCAAATCAATGCTTACACCCCATCAAGTCAATATTTCACACCTGTGAGTGAATACAATGTAACAACTAGATGATGATCGTCAAGAGTTAAAACAATCGTTATATCAATAAATGCATAACGGAAAGATGATGTTCCCGCATATAACAAACGCGTGCACCTTTGAACATATAACGCGGAGTTTGCGATGCCGTATCACACCAACACTTGCACCGTTGAACATATCACTCCATCAGTTAAATAGTCCACACCAGTGAACGTATAACCAGATAATCCCGAGTGGTTTTGTTTGATAAACTTACTTTATTGCTCTATTATATATAACTTGTTTAGGTCAGACAATTTCTTACAGCATCATTAAATTTAATTAAATGTGCGAATTTTTCAGATTTTTTTCTGAAACATCACAATTAAATCAAAGCACTATGAGTGCTGAATGGCATGGGCTGCAGATGGCTTGGTGGAAAAGTAGGTAAGAATTCTGCTTAAGATTAAAAAATCCCAAGAGTCAGATTTCAGCAGTCCACATTTACTAGCTGTCTTCAAGTTCTCCGATTTTGAGTTCTTTATGTCACATAAAACAACAGAACTTCAGCATTCTATTTATAGAAATAAAATTAAAAAAGTTTTTAGGGGTAATGTCGGTTTTTTCATCCGCAGTTTTTTCAACCGCAAATGTTATTACTATATTTTCAGTACGTAACGCATTAATTCCATATTAAAGCGCAAAATAATAAATTAATAAAAAACATAAAACTACAGTCTACATGTTAGTTCTACTCATAAACAGTCTGAAGTCATCTGCAACCAATAAAACAGGACATGCCATGCACAGGAAAAAGCGAACATACACAAACATGTGTACATATCATAAAAAAGTTTATCAATATGTGTTACATGTGAAAACATATCGATAAAAAGGCTTCAAAAATGAAAATGAAATTTTACTATGTGTTTATGTGTTATGATATGTCATGATATTCTAATTTATAACAGCCATATACGAGTGTTAGCGCGATGAACAGTTTAATGATGTCTTTGCTACATAAAACAATTGAATTTGATACTATTAGAACATATTAAATTTTACATAAAATATATGTCACCTTCTGCGCATAAATGTTACGATAATTATGCAACTTCTGATTCTGTGATACTGATAGACGAAAACAATAATATGATAATTGTGTTTGTGTGGTTTGTGTGCGTGCATGCGTGCGTGCGTGTGTGTGTTAGCGCGTATGTGCGTTGTATTTATTTGTATATAATTTCATGTAATTATTGCACCATTTGTTATCTAAATTGTAACATATTGTATACTCCAGGTTTTATAGCTTATTGGCATTTCTTAATAAACGATATCTAAAACCTAAAATGTGTTGAAAATGGCATAAAACCCTATTGAAAACAATACATAAAGAAACTTACTTTTCTTATTTTCATTTTCCTCTTTTCTCGTGGATTTTCCATCGGAGTTTGTAACAAAACAACAAAGTGTTATTGCGAGAATAACTAACACCACAGTTTTATTCATGATCCTGTGTTATTGAACCTGGATTAAATGAACTGTTGCTGGAATAATAACAAGAGTCAGACGCAATTGTACTATGCCTAATGGGTGGATACATAGCTTTGCTTATGTACGGTATGTCACGCACAACTTGCAATACATTCACCCGTCACATTTACATTAAGGTATCGACTTTGCAAATTTGTAATCGAAGCTAAATCAGAATACCTTTAATTTATCAGTTGACAAATACTTTTAATGGGGTTTTGCGCCACCGTCCTTCGAGCGAGTGAATTTATGAATTGGGCATGCATAGACTTCCCTGCGTTTTCACTGAGGTTAATAGACTTGATTCGTGAGATTTCAGGTTCCGAGATAGATTAAGCAAATGAATATTGATATTTTGGTATTTACTGTCTTGATTCTTAACATACAGTTTTTCATCGTTGATATATACGTATAAACTATTAAACGTGATATTGTGAAGTAAACTAAGAGCAGTATAAATATAAGTACAATATTTAAAATATGTAAAGTTTACGTTAAACGTGTTAGTGTTCAGACTTTCAAGTTTGTATCTTCTAAACTTCCATCATCTCAACATCACAAGTAAAATACCCATTGAAAGAAATTACGTCCATACACGACTGCCTGCCCAACAGAAATGCCTTTCTTGATTTTTACCGCATGTCTCCCTGCTTAATGTTGCATGTCGTTGTATCAAATATAAGGAGGCATGTGGTCCCCGTCACGATAACAATAATGATGATTAAGTTAATTACGTCAATAACCAACACGATTATTTACCACACATTTGTCATCTTAGTAGTTGTACCTTTCCATTATCAATTAAATTCGATACGCTGAAATGATGTGTGGAAATCTCGTTTAATTTCTTCTATTTAATGGACTGTGCTAACTGCAAATACATGCACATGGCGCCAAAGTTTGTATTTTATGATACTGTTCCCACCTCCCTTTTATGTTTGAAGCATACCACGAATAATGCCACAGTATACATTTATATATGTAGTCTAAAGTATATGTTCACTTTTCTTTAAAAAAGACCAGAAGATTAAAACAATAGTATGAATAAGAATTATTTGTTTAAATAGTCAGTTTGAAAGAATATATACATAAATAACATATATAAGTATAAGATAAGTGTTCGACATGTCACACAAACGGAAATTGAAAGAGAATATGAAAGGGACAAGGCGCAATATCGAAATATAAGTTACTCAGATTCACGCATCAAATCATTAGTTTCACAATGAATGTATAATCATATAGAGATATTGATATTCAACGAAGTATTAACCAGTATAGACCCAAACTAGGGATTTTATGCTAACTTTGAAAATACACTTAAAAGATACATTATTTTCTTATTCAACACTTATTTCATTTTGTTGCGTTAACTATGCCGGACTTTGACACATTTCACTGAAAATTGGATCCATGGTTAAATGTTCATTTTTATTTTTAATAAAACATAACATTGGAAACAATTTGACGTAGTGATATTTAACAAAAACCGTTACAATAGAATAACCATTAAATCAAAAGCGGAATGCAAGCATCCATACGGAATGTTTTCGCCCTCTGCAACAATAACTACCGTACACACACAACTCATGGAATATTTATATAATCCGAAATGAACACCAGAGAGAGCAATTCCGATTGTGAGCACGTTGATTGGTCATTTGCTTCAAGTTTGAATGACGTTGCAGTTAAGTACGCGTTCAATTGCAATGAATTAAGGGACAGGCATAGTATTCGTTAGAGTTTTTTTGACATGATTCGGGAGATATCAGATATTGGCATACACCACTGCGGAATAGTATATCATGTCCATCTTGCCTAAAACTACACATATCAAGTGAAGAAATAACCATGTGTGCTGTATTTCTTTATTACTTACTTTCATAAAATGTACACAAATACTTGTGTTAAGTTTATAAATCACTAATAGCTAGCTTTATTCTGAGATGTTCAGAAAATATTAGCTTGTACGTGTTTAAGAGGTTGTGAGTTTTCTGTTTTCCATATAGTTTATTTTGCTATTATGAAACAAATACGGTAACCATGCCTTTGTCCTAAATAGCCATGTTCTTTAGGTTTCAGTATTTTACAAACTACCTCAATTAGCCATCAAGTAGCCACTCAAAATGTGGTATCATCTGAGTCTTAAGTAATGATGTAACAGTGACGTCTTGGTTTTATCGATCAATATAAGATGGTGTCGTGTATGATATAGCGGTATACGCTACACATCTTTCATAATCTATCACATGGAAATATTAATATTTCGTCAACACGAGTTTGTCAATTTCATATTTTAATCTACAATGCAATGAACAATTTCATTTGGCATATTTTCAAAATTCAGACAGAAATAAGCATGTAACAACATGAAATGCATGAAATGCACCAACCGCAAAGTCAAATTCACTATTGCATCAGTATAGTGTATGTCCGCAATTGCAGTGATTAAGGCGATACATTTTTACGTATTTGTCTTTAACCTAATTCAGTATGTATAGGATTTGTTTAAAAAATCAAGGCAACTTTCACACCCACGTACATGTATTTTGAACATTGGTATCAGAGCGTTAACCAGGCATGAGAAAACATTGTATAACGATACTTGCAGAGAGGTAGAATCGCATCGCCTCAAATGGTTACATACATTATATTGATATAATGATGAAGTGTATATAGCGGGTGGTGCATTCAAAACAATTTGACCATGTTTGCTGCTTCACGAATTTTGATGAAAATTTCGCAAAATACGCAAATATTTTTTTTTCCATTAAACTGTACATTGCAATATAGTATTTACAAACTCATGTTGACGACATATCAAAATATCCAAATGACCGATTATGAAAGTTGAGCAGAGTGTATAGCTTGTAACTTAAGTGATACTCAGAAAGTCAGCGGAATGACTGAATGTTGATGATACGAAGATTTCGTCCGCTGAATAGTTAACGTCTTGCATAGTGAGATGAGTCTCGCATAGTTAACGAAATATTTTAAACTATGTCATTAAAGTAATAGTAAAGTTTAATGTTGCTTTACAAATGTATTTGTACCTTTGATGAATAACATATTCATTGAACATGAACACTTCAGTCACGACAGCACACATTTTCACACGAATGTCAAACTGCTCTGCAATGTTAGGTGTGACTGTTTACAATTTTTTTTAAAGTAATTCCGTGAGTAACATATCACACGTAGCTTAAGTAACGATATTCAGGTTTTTTGTTTTTTATGCACATGTGAAGAATGTCAAATAACGCACAAATCAAACGAGTCCGAAAACAAAAACCCAGAAAAATTGAATTTAATCCTTACGAAATAAACGGTTTTTCAGATGCTTCCTCAAGTAAAATATATAAATGATACTTTTAACGATCCACTGCATGGTAAGGGCGTAGGAACATATGACTAGAAACGTATAAAAGTAGTCCCGTTCAAGGGTTTTTATCTTAAAATAAAAGTAAACACCAATACCAACAGTTTGTTTTTAAAACATATTTCAGCTATATATTCATAAAGAAACATTGAAACATTTATATAAATTAGTTTTATTAGTTATTGGGTGGTATTTGATTAGCTTTTTTATTGCGAAAATAGGTGATGTGTTAACTGTAATACGGTACTTAGACTTAAATGATCCGGACTGGTGACAAAGTAATGTGGTTAGATGAAACGTGCAATAAAATACCAGATAAGCTAATTGCATTAATGTAATATCGACATGTTTAAGATGCAAATTCAAATAAAATATAGTTAATGCACTGAGAAATTGCTTTTGAACCAATTTGTTACTAAATACCATTTGATGTTAAACTGTAAAATATATGGGAACGTGATTTTGTGATAATTACATTCCTGAAGGTCGTTAAAACGTAAGTTTACCTGCAAGATACATATGTAACTCGGTGTAGCAAATTAAGACGGTTAGGTCTATTTCGAAGGTTAGTTATACTGACTGTCAGCGTTAACTTTTACTAGGATTTCCTGGCCTCATTGGGTTGAGAAATATATATCAACCAATAGCCATGTCCCTTATATTAGCAGCATATTAAACCGCATGTTAAACGGTTAGTTTAAAGATATACAGGGGTATGTTGAAATCGATGTTCATACATCAAACCAGTTTTTTACACATCAGTATATTATGGTATTTATCTCTACGTAGTATTAACTTAACTACGTCAATACCGATTTAAGAAAATATGTACGTTTTTTATCAAGTTTTTTTTAGATATTTAAGTGATGAAATGAAAGTTAAATGTATATTTCCTTGTTAGTTGTTGTTGTTTTTTCATTATTACGATGAAAACTGATAAAACGAAACTATATGCTACATGTACTTTTCGTCATATGTAATCTAGAACGTTATGCCTTTCAACCACTTAAAGAGCCTACGTCCCTTTTCAAAATAGAAAACGAAGTTATGGATTCTGCAAAACATACTGAATATCTTACAACACAGTTGATATTTGTTCGTTGTACTATCTTTAATCTATATAAAGTAAGGTCTAGCTTTTCTACGGTAGCAGAAATTATAAATATACGCTTTTTTAACATCAGTGATGTCTTATTGCGGTACATGTTAATCAAGCTTTTTGCTTACTTATCTGCAGCAAGAACTCACAGTTCCAATGAACCATTCGAAATATTTCAAACCGATATACATATGACTTCCTTTAAGTGCAAGAATCACTGAAAACAAGTAGCCATTGAAATGTATTTTAAATAATATTCTCCAATATCAAACACTAGCGTTGATCAAAGATTTACGTACAACATGGAAATATACTTAATAATTACTATTCTGTAAAGCTTACTGATACACTCTTTAAAGTCCATTAAGCGGATAGAAATTACTTGTTGGTATGAATTGTTATAATCTATCATCTGCAAACGATTACACTGACAGTAATGAGTTGCTACTTTAATGAGCCCGTATATACATCCACTCAAAGATGATTAAAGTAAACGATAGCTTGCATGTTTTGCTAGCAGTATTGTTTAAAGCATACTAGGTATTACGTATTCCAGTATATCGTCACGTGACAGTACTATTTTCTAATATTATTGAAATATTACTTGATCAATTGCACGTTTTTGAAAATATCTTTTTACCAACTAAATATATTTACAATAATCTAGAGCCATCTTGCGGCTGGGGCTTTAAGTTATATCCTCCTACCGGGCAACAGCAACTCTACGATTAACAGTTATTAGTAATGATAACAAAACTGAGTCAAACCATAATTATAAAGTTTGCAAAAGTTTGTACATTTGTTCAAAGTATTTAACGAGTATATATTCATGGTTACTGGTTTTTCATTTATTGAAAATACCCACAAAATTTAATCATCTATTTTAAGATTTCGAACTATCAACCTATCGTTTATCACATGATTTGACCTTTTACACATACATTTGACGCTTCATTCAGACGTTAATGTGTCGGTACATGAAGCAATAATTACAGCTACAGTATGATAACGCACAATCTTTACATATAATTTACGTAAACCAATGAATCAATCAAATACAAAGGTATTTAACGTAATATCGTGATTTATAATACAAACTTTATTTGTTCGGCTTCACATTTCATAAATTTATAAAACACATTTAGTTCAATCCGAAAGAAATTGACAGTTAATAGAAACAAATGTGGTTAAAATACGTTATATGTAGTACTACGGTTCAGCTACCACCATTGCGCTTTCCATAGACTTACTATGACTATACTAGACTTAACTATGTTTAACATTCGGGGATCGAAGTCCTATATCATATCAAAGTACTATGCTAGACTCTAGAAAATGGTAGTGCAGTGGATAGAATGTTGGCCACTCAAGCCAGACATCGGCCCGGTGCTTCTCATAAAACAACACTCAGTACTGGTTATACCAGAAAGAGGACTCGAGAGCGGTTCATATAAACTCTAAGCTTCAATCGCCATCGACCTGAATAAATTGGTATAAACTAAATGAAAGTGGCTACCCCCACGTCTAATTTTAATGTTCATACATTTTCATTTATAAAGAGACTTTTGTCAGTCGAAGAAACATAACTTTGACACAAACATAATTAACCTAAATATCTTATTGTGATCATTTGCCAGTTTTCTATTTTCACCCAACCAAGCTTACTATCAATACATATGCCTTGAACATCCCTATACTTTTTTAGCCAATCAGAAGGCTCGTCTCAATGGTAGTAGCTGACCTAAACAACCCTTTTGCTCTTACACATGTAAGCATGTAATTGGGGGAGATAGTGTAAGTGCGATTCGTAATTAACAGATTTAATACAACCGAAAATCAAAACAACACAATGCACATATTTTATGTTTCCGTATGAGTTACCTTATAAAGAACATAACGCTCCATTTGTGAAAAAAGGTATCAAGTGCCTTCTTATTTCATATACACTTGTAACCTTATTGCTCTAATGGTCAGCTACCACCATTGCGTTTTCCATAGACTTACATTATAACGTTTGACCAAATTTTCACATTTTCTAACATTGGCGGACCAAAAAGTCCTATATCATATTAAAGTACTGTCCTAGACTCAAATAAAAATGTCCCCAAAATGGGGTCAAAAGTACCACTTTTTACCACTTTTTGCCCCCTGAAGTTGGGTACCCCCACTTTCAGCATGAAAAAAAGTAAATTTCACCAATTTTACTTTCCATGCAGTTTCCTTGATAAAATGAATTAAGACAGTCACAGAAACATAATTCTAATTTTTTATTGACACAAACATAATAAACTTATATTTTATTGTGATCATTTGCCAGTTTCACATTTTCATCCAACCACAATTAAGCTTACTATAAAAATATATGCCCTGAACATCCCTATACTTTTTTCAGCCAATCAGAGAGCTCGTCTCAATGGTGGTAGCTGACCTAAAGGGGCATTTAATTTCGCTTTTTTATTATTCCACTGATGCAAATTCATAGAATAAATATTTCTGAACAAAATGATACCATTTTTATTTTTCTGCTACATAATTTGATGAAAATGTGGCCTTTTCCAGGCACAAAAAAGTATACATAATTTTACCAAATTCCCAATGACAAAACTGTACTTCAGTTCAAATTTACTTAGACACTTGACCTACAATATTTGATCTAATCATTCTTGTTTTTTTTATATAATTATGGAAACAGGTATATAAACATGTAATGATAGCTTTGCATATCAACTTTTAAGATTCCTTTGCATAAAAAATGTGTATACATGATAATTTCATACCCCACCCACTAAAATTATATGAAAAAAGGCTAAATTGACCATTTGCTCTAATTTCATAATAAATGTGTTGATATTTTTATAAAGAAGTTGTCGAATGCATTTGATCGAATAAAATTAACAACGGAATGATAAATTAAACCATTTCGTAAAATTTCATTGTCGCTTCGGTTAAAGGATTACATTTGGATTACACACTTTCCGGTAGAAAGAGAGCCTTTCGGAACATCGGTTACCAAGATAGAAGAAATGTCATATTTATTTAGTGGTTTAATATTTCTTTAATCCAGTGGAATGGGTATACATCCTTTTCTATGTCTTATATTAAAAAATATGTAAAGATGACAGAAATTATATCAAAATCACTCAAGCATGAAAATTCATAATTTTTAGTAGTAAATCACAATTATTACCATTTCTAGGGAATTTGGGGCACAAAACCCACAATTTTCTTGCACTACAACATTCTATTTACAAATTATCCATCAAATGTTACATTTAAGTAAAAAAAATGTCAGACAAGATAGGGCAAAATGGAAAATATTTCCAAAATTATATAACTCAAGTATTTCTTGAATGTAATATGTTTAGATTGTGAAGTGATTTAGCAACATTGAAGTGCAATAGTAACAACCAGGCACCCATTATTGCAACTATTCAACTGGCTCTACTTATAACTGCACAATAAAAGAGGTTAAATGTGAAAAATTGCTATATAATATGGCATGGCATGCTGGTTCTGAGTGGATAAAAATGAAAAAAATGTCAAAAGTGGGCCATTTTCAGCTCAAAATCCAAATTCAGTACCTAAGTACATATATTTTGAGCTTGGAATTCAAAATCAGTTCTTAAACCTACTATTTCATGTGTATTTTTGTTTCCCAATGCAATTAAGATCATTTCTAGTGTTTTCAATGGTTCTTGAGTGTGCGATTTCAGCGGACAAGGCGCAAGTTATCGCGACAAACTGAACCTGGTATTTTAACCAAATTTTCCTAAAATGGCCTTATACGGTACCTTAAAATAAAATAAAACAGTATATTTTGTCAAAATTTAACATATCTATCATCATTCCGCTGTATTTCACTTAAATGCACTTAAAATTCTGAGTAGAACATTCTGTGGGCTATTTAAAGCCATATGGCCCTTATTTTTAATAAAAACCTCTAAAAAAAAAGAAAAAATGGCGAAAATTGATCAACCTGCGGAATTTTTTTTTTATTTTATTGCCATTTCCCTACAAGCACCCCAGTTGCACTATTTACAGAAAAAAAGAAGCTAATGCGATGAAAATTTAGAAAATGTTGTCGCGGTTGTTTAGGTCAGCTACCACCATTGCGTTTTCCATAGACTTACATTATAACGTTTGACCAAATTTTCACATTTTCTAACATTGGCGGACCAAAAAGTCCTATATCATATTAAAGTACTGTCCTAGACTCAAATAAAAATGTCCCCAAAATGGGGTCAAAAGTACCACTTTTTACCACTTTTTGCCCCCTGAAGTTGGGTACCCCCACTTTCAGCATGAAAAAAAGTAAATTTCACCAATTTTACTTTCCATGCAGTTTCCTTGATAAAATGAATTAAGACAGTCACAGAAACATAATTCTAATTTTTTATTGACACAAACATAATAAACTTATATTTTATTGTGATCATTTGCCAGTTTCACATTTTCATCCAACCACAATTAAGCTTACTATAAAAATATATGCCCTGAACATCCCTATACTTTTTTCAGCCAATCAGAGAGCTCGTCTCAATGGTGGTAGCTGACCTAATAGGACGAATTAATAAACTATACCTATACTACTATGGTTATCTTTACATATCACATACATAGTACATACGTGCACACAGAGGTAACATAACATATCGAAGGATATTTAGACCGAAGTGCATACACGGTGAAATAGAGGTAAGACAAATATATGAAAATTACGCTTGTTGAATTACGTTAGGAAACCGAAAGTAACTTCGTGGTATATGTCAAAACATCACACGGTCTAACAGGTAAAGTAGTCTTTGTTCTGTCACAGTATAGTCATATAATAGTCATATAACTTAATATAAATACCATGTATGGTGTTTAAGGTTGCTTTCAATGGTGATTTAGTTTAACTCCTAATATGTCTAAAGGAACGCTCTTCTATCCTGTGAATAGAGTGAGATTGACACTCTATCGAGAGTGTTAGACAGCAGTGGATCTGGCACAGCTACATATGTAAACAGAGAAGATAACTTGTCAAGCCACAGCTGTATACTTCGGCTCTATAACAAACGCTGATCCGTTATACCTCCTTTTGTATCGCTTAGTATTAATTAAAAATGAACCAAACATGTCTAATTACTCAAATATATCTAAATAGGGTGATACTTTCTGAGTTTGTACAGAATTAAACCGTAAGTCATTCTAATGAAAACATGTCTCTACATAGTTCCATATTTCAATTTCCATTCCAATCTTATATCACTAGACAAATATATACATGCTGCATGTAGAGAAAAGAGGAAAAAACACTTTTTTCTGGAATTGATAAATGAAAAGTAAAAATGCTTTTATCTAGTACAAATTTAATAAATTATATATTTGTTTCATTTTATGTTCAACTTTTGTAAGTTTTAAAGAGGGATGACCCTACCCGACTATCATTCACCTATCACGGGTAGACTAAATGGACTACAATTAGGTGGTTGAAATTAAAAAATATATATCACTAAGTGAGTTTGAAAAAGGTACGATTCGTCTGTATATCTTATGACACAATGTTGATATAAGATTCTGTTCTGATTTTTAAATACAGTTTTTTGAAAAATGACACACTAAATAAACTGAGTAATCTAATTAAATGACTACATTCAGATAATATTGTTTTATTGCTAAATAAATTAGCGGAAACAATCCCACCAAGGCGATGTTACACCAAACGACGCCCAAACGTTATGAATATGTACTTTATATTATATTTTTAATACGACTTTTTTATAGCTTAGTTTATCCCAGAACCCGATATCTCCTGAATAAGCTCTATCAACTACCAACGAAAAAGCAGGAAATTCTATGCCTGTCCAACAATTCATAGCAATTGAAAGTTACTAAACTGTGACGTCATTATTGATTGATTGACTATTTAGCATCATTTTTATGCCATCGAGGGCTAACAGACGATCAGTTAACCTAACCACTGTTTCCTGGGATTAACCAGTACTCGAGCACACCCCATCTCCGCAAGTAACTGATAACTTTCCCACTTGAATCAGTGATGAGAGACGAATGATAATGAGACGCAATGTAATATATCAATCATCACGGAGACTGTTGCCGGGCGGAGGATTCGAACTCACGACCCCTGGATTGATAGTCAGACGCGTAACTGACTGAGCTAATCGGGCCCGGCTTGTGACGTCATTAAAATGTTGAGTTGACGCAACTGACCAATCAATGTACTCAAATAGGGCTTTCTCATTGCTAAATAATCGACTCAATTACGACAGCTGGGCCCGTACTACAGACTAATGTTAGCTCGATTGAAAATTATACTTAGAGGTTTTGTAAGTCACCTTCTGGATAAACACCATCAGGTCGAGTCTTGTATAGTAATTACGATATCTTACGTTAGCCCTTTGTTCCATTTCGATTATATAATTCGGTCAGTTAACCAACTTTATAATTTCATATTGGCTGATTTTCTAAAATAGATCTCGATTCAAGTGGGGTTCGTGTGAATCACTAATAACTGGGCTTGATACCAAAATGTCACGTTTGGCTGCAGGAAAATAACTATATATCTGTATTTTATAGAGTATTGGAATCATATTCTAACTTAAACCCCCCCTCTCTCTCTCTCTCTCTCTCTCTCTCTCTCTCTCTCTCTCTCTCTCTCTCGCTCTCGCTCTCTCTCTCTTAAATCATATCAATGTATTACGTGTGAATGATAGTCCAACCAGTCCAACGAAGATTTGGCATTTGAATGGTTTAGATCGAATGTTTATGACTTAACTTTTATTGATTGCGCACACGTGTTTAGTAATTAATATACTTAATAAACAGGGTTTAGTTTCTGAGCAGGTTGATATTTTTCTCAATAATTGGAAGTTATACTATATTGTGTCATGTTATTTTTTTAAAAACAATTTTATATCTTATATAAATATGTGTATCAAACGTTGGAAAATAACTGAACACTTGAATTAAACTTAGGTCAACTATATAATGAGATAAATCCAATCTTTGAATGCATTAACGGGATATAGGAATTCTCGATCATTGTGTATAAAATACACACACACACACGGGCGGTATTTCAATAGTAATGTCTACCCTATGTGTATATTGGCAACTGATGAATGAAATTATCTTGACATAATTTACCTGTTGGTTGAGTGTCATTTATCTCTGTGATATCTAAAAATACATAATCATATAAGTTCAGAATGAAGGTATAATCATATATGTATATCATCCTAGATTATAGGAGCAAATACTATCATGATAATGTAGTTATACAAGTAGTGTGCTTCGTGGCAGAGTTGACTGGGGCATGTGTTATCTCTCGTCGTGAGGTAATAAGTGCAAGCGCAGCTCAGCTTATAATTTACGCTGTCTTAAAGAATGTATCAGTTGTTTGCGAAATCGAGAGGTCTTTACTCCGTGTCATTCTGAATCTTTCCCAGCCGTTAAATCTGTCAAAAGCATGAACTATCTAGTACGTATATTAAACCCCATTCCAACAATGTATGTGTTCGTCTGATTGTCTGTCATGAGTACTAGATGTTTTACTTTGCGAAAATGAGTAATAAAAATAGCATGTGCTACTCTATGTTAAACTGTTGTACTTTATAAAAGCAAGCATTTATATAGATTTTTAATTTCAGAATTTGGTAAGAATTGTACTCATGGATACCCAAATTGGCCAGTGTGTAATATGTATGGACGGTTTAAAGGCACCAAAAGATTTAGCATGTGGACACGTCTTTTGTTCTGAGTGTATAGAGGAACATTTTAAACAGAAAAAGGCATGTCCTGCCTGTGGAGTTGCCTGTGGTGTAATAACAGGTAATACATATTGTAACAGGTAAACTTCCATTAGGTTGCATATACTTTTACTTTGATTGGGTTTTACAATATCTTCAACACATCTGGTTATTTTTAGCATCCGGCTGTATCGATGCAGGAATACATGGAAATTGATCTAAGTATATGAAATGTCATGGTCATTTTTAAAAGGTAACATTCATAAAAGTTTGTCGCATAATATCTTTGGCATAGATGGTTTCAGAGCGAATAGGTTTTTGTTATAAATGGCATACATAGTTTTCGTTTTTAATGAAAGTCCATTACATTATCGGGTTTACTTGTTTACAACATCAACTGGTATCGAATGAGGAACAATAAAAATATGTAGAACCACATTCCTTCCTCACAAAAATAAACACAATTTCTCAAAATTAGTAACCGTCGTTGGAGTTAAATTGTTTATTTACGACAACTCCTTTGACCACACAATCAATGAGGACACTGTTTATGCCATTGAAGCAAACTTCATAGTTTAATCAACAAAACTGTCTGTTGCTGTCAAGGCAATCAACGATATTTTTGATAATATGGATGTTTAATGATATAATGTAGAATGCTATATATCATAAATATTTATTTGAAGGAAATCAACCAGAGGGTATGATGAGAATGTATGAATTAAACAGATCATGTGCTGGATATGATAAGTATAAGAGCATTGAAATCGAATACCAGTTTCCAAGTGGAAAACAGACGGTATGTATCCTTTCTTTAGTCTCACCTGTTCGAATCAGGTCTATTAACCCCCAATGAAACAGCTTACTAATTTGAGGCGTCATCCAAACATCAATTGAAGCAACTAACCACTTAACGTGCTCAAATGTGGCTTTTCCAACATTGCTTTCTAGCGGACCCAATCGGGAGAGCTGGGTCCGTTCTACAGACTGATCCTTTCAAGGTAAAAGAAATTTTAATTACAGAAGGTATATTAAAGTTGCTTGTTATTTAATACCATTATATTGTAGTGTATCATTGTCTCTTGCTACATGCATTACCTTACAAGATGACTTGATTTTCATTGAATTGTTTTCTAAAAAAGTAGACGTGAAACTTCCATAAAACCACTGCTGTTTAAATAGAAATGTGTCAATTCACTATCCATGCCCATAGAGCAAAAAGAAGTTATTTAAATCTAACTAAGAGGAAAGTGTAAGTATTGATACTCATAAATTGTTTTATTTGAATCGCCGTTAACATGTTCTAGGCATTCAATATTTTCGGCATGAGGTCAATTGTTGAACGCGCATAAGTTGTAAAGGTACATAGACCCCTTCCAATGCCAATAAACCCGGGGTTTGTGTAAAACTTTTCATTGCAATAAAATTGATATTTCATGATTGCTGAAGAAATAAAGCTGACTATTTGTTATACATATAGGAACGTTGTCTATACCAATATGCCCTTTTCATCAATAATCCAACACCTTATATTTTATTAATCATTTCATCCGTACGTTAAGTCGGTGAATGAGAACAATAACAATAACTACTTTGTGTTACCGAGTATATAACAATAAAACTGACAACTATAAATGGAAACAATATATATCATAACCTATCGGCATATCTCGGTAACATTTTGTTCTATCATAAAGGTATCCGAAGCTAAAAATGACTGTTCATGAGTAATACGTTTACGAGGTAAAACGGGAAAATTCTGTATAAATTCAATGAATTCAAGTCATAAACGTATAATCAATATATTATAGTTTTGTTTAAGTAAAACATATTAATTCCTTTTCGTATCAGGAAGGTCATCCAAAGCCGGGCAGCTGGTACCAGGATGTAACCAGAAGGTGTTACCTTCCTGCCAACACTGAGGGGAGACTCATTTGCGAAATGTTGAAAATTGCATTTGATCGTAAACTCGTGTTTACCATAGGCACGTCATTGACGACCGGACAGGAAGGTGTCATAACATGGAACGATATACATCACAAAACCAATATTACACCACACGGAAAGTATGCATCTATCTATCTATCTATCTATCTATCTATCTATCTATCTATCTATCTATCTATCTATCTATCTATCTATCTATCTATCGATCTATCCATCCATCCATCCATCCATCCATCCATCCATCCATCCATCCATCCATCCATCCATCCATCCACCCACCCACCCATCCATCCATCCATCCATCCATCCATCCATCCATCCATCCATCCATCCATCCATCCATCCATCCATCCATCCATCCATCTATCTACTAACCTACCAAAATCCCATCCACCCGCCCGCCAACCCATCCATCCATCCATCCATCCATCCATCCATCCATCAATATATTTATCTTCTATATAAAGCAAGTTACAATTACGCGTAATGAATAAAGATAGCAAACGCTATTAATAATGATAAAAATCTACGGCCTCCAACATTTCAACGTTAAAGAACCCTTTCACTGATTTCCAGTTTTCATATCCTTTACAGGTTTGGATATCCCGACGATACATATCTTGACAGAGTCAAAGGCGAACTTGCGGACAAGGGTGTCACCGAGAAAGATATAGCCCCGGACGTGTACAAAAATATTACTGCTGATGTTAAGTGAAGCGTCGAACTTATACTCTAAACTAAACCAAAAACTGTTAAAAACTGTTAAGGTGCTGACTTCAAAACACTCGATTGTTGAAACTGATGAAACAGTAAACAGTCAAACCTGTGAAAGCGATCACCTCTATTAAGCAGTCAAGTGTCTTAAGCAACCATAATTCCTTTTTACCATTTCTATGTCGTAAGAATAAATTAACATGTATTAAGCAATAATCAGTCTTAAAAGGCCATGTTTCTGTTATATTTTCAGCCAAGTAAACTAGTCTATCCCAGAATCTGATATATCGAATCAGGTATATTGAGCCCCAATGGAAAATCAGGTAACTCAAGGTTTGTCTCATAATTCAAAGCAATAAAACTTGTCAAACAATGTCAAATAGTAATAGGCTTGACATGGGATCAAAACTATTCATGCACTTCCAAATTGTAAAAGACTTGACATGGGATCTAAACTATATATACGCTTCCAAATTGTAATAGACATGACATTGGATCTAAACTATATATAAACTTCCAAATTGTAATAGACATGACATGGGATCAAAACTATTCAAACACTTCCAAATTGTAATAGAATTGACATGGGATATAAACTATTCATACACTTCCAAATTGTAATAGACTTGACAAGACATCTAAGCTCTATATACACTTCCAAATTGTAATAGACTTGACATAGGATCTTAGCTATTCATACACTTCCAAATTGTAATATACTTGACATGGAATCTAAACTAGTCATACACTTCCAAATTGTAATAGACTTGACATGGGATATAAACTATTCATACACTTCCAAATTGTAATAGACTTGACAAGACATCTAAGCTCTATATACACTTCCAAATTGTAATAGACTTGACATGGGACCTAAGCTATTCATACACTCCCAAATTGTAATAGACTTGACATGGAATCTAAACTATTCATACACTTCCAAATTGTAATAGACTTGACATGGGATATAAACTATTCATACACTTCCAAATTGTAATAGACTTGAGAATGGATCTAAGCTCTATATACACTTCCAAATTGTAATAGACTTGACAAGGTATCTAAGCTAAATATACACTTCCAAATTGTTATAGACTTGACAAGGGATCTAAGCTATATATACACTTCCAAATTGTAATAGACCTGACAAGGGATCTAAGCTATATATACACTTCCAAATTGTAATAGACTTGACATTGGATCTAAACTTAATATACACTTCCAAATTGTAATAGACTTGACATTGGACCTAAGCTATTCATATACTTCCAAATTGTAATAGACTTGACATGGAATATAAACTTTCCATACACTTCCAAATTGTAATAGACTTGACATGGAATATAAACTATTCATACACTTCCAAATTGTAATAGACTTGACAAGGGATCTAAGCTCTATATACACTTCCAAATTGTAATAGACTTGACAAGGGATCTAAGCTTTCCAAACACTTCCAAATTGTAATAGACTTGACAAGGGATCTAAGCTATTCAAACACTTCCAAATTGTACCAGACTTGACAAGGGAACTAAGCTTTATATACACTTC
Source organism: Panopea generosa (assembly GCA_029582155.1). Classification (NCBI taxonomy): domain Eukaryota; kingdom Metazoa; phylum Mollusca; class Bivalvia; order Adapedonta; family Hiatellidae; genus Panopea; species Panopea generosa. Next base: position 54,717,785 of record CM055908.1, on the reverse strand, counting down.
CAAATTGTAATAGATTTGACAAGGGATATAAACTATATATACACACTTCCAAATTGTAATAGACTTGACATTGGATCTAAACAATATATACACTTCCAAATTGTAATAGACTTGACACGGGATCTAAACTATTCAAACACTTCCAAATTGTAATAGACTTAACATTGGATCTTAATTATATATACACTTCGATATTGTAATAGACTTGACATGGGATCTAAACTATTCATACACTTCCAAATTGTTATAGACTTGACATGGGATATAAACTATTCATTCACTTCCAATTGTAATATACCTGACATGGGATATAAACTATTCAAACATTTCCAAATTGTAATAGACTTGACATGGAATCTAAACTAGTCATACACTTCCAAATTGTAATAGACTTGACATGGCACATAAACTATTCATACACTTCCAAATTGTAATAAACTTGACATGGGATATAAACTATTCATACACTTCCAAATTGTAATAGACTTGACATGGGATATAAAATATTCATACACTTCCAAATTGTAATAGACTTGACATTTGATATAAACTATTCATACACTTCCAAATTGTAATGGTCTTGACAAGGGATTTAACTTATTCAAACACTTCCAAATTGTAATAGACTTGACAAGGGATCTAAGCTATTCAAACACTTGCAAATTGTAATATACTTAACAAAGGATCTAAGCTATTCATACACTTCCAAATTGTAATGGACTTGACAAGGGATCTTAGCTATTCAAACACTTCCAAATTGTAATAGACTTAACAAGGGATCTAAGCTATTCAAACACTTCCAAATTATAATAGACTTGACAAGGGATCTAAGCTATTCAATCACTTCCAAATTGTAATAGACTTGACAAGGAATCTAAGCTATATATATACTTCCAAATTATAATAGACTTGACAAGGGATCTAAGCTATTCAAACACTTCCAAATTGTAATAGACTTGACAAGGGACCTAGGCTATTCAAACACTTCCAAATTGTAATAGACTTGACAAGGGATCTAAGCTATTCAAAAACTTCCAAATTGTAATAGACTTGACATTGGATCTAAACCATATAATTATACACTTCTAAATTGTAATATACTTGACAAGGGATCTCAGCTGTATATACACTTCCAAACTGTTATAGACTTGACAAGGGATCTAAACTATATATACACACTTCCAAATTGTAACAGACTTGACATTGGATCTAAACTATATATACACTTCCAAATTGTAATAGACATAACATGGGATCTAAACTATTCAAACACTTCCATATTGTAATAGACTTGACAAGGAATCTAAACTATATATACACTTCCAAATTGTAATAGACTTGACATTGGATCTAAACTTAATATACACTTCCAAATTGTAATAGACTTGACATTGGACCTAAGCTATTCATATACTTCCAAATTGTAATAGACTTGACATGGAATGTAAACTTTCCATACACTTCCAAATTGTAATAGACTTGACATGGAATATAAACTATTCATACACTTCCAAATTGTAATAGACTTGACAAGGGATCTAAGCTATATATACACTTCCAAATTGTAATAGATATGACAAGGAATCTAAACTATATATACACTTCCAAATTGTAATAGACTTGACATTGGATCTAAACTTAATATACACTTCCAAATTGTAATAGACTTGACATTGGACCTAAGCTATTCATATACTTCCAAATTGTAATAGACTTGACATGGAATGTAAACTTTCCATACACTTCCAAATTGTAATAGACTTGACTTGGAATATAAACTATTCATACACTTCCAAATTGTAATAGACTTGACAAGGGATCTAAGCTCTATATACACTTCCAAATTGTAATAGACTTGACAAGGGATCTAAGCTTTCCAAACACTTCCAAATTGTAATAGACTTGACAAGGGATCTAAGCTCTATATACACTTCCAAATTGTAATAGACTTGACAAGGGATCTAAGCTATTCAAACACTTCCAAATTGTAACAGACTTGACAAGGGAACTAAGTTATATATACACTTCCAAATTGTAATAGATTTGACAAGGGATATAAACTATATATACACACTTCCAAATTGTAATAGACTTGACATTGGATCTAAACTATATATACACTTCCAAATTGTAATAGACTTGACACGGGATCTAAACTATTCAAACACTTCCAAATTGTAATAGACTTAACATTGGATCTTAATTATATATACACTTCGATATTGTAATAGACTTGACATGGGATATAAACTATTTATACACTTCCAAATTGTTATAGACTTGACATGGGATATAAACTATTCATTCACTTCCATTTGTAATATACCTGACATGGGATATAAACTATTCAAACATTTCCAAATTGTAATAGACTTGACATGGAATTTAAACTAGTCATACACTTCCAAATTGTAATAGACTTGACATGGCATAAAAACTATTCATACACTTCCAAATTGTAATAAACTTGACATGGGATATAAACTATTCATACACTTCCAAATTGTAATAGACTTGACATGGGATATAAAATATTCATACACTTCCAAATTGTAATAGACTTGACATTTGATATAAACTATTCATACACTTCCAAATTGTTATGGTCTTGACAAGGGATTTAACTTATTCAAACACTTCCAAATTGTAATAGACTTGACAAGGGATCTAAGCTATTCAAACACTTCCAAATTGTAATATACTTAACAAGGGATCTAAGCTATTCAAACACTTCCAAATTATAATAGACTTGACAAGGGATCTAAACTATTCAATCACTTCCAAATTGTAATAGACTTGACAAGGAATCTAAGCTATATATATACTTCCAAATTATATTAGACTTGACAAGGGATCTAAGCTATTCAAACACTTCCAAATTGTAATAGACTTGACAAGGGACCTAGGCTATTCAAACACTTCCAAATTGTAATAGACTTGACAAGGGATCTAAGCTATTCAAAAACTTCCAAATTGTAATAGACTTGACATTGGATCTAAACCATATAATTATACACTTCTAAATTGTAATATACTTGACAAGGGATCTAAGCTATATATACACTTCCAAACTGTTATAGACTTGACAAGGGATCTAAACTATATATACACACTTCCAAATTGTAACAGACTTGACATTGGATCTAAACTATATATACAATTCCAAATTGTAATAGACATGACATGGGATCTAAACTATTCAAACACTTCCAAATTGTAATAGACTTGACATTGGATCTAAACTATATATACACTTCGAAATTGTTATAGATTTGACACGGAATATAAACTATTCATACACTTCCAAATTGTAATAGACTTGACATCGGATATAAACTATTCATTCACTTCCAATTGTAATAGACTTGACATGGGATATAAACTATTCGAACACTTCCAAATTGTAATAGTCTTGACATGGGATATAAACTATTCATACACTTCGAAATTGTAATAAACTTGACATGGGATATCTACTATTCATACACTTCCAAATTGTAATAGACTTGATATGGGATATAAACTATCCATACACTTACAAATTGTAATAAACTTGACATGGGATATAAACTATTCAAACACATCAAATTTGTAATAGACTTGACATGGAATCTAAACTATTCATACACTTCCAAATTGTTATAGACTTGACATGGGATATAAACTATTCATACACTTCTGATTGTAATATATTTGACATGGAACCTAACCTATTCATACACTTCCAAATTGTAATAGACTTGACAAGGGATCTAAGCTATTCAAACACTGCCAAATTGAAATTGACTTGACAAAGGATCAAAGCTTTTCATACACTTCCAAATTGTAATGGACTTGACAAAGGATTTAAGCTATTCAAACACTTCCAAATTGTAATAGACTTGACAAGGGATCTAAGCTATTCAAACACTTCCAAATTGTAATAGACTTGACAAGGGATCAAAGCTATTTAACACTTCCAAATTGTAATATACATTACAAGGGATCTAAGCTATTCAAACACTTCCAAATTGTTAAAGACTTGACCTTAGATCTTAACATGAGAGCTCGTAACTTGTTTATAAGTGATATACAGCGGTAAGCAGTAGTATATTAAGCTCGACTTCTTAATTCATTGTAAGCAAATCCTTTGACAAAATATTTAAATGGAACAATTGGGTTATCGTTATTCAGATATAAAATAAACACCAGTTTGTTTGCGGACATCATAGTATAATTCCAAATATTTTTTTAAAACTACTTATTGTCATATCAATGCATTTTAGTACATTCTTTTATTTCAGATTTAACTGTATGTTTTAAAGTTATTACACCTTCGATTCCAAAGTGGCTGATAAGATTTATTTGGCAGACTATTTCTAAATATTTATTAATGATTTTGCAAATGCTGTAAATTAAAAATATATTGTACCTATCACTTCCATAAATTAATAATAAAAATAAAAGGAAATAAGTGAGATACAGCGACAAACAGTAATATACATGCATTAAACCCGATCTGTTTATTTGTTGTAAGCAATTCTTTCACGATTATTGAACATGAAGGAAGGGGTGATCTCTACTTAGGTAAACAACACATTTAAACACTGATAAATAATGACAACTGGAATTTATGTATTCTCAGCCTGCCTATGGATATGTTCAAAATGATATATTAAACCCAATTCGTTTATCAATTGTAGGCAACTCTTTCACGATTGTCGAACAGGTAATGCGGAGTTATACCTATTCAAATTTAAGATAGTTTGTAACGAATAGCGTATAGAAGTTTAATTCCAATTTCTTTTTTTAGCTAATCAGTGTCTCATAAATGCATTTTTACAATAAAATATTCATTTATTACAAATTTAAACACTGACAAATTGTGTCACTTGCTTAGAATGGCATTTTATCATATATATAAATAAGTTATATACATGATTAACAGTTATATATAAACCCCGTTAAATGAAACTATTTTACATACATTGCGCTGGTCCCGGGACTTTAATAGGATTAACCAGTATGTGGCATTTTGTTTTTCGGCCGAGTTATCATTAGAAGGCAGTACTTAAGATCCATCGGCCACGGATGCCCACATGCATATATTACTTACAAGGCTGTGACATTTCAATAATTCGTCTTTTTACGACCGTTATTTCCATACGTAAGGAAAGACGGTGGTTTCAAACATTCTACATGTTTTATTTTTACATAGGTCAGTTATTAAAATACAGGTATAGTTTGACAACATACTCCTCTCTCAAATCGTATGCTTGCCTTAGATTCGATAATCAGAACGAGGAAGGTTAAGCAAACACACTGACCAGGTAGAAATGACTACTGGTAGAAGTAGCACTAGAGTGTTGAGTTCTACTGATGACAGATTGAGGGGATGAATGCGAAAAATGTCTAAGTGCATATAAATAAAGAAGCACTTAGACCTTTTTCGCTTTCACACCTCGAGATACTCAGATACAATCAGTTTTCACATATTTCCAATGGATAAAAGTTTAAGAAAATATTTGATTGTTAAAATCAGAAAAGATGAGGGACTTTTCAAGGTAAATATTACAATGTATTCCTTCTGGTTATTCCTGAATATATAATATCTAACCTTGTTACAACTTTATGTAAATTAATTTGTAAATATATCCCTTTGTTTATCTTCGAATTCTGAAAAATATCTGTTACGGTATTAATGTAGGAAAACAGCTTGCCCTGGATCTGAGAAACATTATGAAAGCATCATAAAGGTTAATACTGTAAATTAAATTATGATATAGGTGTTTGTGATATACTGAAAAAAGAGAATAATTATAAAAAAAACATTAATTATTTATTTATATTATACAAACTATTTTAGAAATATACACATAATAATGACTTTGGACTATATTTTTAAATTACAGTATCATTTCAGTAAAATATCCACAACAATCAATACAAATACAGACACAATCATGGCGGGAATATCTATTTAACACATATATACAGACGAAAAGCATTTGCAGCAGGAGGTTAAGACAGCTGAATAGAAGTTAAATGAATGTGAAAAAAAAATGCAATTAGGCATTTTTTGTGAAAGCAGATTTACCTGATTATATTTTACATATTTTTTTTCTTAATGTATGTTATTTATTACATTAATCAACTATATAAAGTCAACAGCTTATACTATGCAAAGTGCTTACTATAAAAGTAATGAAACAATTAGTCCTGCTGGACGAAATAAGTTCAATGTTATTAATTTAAGAATTGTTATTTGTATGTCGAGGGCTGTCTGTGGCAATCCTTAGTATAACAAAAAACCTTAGTTTAGCAATTGCTCATCATCATGGCATTGGCAGTTGACACCATTTACATACACTGAATTGTAAAGAGTAAGATCTCATACAGAGATCAAAATATGAGGAACTAGCGGTATATCTCTAGCACTGTAGGTAGTCATTTATTGGGAGATGTAATCAAGCAGCTTGCTCATCCGGCCTCGTTCTGGAAAATATCTTAATATTAATGAGATGATATTGAGAATGGCCTAAATGCATTTTAATTGAAAAAAAAATGCATCGTGGATTACTTTTCGGAGAAGGAACAACAATTTTATTGTAAGAATTATAACACAAATGTACGCGTTATTGGCGCTAATGTAACTTTAATTTCATATAAAGCTGAGGACATTCGCGAAACATCCTCGTCAGTCGTGGTGTGTCATACAAGCATCACCAGTTCTATATATTCAGATATTTTAGGAATGTTTGATATCAATCAAATATAGTAAGTTATTTATATGTTGTTATGTTGTTTTACTTATGTAATGTAGATTCTATGATCAAAAGATTATTGCGACCCGTGAAAAACAACATTTCTTGAATAAATTTGTAGGACTTTAATAATCATTATAAACATCCCGGAACAACACTCAACCATTTAGACAATTTTAAAATTGAGAACATAGCCGGAGATGTCCGAGTGTTGCTCAGATTGGCGTATTTGAATACACATTCGAACTTATGGTAAAAAGCATAATTCGTTGATCTTCTTCGGCAGTTGTATCACTAAACATCACTAATATTACCGCCTATAGACGAGCTATCCAAATACATTATTATTGAAAGTAATACATTGGAAGTGCTGCCACAGATAAATGCACGCTGTAAACACTTTAGTTCCTCGTGCATTGAAATATGAAAAGTGACACATTTTATCATCATGATTATAACTATTATTAACCTGTAATCTAAATTTCCCAGTATACAAGCTGATGCATATTTTTTAATGATTTAACTCTAATTATGTCTATGCTATAATAGCAACTTTACAACCCATGCATCCATTTATATTGCTTTCATACTGCTGTTGTTTATTATTCATAATGATAATAAAACATTATAAAATAAATGGAAATAAAACTGGTGAGATTACATCGGCAAATGTTTTGTTTCTACGCTGGGTTTGTCTGAATCTGCTTTGGTAATATAAATCAAGACATGGGCGGAGCTAAGACAATCAAGTTGTAAATAATCATAAAGCATACATACATAGCTTTCATGTAATCGAATCAAATTCACATTTACTGTATGATTGCATTTATAGCATTGAATTGAACACACGTTTACTCTAGGATAACTTCCATATCATCTAACTAAATACATATTTTCAGGAATGATGGTTAAAGTAAAATGTTTCAATTCCATTACATTATTTATTCTGTTGGGAAATCTCTATGTGTTTCCTGTAATCGCTAAAGGTGAGTTATTTAATAACATTTAAACATTACGAAACATAGTTTATACAATATTTAGTATTGATCACAATTAACAGTGGAATCTTATGGTTAGCATTATTGCATCTGAAATTAGTGAATGAATGAATAAGGCTTCACGGCGTACAACATGTTTTAGGTAATTCGACGCCAACAGGAAGTAAGATTCCAGGTTCACTCAACATGTAAAAAAAACAGCAAATTAACATACAGATAAAACACAACAATTGAATATGCAGAATGAACCTAGAACCATGATACCTTCAGAACAGCAGAGTTTCAGCAAATTATATCGTATTACTCAAATTGTAGCCACAGTAATCATATTCTTGCCATCTCTCACATAAACCCCTGGAACCACACAGGGGTTGATAATTTACACCATAAATGAGCATAACAAAAAATGATAAAATGAAAATGACATTCGGAGGATTCTTACCCCTCTACAGGGATCGACAGTGATTTTGCTGTCACCGAGCGGGCAGACTGATTAAGATATTACGATTGTCAGAAGACCAAACAACAGAAATACAAATTCAGTACATTTAATTCGATGGAAGACAGGGAACACTCTGTTTCCTTTACTAAACTGTACAGCACATATATGACTTATATCATAATTAACGATGCTGATATAATGGTATTGATCGTATTAATAGATTATGCAAACCTTGCAACCAAGATGTTATTGAGTCAGAATATCAATTATTGCTGTGTTGTATTAAACACAACGATGTTCGTACTAAAACCTTAGGCCGCATGGCTTGGCATACAACTCAATTAATTAACAGATATCATGTCGTCTAACAATGAAAATAATGTTGTAAAATGTTTTAGAATTTATTCAAGAAGCTCTTGTAATAAGAAAAAAAAACTTGAAAATATGATTGTTTCGCAATAATAATGTACATGTGACGTGTTGTTATTTGTGTTTATTACAATATTTATTGTTTTTGCTAAAAAAAAATTAAAACATTTGTAAATGGTCAAAGGCAAAAATTGCTGAATAAACTTTAAACTTAAAACTCAATGTGACTTAAATGTTGCAATTAACTCAATCAAAAATATAAATGTGCGTCACAAGCTCTTTAATTTCTGGCCACAGTGACCACACACACACACACACACACACACACACATATATATATATATATATATATAATTGATAATTGAAATTCTACCATCTTTGAATTGTCCAATATTTTGATATGATAAGTTATCATAGGTTAACATTTCATTCATCACTGTTCCATCTCCATAAGAACTAACTTTTTTCAGAGTATGAGCCTATGGCATGTGCCAACATACATCTTAACTTTAGCTAAAGTATCAGATGCTATCATAATGATAACTCTATAGTATTTAACTACTCATTCACTGAGATGCAGTTTGATGTATACTATAATATCAATACAGTAGAACTTCATTGTTTGCACCAGTGAACACATTATTAAACCATAAAGGAAAAAAAATCTCTTTAAAGATTGTGATGAGAAAGCGTTAGAAGAATTTAATCACATTGTTGCGCCAAATGAAAGAATAAATGGTGAAATGCGTTTGTTGGTTGAAGTTCCGACAGAGGAGTACCTTACGGAGAAATGCAGGTACATGTTTCCTTGAACATTAAGTTTATGTAAAAATACATTGTCTTTTAATGGCATATACACCTTTCAGTAGCGCTACCTCATATTTTGACGAAGATAATGGAAATACAAACGTTGGCGTTTTAGCTGTTCCGTTCAGTATATTAACAATGTATAGTGGTAACTTCGTTGAAAAACCGGTGCTTATACAAATGTGATATTTACAACCGGATTACTGTACTTTCAGGTTAATGCAATATATGTATAGCAAATAATGGTGTTTTATGTAATTACTGATAAATTACTGATTAATTACTGATAAATCACTGACTAATTACTAATTAATTACTGATAAATTACTGACTAATTACTGACTAATTACTGACTTCAGATTGATGGAGGAGTACGCCCTGTGTTTGGAACCTTTCGCTGAGCATTGCAAAAACCATTTTATGTTTATAGCGAAACTACAAATAAGAAACACTTATTACAAATCAGTGTGCGATAAATATAATAAAGGTAAGTTGGGCTCCGAGCTACGAGCAATTATTCAAATTTTGGAACGTAATTAAAGTAATAGTTCTCAACATCCACACACATACGTCAATCTGACCAAAGTACACGGTACCTTTCATAATGTAAGATATGATGACGTCCTATTCAAAAACTGATTTTCCAATATCGCTTTTTTTAGCAATTTTATTTTAAACAACCAGAGTACTCGTTTCAACAGCCGTTCAGTATAACTATCGCTGCGAGTGAGTCCCTGATTTCTAAAACTTGTGATAATAATTTACAATTATTAAAATACTTGGGGGCAGCCATAATGGAATTTTTGTCGTCAGGGGCCGATGTGTAGATACAAGTTGTAGGGGGGATGGTACGGGGATATGATTTCCCCAAGAAAATTTAAAGCTATACTGTGTCAGATGCGTTTTCTCAAAATAAAAATGTAGGAACATGCCTACAGTGTCTATAGGAAGCTACGTCCGTGACGTAACAAGTATATACGCGTGATACTCGCACATGTCAAAAGCTTATAAAGATTTTTCTTCGATTAAAATAGGCTTCTATTTCCACTTTGAAAACCTTGAAAGCAAGCCTCTGATTACCTAGCGGTAAGGTCGTCAAATTACAAAACGTTTACCAATAAACAAATGAGGAACATTTAAAAAAAAACGATAGCATAATGTTGTATATTTTTGCAGCGCAATCAACGGTAAAAACAAAGTAATACATTTAGTTACTCAAAGATAAACAAGAACAACAATACGTTACCCTCACTTTCTAAATGTTTTGTAATAGTGTATACTAAAGACCAGATTCACGAACTCTCAATAATTACCATGTAAAATGATGCATTGCTCGTAAAAACTTACTTTTCTTAGCAAAGCTTGGTGTATTTGTATCAAATATATTTATTGTTTTAAAATATAAATATATTATATTTTTAATTTAATGTTTTGCTACTCATGGAATGACTCTAAAGACGGTTAAAATTAAGGAAAATGCTCTTTACCCCTCTAATTTTGATCTGTTGTTCGCCTTTACATTTTTTCATTATGAAGGCATTCTTATCATACAAAGATATTTATTCTGGTCATTGTCTAGTATCTAAAATATATAAGAACACTCAAGGCCGTTTGATGCTCAGCTATGCGATACTCTTGTGCAAGGCATCAATCAGATAATGTTTGATAAAACTGACAAACAGGTGTGAAATATGTTTTATTTTCTTATTCGCTTTGCTTAACGAAAACAAATCATTTATTTTCCTTCAAAGCAATATGAGGGAATTAAAGAGAACAATACATTGTATAGGAATTGCCACTTGCATTGTTGTGATAACATTTTTACAATTAAAATGCACAAAACGATCTGTCAAACATCCTGTCATAATATGATAATCTGCAACAGCTTATACCATGGAGGCTTAATTCGCATGAAGCACCATTGTCTTGCATTGGCTATCTGTCAATATAAAAACTCAAATAAATCACAACCTTATTTATAATGTCCAACATCTGACAGAAAGTGTATACAAACTTTCAAATATAATTACTTCATAAGACAATATCGACCTCATTTAGCTGTATATACAGTTTTAAATACGACATAAACACCATGTTTTCTTTTTTGTACTTTACTTTGACCTCTTTTGGATGGGAGTGGGGGGATCTTATGAAAGTATGTGTAAGCAAAGTCACTATTTGGCAAATGCAATGACCTCGATTGGAGAAGGCTTCCACATGTATCACTTATAAACTGGCTGCATCGCACGTTTTGGTTCGTGCTATTTACCCTGACTGTACATTACACGTATATGTATACATTTGCTTTAAACCCATAATGAATACATTTATTTTCTAATTCGCTTTGCTCAAACGAAAACAAAGCATGTATTGTCCTTTCAAATCAATATGAGGGAATTAAAGAGAACAAGACATTGTATAGGAATTGTCACTTGCATTGTCGTTATAACATTTTTACAATAAATATGCACAAAACGATCTGTCAAACATCCTGTCATAATAGGAGGATCTGCAACAGCTGATACCATGGAGGCTTAATTCGCATGAATCACCCTTGTCTTGCAACGGATTTCTGTCAATATACAAACTCACATAAATTACAACCTTATTTATAATGTCGAACATCTGACAGAAAGTGTATACAAACTTTCAAAAATAATTATTTAATAACACAATATCGACCTCATTTAGCTGTTTATACAGTTTTAAATACGACATAAACACCATGTTTTCTTTTTTGTACTTTACTTTGACCTCTTTTTGATGGGGGTGGTGGGATCTCACACGAGTTGGCTCGTGCTCTTTACCATTGAATGATCTTTACATGTATATGTATTCATTTGCTTTAAACCCATAATAAATACATTTGTTTTCTTATTCGCTTTGCTCAAACGAAAACAAATCATTTCTTTTCTTTTCAAAGCAATCTGAGGGAATCTCAAGTGGTCGTGGATTCCGCAGTCTGTACCAAGTGGCTTTGGACTGCCCAATATATAATATCAAACAATTTACACTCCCTATTAATACTCTATTATTTCTATTGAAATACATAGTCCATACCAAATGGCTTTGGACTCCAGTCTGTACCAAGCGGTTTTGGACTGTCCAATATACAATATTGTCTAATACATAGTTCGTACCAAGTGACTTTGGACTCCAGTATGTACCAAGCGATTTTAGACTGCCCATTATACATTATTGTCAAAATACATAACCCGTACAAAACGACTTTAAACTCAAGGCTGTACCAAGCGGTTTTGGACGACGCAATATACGATATCAAACAATTTACATTCCCAATTAATACTGTCAATTACTATTAAGATACTCTGATAAATACATAGTCTGCACTAAGTGGCCTAACGACTCTATACCAATAATTTTTAAACTGCTCAATGCACGTTATTTTGTGCATTCCTGACGAAAAGTTACATTTATTAGATATAATTGTATTATATGTAAAACCGTTCGTGTACATATACACGGTCCGAAATAAACGGCATATACAATACCAAACGATGTATAATCCTGACAGTTATAATGTTTACTTACATATTTCATAATGTATTACTAGTAGAACAATGCTTAGAAACATACACGGGCCATACCAAACGGCCATGGACTTCGATCTATATCGAGCAACTTTTAACTGATCAAAACACATTATCAAAACGACATATTTCTGACAAGCTGTAAACACTTGCACATACATACTTCTTAACGGTTAATATACAAGCCCGTGTTGTTCTGGCTAAGAATAGAATCACTGCCGATCTCTGCAGAGGGATAGGAATCCTCTCAATGGGTATCATGTTCATTTTATCATTTTTTGTCATGTTCACTATATAGTTTAATACAATACTGTGGTTAAATTATCAACCCATGTGTGGTTTCAGGGAGCCGTATGAGTGATGGCAAGAATAGGACCACTGTGGCTCATACATGTCGTAAGAAGCGACAATTTGAGTAATACGATAGCATTTGCTGAAACTCTGCAGTACTGCAGGTATCAAGGTTCTAGGTTCATTCTGCATATTCATTTGTTTGTGTATTTTCTTTTTAAATCTGTATGTTAATTTGTTGTTTTGTACATGAAGAGTGAACCTGGAATCTTCCTTCCTGTTGGCGTCGAATAACCTATAATGTGTTGGTACGACGTAAAAACCCTATTCATTCATTCATTCGTTAGCATGCAAATAGACTGTATCAAACTGCCATGGAACCCAATCTGTAGCAAGCAATTTTAGACTGATCAATATATACATTTCCGACAAAATCTGCATTTAACAATTACAATTAGTTTTACAATATCATGCATAATATTATACACTGTCAGTACCAAAACGATATTCATTCCAAGTGGAAATAGACGTATGCACTTACGACATACATAATTATTAGCAGTATAGCAGGACTAAGGTAAAATTCCGTTCATAACCAGGCGTATGGCTCGAATTTGTAACAAGCGGGTTTAAACTGCCAAATGTGGAATAACTACCGAAAAACATTCCCCTTTAAAAGTCGACTTTTGCATCGACATATATTATACCGTTTTATTATTATTTTACATATTTAATGAAATACACAGTTTCAAGGCACACTATGTAATGCAATCCTGGCAAAAAGGTTACACTTAACTAATTGAAACTGTATTAATAATAATACTTTACTCACACAAATACACAATCCATAGAAAACGACATACATTCCTGACAAAAGTCAACATTTGCACTTACATAAGACATAATGTAAATGTATTGTTAGGATTACAGTACTTTGATAAATACACGGCCCACACCAATTGGCTTTGGACTTCAGTATATACAAGCGATATATAACTTATAATATATAATATCAAACAACATAACGACACATGTCGACAAGAGTCAACATTTGCAAGAATATTACATTTGGCAATATTACATTACAGGCAAATACATAATTTGTACCAAGTGGTATTAAATTCCGGTCTATACCGAGCAACTTTCACTGTTTATTATACAATATCCAAAAAGATATATTCCCGACAAACAGTAAACCTTTGCACTTACTAAATACATAATATATTATTATCATTATTATTATTGCTGTTATTATTATTATTATTGTATATATACTGATACAAAGAATTTACAAAGCCACCTTAGTATACGGTCTGTACCCAACGGCTTTAAATGTTTAAAAAGTTAAAATCCAAACGACATATACCAATTTACCTGGCAAACAGTAAACAGTTGCCTTCAATAATTATATAATGTATTACTATTAATATTACAGTATATAGACAATATACTTAATATGTATCAAGCTACACGTACTCCAGTCTGCATCGAGAGGCATTAGGTCGTTACTCTATATATTCCCAACAAAACAACACAACATTTGCACTAAATAATAACTGTATCATTAGTATTACAGGTACTGACGCATGTGCACTGTTCCTACCGATATATTTACAACAGTAAAAACAATATTTGTGCTAATATAATATATACTGAGTTCCAAAAGTTTAGTCGCTACTTTCATGCAGGTTAAATTATAATATGAAATAAGATTTCGATATTTTTTTTCAATTTAACGATATATGTCGAAATATGTAGAGCAACATCAACATATTTTGGGATTTATTTGATAGTATGACTGAAAGTTATTGTCCCTTTATACAAAACAGCATTTTGTCAAATAAAAGCACTACTTAAATAATGAGATAAAACACCACAGAATGTAAAACTTGTAACAAAATTCAGTAATATATCTTCACTGTACATGCATTTCCTGTTGAAAGTTGTTAAGTCGGCAAATTACCTCCCTTTACATTGAAATAAGAACAATTTAGGAAGACGGATATCTTCAGAATGAAAGTTGGTATACTTTATTTAATTACCAATTTGGTTAGTTATGAACGCAAATTCAGTTCTGACTGCATCTCCAAAATATCATTTCCATATCCAGGCACACATCCGGCTTTAAATGTACCCTATGGGATTTCCCATGCATTTTGACCGACTAAACTTTAGGTTTTCGGTATATATTTATTTTTCGTATAACGTTCATTATTTCACACATACCCATCCGTACCCAGCAGCACTGAAATCAAGTCTGCGCCAAGCAACTTTAGACTGCTCAATATATAATATAGCAAACGATATACATTTCCTGTTACAAGCTGATATTTGCGCTTACATACCTCATATAATGTACTACTCTTATTACATTATACAGATTACTTAAGACAAATACACGGTCTGTTGCCTACAGCCTGATATTTGCGAATAATATTCCAAATATACTATTAGTATAAGCTTAGACAATTACAAAGTCCGTATCAAGCGATCTTTGGACCAAGTCTATACCAAGTGGTTTATGACTGTTCGAGCAACATACATCCCCTATTCCCCTGAACAAGGCAACATTAGAACAAACATAATGCATAATTTATCAACTTAAAAAAGACCATGTAAATAAAGCCTTTTTATTTTATACAAAAAATCGACATGAACAATGAACGCTTCCGTCAATCAAGCCTGCGTTTTGTAATATAGAATTTCAAAGCGCGTGAAAATAAGTAACATTATAAGTATACATAATTAGTAAGTAATTTAAAGGCAACTACATTAACCGTAGTCCAAGGGCCATTGTCCCACATCTGTGATGAATTCAACGCACATACTAATAATCGACATGCATTTCTGCCATGTAACGGAAAGCGTATCCATATCAATACATTACTGAGCATCTATCATTGTATTTATTATTTCACTTCTAAATAAACTTTAACCACATACCATGTGCATCTTAATACACATTTAGAATTAATTATATAATATCCCGTAAATATTGCACTGAGTTCATTTGTATAAATACCCATGATAAACTGCTTTGGTTTAAGAGTGGGTGTGTCCACGTGGCAGGCGCGTTCCAATCAAGCAGTATTTCTTCATGCGTTTATACATTGCTTGCTATAAACTAAATTCAAACAATAGAATGTGTGTATATATGTAAAGTACAATAAACGATAAATTCGCTTTCCAACGCGTCCGCGTACTACATGTATAACTTAAATGCATCACGATGCATGGGCAGATCGATGGAGTTTTGTTAATGGATGAGCCCCCTTTGAATCTGCCCTTACAATACAAAATTTACATCTTTATCCAATTATAAAATATTCCGTGTACTTTTCCGAAGAAAAATAAAAACAATCTGAATTAATTGAAATTGTCATAAGTAATTGGTATGTTTTTACATATATAAAATACACACACAACTCCAGAGTATGTGCCATTGGCGATTAAAATATATATAGGCCTGCACTTTTAAATTTATCAAGCTACGCCCCTTTTCCTACTACTTGTACTAATAAAGCTAATAAAAGATCTTGAATGTGCAGTGTTGCACACGGACTGGATTTAACTAGAAACCAACCATGTCCTAATATTTTCCCTTTTAACCAGTTCATACGGCAATAATGTGTTAAACATAATTATATTCTTGTTCATACTTATATTGTTGCAGAGTGTGTTTAATCGAGTAAAAATGAAGTCATCGTCATTATCAACATCAGATATTATTATGATTATCATACATCTTTGATATGACATGTCATACCACTATCGCATTATACTTTTACATTACTATTATCCTCACCATATCATCGTAATACCTTATCACTATCCTAATCATAACATCTGATAATTCTATGAAATAAATTCTTAACAGCTACAAAACCTCCTTATTTACAAGTCTGGCATTGGAGTTTTGCACATCAAACTGCAAACTAAAACTAGTCTTACACTGTTAAATGCAATAGATATGCGAAAATACGCAACTATTTCGTATCTTTATCGCTTACATCTTAAATTAAGTTTTAGACTTTGTATATTTGTAGTATTACTATAACATATCATGTTTCTATGCTTTAACATTGGCCTTACTTAAGTTCTATGTAACTTTATACAATAGTATACTTATCTTAAAAAGTATCTGTCTCATACCTTAACCTTTGAGCTCGGGATCTCATCGTTACACATTACTGTTCGTCCAATCAATGGAGCCTGTGTGCGGCTCCGGCTCGAGACTACTCTTCGTCCGGCATTAGTGTCCGTCTCCTGAACTGGTGTTTGTCAAGCTGTGCTATATATTGATCCAAGCGATGAACTATGGCAATTTAGGTTTATAACTTCACTAGTCACTTTCCTAATAACATGAATAAATTACTCCGCAGCTAGTGTTATTAAACATAAGCTCAATCTTTTATCAACATAATTCATATATTTGATTCCTGTAAGCATTACATTTAAAAGTTTAAACCATCGTTCCGAAGTATAACAAAACGCCGCCGTCGTCTAAGTTTACCATAGCCAATCCTATGAAAATATGTTTAAACAACGTTACTATTCGGGAAATGCAATGGCTTCAACTGGAGAAGGCTTCCACATAATATACTGACTGTATCGCACGAGTTGGCTCGTGCTCTTTACCCTTGACTGAACATTGCACGTATATATATTCATTTGCTTTAAACCCATAATAAATACATTAGATTTGGTCATTAACCAACGGTATTTTATCCCCAACCATCACTCGTAGAGCGGAGCGGGGAATATAGAAATGGGCTTCGTCCGTCCGTGTGTGCGTCCGTGTGTGCGTCCCCTGCTGTACGCACCGTATCTCCTTCAGTTGTGATTGGAATTTTAATTAACTTGCCACAAATGCCCACTAGGACAAGACGATGTGTCATGCAAATGTCTTGGGTCTGTTCGTTAAAGGTCAAGGTTATAGCTCAAGGTCAAGTGTTTTGAAATCCAATGTATACACTGTGTTTCCTCTTGTCCGGACCATATCTTCGTTAGTTGTGATTGGTATTTTAAATAACTTGGCTCTTTTTATAGCACGAAACGGAATTTTTACTATTTCACTTTATATAGTGATTCTCTTTGAATTGGATTTATTGGAAATATTCCAATACTGGACTGCCATAAGGGATAATTTTAATTCAAGAAGTCCTATTTTACAATGGGAGGATTGGGAAGAACGAGATAAGGTGCATCCGGTAACCGTTCTAAGGCAGTGATTCCTGTTGTCATTTTTCTGTATATAAGAGAATGTATTATGCAGTATGTGTCGTGGTGATTTGAACATTTTCTTCTGGACATATATTATTACATTAATTTTGTAGCTATTGTAGAGTACGAATGGTGTTGGAAATTGGAAGAAATAGCCACCGGTTTGTTTGCATGTCAGGCAACTTACGAATCAAGAAGCGATGAAATGATACTATCGGAATCTGATCTTTATGAATCTAGTTGCAGGTTTGCTACTGTCAATGGACATAATTATTCACCACTTTCAAGATGATCGCCATTTCAACTAAAAAATCAACCAGTATAGAAATGGCCATGAAACGCTACGAATAAAATTCTTACTTTTTGTCCATTCACTTTCATCTTTATTACTTCCTTTAATTGATTAGGGATTGTTTCATACAGTGATTTAATATAATCTACAAGAATGTTTCTCAGACATGTCTGATTTCCGCAATCAATTCTTCACGTGTGTGTAGGTACGTCATGCGAGGTTCTAGAGATATTTTGATATGTAGCCATATATTTTCATTAATATTGAGATCAGGGGAGTATGTTTGACACATTGTTGTATTTACATGGTTTTCTGTCATATAATCTCTAACTAAATTAGCTCTATGTACTGGAGTAGTGTCATCTTGAAATATATATTCAGCAATTTCTGGCCATAAATTATTGTCAAGTATTTCTAAATATTTTACAGCATTTGTAGTGCCTATATCTTCGATAAAAGTTTCGATTTAATCATAATATTTATTACCCCATCACTGACCTTCCTTCTAGGAGCTGGACACACCAAATGAGGTATATCTTTTCATCTTCTTTTATAAGATAAAAATCTTGTTATCATTCCCAATCATTATCTGATTTTTGTCACCAAATATCCACCCATTCTAGTGTTTATTTACAGTCAGACCCTTCCTTTCTCAACATAATCGAACACATCTTTTATCAACCTCATTTAAATCCTAATTTATTATTTTTTCTCTCGAAAGTTTCTATGTTAAATGTATGATCAATACCCCCCCCCCCCCCCCCCCCCCCCCCCCCAACTTCGATTCTTAACTCTTTCGTATTCTTGATATTTTTCATCACACTTTTTATTGTTGACCTTGATTTTCCCAACATTCTTGAAAATTACGATTTATTTTGGTTGTTTTGATAACATTTTACAATCATTTCCCGTAATCACTACTTTTCCAACAATAACAAATTTACAGACGTCCTTAACAATGTGTAATATGTCATCAAGTAATGCTACACTCTGCATTAACCTATTTAACTATAACTTACATGCACCTATTTTTAGAGCACAGTATAATATAAACCAGTACTCAGTCCATAATAAAGTCAGCTGTTTACTAGGTAGCAAATAGTTATGTCCCTTGATTGTACTAATTATTACGGTTATAGTCGTTTTTGTTCAATTTGAACTTATCATCATCATACAGCTTTACAGTAGAAGTCACTCCATGTTACTAGGGTGATAATAATTACGTCGAATGACTGTACTAATCAGTCAGGTTATAGTCGTTTTTTTTGTTAATGTTGAACTTATCATTATCATAAGAAATCATCATATGGCAGTACAGTAAATGTCACTCCATGAATAAGTAATTATTTCCATATATATATCATACATTGTGAATGTGCATCTGAAAAGATCCCAAAAAATGAAAATTCCGTTCTCGCGCGCGTGCGTGCGTGCGTGTGTGCGCGCGCGCGGATACTTATTTGTGAACAACCAGGCATAAATGTACAGACCAGACTGCGACGAGTGCGCCTAGCTACAATGCAAACAATGTCAAGGCCTCTACCAACCTAATATAATTGGTGTCAACCATGGCTTATATACTATGGTCTTACATGTAACACATCTGGACTGGACGGACACTTTACATAAATGAACTGATAGTTTTATACATGTATGAGTAGGATACATTGAAGGATTCATGATTATTAACCTGCTATATAAAGGACAGACATAGAAACCCGTTGGATCATGAAGATACAGTGAAATCATATGTAGTTAATTAAAATCACAACAACGAAATTTACGATTTTTTTTATCTTTTCATAAGAATGTTGTCACAAAAAAAATTATTATATACTTAGGTTCATTTCTTGGTTTAGTAATACATTCATAAAATTAAGCTGAGTTATAGTTTGATTAAGCAAAATATCGCACATTTACCTATAGTATTAAGTACTTAAAGTTGATTTAGTTATTTTTGAAGTACACATTCATTGTTTCATAGTTTTAAGTTTATTTCTTTGTTTGTAATGCATTCAGTTACGAAAGGAACACTTACATTATACGCTGTATATTTACATGCATTGGTTGAGTTATAGTTTCATGAAGCATTTACAGTATCCGTAGTACCTATAATAGTATTAAGTGCTTAAAGTTGATTCATTTATTATTTAATTAAATCGCACATTCAGGCGAACTACTGCTGTAACATTATTTTCGTTTTCTTATTCAATCTAACGCCGGGCCCGATTAGCTCAGTCGGTTACGCGTCTGACTATCAATCCAGGGGTCGTGAGTTCGAATCCCCCGCCCGGCAACAGTCTCCGTGATGACTGATATACGACATTGTGTCTCATTATCATTCGTCTCTCACCACTCATTCAAGTGGGAAAGTTATCAGCTACTTGCGGGGTGTGCTCGAGTACTGTTAATCCCTATCAGTGGTTAGGTTAACTGATAGTCTGTTAGCCCTCGATGGCATAAAAATGACGCTTAACATTCAATCAATCAATTATTCAGTTATAGGATCCTCCGTGAGAAAGTACGACTGTTATTTGCGGAAGGTCGGCGGTTTTACTCGTCCTTCACCAATAAAACCCGATATGCAATATATAACCTGAAATGTGTTAAAAATGGCCATAAAACCCATTCAAAATAAAATATTCAATTATATTTTCAACAATCAATTGTGCCCACTCAGAATAACAACTGAACACAAGATATTTCGTTTATTTATTCGGTTATACTTTTATCGATCGATTATCTAGTACGCTCAATGTACCTGTAGTTCACCGTAACTTTTGTATTATGTAGTATTATTATCAGTATTATGTTAACATTATACATACGTGGTATGTGAAGTATATTGAAATTTAAGCAATCATTATCAATCATGCTTGAAAACAAGAACTGTAAATGCATATCCAAAAAGTACATCATAAAAACCCAAATATTTTCCCTTTATTGATATGATTAATTACAAATTATTGATTCATATTTTATTGTGTCATTCGATTATGTATATTTAGAGAAAGAAATCTATCTATAATTATGTTCATCATCAATTCGATGTTTGATCATAATTGTACACAAACTAATTTTAATAAGAAGTAACTAAATATTTAATGCATAAACATTATAATCAGATTCGTGAATACGTTTTTATGACCTGAACGGCACATTTCTTACGTTATCATATTTGCAGAATCCGTATATCCGACAAAATGACTGGTGAGGCAATTTATCAATCACTGTGTATCAAATTTGCGACTCTCACCGCTGGTTCAAATGGGAAGGTTATCAGTTACTTGCGGAGATGGGGTGTGTTTGAGTAATGGTTAACCATCCAGGATTCCAGGAAACAGTGGTCGGGGTAACTGATCGTCTGTTAGCCCGCGATGGCATAAAATGGCGCTAAATATTCAATGAATCCATCAATCAAATTGCGAAAGTAGTAATATCAATGTTTAAATCATGTATTATAATTTATAATATAAAAGATATAAGCTCGTATAAAAGTGATTCACACCTGCATGTGAAACGCGTGAGTTAATATCATTCCTTATAAAAAGTAATTGTTTTACATGTGAGTCTATAAAATTTCAATACTGACTAGTAAAAAAAGGTACATGTACCAGTACTTCGAGACTACTTCAGCATTAAATGACTTAATGACCCTTATAACCGTTTTATAATACGCAGTATTAATAAGATGGTGTTCTGATTCGTGTATTAGAAATGTATTATAGTATAATGTCAATATTTTGTGACTTCAATGCATGTTTTATGACTTTTTATTCAACTTATTAAATTTACTATCAAAACTTGTCATCACAGGTTTCTAAACGGACTTGTACAGTGTTAAGGATAAGATTGCCTTTGTGTGCGACGATCCTAAACCAGCGTGTTTAATTCAGACTATATTATCCGCAGTATTTACTCCTCTGGTTAAGCTTGTAAACTGCAAGCCATTTAAGACATATATTTCAAATCAAATTTATCAACTTTTTTATACTTTCAATCGATTCAGGGCCTAAAATCTTCAGTAATTTGAGTCTGAGAATCGGACTCAGACTCAAATACTACATTTTTGTAAAGTCCTGTAAATGTGCACTTATGGGTAATAATGTGATCCTGTAACATTTTCTGTTAAATAATCAATAAAACTACTTGTTTCTGCAAATACATACAGTGATTTGCTTGTTTAATAGATGTTATTTGATTCTTAAATTTTGTGACATTTTGAGTCTGAGTCTAAATCTCAGACTTGAAATATTGATGAATTTAGGTCCTGGTCTAGTAATCTAAATTGAAACAGGAATGAACAACATGCCTGTCCCACAATTCATAGCGCTGAAATGGCTGTCGTGACCATCGATATAAATTTGGTGAAATCAAAATGAACCAAATATGTTCCTTGTATTAATAATGTTATTCAATTTTTTAACGTTCTGTCCATTATCTATAGAGCGATAATTATATATAGTAACTCTCTATTCTACTCTAGATTTGTGACGTTAAATAGAATGAAAAATACCCGTCTGTTTCTTCAACGCTTGAGACCGTTAGTTAGCAGCGACTTACTGCTCAGTAAGTTGTAACTATAGAAGGCGAAGAGTACTATGAATTTTGGGAAAGACACGGAATTCCGGGTCCGGCTAGCTGAGTTGATAACACGTCTGTCTGCCAATCCAGGAAATCCCCGGCAGGTCATAGTATCTGTGAAAGTTGGACATGTACTTTGTTTAAAGACCATGAATACGTAGGAAAGCGGCCAGTGACAATGGCATGTGCCTTGTACTGGTTAACAGCCTAGTTGATCCTAGGAACGATACGTTGACCGCTGGTGAATACTGAAATACCACAGCAAAAAGGCGTCAAATCTCATATAGTAAAGTAACTAAGCAAAGTGTTGTGACATCCCTATTGAAAGGGCAAGCCACAATGAACTTATGAAACACCTTTTTGTTATTCACAGTTACTAGCCGAAAGTTATCCTTGTAAGGCGTCAGGCTGTTAGAGATTCGCCACCCCTCGTTTTAACTAGCTGCTGGAGGGGGAGGGGGCAACCGGCCGCATCAGAAAAAAAAAACAAGTGCTTCCACTGAGATTCGATCCTTCGACCTCCCGATCTCGAGACGGAAGCCTTAACGGCTAGGCGGAAACAAAAAAGGAACATAAATATTTATAAAAAAACATGTAAAAATCAGACTAAAAGGGATGTTCCCACTTTAAATTTGCCCCGAACGGTCATAAAATTGTACTTTATTTCCATTAACTGTTTTACTACTGAATGAAAGAAGATTGTTATAATTAATAACATTACTATATTTTTATTTCATAGCAATGAAGTGTTCATTTCATAGACAACGGAGTACCGGACTAACACGTGATAATGCAGGTACCACCAACATCAGAAGACAGATCGACTATTTGATACTTCTTGTGCTTCTTCTAGAACATTATTTGTAATCAAAACTTGTTAAATATATGTGTAAGCTTAATGAACCATTAACAATAAATGTTAAGAGTTCTTAAATTTATATAGCAATATCCAAATAAACAGCCATGAGATTAAAACCTTTATTAGAATATAATTGACTGGAGCAAGTACAGTAGGCTGGAACGCTTCATTTGCATAGCAATGACTGGAACCATAGCAAGCAGGAAAGCTTCACTTGCATATCAATGACTGGAACAATAGCAAGCTGGAACGCTTCACTTGAATATCATTGACTGGAACCATAGCAAACTGGAACTCTTCATTTGCATATCAATGACTGGAACCATAGCAAGCAGGAACGCTCCACTTGCATATCAATGACTGGAACCATAGCAAGCTGGAACGCTTCATTTGCATATCAATGACTGGAACCATGGCAAGCTGGAACGCTTCACTTGCATATCAATGACTGGAACCATGACAAGCAAGACCACTTCATTTGCATATCAAAGTCTGGAACCATAGCAAGCAGGAACGCTTCATTTGCATATCAATGACTGGAACCATAGCAAGCATGAACGCTTCATTTGCATATCAATGACTGGAACCATAGCAAGCAGGAACGCTTCATTTGCATATCAATGACTGGAACCATAGCAAGCAGGAACGCTTCATTTGCATATCAATGACTGGAACCATAGCAAGCATGAACGCTTCATTTGCATATCAATGACCGGAACCATAGCAAGCAGGAACGCTTCAATGACTGGAACAAGTACATGTATAGTAATCGTAAATGCCTCATTTTACGGTAAGAACGAACGTCAAATTTAAGCAGAACAATAAATAAGTTTTCTCTATATAAACCTTATATTTTAAACCTCATCCAACTCTGTGTCCATATTTATAAAACATATCGACTTGAGTATGTATTTAAGCTGTTATTTTAGAACATAGTAGTCTACTTTATTAGAAAACTGATAGTGACATTTAAGCTTTAGTGAATGCTCAAGTTGAAATGTTTTTTGAATAAGGAATCTTGCGACTATATTGTTTCAAAATTGCTTAGAGGGTCTCCAGCGTACAAGAATAACAATTCAGGAAAATTTCAATGGAAATGGTTGTGTTGTGTCGGACGAAAAATCAATTAAAATTTAAATATAGGGAACTGAGAGGAGCCATGGTAAAACAATGTTTAATTCTGGTAACAAAAAAAAATAAGAAGCATTTTTAGCATAAGTATACCATTGTTGTCACGACTGAAATAACGTAATGTAACAAGACAATATATCCAAAAACAACAGAAATAATATTAAATACTGGTAACACCTAGTACTACTGAGACAGGCGCAGGACGTACGAATGTCAATATCAGAAATGTGACGACGTCAATATCAGAAATGTCACTCTTGTTTTGTAACTGCTTTTCATTTCACGCAACACTTTCAATGTTTCCTGTTTAAGTTAACCGATATCTGCTGATATAAAAAAATACTACAAAAGCTGGTGGAGCCGGTCCTAGTCCGGACTGTTCTATAGATGCAGTAGATTTTGAAACCCTAACTCATACCGTTTTAACATGGTCCGCTCAGCTATGTAGCAAAAGACGTTGTTCTTCTGCTGAAATAGAAGTATAGCGCTTTTTCAAATCGCATGCATGCAATCAAGGTGCATGACCTTGTAAAAGTAAAAAATGAATTGTGAATATACCAGACCTAGGACTAGTATTAAACTGGCACATATTTTCCTTTTAATATTTAGCAATAAAAATTAATGCAACCTTTAAATGTGAATAGATTGGGTTTTTTTTTGGTTATTATAAATTCTAAAGTAAAAAGTAGTAAGAGCTTTTACCTAAGCAAAGTACACTTAGTTCACGGTCTGATCACGCAACACAGAATGTCAGGGTAGTGCAATAGGTGTCGTATACACCAATCATTCTTGAGCATATTCTTAGACTTAAGCTTATATATTTAAATTCAAACCTTAGATATCTAGTTTACCACAATAGATAGAATAATTGCGAGAATGTATTTGACCATATATTAGATGTCACTACATGCTTGCAAACTTTGGTCACAAAATATAGTCGTTCAGTGTTGATGTTTTTTTTCCAAATATTCATTCTTGAGTGTTCAAATCTAAGAATATTCTTAAGAATGGTTAGTGAATGCGTTAGTGATGCGAATATGTCATTTTATCTTACAACAAAATGACTACAATGTTATATATCTTTGTTCACCCCAACTTTTTTTTTTTTAGATTTAATCCGATTAATATACAAAACTTCATACTAATGATACTGTTCATGGATACTCCGATGAGTTAATTGCCTGTATCGGACCGAAATGGAAAGCACTTTGGCCCGTGATTGATTTAAAAATGCTTATAAACAAGGTGACACGTTTAGTTTGCATTAGATTTTGACCAAAGGTGCTCCGAATGTTTATAGGCATACAGCTCACAGACGTAAACTATGTTTCGGTGATTTCGCCGGAATCTCGTAAAATCGTAAACGGGTTACCACTCAGTAATTTTAGTTTTCAAAAAGATCTTTTAATGAAACATTGTGAATATGTTCACAGGAAAAGAATAATGAATCAAGAGGTTTTGTTGTAAATTGGCTAAATGTCACATTTGCAGAAAGTAGAAAAAATAGTTTTGAGTAAAATCGTTTCACATTTAAAGGCCTCAATACACAGCTGAATTTTGTTCTTTGTTCTATATAAAAAAGGTCTAGGATTTCAACGGTAAAAAAAGTATACCCACATAAAATGGACAATACCTGGTAGGTTGACCAGCTTGGTATTTTTAAAGAGGATGCAGTGACACCCTAAGACCTGTTTTAAAAGAAGAGTCCTCAAATGCTCATAAATACATGTATTTGTTGAAATCCTATAAAAGTCACTTTTTCAACACCAGTCATGTCTTTTTGCAATATATGCTATGCAAGATTTCGCTCTACTCATCTGTAGCAAGAAATCACAACCACTATGAACCATTTTGAAAAAAATATTTTAAAACCAAATTATGGAGAACTTTCTTTAAGCGTAAGAATCATGTTACCGTTGTAAAAAGGGCGTAACTGTGTAGTGAGATATAAACACACATCCTTCATTACGTTTTCATCCAGGAAAAGAACAATCGATTGCTAACAGACGATCAGTTAACCTAACCACTCTTTCCTTGAATCCTAAAAGGTTAACCAACATCCAAGCACACTCATCTCCGCAGGTATATTTGTAACTGATAACTTTCACACTGGAATCAGCGATGAAATATTAATAACAATGAGACGCCATGTCGAAAATCAATCATCACGAAGACTCTGACCGGACTGGGATTTGAACAATAGCATCTCTGCGTTTTTAACACTGTTAGTCCTATTTATTCAAACTTAGCAAAACTTATCAATGCAGTTTATGATCATGAGATCTTGAATTTTTCGAAATGTGTAAGATCAGTAGAATGATAGAAAGTTTAACCCTATTGGGTCTCTTGTTGAAGCTATTATGAATTTTTATTTCTGACATGGGCATTTGTATAAATCATTTAGGATCATTACATTAGATTACTTTTTAAATTCAACAACAAACAATTGAAGCAATTTTCAAAATTGAAAAAGAAAACTAGATATTAGTCCCCGTTATGGCTATTCGCAATGTAATTTATATCACATAACAATTACAAATTTACAGCGCTATTTTGTTTATATTGTGTATGTGAATCCAGCAGGTATCGTTACAAGAATATTGTAATCTTAATGGCAGGTCTGTGTATTATAATTGTTGTAATGGGACAGCTGTCATGAAATCAAACAGTTATTTTATATACGGATTATCTAATTACTTTTTTTTTCGTCTATTTTACACTATTATTACCCAACGATAATACTCTTTTGACATATGCTTTTACAAAATCTTTGCAGATATGTTGAATTGAAGAGTAATATATGACTGATCGGGAGTTTATTCATGGGTCCTGTGGCTTATTCAACACGTTAATATGTCTGCATACTTTCATGTTACCCAGTTTGAATAAAATAGCCATGCTTAGCAATCGAACAAAACGTACACTTCAATATTAAGGAAAGTCTATACTTTCAAGGTAGCCATTTATCAAATATTATTCACCAACATAACAGCAGTCTTACGTATAGTGACTCTCCCGATTGGATCCGTTAATTTGCAATATTGAGAAAGCTACATTTGAGCACGCTGATTGGTCAGTTGCTTCATGGAAAATTAAAATGACGTCACATTTTGTAGGCGTTCAATTGCTATGAATTATGTGACAGGCATAGCATTCCCAGGTTTTTAATTGGTGGTTAATATACCTGATTCGGGATATATCAGGTTCTTGGATAGACAAGTAGTGACCACACTTTGACTCGGGGTTAGCATTTCTGATTCCTTGGCATTATGAAAGCACATTTCTTAGTTGAGAACAGATACCACTTTAGGTCTCACTACACAGTTGAATTTTGTAAATTAACGTCTAGGCTTCTACGGTAAAATAATATTCATCTTTCATCGGGTTCAGTATGGCAGTCTGTATAGTGGGTTCAGTATGGCAGTCAACATGGCGGGTTCAGTATGGCAGTCTATATATTGGGCTCAGTATGGCAGTCTATATGGCGGGTTCAATATGGCAGTCTATATGGCAGGTTCAGTATGGCAGTCTATATGGCGGTTTAAGTACTGCAGTCTATATGGTGGGTTCAGTATAGGCAGTCATTATAGTGAGGTCAGTATAGCAGTCTATATGGCAGGTTTAGTATGGCAGTCTATATGGCGGGTCCAATATAGCAGCCTGTATAGTGGAATCAGTATGGCAGTCCATATGGCAGGTTCAGTATGGCGTATGGCAATCTGTATGGTGGGCTCTAGTATGGCAGTTTATGAGGTGGGTTCAGTATGGCAGTCTGTATTGTGGGTTCAGTATGGTAGTCTATATGGCGGGTTCAGTATTGCAGTCTATACAGTGGGTTCAGTATGGCAGTATATATGGCGGGTTCAGTATGGCAGTCTATATGGTGGGTTCAGTATGGCAGTCTATATATTGGGTTCAGTATGGCAGTCAATATGGCGGGTTCAATATGGCAGTCTATATGGCAGGTTCAGTATGGCAGTCTACATGACGGTTTAAGTACTGCAGTCTATATGGTGGGTTCAGTATGGCAGTCATTATAGTGAGTTCAGTATGGCAGTCTATATGGCGGGTTTAGTATGGCAGTCTGTATAGTGGATTCAGTAACGCAGTCTATATGGCAGGTTCAGTATGGCAGTCTGTATAGTGGATTCAGTATGGCAGTCTATATGGCAGGTTCAATATTGCGTATGGCAATCTGTATGGTGGGTTTAGTATGGCAGTTTATGTGGCGGGTTCAGTATGACAGTCTATATGGTGGGTTCAGTATGGCAATCTGTATGGTGGGATTAGTATGACAGTTTATGTGATGGGTTCAGTATGGCAGTTTAAACGGCGGGTTCAGTATTGTAGTCTGTATGGAGGATTTAGTATAGCAGTCTATATGGCGGGTTCAGTATGACAGTCTTTCATGTGGGTTCAGTATGGCAGTCTGTCTGGTGGGTTCATAATGGCAGTCTATATGAGGGATTCAGTATGGCAGTCTTAATGGTGGGTTCAGTATGGCAATCTGTCTGGTCGGTTCAGTATGGCAATCTGTTTGGTGGATTCATTATGGAAGTTTATATGGTGGGTTCAGCATGACAGTCTATATAACGGGTTCAGTATGGAATTCTGTCTATATGGCGAGTTCAGTATGGCAATTTGTATGGCAGGTATAGTATGGCAGTCTATATGGCGGGTTCAATATGGCAGTCTAAATGGCGGGTTCAGTATGGCAGTCTATATGGCGGGTTTAGTATGGCAATCTAATTTGTGGGTTCAATATGGCAGTCTACATGGCGAGTTCAGTATAACAATCTAAATGGCAGGTTCAGTATGGCAGTCTATATTTGACAATCTGTATGGTGGGTTCAATACTGCAGTCTATATGACGGGTTTAGTATGGCAGTCTAAATGTCGGATTCAGCATAGCAATCTAAATGGCGGCTTCAGTATGGCAGTCTTAATCGCGGGTTTAGTATGGCAGTCTGTTTGGTTCGTTCGGTATGGCAGTCTGTATGGTTGGTTCAGTATAGCAGTCTAAATGGCGGGTTCAGTGTGGCATTCTAAATTGCAAGTTCAGTATGACAGTTTATATGGCGGATTTAGTATGGCAGTCAATATGGCGAATCAGTATGGCAGTCTATATGGCGAGTTCAGTATGGCATTCTAAATTGCGGGTTCAGTATGACAGTTTATATGGTTGATTAAGTTTGGCAGTCTATATGGGGGTTCAGTATAGCAGTCTGTATGGTGGGTTAAGTATGACAGTCTATAAAAAATTATAGTGAGTTCAGTATGGCAGTATGTATGATGAGTTCAATATAGAAGTTTGTATTGTAGGTTTTGTATGGCAGTCTGTATGATGGGTTCACTGTGGTAGTCAGTATGATGAATTGACTGTGATAGTCATTATGAGGGGTTCAATGTGGTATTCAGTATGGTGGGTTCAGTGTGGTAGTCTTAATGATCTGTGCAATATGAAAGTATGTGTGAGGGCTCAGTATGGGTTCAGAATTGAAGTTCAAAAGGTTTCAGTGATATCTGACTTTTAAGACACACGTCTACTTCTGGTGGCATAACATAAACTGTTGTTTGTTTTGTTGAAAATAAAACACTGGAGTGGGAGGAAGTTCAAGTTTTTTTATGATTCAAGTGGGATAGTTATCAATTACTTGCAGAGATTGGGTGTACTCGAGTACTGGTTAATCCCAGGAAACAGTGGTTAACTGATCGTCTGTTAGCCCTCGATGGCATAAAAATGACGCTTAATATTAAATCAATCAATTATTTTTGAAAGTATATTTTTTCATAGCAGGAATGTATCCCCACATAAAAATGCACAATAACTGGTAGGTTGACCAGCTTGTTTTTTTAAAGAGGATGAAGTGACACCAAAAGACTTTTAAAAAACGAAGTCCTCAAATGCTCATACATTCATGCATATGTTGAAATCCTATAAAAATCACAAATATAACACCAGTGATGTCTTATTGACGTACGTGCTATGCCTGCTTTTATGCCAGTATATTAGACCTACAGAACAGTTACGAATGTCATCTACGCTCTTAGGAATGTATTGTTGAAGATTAATTTTGTCACTGAAATATAAAGAAGTTTCTTTACGTAGCCAATAGCGTAACTCAATAATAATCAAATGTTAACTGGCAGAAATAAACTACAAAACATATGGAAAAATTTCAAGGATTTCCATTATCAAGCTAGGTACTTGTATAGTCGTGACAGTGGAAAATTATAATAAGTATACAAAAATTACTTAAACCCTTTCATGATTAAAATTGGATCTCTTTAACTGGGTATATTTCACATTTTGTCTCGCTGTGCTATTGTACACTTTCATGAATATAAAACCAGTAACGCGATCTTCTATTTTCTCATGCTCTTCATATCATGTGTTAACACAGCATAAAACTGATATAAATAAAACAAAGTTGGTGTGCGAACAGCATATTCATAAAGACATTTCTTTTTAAAAAAGGAACAATAGTTGATGTTTTGACTTATAACTGACCGATACGATATATGACACTATGGATACAGAATTAAACCCCGAGACTCCACTTAATGCATACGACTCCGAGAAAGATGTAAATGTGTTTGATGAGGAAATCAATATCAGCTTGAAACATTCGAAGGATTTGGACAGCCAAATGCAACCGTTGGCTAAAAGTGAAACGTCCAGAGATGTGTTTCATGGATATGACCTTTCCGAGACCACGGAAGACAACAGATCTACGTCTTCAGAGAGGGAAACGTGGTCAAGAAGTATTGATTTCATTCTTTCTTTACTGGGTTATGCTGTCGGTCTCGGTAATCTATGGCGGTTTCCATACTTATGTGTAAAGAATGGAGGAGGTATTATATACCCTTTGTTTTATTTTAATTTTAAATGAGGAATCTTAGATTGCTTGTTTTAAAAGTACCGGACTCTTTAAATATGTTAATGAATTTGTATGGACAGGGTGCAATTTAGCATTTTTAAGTTTTGTTTGAAATATGAGTCGACAGTGCAATAGCCAATTAGTCAAATAGTCATATATGTAGTTGGCAATAAGAAATGTGATAGGAATTTTACTTGCTGGAAAATTATGTTTGCGGTATGTAACTTTAGAGAAACATGGATAAAATTCATCAACAATTCCTGAGAATATACCTAAACTTCAGTTGGAAAATCCAAACTTCAACCTTGGATATCTGGTTCACCATGGCCAATATAATCATTGTGAAAGTTTATTTAATATATATAAGACGTTACCACCTGCTTGCAAAATTTGGTTTCAAACAATTGTCTTTAAGTGTGCTTCTCAAAATTCATTGTTTAGTTCAAGTTTTAGAATATTCTTGAGTATGGTTGGTGAATACCACATCAGGACTTCAGAAGTTCAGTGGTATTAACCAGGATCGAGTTCCATTTAACATTTCAGCTACATGTGATTGAATACAAAAAAAAATCAGATAAAGTAAAAGTACATGAAGCAAAACAAACCCAAATTTATTAACACTAGTTTTTACCCAGTTTTACATGGTTCATAGTTATAAATTAACGGGGGTTTACTCAACGGGGTTAAGTAAACAATAAGTTTCATATATCCTATGGATGACAGTTTGTACTATACTGAGAAGATAGAGAAATCCGGGTGAATTGCAAAGCCATATTATCAAATTATAACAAGGGATATTTATAGATTTACAATATGTTTATACATTAATGCATTGTCAAATATGATTATTATTATTGACACAATGTTTTTATTCTATTTAGATACGACAGCATTATAATAATTCGTTAGCTCAGCAAAAGGATCCATTAAGTAACAGGTACCGACAACATAAAAACTGAAATACAATAAAACTTATTACAAAATACGTATTAGCATTATATTGTACCCTAAAATCTGTTTGAATAAACCGAATGTGTCCATCCCTTCCACTCCCTTTTAATTAAATTTTTCACAGATATTACTAAAAGTTGATTTCCATACTTACATTCACGATCCTACTCCTTCATTTAACCTATACAGAAGTAATGATAGAGTTTATATTCGGTGGACGCAAAGCAATGACTGTCATTTATTACTTAGTATTTTTGGTGATAGAAACAAAGTGAAAAAAGTCTGACTCCCGTTTCTATGTACCAATTCAGTTGAATTATAATATAACTATAATGGATAAAGTAGATGTGGTTTTGCTGTACCGTTAACCAACTGAAACAAATGAATACGATAATAAATTTATTAATCAAACTGTGTTCAACATTGAATATCTGATATACCAGCGCATTCAAGCGCAGTCTGTTACAAAAACTCTCATTCGTGAATGCTAAACAAATAAAGTTATGTTTACAGTCATATTTAATACATTCTGGAACCGGCAAGGGAG
Source organism: Panopea generosa (assembly GCA_029582155.1). NCBI lineage: Eukaryota > Metazoa > Mollusca > Bivalvia > Adapedonta > Hiatellidae > Panopea > Panopea generosa. The sequence goes on along the minus strand of CM055908.1, from coordinate 54,684,116 downwards.
TCCCATCCCGTCTCTTACACACTAAATCTTGCTTCATCAAAAACGTTTTAACGTTATAATCAACAGCATATCCCGAACTCATAAGATTTATATTATCCAATAGTTTAAGTGTAGTTAGGATGATCGCAAATGAGATGTTCCTACGAAATGAACGACGACAGTATTTATAGGTTTAGAGTTATGTCACGACTTAGTGCCGTCGTAAAGTTACATTGCACAGGTACATATGGTATGTGTTAAGTTTGTTGGCTCGGACGTTTTCGGATTTTCATGTAAACGAATATTATGTCTCAATTTAAATTTGTTACATTTCTTTAAAAGAACCATTTACACACGATAAGTTGATAGACCCGCATGTAATCATAGCAAATGGTTATATATATCAATAGGTGTACTTCCGAACGAATAACAATTAAATCAACTGATCTTAATCAGAGGATCGACATTTTCTAATTTTTTCAATTTAAGTTTTATTTTGTCTTCTTTAAAGCTACCGAGGGTATACCCAACATGATTTAACGGCACATTAACTTTTAGTTGATTGTGTTATTATGAAAAATGCTGCCATTAATATATTCAATGTGAGTTTTCAATAGAAAAAATGACACGTACTAAACTATAATTATCATATCTTTCAAATTTATCACAGGCTCCATGCTATTATCGTCAATTCAGATACAACATTTAATAAAAATCGCTCAACGAAGATGACCATAGTTGCCATTATTGGCTACAATTTAATTAATATGTGAATATAAAACCATCTTCATACATATTTAACATTAACTGATATATACAAACTAAACGGACCGTATCCCATATCAACATTTCATCCATCTACTGCATATACAGCTTTTTAATGGACTATCATTCGATTTGGATGAATAAACATTGTTATTTGTACTTTATTATTCAAATGTTAAGTAAAGTAACAGCTATTGCTTATTTTCCATTACAGGAGCGTTCCTATTTCCGTTTCTAATCTGTTTGGTGACATGCGGATTGCCCCTATTTTTCTTGGAGGTGTCCTTAGGGCAATTTATTGGCAAGAGTTGTATTAAATCATGGGCTGTTTGTCCACTGTTCAAAGGTATATAATGTTTATAATATATTGATACATTGTGAAAAATAAGAATGTCTAATTTTGACAGACAGTGTGTATTTGACAGACAGACAGACAGACAGACAGACAGACAGACAGACAGACAGACAGACAGACAGACAGACAGACAGACAGACAGACAGACAGACAGACAGACCGGCAGGCAGGCAGGCAGACAACAAATTATTTACAAAAAACAATCAAGACGGCAATAAAATATATTCATATATGAAGCAAGAAGAACAAATGAAATAGAAAACATTGTTTAAATACACACTTTCGATGCTGACCTTAAATGAGGGGCTCCACTGTGAGGTAAATACTAAAACTTTATAAGGTCTATTACTTATCACAACGTTTAGTGTCTTTAATACAAGTTAGGACATTGTAAATATAACAATATTTTCATCGTCTGAGATATCATCTTGCTTGTATAACAAGATTTTAGTACTTAAAGGATGAATTTGACGTGTAGCATGAAAGAGACGAAACCGATCATTTACAAATTTGGTTATTTAGATTGTTACTGACGTGTTTGGTGTTAAATAACGTGTCATTGTATATCTATTTAATGGGTATACGAAATGGCGATTACAACTTAAACATGAGTTGATGTAAATCTTACGTATATATGATACTGTTGAAAAGGTGCAATATATATATTGCACGTGATACCCACAAGAGATTATACAGTATAGAAAGATATATATATATATATATATATGCTAACGAATGACGCAGATTTAAGTGTAATTCAAATATACATTAAAAAAATGTCTTTAAACTATACAGTATTAAGGATTTGCTTATTATTATCTTACTTCAATTTAACTTATGTCAAAGCAAACCATAAATGAGCTATGCATACACAAGTCTTATTGCCGTCTTGATTGTTTTTTGTAAATAATTTGTTGTTGAGAAGGGCCGATTTTAATGTTGGATAACTTGTGGCCCAACCCTTTTGTTACTACATGTATACAAAAAAACATAAAATATGTTTAAAGTAAGGATTTTATTTCATTGACGACTTTCTTTTAATGAAAATACAACATCGGCCTTATTTAGAGTAGATTATTTATATGAACAACGTTTATATTACACCGTACGTCGCTAGGAAGTATGTAAACAGTTACAGTTTCGAAGTGGGAGGTTCTCAAGTTGACTCTCTATATATAAGTCATGCGTTAAATATCAAGTATGATTTTATGTTATAATTGTTGGATTGATAATTTATGTTTCTCTAGACGACATGATTATTATCTGTTGCTTTTCATTGGTTTACTTTTTTAAGAGGACCTTGCTTTGAAATCAAAGCGGATGACAATATTGGAGTCCTATGTGCATATGGATTTTAAAACGCCAATATTTTGCTTTGAATATTATCTTTAACCTTTTAATTACCACTTTCTGATTAAAAAACGATTATATTAGAGCTCAGTAAAATACAAAAAGGTAAAACAGCGTTAGAACAGTGCACTAGTTTGTTACGTATTTGAAGCTGCACTGAGTAAAGATTAACTTTATTGTGAGGCCCTCTTTCCAATTTTTAAATATAATTTGAATACGTGGAATAATAGCCATACGCATCAACCACACTAAAATGTTCAGTTTTGTCGAGTATAATATATGATTTCTTTAATAGTCAAAACTTCTATCTAACGACATTTTCTGCTGCCTGCTTTCCATGATTACCTACTTACCCTCATTAGAAAAGTAAGGGATCATCATGTGACCACGCTATCCAATAAAAAGACAAGACACATGTTGGAGGTGAAATAAATATATATAGCCAGCAATGTCCTTAACCGGCCACAGCATAACTAATACCAAATTCTATTTCAAAAAAATCATTTCAGCACCTCGTTTTCATCAGTAACGAATATTCGTCCGTCCATTTTTTGGCCAAATACATCAATGCAAATATTTACACATAGCATACCCAATGTGCTCAAAATAAATTAAACCGCAAACGTCTGTCGCAGCTTTATGTGTAGTATTACTATTTTTCGGTAAATTGTTTCTGCTGGGTGGCTCATTGAAAATGTTTTATTCCAAATATTCTTATTCATTTGTCAATGTTGGTTTATTTCTAAAATAATTATAGTTTCGAACTCATGATCGGATAGCTGTGGGTTCTATCCTCCCTCACGGCTATATGTGGTTTCCTTTAGCAAGACACTTTTTCCACAAATGCTTAGTACTTGTTCTACCCAGGAAGACTTAGGGGCGTGATTTGTATAAGTTGCAATAATTTGTTTCGCAATCGAAATAAAATTAATAACTTTAAGTTCAAACTAGCCTGCAAATCTTTACAAAAATAATCTATATAAGCAAGTATAAAATCCCTCGATTTCTTTACTGTGTCTTCTGTCAGCTTGAAGCAGCAAACAACCTGATTGCACATGGGTGCTTTCTGTAGTTTTGTCAAATATTCTGAGTCTAATATCTAAGGTTCTTTATTAATAGGTACTGTCATACCAATCATACCATCACCACATATTTACCAATTCCAGTACTAGTCAAACCTGAGAGTGAACCTGCAGCCTGTTAGTGGTGTTCAAACGTTTGGAACATATCAATTGTTGATAATATTGTCTTAGCTAATACTTATTCTCCTGAGACGCATCCATTTTAGACTGGTTTCTCAGTTGTCTTTGAGAAATGTATAAATGAACTCGTGTGTTATATTCGTAATCTCGTTAATAGATTATATTTGATGAACTTCGTTAACACGATTTTACATGTATTTTATTTTGCTTTCTATTCGGTTGAAGGAATCGGTATTGGTATGGTAGTACTATCGAGCGTGTGTAGTTTGTACTACAATATAATCGTCGCCTGGACCTTGTACTATATCGTTAACTCGTTCAGACCAAACATACCATGGACTACTTGCAGTGGATGGTGGAATACGAAACACTGTTTCGTCCAGGTAAGCTATATATCTTTTAGGGATCGAACTGATAATTTTGCAAATATGTGATCTTTGTTTATTGTCATGTTTAATGCAAGCATATGTTAAAAAATATAAAGTGATACTATTGCCGTACTAGTAATCTTATATATAACGTCTTTAGTCGTTTTAAAGTTTGAATATTATTGAATGTAAGTAAAATAACTGAAAATTATCAAAGTTTACCTAGTTCCCTATGGTGATTTTGTTGTAACTCAAAGTGTAAGTGAAAAACTAAACAACAATATTATTAATAACTATGTAGTAAGTTTACAATACAATATATTATTATTTTTGACAAAATTTCCAAAGAATTGAAAATGTATATATGTTGTGTTTTTCTCCACGTTTTGTTGTTTTAAATGTACATTCATTATAACACTGATTTCGTTTTACACATGAGCATACTGTCGCAATTATACGACTCACGTTCCATAATATACACGATATGAGAAGAGCAAGGTCAGTGACATCCGTACACTGGGTCTAATCTTCACAAATGCCAGTCTGTCACTGGCAATCCCAAAGGCTGTGATAATTGTTTACTTTTTTCAGCCGGTATATATTGTACTCAATATGATTAGTGTATACATCGATTATGTTTATTCTACTGTTGTGGCTATGACCTCACATTAGACATATTTTATTGTCTTTTGATGTAACTTTCAATAAGAACAAAAGTAAAGGTACTTGTCTTTTAAATATTGCTGTTATTACATTTATATACAAGTACTCTTTTTTGTATAGACGGACGTGTTTAAAAACATTGAACAAACAGGGACATCAACTTACTCAAACAGTACGTCCGTGGACCCATTACTTGTTAAAAATGTCACATACGAAATGCACAATAAGACGTCATCGGAAGAAGAATTTTGGCAGTAAGTGCACTAACAATAACAATGCAATATTAATTCCAGAACATGTACAACGCTCCCGTTCCTAGTCAGCAAACGTGTTCCAAGCCACCTCAACATTGATTACTTATTAAGTGACATATCTTGCTATGAACTTGCCAAATCGCCGAACAAAACATTTGATATATAATGTTTTATTTTTCGATATGTTGCAGTCATATAATTATAATGATATTAAAAGTAAAAACAAAACTCCATTTTGTGCTGCCATATTAAGTTTTTAATCGAAATTGCAAACAAAATGTGTTCCTGCTTAAATTAGACATAAGACATGTTACATATTATTCGAGCAGAGCTTGGAATATTAGATAGGCAATTAAGAACCGGTGCAAGGAAGTGTAAATGAGCGTTCACCCTCGTTAGATAATTCTGATGGTTGCCGTATAATCAAACAGATTAATCATCAGCCCACCATATTATTTTATTTATTTATTCTCTTTAATTCCTCCGGTTACAGAGATTTTATGGAACATGAACACAATGCAAACATATGTATAAGGTGACAAACAACAAATATGAAAACAAAAATGCAAGAACATTAGCAAATTGTAGTAGGCAATAATGAATAATTGCACGTTCGCTCGCTTGCCAGTGGCCATACCCACCTGCACACGCATGCACAGAGACACACACGCAGACATAGACACACACACACACTGACAGACACACACACACACACATAAACATATATGAAAACAAAAATTCAGAAGACAGTAAACATTCGCATACAATGACATGTCATGACAACATGCACTGGCATCAGATGAATGTATATTGTAATCAAATAATTGTTTCAATCCAAAGCTTACATTTTGCAATATATTGAAATGTGTCCAGGCAAAACCTTTCATGCACAGCAGTATTATCGAAGTCCTTTGATGCCTGCCCCAGCAAGCATCTCATCATATTTTCTTTGTCAATATTTATTAATTTGTGACCAATTCTGTTTCCGTAACTTAAAAACACATAATTTATGAAGTCCTGACGGATCAATTGCGTCAATGGGCACGTCGTTATTATATGTAAGTTTGCGTCGTGGTAAATATGTTCACAAAAATGGCACACACGCGCGATTTTCGGCTGAGTATCTGTCCATATTTTGCTTACAATAGCCGAATTTTTCAAGGAGTTCCTGTTGGAGGCACACGTCCATACAATAGCTGATTCGATAACAGTTTGTAATGCCATGAACCGTTCAAATACACCTTCAGCGCCCATTCGTTCATACCATTGTTTATTTTCATACAACTGGATAGCATTTTTTACCGTTCTTTTCCAGCATGTTTTGTTTGGTAATATACCAGTTTCAATATAATTAATTATGAAATTTGTCAGGTTATACTTATTGAGAAGCTTAAGAATATCAGGTATAAAACCTCTTTGTTTATTATTAGATCTAGTAACAAACATTGACAGACGGCTGTTAAAGATGCGTTTTGATAGTATATCGTGTGGTAAGGTACATAGTTTTTGAAGAAATCCTAATTTTTTTTAATCAATCTCTGATAGTATAGAATACCAACCCAGCATACTCAGACACATCACTGTTCTAGTTCGTTTCTCAATTACTAAAGAATGACACACCGCTTGAGCAAAGCTTGTGGCCATTGAGGGGTATTGCACATTTGACGAACACAGCCAAATAACATAATCTGCTATTTATAATTCTTCGGCGCGCTATGTGCTTCCATTTGATACTTTTATCATATATTGTTAATCTTTGTTGCCATATTGTGCTTAAAATTACGTTATTTCCTTCACACAATAAATATGATTGTACAATACAGTATTATGCCACTTGTTCCTAGTGACGATAAAAATATAAGTCAATCAATTGTTTAAAACCTTACTCTTACATGTATATTTTCAATTTCAGGTACAACACGCTTCAAATCACTTCCGGTCTTGGTGATTTTGGTTCGATGCCCTGGCATTTGGTCGTTTCATTTTTAGTGCGCTTGGATAATAGTGTTCCTCTGTATAATGAGGGGTGTCAGGTCAATAGGCAAGGTAACACGTTTCGTTTTTATATTTTATATTATTTATACCATACAATATACACTCAGTCTTTACATAAATATTTCAAAGTATAATTTTATTAAAATTAAATATCTCCTTGCGAGAAGCCGTTTAGCAATGACTAACTTAATGCATTTGTTTACTTCATGTGTAGTTATAAACCCAGTAATGATAAAACTGTGTATAAACTGTTTAACATTTTTTCTGAAGGTAAACATAATACGTTCTATTTTACTACGGCTGCTATTTGGATTTCCAGTTTGCAAAATAGTGATGAATTTAAATCACGTTCTTTATATATTTTGTTCCTTATTAGAATGCGAAATAAAAACAAATTGTGTTAATATTGAAATTTGCATTTTCACAAAAAAAATTCATTGCATATTGAACACACATACAAATACCGAATGGATCAACTAATTTCAAATTCCCGTATCTACGTTTATAGCATACCGTGTGTATAATGTTCAGCAATATACACACCTTATTTGTGCACATGTATCCAGGTGGTGTACGTGACAGCCGTTTTACCGTACATACTACTGATTGTGCTACTCATCCGGGGACTGACACTGGAAGGAGCGTCAATTGGTGTCTTATACTACTTGACACCGGACCTTCAAAAGATGATGACTGTACAGGTAAGGACAACATTGATATTTATTGCAACACTTACATTGTTCACCCCCTTGCAATAAAACCAATGGTAAAAGTGAATAGTGAAGTTCAATTTTATGCAAATTGGATAATTTCGCCTGGACTTTAGGTCCTAGGACCATTTTAAAAACAATTTCAATGATAAGACTTAAAAAGTCCCCTTTTACATTGTTATGTACATGGATATATGATACTAGATATATGACACAAAATACCATAGGTCGCCTTTCAATTTCCTGATACCAGAATAATTAATCATTGTATTCTTGCTGATTTGGTACTGTAATGTTATCAAGTACATGGGAAATCTATCCCAGTACCTCAACTATCAATATCTATATATGTTTACCCTAAGGTAAAAAATAGGATTCCCTGACTCGCATTTCACAGCATGCTAATGTGACGTCATTCAACTCTCCTGAAGCAGCTGACCAATACGCTTGCTCGTATGTCACTGCTACGTAACGTTAGCAAGGCCCGTTTCTACAGTCTCTATCAAGTATATCTGCACATGACATCGCTTGTTGTTATATTGATATTCAAGTGACGATACACTGTACCAGCGCCTTAATTCTCCAAAATTGACACTATATGTAGCTCAAAACATGAAATATTTTTTTACAAGTATCAAATTCATCGACTTTGTATATACATTTTCATGATTATATTTACAATTTTCTGATCGATTTATTAAGATTAAAAAGGATGGGTATTTATTTTTACAACTGATGTTGATAGCTTAACCATCTTAATACTATAATATAAGGCGCCAATGAAGTCTCGCAACTAGTGGTCGTTTTCTGTATTTCATGTGTTTATATAGTTATATAGTGCTACAGAAATATGTCGTATCCGCACGATGATCATTTCTATATAATCCATGTATTCATTTGGAATCTATAATGATACAGGAATATGCTGCACGGGTGTTCATTTTCATCGTTCATGTACATAATATTTGGTTTGATATTATTACAAAATTATAAAGTAGCCGCACAACATGTGTTTTCCTAGCTACATTATTACAAATCGTTACGTATCATTACAGGTGTGGGTTGAGGCCGCCTTGCAAGTGTTTTATTCACTAGGTTGTGGCTGGGGAGCATTAATAAGTATGGCAAGTTTCAATAAATTCAACAACAACTGCTTAAGGTATGCATTATGTATAAAGCAATGATCAAATGTGATAAAGTTTAATTGAATAACATGTAAACAACAGTCAACATTTAGGACCATTAAGGCTATTACATCCTAAAGCTTCAGTTGGTAATAAACAGAGCACTCAATGTTCTTATTACGAACTTGGTCTCACATAACAGTTGGATTTCGCTGCTCTTTATTACACAGTCTTTTCGTAAATTCAGTGATTTTATTTATTATATCGATATCCTATAAATGGCTGAAGTATTTTACAATATGATATTTGTATAGGTTTTAACATAAACAATTCTCTCTAACCACACACATTTACAACCAAAAATAACTTGAGTTGTTCGTTTAAGCATATATATTCTTGCACATATCCAGCTATCGGTCTGTGTTGTGATTGATATTTTATGCCATGTTCACAAGAAATACTACCTTATGTCTTACATATGTTTTCAATACATTGTATATCCGATGTGTAATGATGATTCAAACCAAGCGAAATCCCATAAAAAATGAGAACGATGCAAACTAGATCATTTCGCGTAATCCGCCCGAAAACATGATTTGCATTTAGAAATTGGCGTTTCTATCGACTATCTGCGAGGCCTAATGCCGAATGATGACGAAATTCGGCGAGAACATACGAGTGGTCTCTCAAGACGTTGTAATCCGTTTAATTTCGAGCGTGTTATCGCGCCAGCTTGCTTGCGACAATGATTCGAGTAATCTCGTTCGTGCATGTATGTAAATGCTATGAATACGTTAAAGAGATTTATATAATAGTTTTATTTCGGTATGTTTCAGGGATTCTTTAATTGTTTGCTTTGTTGGAGAAGGGACGAGTGTGTTTAGCGGACTTGTTGTTTTTACCATCCTCGGTTTCGTTTCACACGAATTGAATGTACCCATCGATGAAGTAGTTAAATCAGGTATACAGTGTTTCCTTGTCTTTTAGTCAATATTAAGTATATCATTCTTTCATCAATATTACTAGCCATTATTTATTGGTTCGGATTTACTACATTCTGTTAGAGAGAGGAAGAACGACATTTTCCATAAGTTTCAAATCAATTAAATCGTTTGTTCATGTTTATGTTTTGATAATCGTATTAGGAAAGCTATTTGCTTAACAAAAATCAGCTGTTACTTGTATACTTTAATACATTTGTTACTTATATCGTTTAACATACTGGTCAGTGTTAGATCATCAGACACATGATATGAGGATCATTGGTTCGATGCCCTATCTAAGTTATTACATTTGTAGCGGATAATTGACAATTGAACATGATATGTTTTAATCAGCAATCTTATGTATATTGAAACAATGAATTGTTATCTATATAGGTCCCGGTCTTGGATTTATTGCGTATCCTCAAGCTCTTGCAAGATTACCCATACCTAACATGTGGTCTGTCCTATTTTTTGTGATGTTACTGACAATTGGATTAGATAGTCAGGTAAACATTCGGCATACATGCAAATAGTTACGGTATTCATGTATTACGGTATATATATATATATTATATATTAAATTCACTTTTAAGCATATGCATGTAGTTATATTGGTAAATATGCCAATGTATTAAATTTCAGAAATGTTCTTAATATAGGTTGCGATTATATATTAATCCATTCTCATAGGCAACTATATGAGTAAAATTCCCTACAAAAAGTACCAGGCATATTTATAGGACACTCGTATGTCAATCACAGCGCTTAACACAAAAATACGTGGGGACGCAAACTTCGATTTCCAGGCAACTGCTTGTGTTTTATAAATATACTGCAGAAATAATAGCCAATATCTCAGTTAGCTTAATTCATGTAAATATGTCCATAAAGAATGTTACAAAACTGATATATCATATATATCAAATCAATTGATCTTATGTAGACTTATGAATCAACCAATACACGCATTTCCTTTTATTTCTATTCATAGGTCACTCTTGGAAATAAACGTAATCTGTACTATCTATAAATAGAAATCTTAACATATACTGTCGTATTCAAAAATATTATATCGACTTTTGTCGAATAAAACTCACATAGATAACACATCTTTAATAGTTTATTTTCTTTGTTATTTTTTATATAAAATATATTTTATATTAAAACTTAAGATTTAAGTCAAGTTAACGTTTTTATATAATTGTTCATGCATTAAATTACACAATTGCATTTAATCTCAATATGTTTGGTTCCCTTAAGTTTGGAATGGTGGAGTCCATTGTAGCCGGAATTGTTGACATGTTTCCTAGACTTCAGAAACGCCGCCTTATCGTGTCCATGATGGTGTGTTCTGTTTTCTTTGTTATTGGACTACCGATGTGTTTGCAGGTTCGTAGTTGGACATTTTTTCATTGCTTCTTTATTCTGAAGCTTTTTGAAGCAATATTAACTATATGCCGACAATGTGGATACAGCTTATAACTCGACGCGATTGGCAATCTCCAGTAAACCAGTACTTGACTGTTATACACAAATCGATTAACCCTCTTAAATTACTTAAGCAAAAGATTTTGTATATTTTACACTTATACATATCTCAAAACTAATATACTTAGTTTGGAAATAATATTTAATATTGTAAATATATATGGTTGTCACCCTAGTTTTGTAAAACACATTTTAAACATCTTTTAAAAAACAATTAGTTATTTGCTCCATATAGTTTAAATATGTTGGTCGAAATATTGTTTCGGTGGCTACAACAAAAGAATGTACGTCTTATATGTTTTATCCGACAACCATTGTTTTATGTTTAGTTTAAACATATTTTATCTCAATATTTCATGAAAGGAATCGGGCCACAAGTTCTGCTAACATTAGATCCGACCCTTCTCCATTTTTTATGTATTTTATGTTTTATGTATAAAGATGACATAAAAAAGGTAATGTTTATTTATCAGGCTTGGTAATACAATTCCATTTATTTAAGCTAGACTTCTTTCTCACTTGATAAAATATTTTTAGAAAAAAACATGAAGCTTATATTGATCAACATATTTTTGTGAATGCACGTTTTCAATTTGGTTTCAGGGCGGAATATATATATTTCAACTGCTTGACTGGTACATTGCTATAATCGGAATCCCAGTGTTCGGTCTGTTAGAGTGCATTATATTTGGATGGGTATATGGTACATATATTTATATTTTACATTTGCAGTGAAACTTCGATAACTCGGGCATTGAATTTTCAAACACATCGGCTGAATCAATGAATCCGTTAGATCTTTCTTAATACTACGGAAATGTCATAATTAAATTGGGTACTATTTCAATTTTATTATTGCAAAAGAGCATTTTGAGCGCACCGCTTTTGATCTCGGCATGGCTTTTAATTAAGTATTAATCTCTTTATATGATGGAATAAAAAGTCATGTTGAAATTCAAATTAATTTTTTACGTCGACACATTAATGTTATTTGGACATTTGGTGGATTTGATAATAATACTCATTTAAATTGTTTGTTCATTACAGGAGCAGAGAGATTCAGTCGTGATATCGAGTTAATGCTTGGCAGAGGTGTTCCGATCTTTATGAGAGTTTGCTGGTGTTTCATCACACCCACTGCCATTACTGTAAGAGGTTTTAGTTTCATAAACAAGTTCATTAAAACCGAGTGTTTTGCTTTCTTCCTTTGCTTATGTCATCAGATATAATTGACTATCACAAAGGCAGTCTGGTTTGCGGCCGTAAAAATCACCCACCCAGTACGTTAGCTCAATGTTGTTAGTACTTTAGATTACTTGAAATTGTGAAAATGTGTTGCTCAAGAATAGAATCGTTAATGTGTAAAATATTGTTAAAAATGTACAATGCTCTTGAAATATAAATATTTTATATATTTATGTTGCTTAATGCAGAAGATAAGAATAATCATAAAGGTTTTTACCCAGTGTGATATACAGTTATTTAAGCGATAGATTCATAGCTACATTAAATGGAATTTCTAAGTTTTTTAACTAAACTCATCAAATAAGAAACTATAATCAACTGTTTCTTTGTAAGTTTCAGAATAGGATCAACCAATTTTGTTTGTTATTTAAATTGATATCATTATGATCCTTCCTGAAAAATTGAATGATCTTGACCATTTGTAGTTAAAAAGCGGATCGATATACACTTTAGATGTGTATACATGCTGTACATTCATGAAATAACGTGATTTCCTTGAGTCGAGCAAAATATGCATTTATGATAGCAACAAAAGGTGTGTAGGCTAAAATTGAGTTTCTTTTGCTGAGTATAGTTTTTCAAAATAATGGTTAATATTTCAACATACTATCACCAGCCCCTGTTTTATTAAAATCTACAATATATTAGCTATTTTGCTGAACTACATAATATATTCGTCACCAATATTATGCCGTTTTACTATCGTATAACCATGCGCATTTCAACAAATAATTTAGTTCTGCAATATAGTTTTGTATTTTAATTTGATCTATTTCGTTTCAGTTGTGTATGATATTTTCTTTAATAACATACGTACCAGCATCCTATGGGGATTACCATTATCCAGCCTACGCCCAAGGCATTGGCTGGCTGGTTGGCACGTTACCGGTTATTCCAGTGGTACTGGTCGCCATTAAACAGTTGTTTTGGAACACGGACAAGCCATTGAAAGAAGTAAACACATTCAAACCAATGATAACATTTTAAAAAGTGCAAGCATTATTTGTACAACAAAGTTGATCGAAAACCATTGTATGTTCATTAACTACAGCTTTTTATCGATTTTAATAGGTAACATTAATTTTGAAGTTTTGTATAAAAACTACACATGCTTCTTTTTGTAACACATTATAAATAATAACTGTCATCCAATTCCATTGGTGAAGCCATATGTCAGGACGTATCACTATAGAGTCAACATAACAGGCACATTTTCTCACATAAAGCATTTCGAGATAACTGATTGACTGGATACCCGATTAACCTGGCGATGTTAATAATACATTGACTGTTAACGCTTTAAATCACTCATTCATTTGGGTACTTCTATGATAACAAAATAGCTGTTGAACTAATCTTAATAAATAAAGCATTATTATTAACATGGGGAATATGAAGTAACATAAGCTGTAACAATCTCATATCTCAGTATATGACATGTACCCTCAATCTTAGTTTTGGATTATTTATTTTCTTAGATAGCGTTACATGTGTAATGACGTTTGTGTTTTGCATGATGATAAGCTATATATGCTTAAGTTGCTATATAATTTTAGATAAATAATCTTTATATCATTATTATTGACTAATTTCGGAACCGAGTGTGTGCGATATCTTCCATAATGTATTATTTGGAAATATCACTTAGTAATGGTTAAACCCGTGAAACGGATTAGAAAGCGATTCAAATAAGCTCTGAGTTTAAACCATTTCAGCTAAAACAAATTATTATACACTGACATAAGCTCTCTTCTACATTACAGGCATTTCTTCTGAATATGCGGCCATCTAACGATTGGAAACCGCATGCACCGGAATATAGCAAAACATACTCTCTCAACGCTTATTCATACAACAATGTGTCATTCCTGCAACGCATAAAAATCAACATACTTGGGGACAACAGTAACAGGACTAACATGCATTGATTATACACGCCGCTTTGTTGTGTATATAGTTATTTAGTTTATCTAAAAGTAAACAAATTGCTTACATATGCAAAATATACTACACAGCATATGTCACGGATCATATATTATATATATTTAATTTCATAGCACACAATGCACGTTGTTGAAAATATGACAGATGCAGGCAGATAGTATGCTATTTAGTATACGCTTCAGTTTGAAGAAAGTTTAACACATGAGATGAAAGGCTTACAGATTACGTTATAGTTATATTTTGTTCTCGATTGATTAACTCGAAAAATTGCACAGTTTTTATTCTATTAATTTACTCGAAATATTGTACATTAATCGTGGAGTCTTGAAGAAACGTCCAATTTACAGAAGTATGTGTAAAAAGAGGCCGGTCGTTTCCAGTGCCCAGATGAATTACTTACGAAAAGTAAATTTCTGTAAATTTGGACACTTACATATCAGAATATATGATAGGGAGAATCATTTGTCTAACAAAATACCTTTCAGGAGCAATGGCTCCGAGAAAGATGGATAAATTATGGAGACTCTGGGTAATTCTCTCTTCTGTACATTCGATGAGTGCTTACGTTTTCTATAAGCACATAGTTAATGATGTGTTTGAAATCAGTGGAATATTTCATGACTATACTTCTAAAGACTTAGATACATAGATGCTTGTTCAAGCAGTGATTTCTGTGCTTTTTTTATTCAATGTTCTAACCTTCTAACTAAAACGTTTTAACTGTGTTTAAATGTACACGGATATGGATTCGTTACTCTTACGTTCGTGAGTTTGCGAATGTCTTTGTGTTCAGTTTGAAGTTACCGAATCCAAAGGATGTTTCGTCATAAGACCTTTTGAAAACCTTTAAATGATATTTGTTTTAAAATATCTAAAGTTATCATCATTTTTCACACTAAAATCTTTACTTTACGAAGATTTGTCGAACGGTCCTCCGTTTCTTACATACATGTAGTTGTAAAGTTTGTTGGCCAGTAAACCACGTGGACAATATCTAAAAACCTACGACAATATCTTTATTACGTGTTTTGCTTAATATTTAAGAAATAAAAGCATGTAAAATGATAAATGTACAAGTTCTGTTAAGCAATTATTTTTAAATACATGATCTGGATTCACGAACGACAACGCCGACTTCTGCAAAGATAATTATAATATGGTTTATGTTGATTGATCGTATTTCATTAGTGAGTTCTAATAAACGAAATTGTAAAATGTTTTATATAATATATATTTTGCTGCTAAATATGTATACCTAAAAATATTACCTTTTTAACGGTTGTGTATATAGTTTATTTTAGTATAAAACAAAACTGTGTTCACAAAAGTTATGCCTATATTATGGGTAAGACATTATAACACCTATACCATGAGCTCATGACATGAAAGAGATTTCGGGGAGCAGATAATGTTGTTTGCACAATTTCGATTTATGATGTAAGAACCGGGAAAAGAACAAGGTTTCGTAGCCCAGGTTAAGAAGGGGTGCTACAGAACATTACGCTGATTTGTCCTCTGACCGTATAATGGGTTAACTGTTATAACTTCTATTATGTTTTATTGTCCTTAATAGCATACATATTCTAAGTGCTGATTGTAAATTAATCGTATTGTGATTGAAATGTCATTTTGTCTCATGTTGTCTGCGTCTCGGGAATTTAATGTGAAAAGCGTTTTCAACAACGAAACCAATTCTGATATTTGTGGCTTCCTAGTCAACCGATACATAGGGGTCAGATTTCAATAACCTTACTTTAATTCATTCGACTGAGCCGATAAAACCATTATTAAAACTTCGGTGTACGCTTATTAATTTTAGCTCAGTGGCTCAGTAAGCACGCTAGTTTTTGATAAAGCAGAGTTGGATATAACGACTCTAATTTAGGCGCAATTTTAGTAAAAACAGTTAAAACGTGTAAGAAATAGATGAAGCAGAGATTTACATTAATCCTTCTTTACCCATTTTCAAGTATCAAAGTATCGAAATTCTAACCTGAAATATAGATTTGAACCTTATTACTGATTTAACGGAGCAATTATTTCAAAGCAATATCGCAATATACATTATAGTTAGCAAAGTAAAATCAAAGTCATGCACACTTTTATTTAATGCATAGAGTCACTAATCAACAGCCTAAAGTATACTTTCACTGGCATGTCACACTTTTATTTAATGCATAAAGTCACTGAACAATAGCCTAAAGTATTCTTTCACTGTCATGTCACACTTTTATTTAATGCATAAAGTCACTGAACAATAGCATAAAGTATACTTTCACTGTCATGTCACACTTTTATTTAATGCATAAAGTCACTGAACAATAGCCTAAAGTATTCTTTCACTGTCATGTCACACTTTTATTTAATGTATAAAGTCACTGAACAATAGCCTAAAGTATACTTTCAGAGCCGTGTCACATGCGTTGTCTTTAAAATCCATTCCTAAAATCACTAAGCAGAACTCCACGTAGACAAACAAGCAACAATAGTATTCTAACAAATACACAAGTCACATAGCAAAAGTTAAAACAATATTTGGAGTCATGTTACATATTCAAATTATATATTCATGTTATATATCCATGTTATATATTCATGTTATACATTTATGCTATATATTCATCTTATATATTCATCTAATATATTCATCTTACATATTCATATTATATATTCATGTTATATATGCACGTTATATATTCATGTTATATATTCATGTTATATATGCACGTTATATATTCATGTTGTATATTCATGTTATATATTCGTGTTAAAATCTGTTATATATGCATGTACTAAATATTCATTTCAAATCGTGATGTCAATTACAAATTATAAATTAATGCTCGAACAAGTAGCATCGATACGATACATTTTTCCAGGTGCCTTATGGTGACAAACGCTGGTGCACTATTTTTTTGTTTCATGGTTATTTTCGAGGTATTTTCTAAGGTACTTTTCGGGGTACATTTCAAGGTACTTTTCGAAGCAGTTTCAACGTGTCTTTTCTGGGTACTTTTCAAGGTACTTTTCGGGATACTTTCCGAGGTACTTTCCGAGGTGCTTTTCACGGTACTTTTCGTGGTAGTTTCCACGTTTCTGTACTGGGCATTGTTTGAGGAACCTTTCAAGGTAGTTTCCAAGTTTCTGTTCTGGGTACTTTTCGAAGTACTTCTCGGTATACTTTTTGATGTACTTTTCGAGGTGCTTTTCACGGTACTTTTCGTGGTAGTTTCCAAAGTTGTGTTCTTGGCACTTTTCGAGGTACTTTTCGAGGTAGTTTCCAAGTTTCTATTCTGGGTACTTTCCGAGGTACTTTTCGAGGTAATTTCCCAGTTTCTGTTCTTGGTACTTTCTGAGGTACTTTTCAAGGTACTTTTCGAGGTAGTTCCCAAGGTACTTTTCGAAGTAGTTTGTTCTGTTACTTTGATATCAGGGTAACTCACAAGACAGAGCTGTAAAATGAATAGAATAGAAATAATTGAGATGTATACTAGTGTGTATATTAAGTAATACAACTTTATCACACATACACGCAGAGAGAAACGAGAGAGAGAGAGAGAGAGAGAGAGAGAGAGAGAGAGAGAGAGTCACAACGAGAATTAGAGACATACAGACAGACATATAGAGACAGACAAACAATGAAATAAAATATAAAATTATAAATATTGTCATTTCAAGTTATCATGTTTTCTGTAACTAAGTAGTCTGAGATCACTTCCGTTGTACCGACGCCAAGTTCTACAGAAAACAAGATCACCAGGGCCAGCTCGGCAAATGTCTGAGAGAATGATCGCCAGTTACATGGGGAAGGACATTGGAGCTTTGCAGATACATATGTATGTTTAAATATATTAAATATATATATTCATTTTCTATTTAAGTACGGTTAAGCAAATAAACTGTTCAATTTTACATCATGCGGCTCATTGCACATATTGTGTGTATAATATATATAGGAAAATACCGGCTTACGTTCTGCACAAAACAGAACACTACGTGCACGTTTTAAAGCGATTACTACCATTTTGTACATCACACAATCAGGTCCAGGTTCGCAGAGCAGACCAATGCGTTCTTTCACACATATGCCATAGTCTTCGAGGATACTGTAATGTTGACAGTGAATATCAGTTACATCAGAACTATATAACTTTGGTACACGCATTATCATTACAGAGCGCTAGTTACCTGGGGAAAGTATTTGCTAGTTTCGGTTTCACATTAAAATTAATTGAAGTCATTTTTATTCAATCACTAGGGGTCACCAATTATTCTTGAGAATGATTTTAGAAAATCCATATTTCAACCTTAGATATCTAGTTTACCATGAAAGATGGAACAATTGTGGGAATGCTTTTAGCTTACGTAAAAATATGTAATTTGTAAATAAAATAATAAGCTGTAAAACGGATCAGCTCTTCCGATTGGTCCGTTAGATAGCAATGTTGGGAAAGTCACATTTAGGAACGTTGATTGGTCACTTACTTCAACTGCACGTTTGGATGACGTCATAGTTAAGCAAGCCTTCAATTTGCTATGCATTGTGGGACAGATAGATAAAGAATTCTCTGCTTTTTCATTTGGGGTTAATAGACCTGATTCGGGAAAAATCAGTTAATAGAATAGACTTATAAATTATGTAATAATAAGATATCTTTTATTGACCTGCAGTATAAGGAACGCGATTTGTATACACCAAGTGATTCATACTGTTTATTCAAATCCAGCATTCGTGCCGTCATGTTGTCCTGACAATCATCTATCATCCTGCTTAAGTTTGCAGTAACCCAACACTGTTTAAATTGATCAATAACTGAAATAGGAAAATTATGTAAATGCTCAACAGGTGCAGAAACATTCATAAGACAGACACCACAACATCACAAAGCTTACGTCACACGAAACAAGAACGTGCCAATTAAAATAGCCCGATCACGCTATTATCTGACAACTGCGATAGCTGTTACGTGCGTACAATGTAAAATACAAATATGATCATATATAAAAAGAAGAAGGTGCTGCTTCCAGATGACTGCAACTGCCGAAGCAGCATAAGACCTGTAATTATAAAGAAAAAAACTCACACATTGCCCAGTTTGTTTTTTAAATATATGTGCATGCATTCCACATAATGCTACCAGAGAGCTTGATGCGGAGGAAAGGTACGTATAAAGCACCTTGACGGCTATATGCAGATATAAGGTACGCATAATGTTCTCCGGGGAGCGTTATGCGGAGGAAGGGTACGTATAAAGCACCTTGACGGCTATATGCAGATATAAGGTACGCATAATGTTCTCCGGGGAGCGTTATGCGGAGGAAAGGTACGCATAAAGCTCCTCAGGAGCTATATGCGGAAATAAGGTACGCATAATGTTCTCCGGGGAGAGTTATGCGGAGGAAGGATACGTATTACGCACATCGGGAACTTTATGCGGAAATAAAGTACGCATAATGTTTTCCGGGAAGTGTTATGCGGAGGGATACGTATTATGCACCTCGGGAACTATATGCGGAAATAAGATACGTATAATGTTCTCCGGGGAGTGTTATGCGGAGGTAGCGTTACACGTTTTCATAGTGCGTTCATTAACATGGTGTACCTAAAGCAAGAACTTAAAACTATACACTCTAAGGTAAGAATTTATTTTCAAGATATGGAATAGAAAAATAAATTAGTTTTATTTCCTAAATTAAGATGTTTATTTGATACAGAAACTACAACTATTGTAGAAAAATATAGCTTTTAAAAATCACACCCAAACTTAATTTTCAAGCAGATGGTACATGTATAAACATTGAATTAAAAGTAAGATTTATCAATTTAATGCATCAGTATACAAGTTTACTAACAATATTATTTAGTCAATAAATGCAGAGTTGTTTTAATATATATTAAGGAACATCAACTGTGGTTATATGATAGCGTTTTCTATTGTATACATATAATATATATAAAACTAATATTTGTTTATTAATGTGTCACCCCTTTTGAAAAGGCTAGCCGCAATGGGCTTATGAAACACATTAATTTTGTACACATTCGGTACCCCTCAGTTTAACTAGCTGAGCTGAGCCTCCAGCTTCCGAGGCGAAAGCCTTAACCACTAGGCCGCCGAAGACGGCTAGATATGTGTGTGTAATGAGATTTATGCATACTTTATCAACACCGTCTTACGAGCTAAAGTATTCTTCAAACAGCTAACCAGCTACCTCGGCTGTACCTGCAGAACTGCACCGTCCCCATAGGGAGCCGCTGCCAAGAAAATGAATGTGAGTACTGCTGTCATCAGAATGACAATTTCACAATGATTAAATTAAGATGAACAAATAAAACTTTCAGACAATTGCCATAACAAAGTGTTCCTATTTCCTTCCAAATGAGAACAACATTCGTTTTCATTTAGTTGATATAGACCAAATCCTAGGTGGTTGGCTAGCTGTTTTGCTTTGTGTATATCAAATTAAAATAATATAATTTAAACATTTGCAACAAATTGCCTGGAAATTGCCGGAACAGACAAGAGATTGATTTACTGAATAAAAGCATTGTCGCTTTGTATATCAAATTAAAGTAAAAATGAAAGTAATCTATTTATCCAGTCTCTCTACACGTTAAGCTCAGAAGCAGCTTCATTTATAGTTAACAATTAAAATCGTATTAGATTTAACATGTACATATTACTGGTTATTAATATTTGCATTTTTAAAACTAACGTTACAAACGTGCATACAGTGTATGATCTAAAGTATTGAAACAATCTTGATACTGTACTTAACGCTATGTAATTAATAGTGTATTCCGTCACAATGCATATTGTGACCCGCTTCGCTTTCCGAGGCAATATATATACTGTATCTCAACTCACTTTTCGTCAATATATACATGTAACTCAACTCACTTTCCGTCCGAATATATATTGTAACTCAACTTTTATTCAGTCAAAATATATATTCAACTAGCTTTCTTTCAAAATATATATTGTAACTTTACCCGCTTTCCGTCACAATACATATTGCATCTCAACCAGTTTTCCTTCAAAATACATAGTGTAACTCAACCAGCATTCAATTAAAATATATATTGTAATTCAATCTGCTCTCCGCCACAATACATATTGTTACTCAGTTCGCTTTCCTTCACAATACATCATGAAACTCAACTCGTTTTCCATCAGAATAAATAGTGTAGCTCAACTCGCTTTCCTTCATGATATGTATAGAGGATCTTAAATGAGTGTTTATTTATTAATATTTTTATAATTATCAAACGAGTTGGAAAATATATATTATGCGAGGCACTGCCGAGCATTATATCATTTTTCCCAACGAGTTTGAAAAATTCAATAATAAATTAGCACGAATGTAACTCAGAAAAGTTTACATTTACCATTTATTTAACAGATCTTCTATATAAGGAACCAGAAAAAAATCGGGCTTTTTTGTTTCCGTGAGACATCGTATGACGTAACGTCTCAACATAACGTCATTTTACCATGACAAATCGACGTCATTTATATATTCTGGCAAATCCGAAAGTAACTCGGCAATTTACGTACGAGAGCCGAGTTATACTGAAAACACCGAGCGAAGAATGGGAAGTGATATTACACTAGGTTAATATAAAATATATGCCGTGGGTTTATTACACTCATGCACCGTAAATTATGTGATAAACATATTAAGTAACCTACCTTTCTTCTCTTCACCGCACATGTAGCTGATTGTGTCATTTTTGGCAAGAAACATCAGCATAGTCTGTCCATCTCTTGTACACGGTGTTACGTGAGGCTCCAAACATTGTGAGTACTCGTCATGCTTACTTAAGTAAATAAAGAAGTAAAACATATTTAACTAAACGGACACAGCCACCAAAGTACCATATGTACACATTCGATATGAAACAAATTAAAATACGTATCAATACGTATCATTAATACAAACATATTTGGGGTCCTCCTTGCTGAGTTGTTAAAGGTGCCTGTCTAAAGTTCGCTTACCTCGCATTGCTAAGTTTGTGGGTTCGAGTCCCGCTCGCTCCAAATTTTTTATGTGAGAAAGTGTTCCATATTCGATATACTTGCGGAAGGACGGTGATTCTACTCAGATTTATCCTGAGGACACCCTTCATCAATACAACCTGATATGCCGTATATAAACCTGAAAAGTGTTAAATTGCGTTAAACTCCTTAAAAATCTAAAAGACGCAGATGTAGTGACAACAAAGGGCACTTGATTGGGGTGGCTCAGACCGAGCTAACAGTGGCTGACAATCCCGTTGTATATCACGAAACGAAACAGTTTAAATAAACGTATCCTCGTCAGATTATTTCCTTATTGTTTCATGTTTGGAAGCTCTCCTGTATTACTTGAAGGAAATAATTAGGGACACAGCATGTGTGTGGTTTAAAATCAGGTTATATTACGACGTGGATGTACTTTACAATTTTGTAGAAGTCAAAGTAGCAAGAGACAGACTGACTGACTGACTGACTGACTGACTGACTGACTGACTGACTGACTGACTGACTGACTGACTGACTGACTGACTGACTGACTGACTGACTGACTGATTGAATATTTATCGTCATTTTATGTCATCTAGGGCTAACAGACGACCAGTTAACCTAACCACTATTTCCTGGGATCCTGGAAGCTTAACCAGAACTTGAGCACACCCCATCTCCGCTAGTAAATGATAACCTTTCCACTTGAATCAGCGGTCAGAGACGATGATAATGATACATAATGTCGTATATTAATCATCACGGAAACCTTGCCCTGGCGGAGGAATAATAATTAAGGTTATGACGTTAGTGAGAGGTGTATGAGATTAATGTTTAGTTCAATTACACAAACGGGAGAGAAGACGTTAAGCATTGCAATGGCTGAACTGGCCGTTATATTATTACGCAACAGGGGAGGAAGAGTCCATGCTATAGCTTCATGTGAGAAATTCAACAAATAAACGTAGCAGTATGTAAATAATCACACGCATATGCAGAATGAACCCAAACCATTGATACAGTGAATTCTTGTATTTTACGTATCTCATTGCAGCAAAAGTAGTGGCTTTATTTATCATAAAGCATTAGTTTCCAATAACCACGTCATCTCGACAATTTAACCGAAATTATTAACCTGGCAAAAAATATAAAATTGACCACACGCGAACACTTTTAAGCAAACATAGGAGATTATTTGCCATAAGGAAACACACATATTGGTTCTATTTAGTAGTTTTCTAGCTCGTGTTGTGGCAACTTTAAATGACTAGCTATGAACTAATCAGCTATTGGATAATCATTTTCGAGTATCTACAGGTACACTTACATTTTTGTTAATACTTGTTTTTTAGCGAATGTTGAAAACTACACCTCTGTATAAAAGTAAAGTAAATTGTTTGCTTATTATAGTGTCAACCCTACTGAAAGGGCCAGCCACAATGGTTTAACGAGACACAGTACTTCTCGAAAGCTATCCTTGCCAGGCGTCAAACAGTTATATATCCGGAACCCCTAAGTTAACTAGCTGCTGGGTGACCAATTATCAGCATCAGAAAATAACACAAGTGTTTTCACCGGGATTCGAACCTTCGACCCCCCGCTTTCGAGGCGGACGCCTTCACCATAAAGCCACAGAAGATGGTATATTTGAACGGCTAGCACTTCCGACGCTCGCTGGAATAAGATCAGTCTAAGTCATTTTTCAACGCTTTCTTTTCTCAAATAAAAACGGCATTCACACTCTGTGCATGCAGAGACTAACTTTGAATGAGGAAGTAAGAACTGCTTGACGTGAAACAAACGCTTCCCCACAATAATATGGGCTTTTAAGCTTAAGATTTAATTCACATCGTAACATGTCGAAGACGATATATTGTCTCTTCAAGTTTCACTACAGTTGAATTTTGTTTTTTGTTCTATATAAAATAATGTCTAAGTTTTCCATGGAAAAACAAACCGATATAGAATTTATTTTTTTATCTCTTTTTTTAAATATTTTTTCCATAGCAGGAAAATATTCCCACTTAAAATTACATAACTGGTAGGTTGACCAGCTTGTTTTCTTTTAAAGACGGTGCAGTGACACCATTGTATTAAAAACAAGAATTCCTCAAATGCTCATAAATACATGCATCTATCATAATCCTGTAAAAGTATCGTTTTTGATACCAGTGATGTCGTATTGCAGTTTATGCTAAGCCAGGTTTAACTATACTCATCGGCAGCAAGAAATAACAATAGCAAGAATCATGATACCGTGGGAATAAACGGACATAACAATGTTGGTCTCACTTAAGAATTACCTCCCTTACATGACGGTAGCACGATTCTTACGCCCAAGATATTAGAGCTGTGTAAAGCGGGGTGGGCATTTTGTTTGTTTAAAATACATAAAATGTCATAGTTCTTTGTGCATATGGGAACATTGGAACATTTTTATGATTTTTGCCAAGTTTGGATGACATTGGAAACTGTTTGTTGATGCTATAACAGTTTAAAGATGCGTAGTGATACGATGCAACAAATGGGTAGAATTGTCAAAAATGAAGGGGTACCATCAAACCATTGAAATTGTGAAAAAGCAACCTGATCAACCCCATGTTTTTTCTGCATAATTGGACTAACAGAGGACTAGCTATGAGAACAAGGCACTTTTAGAACCATTGGTAATGTATCAAGTGTTCAAGAAGTGCATGTCTCTATATGTAGAACAGTTCAAAATTAATTGTTGTGTGAGACGTGTAGTGAGAACAAGCACAAGACAGAACAAGCACACGAAATAATACAGAAACATAGCATAGTTTGACGATATACATAGGCACCATTGAAGTGGTATATGTAGTTTTGTTTCAATTAACCAATCATAAGCTTAAATAAAATACCATTACATTTTCCCCAAAGAAGAAGTTGTTAAGAAGATTATCTTAGAAAAAAAAGCAAGCGCCAATGACTAAGATTAGAAATTGGTACGTTTTTGATACTTCCAA
Source organism: Panopea generosa (assembly GCA_029582155.1). Lineage (NCBI taxonomy): Eukaryota > Metazoa > Mollusca > Bivalvia > Adapedonta > Hiatellidae > Panopea > Panopea generosa. The sequence continues at coordinate 54,658,695 of CM055908.1, read as the reverse complement.
CCGTGAAAATCGTATCCAAACGTTAATATGCAATAACTACAATATGATTAGATTATCTTACCTGCAAACATGTTCGACATACTCGGCCGTTGGTATTTCAACATACATATTTACACGATTTCCTCCTTTCAAGTCTAGCGCCAATATTCGATTGCATGCTAACAAAGCATCAGCGTTACATTCAGTTTGACTCGGACCTGCAGGGAATTGGAAACTCTTTGATCATGAAGGTATACAATTTATCAGAAAACGTTTTGTCTTGTATATAAATAGGCATTAAATCATAGTGAAAAAAAAGACATGACGTCGAAAGCAGTGTAGTTCGCTTCAAGCTTGTATTAAAAGAAAACAAGCTGAATTATGAATTATTGATGGAGATTCCACTGTACATTATAGGAGATGATAAAATGAAATCACATGTAATCATTTAAACACTGCCTACACAATGGGGAAATACAACAATGAAATAAAACTCGTATTGCTATCATGTATTAATGGCTGCGTTCAATAACAATGAAATAAACATATAAATTTTGAATTTTATTAGATATTTTAAACACATTTTCTTAGCAACTTTTAACATTTTTTTTTCAAAAAATGCTGTGCCAATTAAAAACATATTCCAACTGTTTAGAACTGTCCGCATATAGTACTTGTCTGTTTGTAGCTGAAGCCGGTCAAGAAGTCAGTTTTCCTAAATGATCCTATATCTCAATCCGACTCATTTGACACTTTGATTTGTGTTATGTACTCATAACTAATGCGTCTGTGATCAAAATGGTTGCCTCTATAGCATAGAACAAACGAAACCTTTTCTTTTGTATAATTAGTGTTTTGTCAAAATTTGCAGATTTTCTCCATTCTAATCTGTTTGTTTCAGTCGAAAACATTAACTATGGGAGGAACAAATCCGATGAATGCCACTGCAATGCGCTGATCTGGACTGTTGCCATATTATATATAGGATATAGTATGTCCGTAGTCAGGCATATACGTTTGACACGTGTGTAGAGGACATTACACAGGTCCATATTTATATCAAACCAGCACAACAAAACTAGCAAAAGTCATTAACTTAATGGCATCTTTATGCAGAATAATCGTCACTTTCTTATTCGGCTTTCCTCTACAAAATAAATTGCTTTTAAAAGTAAATTACTGCACAATAAATTTATATGGTCGATAATTGGACTAAGGAATACGTTTTATGCACACTTTACAAACTAACATGTTAAACTTATACCGTAAAAGTAACTACACAATTTTACTTCTTTCAAAGTTCAGACGAGAGACTTTGTACAGGCTAGAAATAACTTTTTTTCTCAATACCGTTGTTATTATTTATCGCTGTGTGTAATGAATCCATATATAAATATATGAAATGATAACAAATTAATATTATTTAAACCAACGTACACCTCTTCTTTGCCTAACAGCTTACCTGACTGAGCATAAACATACGTCAATCCTAATACAAAATGAACAAGGTTGAATTTACGTGTCATACTGTCTATAAAATATTAACCTTGATATAAAACAGATCCATTTTACTGATTGTATATCTTATATAGCAGGCATGTCACAGGCATGTATACGACTAGGCATAGCCCCGCCCTTTTGTTTGGAGAGCAACCAATAGAGAAAGCTGAGACATCATGGTAGAAACATGTTATCTGCCTACGGTGTTCAATGTACACTTTCTGTTATTGTATCATTAATACTGAATCAAATATTAACTTTGAAACATTTAATTCTAAAATATAAAAGTTTCGGTTAACAGAACATGGTGAATTTAAATTTCAGACAAATACGGTAATAAATGTTTGAATTTGAATTTTTAGTATCACTTATTGTCTTGTTGATTTGAATTATTGTCATCATAATGTATATACACAAATTCCGTGTGTGGATTCTGTGCAATCAATCACATAGTATGGATGACACTTCATTAATATTTTCATGATTGAAGAGATTGTTCTTAGGTTTGATTCATTTTATTTGCACAGCTTGAAATTGCATTTGCAATATAATGTTGTATTATATGATATAATATAAATTTGAAGAACATCATATATCAGCTGCCTAATATATATTTGAATCATAAAATTGTTATTATTAGGTACGATTTTGTAATGATTTATCATTTATTATCCAATATTGTTTTATTCAGATTTTTTTTCTTTCTAATTTATATTTGGTGAATATTTAATTGCATTTTATTTCTATATATTAAATATAGTGCCGTGACTATGTTTATGTCGGCTTAGTTTTACAAGTTAAGCAGAATCTTCATTAGATTGTTAATAAATGAAATTCCACGTTTACTATATTTTGTTATCTCTTATGTTCGTATAAATGTTAATAATTTATCATTGATGCAAATAAGTACAACATTCTTTATATAATGTATCATCATTGTTTGTGGATCCAAACGCAAATTTGATTTATTCTAGAATATGGTATTATTCTAACAAAGCACATTTTATTTGACATACTATGGTTTTAATTCACATGTATGTTATACCTATACTGAACGGAACAGCTAACCCGCCATTTTTGTATTTCAAATAAATTCTTCAAAATATTGAGTAGCTCTATTAAAGTTTGTATATGACATTAACAGACATTAACAAACAATAATGTACATTGCCGAAATGTTCTTTCTCGTTCAAGTCTAACTTTCAATGAAAATGCTTTGACACTTTTTGAGAAAATCCATAAGATGTCAGGTACATGAAATGTCAGGTAGTGAGTTAACTGTTCCATTTAGTATGTAAGATAGTCATGTAGATTATAAGAATCCATCATGAGTATCCGTGTGGGATAGAAATATCTCACCCGAGGGATCAAAATTACATGCAGGGACGAGGCTCTGCCGAGTTCCCTGCATGTTATTTTGACCCAGATGGTGATATTTTTCTATCCCACATGAATGAACTCATGATGGATTTTTTTCTCCCTTCCACCTCAGTCAAATGATAGATCTTCGATAATGGCCTTCACCACAAGAATATTCTCCCTTTTTAATGCGTGTTTAAACCCCAAAAATTTATATATATATATATGAAGAAATGGACATTTTAGTATGTACCTGAAATTACACCTGTTAATCTCTCCGCACATTGTTTTAATAATTCACTTCAAATATAATTTTAAATCTGACCTTTTTCTTGTAGGTAAGCAATACGTCATCAATGTATACTCTTTTTACGGTTTCCTACCACAAAATCAAGTATTAAAATATTTTCGTAGACGTGAAAATGAAAATGTATATGATTACGATTTGTTGATCAGGAAAAAGATTACAAAAAAATGATTTAGTGCCAGATTTTTGTCAGGCCATGTGAGAAAGCTATCACGTGATATGGAAGATAGAGTTTTCCTCCATGGAGAAAACCCGTATCTTCTATGAGCAGGAATGGGAGAAAAGGTTTCTCTTTCATTACAAGTTCCTTTATTCCGGCAAGTTATGATATATATCTAGAAATTCTTCTAATGCAATATATAAGTGCATTGGTAGTCCAAAGAAGAGGTTCATTACTGCTACATGGGTAAACATACGAGTTACTTCGAACTTTATTTCTAGAAAAACATTATCTAGAATAGGAGCTAAATCGATATACATTTTACATTACTTTCCTTGTTTATTTTTGAAAATAAACTGCGCGGTCTATAAAATGAGTTGTCTTAACACATGTAAAATAGTGCAAACGACGGAACATTTCTATTTTAGCGTATTCGAGAAAAATGTTCTACTTCATTTTTTTGGTTATGCCGAATGTTTTAGAAATTTAATTCAAGAAGGGACAAATAGGAAATTTATATTTTAACGCAGATGAGAGATTTCTTTATTGTAGTGCATATGGGAGGTTTAAATTTATTTTACTGCAGTTACAACAACGCAGTTCCCAGAGGAGAAAAATTATCTTCCAGGGTTCAATATGGATGAAAAATGTCTCCTTTGCCAATTGTGCTTCCGTACGAGTGTATTTGAACATACTCTCTTTGCAAAACAGTTTCACTCTTTATTTTGTACTGAAATGCCATTTCAAATCAAGAGTTTCCGTTAATTCATAAGTTTGTTAAGAATATTTAATAAAATGCAATATTGTAAACATTGCAATCTTCTTTACAATAAAATGCCGACGAGACTTAAACCAATCATAATAAATAAAAGCAATAAATAAGGAACATTTGGTGTACATGCTATCAAAGGCAATATATCAGGAATAAAATATCTTAAAGATAAAATCATTTAAAATGGATTGCCATAAATAAATTAAATATGAATTATTTTGTATTTGGTATTTCGCAAAATCTTGACTAGTAATTGCAGAAAATTGATAAAAGATATTGTAATTGAAGTGGCAAAATTGAAAGGAAATTCAGGTTCTAAAAATATATACCATGGAAATACTATTTCACAAGCTTCACCTTGTCACTTGGACGTTTTCAAAAGCCCCGTACACATGTAAATTATATACACGTATGTAGTTTTACATACATTGTATATGCTGCTTTTGCCCATATGTGCAAAAGCATCTTAACAAAGCGTTCACGTGACTTGGACGAATCTAGACAAAACCATTAAATGGTCATGCTTTTTACCCTGTCAGAGTCAAATTGTTTTTGCCCGTTGTTAAACAGATCATATGTCGTTAGTTTGTCTGTCCATCTACTCGTTTGTCCGTCTATCTGTCTATCTGTCGATTTAGTTAGTTTAAACATATTTTATTGCCAAGTATATGCACATATGCATATTACAAGCATTTAATGAACATTTAAATGATAAATGCGAATGGGCTTGATCACAAGTGCTCACAGCATGAGGTAGGGCCGCGACCGTTAAGCCATAATCAGATTATAGCTTTAATGATTTTGAAGTGACCAGATATGCATACTTAAACGCGATTACGAGTAAAATTTACAGAACAGGTAAACGAGAATAATACATTATTCAGAGAAGGCTAATCCGTACTCTTATTTGAATCGAAATATCTTTTCACCATCCATATCATTATGTTTTGAAAAATAACACACACACTCTCTCGGATGGTTTTATGACTCTAAATAACCAAAAGCATATCAATAAACAGAATGCGTTTTACCAAAGCTCAACCGCTTGATAGAATTGTGTTTTTCTATGGTGCACCAAAATGGTCGAAATTTCAAATAGCCGTTCATCGTGTTAAATGTATGTGTTTATTATATAAGATACACGTTATTCGTATATTTTACACATTATCTGACATTTAACACAATCTTCGTAACAAATACACATTCGTTGTATAAAATAAACATTCAATATATAAGATATTAAGAGTTTTCGTTAATCAGTGCTATACAAAGGCCAAGTAAAAGAACATATTAAGCCTAAGTAATGTTGCTTGGAGTCAATATATTATTTATTAACCAACTGCATTTAAAGATGTTATAAATCTTAGCTGTATTGTTGGGGACTCGGATATTAACCGTAATTATTGTGTCAGTGTTGGAATACAGTTTTCATTGTCGTTAGAATTCTAAATGGTATGAACTTTAAAATAAAATTATCACATACTAATAATGAAGATATCAATTTAATGTCAATATAACAGAATTGATATGAGTGTCTAATCCTTGATATGTATAACCTGTTCTAGGTTACAATCTAGGAATACCAAATTTAAACATAAAATTCACACAAGTAGTACTAGTATTTGTGAGTATTAATTTGAAAACAGTATAATATAATTGACTTTTATTTCAAACAATAGATATGTATTTTCTATTCAAGGTTACAATCTAGAAATACACATATATATGTTTTGGATGATATATTTACTCAAACAAATAATATATATATATATATTTATATTTCAATTTATTATTTACACGATATGGATTTTTTTTTTACTGTTCATTGTCTCCGAAAAGATTTATTTTTAATCTTCGTATTATAGACGCATTGTTGTAGCTATACGTGTTGATGCAGTAAGTCTTCTGATGATCAGCTGAATGCGGCTTCCATTCCTCAGACGGCGTTAAATTGATCATCAATGCCTTTAATGAAGAGAATATCGTACAAAAATACATATATCAATAGCAAAGGATTTTGATGAATATATTAACATTGGGTATACTCCTGATTAATTATGGGCGATCATAGGTGAAATATTTCAACTTGTACCAATTTATTTTGTTTGGTTGTGTCTATATATTTGCATAATATGTTTTTATTGTTTATAAATTTCAGTGTATTTTTATTTTTAAAAGGAATTCTGCATAAGCGCAAGTTATTGAAACTAAGCCAGTAGTTTTGAAAATATGTGTGAAAATTCTTAAAAAGAACAAATTGATACTTGATAACCGCGAATATATGAGGTAGTATGTTAAGAAATATGTCACCCCCCTCATAAAATTAAAGGAATGTTCAACTACTGGGCCATTTAGATTTAATTTTTGCATCACATATAATATAAACTTCAGAAATATATGTCAAGCAAAAATTCAGAATTGCTGGGCGTCCCTGTAATATTGATTTTAAGATGTATAACCTCTTTTAACGACCGATCCTTTTTCAACCGTATCTGGTTAACAGCCACCACGACAACTGGGATAAGTGGTAATGCTCCGAAGACCCAACCAAAAATCTGTGCAATGGCGGGATATTCGTACTCGCCATACGATGGAGGCACATATGTCATCAGGGTAAACACAAGGCATATCTGTAAAGTTTCATAATATATGCCAATCATATTCAGCAAACAAACAAACAAACATATTATTAGGCATAATCATCACTTATAAAACAAGAAAATATCGGTGGAACCGATGGATGCTCCCCAAGTGAGTGTTTGCCTCTGTACGGGCTACTTGGTTGAAGAATACCAAACTGTAAAGCAGGAACAATTTGTGGCTCTGCACTTCACAGAACTAATTCACAAATCATTTAACCGGAACAAAATGACAATATGCGCAGATCCTAGCTAGTTTTACAGAATTAAAACCAGAGGTTGTAGGGAAAAAGCGTCATGACGACAAAATGCACATCTCCACTTGGTAATGATGCATCCTAGCAAGTTTCATAAAATTCCAACCACAGGTAGTAGAGAAATAGAGCGGAAAAGAATTTGGTCACAGACTGAATCAAAGGGCCATAACTCCGTGAAAAATCATCGAACCGAAACACAAAGACAATCAGCACATCTGCACTTGGTAGCAACAAAGCAAGTTTCATAAAATTTCAACAAGAGGTTGTAGAGAAAAAGTGCGGACATTAATTTGGTCACAGACTCAATGAAAGGGCAAATAACTCCATGAAAAATTATCGAACCGAAACACAGAATATATGCGCATCTGCACTCGGTAATGATGCATCCTAGCAAGTTTTATAAAATTCCAACATGGGGTTGTAGAGAAATATCAGACAATAATTAAGTCACAGACAGAATCAAAGGGCCATTACTCCGTAAAAAATAATCAAACCGGAACACAAAGACAATAAACGCATCTGCACTTGGTAATGATGCATCTTAGCAAGTTTCACAAAATTCCAACATGGGGTTGTAGAGAAATAGCGCGGACAATAATTTGGTCACAGAATCAATCAAAGGGCGATAACTCCGTAAAAAAATATCGAACGGAACACATAGGAAATATGCGCATTTGCACATGGTAATGATGCACCCTAGCATGTTTCACAAAATTCCAACATAGGGTTGTGGAGAAATAGTGCGGACAATAATTTGGTCACAGACTCAATCAAAGGGCCATAACTCCGTGAAAAATCATCGAAACGGAACACACAGACAATATGCGCATCTGCACTTGGTAATGATGCATCCTTGCAAGTATCATAAAATTCCAAGATGGGATTGTAGAGAAATAGCACGGACAAGAATTTGGTCACAAATAGAATCAAAGGGCCATAACTCCGTGATAAATCATCAAACTGGAACAAAAAGACAGTATGCGCATTTGCACTGGGTAATGATGCATCCTAGCAAGTTTCATAAAATTTCAACCAGAGGTTGTAGAAAAATAGCCCGGACAAGAATTTGGTAACAGACAGAATCAAAGGGTCACAACTCCGTGAAAAATCATCGAACCGGAACACAAAGACAATATGCGCATCCGCACTTGATAATGATGCATCCTAGCATGTTTCATAAAATTCCAACCAGAGGTTGTAGAGAAATAGCCCGGACAAGAATTTGTGACGGATGGACGCACGCACGCACGGACGAAGCGGCGACTATATGCTTCCCCCCTTTCGGGGAGCATAATAAAGTTATCAGAGAAGTGAATACAGTAAATAATTATTGGTTTAATACAATTCAGCAATCATCGTTATGTTATTAATTTTTCAATTTTCTGCAATTACTAGTCAATGTATATTATACAATTCTAATGTTATTGATAATACTTAATAAAAAGGATCTCAAACACATGTCATAACCAGAATGCTAAAAGGTATACTTTGTTTTAATGAGTATCTTTAGAGCGTCAATGAAACACTCCTCATACGATCCTAAGTCTATCCCATAACCTGATATCCCCCGAATCAGGTCTATTAACCACCAATGGAAAAAGCAGGAAATTCTATACATGTCTTACAATACATAGCAGTTATGATGTCATTCAAACTTTCTCTGAAGCAACTGACCAATCAGCATGCAGGTAACAATTGCTATTGAACGGACCCAATCGGGCGAGCTCGGTAAGTTCTACAGACTATACGATCCTGGTACCAACCTATGTGGTTCTCAAATCACTTTGCTTTGTCTGTAGAACGGACCCAGATCTCCCGGTCCGTTAAAAAGCAATGTTGGGAAAGCCAAGCACGTTGATCAGTTGCTTCATGGAAATTTTAAATGACGTCATAGCAAGTGTTCAATTGCTATGGATTTCGGGACAGGCATAGAATTATCTGCTTTTTCAATGGGGGTAAATAGACCTGATTCGGGAGATATCAGGTTCTGGAATAGACTACACTTTGGCCGAGTGCAATGGTTCAAAGTAATGGGAAATAATAACAACATATAGTCAACCTACGCTGTATCTTTTTAAAGCGACTTCGTTTTAAAACCAAGGAAATAAAACGGTTGATGACTGATGAATCGATTTGAATTTTATATTTGTATTTTCTATTGGAAATTATTGAAATGTACGTATCAATTTCTTGCTTGATAACTATTATATTGTTTTTACAACACTGCCGTTTTAAAGAATACATGTATAAAATCACGAGATAATATATTTTTTAAATTCATTTTTTGGTTTGTTGTATTATCATAAAGTATTAGTATTTGTATAATAGTTTTACTTGTCTTTATTCAGACACTCCCTTCTTTCTTATTTTTCTTTTTATGAGTCATTATATAAGCCGCACATTTAACATAGTGTCGCTATGGTCCAAGTCCTGATCGCTCCAAACACTTATGTTGGAAAGCTTGCCAGTTACTTGCGGAATGAACGGAGCTCTTCCTCTATCAGTAAAACTAGATATGCCATTTATAACCTGAAATTTGTTGAAAATGGCATTAAAACGCATTAAAATACAATACGTTAAATGTACTCACGATTATAGCTACAGGTGTTATAAAACACCAACATATCCGGATGAATATTGGAACTCCTCTTCCAAGCATTAACTCGACATCTCGACTGTACCGTTCCGCGCCTACAAGTACATTTTTGAGTGTTTCTATCAAATGTTTAATCAACTTAAAAATACGTTTTCTTATTCGCTGTCGTATATGCGATTATGACAATATCTTTTAAAGACAAAACAAGTAGTGTCGCCTTGGAACAGCCAGCTGATAAACTGTCACTCGAGAGATTATAAAAAGGCAAATAATACGACCAGCAGAAAACAAACCATCTAAAGGACAAGACAAGAAAAATGGACTTAACACAACAAATGCATTGAACAAACATGAATAACATTAGGCCAAAACTTAGAGAGGAAATTATAACAACTCAGGTTGTCGGTAAAAAAAAAACGCCTCTTGGGATCTTAACCTGACCTCACTCTTTCTTTTGTTTTCATTCATCTCATCTTAATTTTGTAAAAAGGTTATTGCATTAATTGCGTAGAACTGAAATGTGTAATAAAATCAAATCTATCTGTCAGACAGAGAGACACTTACCATATATCCAAGCTACCATGATACATTCCAGCAATCCAAACATAGGTACACTGATTATAGCTATGTACCAGTCAAGAAGTTGAAACAAATACATCCCTCCCTGCAAAATGAAAAGGCATAAACATAGAAAATGTGAGTGAATGCAATTATGTTTATTTTTTCCATTATTATTATCTAATTAAAAAGGTAATATTAAGTAATACATATCAATACATATCTTATAAAACGATGCATGTGAATGAAAACATCATGTTAACAAAAAAAATGTTTTGTATGCGATTTAATTGACCTGACGCAAGAACGATTCTCGGCTACGTCCATTGACCATTTGGCATTGTTTTCCAAGTAAATACAATGTAGTGGTTACTTTTACATCGTTAGCTTGCCTATACATGACGGCGTAGCAACCAATATACTTCGCTGATTAGATTAACTCTTTTTTAGATTCTACATCACCTTATTTCTAAATAAAGTTCGTGTAGGAGATAATCTGATATTTTAAAATACATTTTATTTTCAACAATAAAAAAAAATATAATACTAATTTAAACAATTCAACCAGACGTTCTTGTTTGGAGTATTCGCTAATTTAATTATTCAGATTCCACATGACAAAATACTACCGCAAGTGTACTATATAATACATACTTGTAAACACATCGGTAACCCGACAAGAAAACCAGCTACGCAGGCCGCCATTGAAACCAACAAACGTCGCTTTTGAAGTCTTGGAAAAACATCAATTATACCAGATACCACAGTTTCCACACATGAGAACTGCCAATATAAGATGTAAGGCAATATTACAGAGACGATTTGTAAAATTAAACGAGCCTATAAAGACCTTTTAATGGAGTTAAGCACCATTTTCAACAAATGACAAGTTATATAACGCATATCGAGTTTTATTGAGGGCAGAATCATCAGAATCAATCTGAGTGAAACTACCGTCCTTCCACAGGTAACTGACAAACTTTGTCACATATCGTTTTTTAGACGAAAATTGTCTTGTTTTTTCAAACAAATTCTATACATACTTAATTTGGTTAAGGTATATGAGGTCGAGATGTATACATGTTTATAATTTATGTCTGAATTTAAATAAAATATTCTAAAAATATGCCGAATGAATGTGTTCATTAGATATACTATTTACATATTCTTGTTGACGATATATCAATACTTTATCACGACGTGTTTTTATGATAAAAGTAATATGTTATTTATGTCTGTTTTATATCTTTATTGAGGAGATTCGGTTATTAAAAGCGGAAGGATGAACTGAAGTCGGAATAGATGTAAACGTCGTTAGTGCTGTCATGTGTATCGTTTAATGTATACTTTATCACGACTGTGTATTTTGCTCGACTCATTTACACATTGACACGTTTTTATGATAAAGATATAGCCAAATTTATGTATGACAATTTTTCAATATTTACTTCATGTCTTTGAAGTTTAAAGATAATTTACGATACAATCTTTAACTGTAATTAAACAGAAAAGTTTTATTCCCATTAGCGATCAAACTATGAGATAATTTTACAGTACGCCATGGTACTGATTAAGAATACGCGCCGACAGATTGATATCTAGACGAACTTAGTCGATTAAAAAAAAACAAGTTTTAAAATGATTTACGAAAGGAAATTTAATAACAACCGTCGAAGTGCGTCCTGCAAATAGCTATGTAAACTGCCTGTATCTGTGTGTTATCTAGCAGTCCGTTTTTCGTCAGGCGGATAACATAACTTGATAGCCAAAAATGTGTACATCACAGGACTGGTATACATACACTTGAACTCTAGATTTTTTTATAAAATATGTTTTATATGTTTTAACACACAATGTCTCTCCCAAGTGATATCAAATTTATTTCAATTTATATAATATTAGCCTTTCAGTTGTCACATTACTAATCAATTTATCTAATTCAAATATTGAATATAAATATTATATTGTTTTACATTTAATTTCAATGCCACTGTCACATAAATGTTGCCATACATGATAGTCATGAAGTAATTTTCGGCAGGTCTGTACAAATAATATAATTATATTTTTTTATACTGATAAAAATTGCTTGCAAATGTGATAAGCAACAGTGATATTGCGCTTCAGATGAGAGGTTGCGTGTTATTACAAATTAGAAATATGCGTTTATTATGTTGTAAGAGAACAAAGTGATGTATATTCATCGAAAATATTTTCATAGAAATTAATGGTAACACTTAGTATTTAAATGTAATGACCACTTGTTCTTTATGACTGTACATGGGTACTGTAAATAAAAAGCGAAGCAAAATTGACATCGAAATTTGAATTATTCACCGGATGTAAAAAGTGACATACTTATTTTTTGTATAGGATAGTTTGAATTTTGTTCAACTGTTTTGCAGTATTTCAATTATGTAAAAACGGGTCAGCGCGCCTAATCATCGTTAGTGGGATCCCATTAGAATGTTTACCAGTACTTGGCACGCAATATACTTACACGATTACTTCCTCATATTTAGAGGAGTGAGATCCATTCTATAGAACACAATTCAATAACAATCTTGGTAACAAAGACTTGGGCCGGGCAATGATTCAAACTCACGATAAACCGACACGATATACTTAATATTAAAATAAATAAAATTGCAAACAACGATAAAAGTTTGAAATTCATTTAAAATTGAAGAAAACATACATTTTAAAATTGCCATTTAACTAAAGATATTCGAAGATATAAACATTTTCATCTCCAATTTTATGTAGCATGCTGTTGATAAAGTGTTTATGGTTGAAACAACCAGTGTATATTGGTAATGAGCGAAATTATAGAAATACACCATACTTAGAATTTAATGGATATAGCCGTCACATGGGGATATATTACCCAACATATAACCAACAAGACACGTAGCAATCAAAGGACACAACTATCAAACCAGCATGCACATTATTGATACACCGTATGAACAACACACATTATTACAATGGTAAGAAGTGACATCTTGATCATCGCCTTGAAACGGTCAGTAGAAAATGGGGGTGGGGTGGGGAGTAATTAAAATCGATTTTTAAACACAGTTATCTTAGTAAGGTTTACTTACTTCACTATCCAAGCCGATCGTTATTAGCATAAGAAAGAACAGAACGGACCAAACATTTGAAATAGGAAGCCGAGCCAGCGCTTGTGGATAGACAACAAAGCCGAGTCCTGGTCCTAAACAATAAAAGATTAGCAAAGTTTACTTTCTCACTTCAAATAACATAGCATAATGTATGTTTGTTTTTATTACAGACAAGAATAACAACAAAGGGATTAAAGTGTAATAACAGAATATAAACAAATAGAAAATGCTAAAACTACAAACAATTACATGTACAACACAACCGTTTATTAAATTAAATGTTATTACATATTATCATAAAACACGGAGATGTATAACTCAAATTTGTAAATTTTCAATAAAATCTTACTATACACAATGTCTGGAAATTATTATTATAACATACAATTAATTAAAAATGATAATAAAATTAAGAATATTAATTGTGATGACTAGTTGCCATCGTGGTCTATTTATCATTTTAAAGCCGAAACAACTAAACTACGATGGTCATATGTCGACATTTTTGTTTCGACTTTTGACCATCGTATTTTCGACTTTTCACAATCGTAGTTTCGTTTGTTCGTTGTTTTAACTTTTCTTAATTTAACCAATATGCCGCACTCGCCCCCAATGGGACACCGTAATGCTGAGATACGTGTCCATAATGAAGGTGGACTTTATTTAGAAGTGCCAGTTGTTTTAATATACGTTATGGCACAATTAATACGTGTCAGTCGAATAATTGCACTTATCGTAAAATAATCATTACACAAACATACAGTCGTGGGATTAAACTGTACAAATATTGGTAGATAGTTATAAAAGAAAAATATGTGGTAAAGGTATACCTGCTCCTTTTCCAATTAGATTAAAGCCCTGTACTTACATTTCACCACTGAGGTCGTTTGTTTTTCAGCCTAGAGCTTGATCCAAAAATCTTATATGAGAAAGTGACATGGAAAGTACAATGCCTTTACTCATATGCATTCTTGATATTTCCTTCAGTATAAAATTGTTTATGCCACATGATGAGATATGTGCATACCACATTAAGAAAAAATGAATAAACACAAGTAAATTAAACAAATGGCTACGAGTGCTAAATCGGTAATGATAAATCTTGTTAATTTGAGACAGATGATAACATCGTTACAAAATCGAATTATCATTCAATTTAAAACATAACAAGAGTTTCTCGTATGATGTTTATTACCTGATTTCACAACCTCTTCAATCGGCAGCTGTAACTCATGTGATATGAAACCCAGGACAGTAAAAACAACCACTCCACTGAAAACACTGGTTCCTTCACCCAGGAAACATATGAGCACGGAATCTCTGTCAGTTGTAAGGAACACATCCACAGTGTTAGGTGAGCAGTATAATAACCCATGACAATTATTATGTATTACATATTTTATATTAACCTTGTTTAATATCACTTCTGGCTCATCGCTAGGTGTTTGCCGTATATGTGTAACTCGGCTCTCGTACGTAATTTGCCGAAGTTCTTTCTGACTTGCCCGAATATATAAATGACGTTGATTTATCATGGTTAAGTGATGTTATTTTGAGACGTTACATCATACGATATCTCATGGAAACTTATATGTATAGAAGTGATCTGTTAAATAAATGGTCAATGGAAAATTTTATAGCTATATGTTAAAACGAATCTTCAATATGTCCAACATGAGATTTATCATTCAAAAAGATCATTCATTGGCTACACCAACAGAACCAACATAATCAGTATATAAAATAACCAGAATATTGAAAGCAATTCTAACATACACAAGAAGAAAATGCATATTCATTTTTAGATTGCACAGGTACTGATAAAAAACGGAATCGAGTAACAATTGTACTAGCTACATGTCTAAATTGTAACAATACCCAACAATGTTTCAAAGACCTTTTAGTGGTTAGAAAGTATGTCAATGTATTTGGTTTTGATAGAAATGTATATTTCTATGTTAACACAGTGGCGGTGTATATACAGCTGACACCTATTGTCACTGAATTGGCATATATCTGTTTTACTTGTATTTTATGAAGTGAAGTGAAGTGGAGCACGTAGTCAAGTGGTATATCACCGAATCAGAGGGTAGTAGGTTCGATCGTCCCCCTCGGCCATGGCCAAGAACTTGTTTTGCAATCGAAGTAAAATAAATAAGTTTAAACTATACTTAGTCAAGCAAACACAGTCAAAATGTCTTGTCCAAGGGTTTTCTTTACAATCCTAGTTATGCTTTTTACCTCAGACAGTTGTTGCTGAACTTATTGTAGCTTGCCATGGTTATCAAGGGTCCCCACGCAGCACCCAGGGAGTAAAACACTTGCAATGCTGCCTCAATCCACACCTGTGTAATATGTACATGGCATTTTGTTTTAGGCCTTTTTTTATTTAGCATAGTGATTGCTCAGTGTGTCATTATTAAAATGTTTTAGACGAAAATGCTGAAATTACAATTAGTGTTTTTGGTAATGAAAAAGCGTAAAGATGTTGCTTTTAGTTGCATATTTATTACATTTCCCGCGAGGTCACTGAAATAGAGGTTCTTGCTTCGACCCTTGCTTTTCTATTGTTGTAGTGCTGGCTCGATGCAATGCAAAATACATATCACTGAAACCAACAAAGAATTTCAGTTTATAATTTAATTCAAGTAGTAAAATTACTTTTTTTATTTAATAATACAACACAACATTAAGCTCAATGGTCCATTTAATGTCTCTACTAACGTAATGGTTTAAAAAACATTATTATTTAAATGATTTTAGAGAGACACAAAAACAAAACAACAATCAACAATATCTAATAACAAACCCGTGCTGTCATCATTTTCTGCAGATTTGGTTTGAAGTAATAAATCACACCATCTATGGAGCCTTCAAGTGTCAAGCCTCGAATGAGTAACACCAACAGAAGGACGTACGGCAGTAGCGCTGTCACATACACAACCTACAATACACACGTAGCATTCAAACGCATTCATAACGAATTAGTGATATACATGTTTATAAAATATGAAAGAAATTCATATATATAGTTTCAACGTTATCGTATCACTCATTTATTCATGGAATGAAGGAACAAGATTGTAGGGTGAACGTTACATGCATGTCACAGCCTTCTTAGATGTCAGATTACTTAAAATTGTCATATCTTGATTGTTTTATTATAGAAAATGCTCAAACTTGGCCATGTATGGTACATTGCTGCAGCTCAAATGTAGAAGTAACTAAAATGCGTGTGTGCTTTGAAAGTAAATGAAAAATGTTTAGCATGAATACCATTAGTATTATAGATGTAATATGATACATGATACGATTGAAAGTATCGTTTACATGACGGTTAATGCCGACGAAGCTTAATTAATTTAAATGCACTTTTCCGTTCTATAAGAAAACAATAAAGATATAAAAATGTTAAGATGACTGTGACATAATATTTACATTAATCATAATATAAATATAAATACGACATATAATATATCAATAACCGAAACATGTGTAATCGGACTAAAAAAATACAAACACTCTCAGAAGCCATCCATGTGTTAGGCGAACACTGTAACGATGTCGCCACAAACGCAAGCTCTATTGCGAGACAGCGGTAACGTACATAATTATATAAATACATTAATATTAGTCTTGGTTATTTACAAATAATTATCTCCATATATATCATGCATTGTGAATGAGCATCTGAAAAGATCCCAAAAATCGTAAATTCCGTTGTTGTGAATTTAATTCTATCCCTTTATGAAATTAAAAATATATGAATTCACTGTATCTATATGATCCAACGGGTTTATAAATATGTCCTTTATATAGCATGTGAGTAGTCATGTATCCTTAACTGGATCCTACTCATATAAAGCTATCAGGTTCTGTAATGTAAATTTGTCCACCCTGTCAAGATGCGTTGCATGCATTTCCATGGTATATAAGTCATGGTCGACACCAAATTTATTGGTTTGGCAGAGGCCTTGATATTGTGTCTATGGTTTACATTGTAGCTAGGCGCGCTCGCCGTAGTCTGGTCTGTACATTTATGTTTTGGTTATTCAGAAATTAATATCTCCATATACGTCTCACTACACAGTTGTGCCCCTTTTTTGCCACGGTAGCAAGATTCTTACGCTTAATAAAAGGCCTAAGTACTTTGGTTATGAAATATTTTCAAAATAGTTCATAGTGGTTGTGATTTCTTGCTGCAGATGAGTAGAGCAAAGTTGGCATAGCATGTAGTGCAATATAACATCACTGGTGTTAAAAAAGTGACTTTTATAGGATTTCAATATATGCATGTATTTATGATCATTTAAAAAAAATTCTATGCGGAATTCTTTTTTTAACATTGAAATCCTAGACCTTATTTTGTATAGAACAAAGAACAAAATTCAATATATAATATATATATACTAAACGGAACCGCTAGTCCACCAGTTTTTTAATTTCCAATATCTGTAGAGGTGCCGTACCGTATGTTCCGTTCTACTACTGCATAGGAAATAATATGATAAAATATGAAGTATTGCATGATATACCCTTGACTTCTATTGATATAAATAGATTGATTGATTGATTAATTGAATATTAAGCGTCATTTTTATGCCATCGAGGTTCTTTAACTTCTCAGGATCCCGGAAAACAGTGGTTAGGTTAACTGATCGTCTATTAGCCTAACCACTGTTTTCCAGGATCCTGGAAAGTTAACCACTACTCGAGCACACCCCATCTCCGCAAGTAACTGATAACTTTTCCACTTAAATCAGCGGTGAGAGACGAACGATAATAAGACACAATGTCGTATATCAATCCTCACGGAGATTGTTGCCGGGTGGGGATTCGAACTAGCGTTACCGACTGAGCTAATCGGGTACGACTATATATAAATAGTATGTATGTCATTCAGCATTGTATACTAAGAACATGACACATGACATGAAATCATAACGTGATCCAACCATCATCTATTAAACAAGATACATTAGTAAATCAAGGAGCATTGATTTGTAAATATGTAAAGAAATACCAAGAACTTTTTTAATTTAATATACAACTTGGTCACGACTCACTTCAATTAAATCAGGCCGTTTAACATTATTTCCGTGGTGTAGCAATATTGAAAATAGACCTGACACATTCACGATTTTAAATACTTGAACGTAAGCATTAAACGAGCTATTTCAAACTTCATGATAGTGAAAGGGGAACAAAATTCAATAGGACAGAAAGCATTCAACGGCCATAGTACGAAAACAGCAAAAGATACGACAAGAGAAAGCTCTGCCACGTATCCAACTACTTTAATATATTGATATCGTACCTTCCCAATACTTTTCACACCTTTCATAACACAGAGGAAGACAAGTATCCAGGCGCACAAAAAAGAGACAACCAGGTGCCATGGAAGTGCACCGAAGTCACCCAATCCAGACGTTATTTGAAGTGTGTTGTACCTGAAGACAAATGTGTATTTGTAACAAATACAGCGTCAGCTATTAATTCATATAACATAAAACAATGGTCGGTTTCTACATTAAATATTATCAAATGATAGCATTGTTCATCTCAACATATGTTGGCGTGACAAAGAGAGATGCGCGCGCTCTGATTACAAACGTAAGTTGGGGTATTGCAGTGGGTAGACGGGTGGCCTCTCATGCTAGAATTGATCCTAGGTTCATCCCGATGGTCTCTCAAAAACAACATTTTAAAATAATCCAGGAAATAAGACACTATACTACCTTTAATGCATTTCTTCTAGTAATTATTGTATAATATATGTGTTGTATGATTATTCTAATGTCATTAGTAACGAAGAGCATTTACTGAATTCTTTAACAGTTTGTAATCTAAATGGCGTCACAAAAGTTTCGTGACCAATGTATATGTTTATTTCTAAGCAACATGAAACTATGACGTACTGCCAAAACTCTTCTTCAGACGACATTGTTTTATTACTAGAAAATGACATCATAGCAGTTGTAGCATTTGACGTCACGTTGTACATTACTTTGTTGCTGCTATTTGATTGCACAATATGCTGTTTTTGTGATGATGTGTCACTCTGAAATGAACAAATTATTGAACTCATCTGAGATATATATTATATATTATTATTTAAAACAGAACAACACGCATCTAAGAGACACAGGTAAATAGAACAAAATCGAACAACAGAAAAAGAGAGACGTGTTTTACCATAAAATAGAAAAACGTAAATCTAAGAGGTAAATGTTTTACCACAAACTAAAACAACGGAAATCTAGGAGAGACATGTTATACCACAGAACAGAACAGCGTAAATCTAAGAGACATATGTAAATACAACAAAATAGAACAGCGTAAATCTAATGGAGACGTTTTTACCATAAAATAGAACAACGGAAATCTAAAAGGGACACGTTTGAACACAAAACAGAACAACGGACATCTAGGAGAGACGTGTTATACCACAAAACAGAACAATGAAATCTAAGAGAGGTGTTGTACAACAAAACAGAGCAGAGACGTGTCATACCACAAAACAAAACAACGTAAATCTAAGAGACACTTGTAAATAGCACAAAATAGACAAACAGAAGTCAAAGATAGACGTGTTATACCAAAAAAGAAAACAACGCAAATATAAGAGACATATGTAAATACCACAAAACAAAAAAACAACAATCTAGTAGATATATGTTATACCGAAAACAGACCAACGCAAATTTACAAGAAACATGCTATTTCCTTATAAAAGGAACAACACGAATCTAAGAGACAAAACAATCGTAAATACCACATCAATATGAAAAAAGCAAATCTTAAAGCTAAACGTTTAAAAGCTCAAAGAAAGACACAAAAAAGCACATATCTAAAGAATGCATGTAATTGATAAGGCTTTTATCAAACTTATAAATATAAAAGTAGATAACAATTATCAATTAAAAACCGCAAAACAGATCATACTAAGCATAATAATACTGTTTTTGTTTGTTTATTTGCGCACGAATATTATAACAAACGAAGGATTAACAGTTTGATTTTAAATAGGATTGAAAACTTTTCAAAGTCTATGATATGTCATTTTATTTTACACATTATAAGTATATGAATAGACAAGATATGTCATATACAATTTGTTTTTTCAATTAAGATCATAAACATAATTTATGACAAGTTAAAATGTTACGAGCTAAACAGTTTTCAATCCATAAAGAACATTCCAATATATAAAGGTGGGCAACCATCAGCAATTTCTTCAGCCTGCCCAAAGATTATGTCAATGGACGAAAAGCACACAGAAACACACATCTGGCCTGTGTTTGCATTATAACAAGCAGGTGACACAATTAAACTGTCTGTCAATACAGACAGTCACATGTAATGATTAATTACATAACTCTTATAAGTTAACCAATGATCACCACAGGTGACTTGATTTGTATCATCGCATTATGAGTGAAGAATAAAAAAGAGTTGTGTTGCTGGGGCAAGGAAATGTAGTTGTAAGCCCACCATTGATTGTTTTTCTATATTCTTTAGTAAATAATAAAACTTTAAAGGCGAGAGAGACCCAAATGAAAGAGGTTTCTGCTCAGTGTGTACATAATACATCAACCATGACATTCAAATAAAAAAAGAAGAAATAAGGATTATTTATAACCGCCATTATGCGACTATCCCACGGAAGCAATTCCTTTTTCCAATGGTGGTACGAACATTTAGTTGCGTTTATTGACTGTATGTATTGGCAGAATGATTAGTTTGTTTTTCGTTTCCAAATATAGAAACTAAATAAGAAATAATTAAAGAGCCTTCAAACATACCAAAACACAGTTTTCTGTATTCCACCATCCATCGCAAATACTCCACGGAAGGGTTGGGTTAAAAGCGTTGACGAAGTAATACATGGACCAAGCAATTAATACATTGTAGTAGATGGTGCATATTCCGGTCATAATCATCATTCCGATACCGATTCCTGTTATACAGAAATAAATCTTACAACCTTTATTTTGAAAAAAAAAAAAGTTGTTTGTTTTTTTATGTGTATGTGTTGTTTTGTTGTTGTTGTTTTTTTTTTTTTTCAGTGCTTATTGTTTTGACACCGGGTCGAACAGACATAGAACTATCCTCCAAATGCTGAGCGCTGAGCGAGTAAGCCTCTAGCACCAGTTTTCAAATCTTAGTTGTTGCCCGGATTTGGATCGAACCAACGACATTCTCTATGCGAAGATGTTGCTCTACGACAAAAACAATGCTGCATTCTCTTACCAAAATGCGCATTAAAGTAATTTAATAATTCATTATAAATTTGTTTCAATGTTCATAAATATCTTCAAACGGACTTTATGTAATATACATATAAGTCAAACCGATGTCAATATATATATACAGTAAGGCAAAAAATATATATGTTAAGAAATACCTTTAAAGAGAGGACACATGGCCCACGCATGAATTGAACTCTGTCCTAAGAATTGTCCAAGGGAAACTTCCAAGAAAAAAAGTGGCAACCCGATAGTAACCAAACAAATAATGAATGGAAATAGAAACGCTCCTGCAATAAAAGATACGTGTGTATACGATATATTTTATATTCTTTCCGTATTCGACAAAGTCACTATTCTTAACTGTAACCTTCTCAACTTTCAATAGTGAAGAGTTAAACACGTAAGCCTAGGTCCCACTGTCAATGATGTACTCCGATTCAGGCCAAGATTGTTGCTAGTTAATCATGATCACTAATCCGGGGTGATCCTTGAACGGATGCAATAGTTTTTATGATAACTTCGGAGTTGGTATATAGGTGTAACAGTGTTTCAGTACATTTTGGTAAGGTTTATTACGGTTTGTAAGCCGGAGGAGCCAGGTGTCACTTAGGACATGCAACGGTTTTACTACGGATTGTGGCGATTACGCTACGGTGGTGGTAGGGATATTAACGGGTGGCCAGAGATAGAAACGGTGTTGTACGATTTGTCATATTCATGAAAAACGGCTGTGGAAAGGTTAAATACGATAACCAACGGATTGCATTCCGGCACACCCGGATCAGTCTGAAACTACTTGGACACTACTCGGTCGATGGCGGATGCTGCAGGTTGTCCGCGGATGTACAGGGTTGTGGACGGTGATATTAAGGTTTTGTCAAAGGATGGCCAATGTTTATCAACCGTTGCCATCCGTAAGACTAATCCTTGACAGTGGGTCCTAGGCTTTTAATATTGAAATACGCAAACCGAATATTAAACTGGACATAACTGCTTAAAGTACATGACTCAGTATAACATGAATTACCATCTCTCTAATGAACTGTAACATTCATGCCTCATTCATTCCATTAACTCGGGGAGCAATGATCTGACAATGTTCATGTACTTTAAATGAAAGATGTACAAGTTACAACTCTTTAAAGTGTATACAGTACTGATATCCAATTTATCAAAATACGCAATTGTTTAAAATCAATAGAAACATAACCGGCCAGTTCGGATATCCTATTATTACACATGAATACGGAATATCCGAACTGACACGGTATCTTGATCTTTCAAGAACATCCGAACAGACCGGATACATCGATCTTGACTAAGATACAAAAGTTTCGAATATTGATAACAAATACTTAAGAGGAAGGACCTTGGGATTAATATAAAACACCTTCTTACATAATGTTTTTGACCCGAACGAATTTCGGACGGCGGTGGTGATAGATACGTGGTTTGAAGAGGGTTTATTGGACCATTTAGCAACCAATAACCCTTGGCGACAAATACAGTACCATTTGCCCATAGTAAAACAGGCTATATAGACAATAATAAGTACCAGAAATTCATTTTGATAGTGACATTTCTTTCTATATATGGCGGGATTGTCTTCCTATGGTTAATGTTGATCAAGACACAGTACAGGATATAAAACAAAAACGTACATTTCAAAATAGTCAATATTACATAGGCTAATTATAAGGTTGTTTTACAAATGCCTGGTCTGATTAGATATGTCAGTGATGCAACTATCAACCCAGAGACCGTGAGTTCAAATCCCCAACAAGACATAATATCCTTGGCGATTTATATACAAATGTACGACTCTGCGTCTCATTGCCATTCGTCTCTCGCCGCTGATTCAAAAAACAAGTTCAATTATCGTATATACTTGTGCAGATTGATGCGCTCGAGTATTAATTAACCTTCCAAGATAAAAAAAAGTGTTTAGGTTAACTACTAACTCTCGATAGTGTAAAATTACACCGAATATGTATTTATCAAATTCATTATGGATAGGGATGATAAAGTGAAAATCAGCCACAAATGGAAGAATGGTTACCGTTAATTACCTCAATGAATGCAAACGCTTTACTTTTATAACTCTAAACAACTGTAGCAAACTAATAAATTCACTTTGATGTTTTATAGCAATCATGTTGGCAGTACAAATCAAAGTAGTAAACGTACTGAAGGGGCGAAACGTGTCGTTTTTGTCATAGACAAGAAGACCAGTTTGCACCGTTGCAAGTATTTCTAATACAGTGTATACTGTCTACATGTTACGTGCAAGGAGAATACGCCAGAAATGGTAACTGAATGTGTTACCTTTGAAAATAAACGTGTCTGCTATGTAATAGGTACGACAATTACGTAATTCTTTGTATGTACCATAATGTATGTTTTTAACTATAACATACTTAAAATGATGTATTGTAACCGGTTCTTTTACCAAGTAATACCGTAATCATGTGTATGTATTATGATATACATATGTTACGGTAACAGATTCAAATATATATAATAACCATTTCTTTAACCAAATAATACTAGTATATGTAAATATATGTACGTACAATAATAAACACTTTTTTACGATATTAAATTTAAAATGATGCATTGTTACATTTTCTTTAACAAGTAATTTATATATCTATCTTCTTCATTTTTAAAACATCAAAATGCTCATTGAGCAAACATGTAAATATCAAAAACACAATCAGCGTATATATATATATATTTAGCTAACATAAAAAGAAGACGAAGAAGAAAGACGATTTTATTATCTCGTAATAGGTGTAGTGTGGACTAGGCCACCCCGCACTAAACCGTAAAACATGTGATACTTAGCCAACAACAAGTCATCTTGACTTGAGCATGAACATACACCATCTTATGGACTTTTTTTAAAATTTTAAG
The DNA here is from genome assembly GCA_029582155.1 of Panopea generosa. Taxonomy (NCBI): domain Eukaryota; kingdom Metazoa; phylum Mollusca; class Bivalvia; order Adapedonta; family Hiatellidae; genus Panopea; species Panopea generosa. The sequence continues at coordinate 54,634,275 of CM055908.1, read as the reverse complement.
ATCAGAATGTTTTCATAAAATTTGATATGACTAGCTGGGCCCAATTAGCTAAGTCGGTAGCGCGTCTGACTAACAATCCAGCGGTCGTGAGTTCGGATCCCCGCCCGTTCACAGTCTCTGTGATGATCGATATACATTGTTGCGTCTCATAATCATTCGTCTCTCACCGCTGATTTAAGTGGAAAAGTAGGGTGTGCTTGAGTATTGGTTAACCTTCTAGGATCCCAGGAAACAGTGGTTTGGTTAACTGATCGTTTGTTAGCCCTCGATGGCATAACAATGACGATAACTATTCATTCAATCAATAATTGATATGACTAAACTTGACCAATAAGGACAGGAGAGAAGAAATACCTCTAGTAAGCATGGTAAGAAGTCCAACTTTTATCTTCGTGTCTCACTTAAAAGCTATAGATAAATAAAACATAATTTTGATATCAAATGTGATAATTTATGCAAAGTTTTGTTCTGTGCTACAAAAGTGTTTACCTGTGCTACAAATGCGGATGTCGAAAACATCAAGTTTTATCGCATGAATCATGTTTGCTTATTGCAATAAGAAAATACATGATCAACAGTAAACATATCATTCACAGTCAAATGAAATCTTAGTATGTATTCTATTTCAGTTCGATTGCGAAGTAAGTTTCTAGGTAGAACGTAAACAGACTGTTGTTTTTAAAGACCATCAGGTCGAGACTTGGATCGAACCCAAAAACTCTAGCGTGAGCGGTTATCACTTTACCGACTAAACTACTTCCCAACTTGTAAGTGTTTTGTTATACAAGTAGTTGTGTAATATATAACTCTTCAATACTGAAGGTACGTAAGGTTAGGCCCAGGGTTACTTAAAGACAAGTATAAAAAACAAACAAAAAAAACAATAGCGAATAAAGAAATCCATAAAACAGCATGAACATAAGCAGCATCCCTAAAAAGTGTGAACTTCAAAAGGATTTTCGTGGAATAAAATCAATCTTATCAAGCTGCTATGTAATGCTATGGATATGCACTTACCGCCGCCATTTCTTACACATAAATAAGGAAACCTCCAGAGGTTACCCAGACCAACTGCATACCCGAGTAGAGATAAAATAAAATCAAGACTTCTTGACCATGTTTCTCTCTCAAGCGATGTTGATGGACCTCTTTCGTCCAAAGTCAATTCAGAAAATGCCGTTGAGTCTTTAGTGCTATGTTCATTTTGGATGAATGGCTCTTCGTGATCCATGCTGTAGTAAACGCTGGCAGTATTTATGTCTCGTGGAAAATAGTCACGTCCATCGTCATTGTTTTCATTTCCCTGCAAGTCATTAAAGTTGTAAAGCGCTTGGCCTTTATTTAAGTTAAATCCTGTTTCAGTTTCCATATCTATTACAATATTATTTACAATATTAATATTAACATATCCAAGTTATTCCCATTAAATAAAATTTCATTTAAACATTTACAGACGATTCAATTTGGAAATAGAAAGCTGCTGGCACTTGCGCCGCGAGTAGCATATATACGATGTGTACGTCGCTATCAGAGTACTTAATATAACAAGAGGTTAAACCATCATCAAATGAATCATATGCGCCTACAAAGTTTTGTATTAAACAGCGAGAGCGTGTGTGTGTGTGTGTGTATATATATATATATAATCACTTAAACGTGAAACAACGTCCCGGCACAGTATTTAGCAGTTGCGTTGGTACGACAACATAGTAGCAATAGTTACAAGGGAAAATGCATCGCTTTCTGAACAATAAACTCAGAATATCAAGCCATTTATTACTGAAGAGAAAGCGTTTGCTGTTGTTTATGATATGCGCACTTACAACATGCATGTTTTCAGGTCATGCATAAAAGTGCTTAAAACAAAACATATGGTATGAGAAGAGTAAGCGACTGACTTGGATAATAGTGTTGTACTTGCATTTATACTTACATTCTATCGGCGGATTAAAATACACATGTGTTCATTTATTTTCACATTTAGAGAAAAATGGGAATGGTTATGGACATATTACTTGATATGCATATGCCTGAGTTAGTAGATGTTTTAGCGACATGAGATACTCTGCCAACCAATGTAAACACGCATTCTGCCACCAGGCGTAAATTTAGAAAAACAATTGCATTATACATGTTTGTTACAGTTTTTATAAACCCTCTCATTTTGAAGACGTCATTTTGACGAGCAAAACATGAACATGCACATGCCTAAAAAATGACGGTTAATAATGAACAGTACATGTTTCTATTAACATATATCGACATGGATCAGGGTTGTTTTTTTTAATTACATTGTTAACAGTTTAACTTATTTTTTTACACTGAAATCTCAATTTTTTGTTGCCAAAAACCTTCAACATGTGGGACTATTTCAGACATTTCAATAGATTATCGAGAGAAGTTACCCCCCTTGACTAAACCGTGATATTTGGTTTTATCGTTATAACTGTTTCAATATTAAATAACCAACCTATTACTTAATAACCAAATATTAGCGGTTTTCAACATAATTGATTTGTTTACAGGTAGAGACAACCATTATCACCAACATTAACCTTGTACTTTATTACAGTTAGGGAAGTCTTGATATTGATATGAAGTGCACATTGTATTGTTATGCAAAGCGTTTCTGTGTGTCACATTAACCTTGTACTTTACTATATATATATCTCTTTATATATATATATAAATATCTTTATTTCCTCCAAATAATACAGGAGAGCATACAAACAATAATATACATTGTTGACAAAAGACAAATGAAAAACAGGTAATACTATACAGATTGAATACATATATAAAGTAACGATAATTTACAATTGACAAAACGATATACAGTCTATTTGATAGCTATAATATTATGCACGCACACAAACAAACTCGCTCGCACACAAACACACTCACTCACGCACGCACACATAAATACACAGACTCTAAATGAATTATCTTCATATGAAATAACCCTATCGAAACGAAAATTAAGAATTATTAACATGAAAAGCAAATTCATTTGAATCCATACTGGTACATATTCTCTTTATAATATGGCTACATTATCGAAACGAAATATAAGGTAGCCATAGAGAACGTTTAATATGGTTTAATAAGCCAGTTTGCACGATTTTGATTAATATTTGATAGTTTATTAACTGCATGACATATTACTTAAAACTGCAATACCACATGTTATGAAATGCTAAAACATATTTTTAAACAGTCCAAGCTGTCTTTTTCATTTAAGAAATATTTCATTCCTGTAAACATATGTATTAATTGTACCCGTGTTGGCATATACATTATATAGCAAAACAATTTTACACCAAACCTCACATATAATTGTTGCCATAAATTATCCCGTTTGCTATTGTTATAAATACAATCAAGTAGAACATGTTCAACTAAGTATGAAGATGGCAATCCACATTTGGAACAATTTTGCTGAAATGGTCTTGAGAAAAACCTACACATTATATATGCCATTGTACTACATGATTCTGTATAAATCCTTTCAGTTTTACTCAGTTTCCAGAGTAAGCACAAATCAAAGTTACAATGGATAAGATTGAATCCATTGAGAGATTCATCATTTTGACATCTATTTAGTAACTGTTTGTTTTCGAACCCATAAACAGCAGTATTTACTATATTTTTCCATTGAAATTTTGACGGAAAAACACTTGTCTGAGAATATTCATCTAAGTACGATGAAATATCATATTTTTCACAAACAATTTTTATATCGGCAATGAAACCTTTAACTTTAGTAGGTATTAACTTATAGTTAAATAAACGATTAACAAATATTTGCTTTGCTATAAAGTAGGGTGACAACCTACAGAGCTGACCTAAAAATATAAGTTTTCTTTTATCAATTTCAGCTTCCATTGATAGGCATCCTAACATACTTAGTACTACGTCTGTTCTTGTATACTTTGGTATTGACTGAATGTATTTTAAACAGAACCTATGTGCTCTTTCAATAGTAAGTATATGAGCATTAGTAAGATTATGCCATAGCTCACAGCCGTACAAAGCTTTCGGCAAGACAACCGACTTATATATTTGTTTTGCCGTTGCTGGGTGAATTCCCCCAGAATATACGCCACAATTTATTATATTTAAAAAGGTACTCCTAATTTTGTAGTTCGCTTCCTTTATAATGTCATTATTATTCTCGTATTTATTGAAAAGCACACCTAAATGTGTATACTGCTCCACTTCATCTACTTTACTGTCCCCAAGAATCCATTTACGTGTGTTTAATTTATATTTATTGCGTGATTCATGAGATATAATGACCGAGCATTTAGAAGCATTGTAAAAATAATGGTGTTCGATACCATATTTGTAGCAGATATCAATCATGTGACTTAACCCAGTTTTAGATAAAGATAATAAAACCATATCATCAGCTGATGTAGGACAGGAGCAATTAATATTGTACATATAAAAACCATATTCTGAGGCTACTAACTTATCCATAAGATCATTTATAAAGACGATGTACAGAAAAGGACTGAGAATCCCTCCCTGTCTGGTACCTTGTAATACTGGGAACCAGTCTGAAAAGTGACCTTGGTTTCTGACACAACTGGTCATATTGGTATATAAATTAAAAACAACTTTAAGAATGTATAACGGTAATCCAAATTTGAACAATATTACCATAAAAGCCTCATGCCAAACGGTATCAAATGCACGGCGTACATCTAGAAAAGCAATATTTAATTGACTGTCATTTTCTTTAGCGAAGTAAGAGCATTCACGCAGAACAAAAGAAGTCATCATGCAGCCAATACCCGGTTGAAACCCACCTTGTAACTTATTAATTTTCTGATACGCACAATCGCGTTCAATTCTATCGAGTAGTACAGATTCATATAATTTTAACAGTACTGATGAGAGAGTAATTGCTCGATAACTATTCGGGTCAGTCTTTGCCTTTTTACCACCTTTGTATAAAAGTATGATTATACCTTTCTTCATATCATTTGGTGTATGCGCATATGTAGTCATATTTTGAAATAGTTTTGCTTAGAGTTTCAGTACTATTTCACCACCATAGGTAATATTTTCGTAATAAACATGATCCCACCCGCAAGCTTTAAACTGTTTTGCTTTTCGGCAGGCTACAAGCACTTAGTTAGTACTTATAGACGGAACATTTGTGTATGTTACATGCGATAATAAGTTATTTATCGAGTGGTATTCACTTTTGTAACTGTCATTTATTAATCCATCATACACAATAGGATTATCAGGTGTGTATAACTCTTTAAAAAAATACCCCCCATTGAATTGTATTTGATTTTTGATCCCGGTATGTGGTGCCATTAAATTTCATTTCTGTCCCAGGTGACATGTTTGATTTTCTCTTTCTGGAATTAATAAGCTTCCAGAATGAGGCACTATCAATTTCTGCAGCTTTATCTATTTCTTCATTTTGTTTCTGTAGATAGAGTTCAACTTTACGTCTGTGCAATTTTCTAAATAAACATTTCGCCCCTTTATATTCATTATAAGACAAAAATGATACTCCCCTAGGTTTGCCCTCCCCAATCCAACTTTTACGTTTAGTTGTCATACTCTTATGTGCATTTCTTAGTTCTTCATCCCAGTAAGGCTTCAAAAAGTGTCTGAATTTTGTCTTAGGGATACATGCATCAGTAGCATTATTGAGGGAATTAACAATTGTTTTATATAGGTTATCAATATCTGAGGTCGATCTAATAGCGTTATTAAGGAATTTACCACAATGTACATCATTTTCAATATAATATTTATATTCCGTTACATTTTCTTCACGGATTTTACGCCAGTTTACTCTAAGTGGCATATTGCTTTCATCGAGTTCTGCGATACACGGTAATGTGATATTACAGAGCACTGGTCTGTGGTTTGATACATTTAACGCATCATCATCCGGTATCGTACAGGAATTAATAAGATCTTTTTTTCTCGACAGGAAATAATATATGGTCAATCAGTGTTTCAGATTTTCCATTATAATTAACATGTGAGAAGGACATCCCTGTGCACGTGCACGTTGATGTTACAGATAAAAGATTATTATCTAATACAAACTTGCTTAAACTATATATTCTAGAGTCTATGGGCTTAGCGAATGAACTTCTTAATTCGGTATTCATGTCACCTATGACAATAACCAGTCCCTTATCACTATACATACTTAAGATATCCTCAAGCTTATTAATATAATCCCTATATTTCTGAATAGAGTGATTTCGGCATGGCAAGTAAACTTGAAAAATATACAAGCAATTGCATGGGTTTAATATTAATTCTATTCCAATTATTCTGTCATCATCTGTAGAAATGGTTGAGATCATATGATCTATTTTTTTATGCCATAAAATCCCCACACCACCTTTACCAACTTTGCGTCTGCTTGGTAAAATCAGATCAGCATCAGCAACTGCATGAGCCCTATAGTTGTTATCAATACTGTCTAAAAAATGCAAATCTTTATCATACAACCAGTGTTCAGATATACCACAAATATCAATATTACTATTATTTAACATATTTACGAGATATGTTGAACTGGACATTATGCCTGTAGCATTCCATGTCATTAAATTTAAATTGTTCAGACTAGCCATTATGTTTTGATAATCTTACAAACTGATATATTGCGTGAGCTAATCTATACACTCATCTAAATACTCGTACGGATTGTAATCATTGAAACCGTGGTACGAATAGTCATTATCACTCACAAAGCCATTATCTGCATAACGGTTTTTGTAGTGACTATACCCTTTCTTTGGTGACGGACCGTTATGTTTATCCGAATTGTACCCACGCCTCGTTAACCATGGGCGGCAAATGAGACCTCTGGGCCAGAAGTACGGCAGTTCTACTAGTGACGCATTATCATCGTCCTCTACATTTAGACGCACGACAACAGAATTGTACTTTCTGTTTCTAAATATAGTAACCCTTGTTACTTTAGGTCCGCGAAATTTAACATAGGAGTACACTTTCGCTTCCGTTACAGATTGGTCAAAACCACCAACGTAATACCTTTTGGGTCTTTTCTTTACGCACTGAAACAAATCTGAGTCCTCAGTAGACTGACCTGCATCAAAATGCATGTCGTGGGCATTACGGTCCGAGATTCTAACCGAGATATTTGATGGTTTCCCGATAGTAGAATAAATGTGCGCAAAGTCAATATTGTTATTTAGAGATTTTTTCTTTTTAAGTTTAACCCGTCTTGGTCTGAATTTGTTGCCGTAATTTTTACTTTGAACAGCATCCTTGTAAGATATATCTGATGCAGATTGTTCCTTTCGCGGGACAGTGCTTACATTTATTGGAATAGGAACATTTCCATAAACAAATTCGTCCTCCATTTCTCTGTCATCAAACAGTGTGTCGGCCATTTTGTACGCAGTGAGCGGAGACAAGGAGCCGCTGATCGGTGACTCAGATAATGGAGGAGGAATTAACTGGGATACACCTGAATCTTGGGGTGGTAAATTCGGAAATTCAGTAAGTGACATAACATCCAATTCACCACCGTCTACAGGAGCTGGCATCCCACTTTCGGTTGTTTGATTACCACTATTACCATTGTCACAATAGTCACCTATATCTGTATTTAACACGGTATTTACATTATTACTCGAAAACTCTGTGTTATACAATTCATTGTCATTGGCTGCTTGATGGACAGTGCCTGTTGCAGTTGGCATCGCCACCGCTTTACCAGAGTTTAATGTTTGAGCATATTGATCATTGCAACACTTACTTCCAAGCAAAATCACATTGTCTTGGAGGGAGAGTTCTCAAGCTTTGGGATAAATCTAGCATACTTTGTTTGATATGTAACATATCTTTGTTTGTATTGTCACTTACACGGATATCACATAAGCTACTTTTTAAGATGCACAAGTTTTCTTCAGTACTTTCTTTTAGACATTCAATATCACTCTTTATGCATAACATTGTATTTTCAATATCGCGAATCTGTGCTGATCTAGACGTTTCTAACGCTACCTGTCTCTGTTTTAGTAAAAGCATGTCCGCTTGGACTTGTGATACAATTTTATTTGTAATTGTACTTTCAGTTTTACACGAGCACTGGCACGCCTCTGTGTTAGTATGTGCACTAAGTGTTGGGGAATGGTTCTGTTTAGCTGGAGTTGCTCGAGAAAGGGACGCTGATTGGGATCTGGGTCTGGGTCTGGGTTTGGAAGTGCTCACCTTCAATTACACCTAACACAAAATGTATGTCATTCGCAAGTTTAACTGCAATCGACACACCTTTCCTTGTAAAGACTCGGCGTTTTAACTCTGCCTGCAATCCAAAAGGGAAGTCATCATCTTCTCTCAGAGTGTTGAACAGCATCTCTCGGGTTTCTTCAAGTTTGGTTTCGCATGATGCATAATCTTTCAATAAACTAGCAACAAACAAGTCACCAGGAAAGTTCCGATAGAGCGAAACAAGACGGTTATATGTCTGCAATTGTGCCGTCACATTATCATCGAGGTCCACATTTGCACATTGTATTGTTAAATATCTATTTTAAAACATATTACGTGTTTCAATAGAGTACTAACATGAAATATTTTGCGAATGTTTTAGTGTTTACTTTGTTAAACATGAAACACTAGAAGGAATATAAAGCTTTAGATAATTGCGGTATTACTAATCAAAGCAAAGAGATTTGTAAAACTGCTGCGTAATACATCAGCTATTCACATTTATTAGCTTACTAAAATACGCTGCAATTTTCACTTAAAACTATTTCTGAAAAATATATATACTTATTATGTAAAGTTACATTACCCTAGCATATGTTACGACTTTTTCTGTTCCTGTGTTGAAAAAAAAGTGCATAACTCTTGTAAATGGTTGAATGAAATCGGATTGATAGAACGTATTCCAAGTATATAAAGATGAATACAGTAGAACTTCGATGGATCGAACCCGACGGGACTGAACAAAATAGTTCGAACAAAGAGTGTCAAAATACAGGTAAATATGATGGCTGGACTTAATTTCTAGTTCGACTCGGTGTTCTAGCCATCGGAGGTAGAATAATATAATTTAGATAGTATTTCGGCCGGGACCAGATAAGTGGTTCGAGCCATGTGTGGTGTTCCAGCCATCCGCGTTTGAGCAAACGAAGTTCTACTGTATATCAAAGTGGTATGTGAAAAATATTAATCTGTTGTAACAATATAATCTTATGATATTATAACACGAGGTACTTTAAAGAAGTTGTTAAAAATGGATTTTGGTCAAATACCGTTTTAGGCTTTAATAAAAACGCATGCGCTAATATAAAGATGTCTGTTTCAAACAACCATAATAGTTATATTTTAAAAAACAACAACATGAAGTTTAAAATATCATTTGAATATCATAGCACTTGTCCCGTTAACTCAGACAGTAATGCGTCCGACTATTGACCCTCGTGAATTCGAATCCCCGACGGCACCAGTCTCTGTAATGATTGATTTACATTATGTTTTATTGTCATTCTGTCTCTTCAAATATATGTTTATATAATCTAATAACCGTAATAAATTCGTGTGGAGCGCGAGGTCCAGCGGTAGAGCACCGAACCCATGATCAGAGGGTCGTGGGTTCGATCCTCCGCCAAGGCTATGTGTGGTGTCCTTTAGCAAGACACTTTTCCGCATATGCTTAGTACTGGTTCTAACCAGGAAGACTTCGAGCGTGATTTGCCTAAGCTGAAAGAACTTGTTTCACAATCGAAGTAAAATATATAAATTTAAACTAAATTTATTAATAACAGTAACACAAAATAATCAATATGTATCTGTTGACTGATAATAAAATAAACTTTATCAAAGTATATAGAAATTTGTAAATTAAAATCATTAATCTATGTTATAATTTTGCACATTAAATTTAATCAAATGGTTTTAGCGTTTATTAATAAGTAAAATTCATTAATTTCTTTTTAATACTACACATCAAAATCACCAAAACTTGCTTATCAAAACGATAGATATATCCCGAGGGCATATAACACGTCACGCCTTAGTCACGATCTTAGTGTCAGAGCGGAACGATACCTGTATGTTTTATCACGGTCTAAGGGAAGTTATTGGAGTCATCTCCAATATCATCGAAATGCGCAGGGGCAATTATCGGATAACTCTTGGGCAATGTCTGAAATAATCCAGTATGATTCAGCACATTTTCTTGAGAAAGCCCGCTACATATCTAACAAAGATGGCATGTTCAGCACCGATATCGATCTGTTATCAATGTTATCATTTTAACATGACACTAAGTGAAATGCAAAAGACGAAGATATTGACAGATTATTACTAGTGCATGAGAAGTCCACAGTGCATGAGAAGTCTATAGTGCATAAGAAGTGTATATTGCATGATAAGTCTACAGTGCATGAGAAGTCTATAGTACATGAACAGTCCATAGAGAAAGAGAAGTCTAAAATGCATGGAAAGTCTAAAGTGTATAAGAAGTCTACAGAGAAAGGGAAGTCTAGAGTGCATGAGCAGTTCATAGTGAAAGAGAAGTCTAAAGTGAATGAAAAATCAATAGTGCATGAGAATTCTATGGTACATGAGAAGACTACAGTGCATGAACAGTCCATAGTGCATGAGAAGACTATATATAGTGCATGATAAATCTATAGTGCATAAGAAGTATATAGTGAAAAAAAGGTCTAAAGTGCATGAGCAGTCCATAGTGAAAGAGAAGTCTTAAGTGCATGATAAATCTATAGTGCATGAGAAGTCTATAGTACATAAACAGTCCATAGTGAAAGGAAATATAAAGTGCATGAGTAATATATAGTACATGAGAGGTCTACAGTACATAAACAGTCCATAGAGAAAGAGAAGTATAAAATGCATGAGAAATCTATGGTACAAGAGAAATCGAACAGTCCACAGTGAATGATAAGTCCAAAGTGCATGAGAAGTCTACAGTGAATGATAAGTCTATAGTGCATGAGAATTATATAGTGCATAGGCATTCCATAGTGCATGAGAAGTCTATAGTGTATAAGTATAGAGTACATGAGCAGTCCATTGTGAAAGAGACGTCTAAAGTACATGAGAAATTTATAGTACATGAGAAGTATATAGTACATGAGCAGTCCATAGTGAAAGGGAAGTCTAAAGTGCATGAGAAATCTATAGTGCATGACAAGTATATAGTACATGAGCAGTCCATAGTGAAAGAGAAGTCTAAAGTGAATGAGAAATCTATAGTGCATGAGAAGAATACAGTATATGAGCAGTCCATAGTGAAAGATACGTATAAAGTGCATGAGAAATCTAAAGTGCATAATAAGTATATAGTGCATGAAAAGTATACTGTGCATAAGAAGTCTTTAGGACATGATCAGTCCGTAGTGAATGGAAAATCTATAGTTAATGAGAAGTCCATAGTGAATGATAACTCCATAGTGCATGAGAAGTCTATAGTGCATGAAAAATTCATAGTACATGAGAAGTCTATAGTGTATGAGAAGTATATAGTATATGAGCAGTACATAATGAATGAGAAGCTCATAGTGTATGAAAGTCTATAATGCATGAGATGACTATAGTATATGAGAAGTCCATTGTGCATGAGAAATATTTAGTGTATGAGAAGTCTATAGTGCATGAGCAGTCCATAGTGAATGAGAAGTTCATAGTGTACGATAAGTCTACAATGCATGAGACGTATAGTGTACATGAGCAGTCCATAGTGAAAGAGAAGTCTAAAGTGCATGAGAAATCCATAGTGAATGATAAGATTAGTGCATGAGCAGTCCATAGTGAATTACAAATCCATAGTGTATGAAACGTCTATAGTGCATGAGAAGGATATAGTGCATGAGCAGTCCATAGTGTATGAGAAGTATATTGTGCATGGGAAGTATAAAGTATATGAGCAGAACATAATGAATGAGAAGCTCATAGTGTATAAAAGTATATAGTGCATGAAAGTCTAGAGTACATGAGAAGGATATAGTGCATGATCAGTCCATAATGCATGAGAAGTATATTGTACATGAAGTGTCGTTAGTGAATGGAAAATATTGAGTGAATGAGAAATCCATAGTAAATGATAAGTCTATAGTGCATGAAAAGTCTATAGTGCGTGAGAAGTCCATAGTAAATGATAAGTCTATAGTGCATGAGAAATCTATAGTACATGAAAAGTCCATAGAACATGATAAGTCTATAATGCATGAGAAGTCTATAGTGCGTGAGAAGTCCATAGTAAATGATAAGTCCATAGTGCATGAGAAGTCTATAGTACATGAAAAGTCCATAGTACATGATAAGTCTATAGTGCTTGAGAAGTCCAAAGTGCATGCGTAGTCCATAGTGAATGAGACGTCTATAGTGTATGAGAAATCTATAGTGCATGACAAGTATATAGTACATGAGCAGTCCATAGTGAAAGAGAAGTTTAAAATGCATTATAAGTATATAGTGCATGAGAAGTATACTGTGCCTGAGAAGTCTATAGCACATGATCAGTCCTTAGTGAATGGAAAATCTATAGTTAATGAGAAGTCCATAATGAATGAGAAGTTCATAGTGTATGAGAAGTCTACAATGCATGAGAAGTATATAGTACATGAGCAGTAGTGAAAGAGAAGTCTAATGTACATGAGAAATCTATAATGCATGAGAAGTCTAGAGTAAATGAACAATCCATAGTGGATAAGAAGTCCGTAGTGCGTGAGAAGTCTATAGTGCGTGAGAAGTCCATAGTGAATTAGAAATCCATAGTGAATAAGAAGTCTATATTACATGAGAAGTCTATAGTAAATGAGAAGTCCATATAGAATGAGAAGTCTATATTGCGTGAGAAGTTTATAGTGAATGAGAAATCCATATTGAATGAGAAATCTATAGTGCGTGAGAAGTCGATAGTGCGTGAGAAGTCTATATTGCGTGAGAAGTTCATAGTGAATGAGAAATCCATAGTGAATGAGAAATCCATAGTGAATGAGAAATGAGAAGTCTATAGTGCGTGAGAAGTCCATAGTGAATGAGAAGTCCATAGTGAATGAGAAGTATATTGTGAATGAGAATTTCATAGTGAATGAGAAGTCTATAGTGAATGAGAAGTCCAAGAAGTATATAGTGCATGAGACGTCCATAGTGAATGAGTCTATAGAAGTCTATAGTGCGTGAGAAGATTTGTAATGATTATGACATGATAAGCATTTTTGTAAATATACGAAATGCAATTTACCCTAGTAGTGTTGACGAGCAGGATATGGTCATTATTAAAATGGTCATTATTATACTTAAAGATAAATTGGCGATCAGTTTTATACAATTCAATTTAATCTCTTTATTTCCTCTTAATAGAGATTATAGTATTACATATAACAAATTATATAAAAGATGAGAATACCAATATATGAGAGAGAGAAACACAGAGAGAGAGAGAGACACACAGAGAGAGAGTACAAACATATGCATATTACACGAATCTTGAGAACATATCAATATAATTACAAACATATTCGAATGCGCATTTGTAGAATACAATCACTGCATCTTTGTTTATAAGAGTGCATATAGTGCCCCCATGGTCTTATATGCAAATGATAGCGGGCTCTCTGTTCTAAGTTCTTGTTCAAGTTTTTGGCTGAGTTTGAGAACATTTCGCAGGAATTTAAGTTTCATGTGTATTGTATAGCAACACTCGACATGTATTGTATAGAGCGGACTTTAAATGCATCATTACACGCCGGACTCATATTAAGCCCAGGTCAAACTGCCAGATATTAAGGGTTAGGTATTAATACGTTTCCTAACTCTACGTATTGCCAAATTTTTGCCCCATTTTGAGAGATATTAGGTTTTATCAGGTTTCTAGTAGGTTTCCACGTTGTTATTCAAGGTTTTACTACGTATCGCCCCGTCTGGCATGTGACAGGTTAGGTATCAAAGGGGCTCGATTTCACTAGGGATTAGAACGTTTTACTAGGTGTCTGACACGTTTCTCTATGTTTTACTATGATTCAGTACGTTTTTTCTAGGGATTACTAGGTAATGTCAGGGATTACTATAAGACCGACAAACCGGAAATAAACGCGACCGCATTGACAAGCCAAATCAAACCCAATCTGACTAATAAAACCGCTAAATGTTCGTAATGCCCAGACATTAGGGTTGTACCGGAGTGGGATTAGAGGCACCAGCCATCCTCTGCATATTCAGCAATGATGGCCTCTCACACTTCAGTTACCTCTTTGGAGATGATGTTGTGGGTGACCCTGAAGAAATACATCAAGGATTGGTAACTGTCCCCGGTTGCAAGGTGTTTCATGGTGATGGATCTACCTTTGCGTTTCCCTTAGTTTAAGAAAAGCAAACATCGAAGATAATCAAGAAAATATTTGTATTTTCCCTACTGGGCATCAAACGCATCCATTCATTTATGGCATACAGCTACGGGCGAATCAAGTGTAATTTGGAAATTATTGATGGTGAAAACAGTACTGACAGTAAAATTCATGAAAACAAAGCGTGATATCATAGAAAAAACAACAAAAGAAGGTGCCATTTAGTGAATATGAATTTCGGTACAAGTAAACACTCTCGGTTTTCTCGAATTGCGTCTTTCGTGGTGATAGCTGCATGGTAGGAATGAAATACCGATGGAAGACAATTTACTTAGTTACATCTTGGAAGTATGCATTCAGAAAAATAGTGAGTATAAAACAAATTACTGTGTTTTTCTGTGCTTTGACGTAACTTTTACAAACAAAAATCCGCCATTTTTGACGCGTCCGCTCATTTTTACAGCCTAAGAACGCATACCCTCAAAAAACGATAGTCCAACTCAGTCGCAAATGTCAAGCCTTTCATCAAGCATGGCCTTGTAATTGTCGGATTCGTTTCGCTGAATTCTTCTAAATTTATATTTCTCCTGTTTATACCTTAAAACGAAATATTTTCTGGATTTCTAGGTCGATTGCTCACGATCCATATTCGGCGATAGTGCCTAGCAATGGTATGAGCGTCTTTGATCTCTTTAGTCCAATATGGTTAAGCATGAATATTGTAATGACTTTTCGCGATAGTTTTAGCTGCGACGGTAAGTATCATATCGCCTGTTATCCGTCATTTCGTCCGCTTTTAGTTTTTCGTGTGCCTTAAGGATAACAAAGATATGGTTAGAGGTTAGATAGTTCCCTTTGGTATTCTGATATATGATTATCAGTTCCCTTGTTCCGGGATGTACATAACATTTTACTGGAATTTGAGTCGGTATTACATACAGCCTTTTCTGATGTACGTTACGATGGGCAAATGTTCGTACGTCATTATTTGTTTCATCCAGAATAAGGCAAACGCAAATGGTTTGTGTAATATCACTATCCGGGAGGATATAATTAATCACAGAAATTATTGTAATGAACGAGTAATTTGAACCTCGCGATTGCTCAGAGCGACTGGCGGAGCTGATAGTGTGTGTGTTACTATAACTGCAACTAATACCTGAAGTGCCGGATAGTAATACTTGGAATATAATTACATGGGTGTACATGTATAGATTTATATGATGCGCAAGCACATGTTTAATAAAGCTTAACATTCGCGTGTGTTCCTTAACACTCAAATACAACGATGGTCATGTACAACTGAACTTTTTAATTTAAGGATTTCTTGTTCGTTTATGTTTATATAACAGCTAATTCTCACATTATTGTAAAAATCTTTTTGCAATAGCTAATACATTATATTTTCCGTTGCTTTAGATTTCGATATCGACCGTTGCTAAAGCGTTGGTTTTCTAGGCAGTGGGAGTTCATAAACTGGTCTCCATCTCTATAACGTCATGACGAATATGATTTGAATCTCATTTTATCTTAACGCCACTACATTGACCTTCTTGACCATGAAGCTTATCTACATTCTACAGTGCACAGTCACCTGTCACATTTTCGCTGAAAGGAAATTCTAATAGTGTAAGGGAAGAAACTCGTACCTTATATATATATATATATATACAAATGAAACGAAGAACAGAAAGACAGCTTCTTAAATGATATTATTCGGAATAAACATATAATTGACGATGTAATCAACAATACAGAATTTGTAACGTGAAGAGTATACTCATACTTTAAAAAAATCATAAAAGTTAAGAGATCACTGTGCGTTCACTGATGTATTATGAAAGAGAGGCAACAATGTCAATTGAAATAGTGATGTATTATTGATATATTTGTGTGACCGTACCGCTGAAGATAGGAATATTTAATGCAAAGGAAAAAATATTACAAATATTCTATCCGAAAACAACAAGAGGCCGAAGAGGGCTTGAGGACGCTCTCCCGACTCATCGTGGCCATTGTAATTATTTTAAATTCCACAATATTTACCCTCTTTGTGGAGTCGTCTTAACAACTTAAATTTAATTCAACTTAAATAACCCCTTCACACCAATACTGAACAAATACTTAATTGCTATGAAAAGGAAATACTTTAAATTCCCATAACATTCATCTGTCAAAATATATAGTTCCCTGTACAGCGCCCTTATACAACCCAGCCCCTTAATTTGTCAGAACGTCAATCACCCACTCTTAGCGATTTAAATATGAACAAATCTGACAACCAGGTTCTTAATAGGCAAAGTCATTTCGATTTAAAAAAAAATAAATATTTATTATGACATGTGTCCCTTAATTGAACCCTCGGGGCGAGGTCATTTTTTTACCCCAGGGACACCATTTGAACAAATCTAAAAAAAACTATAGAAGGCTATCATTACTACATTAAGTTTTAGACTATTTTTAGTAATGGTGGCCATCTTGAATTTCAGATCGAAAAAACATCTTCTGTATAGTCTCCTATTCAACAGAAACATCCATGTGCAGTATCAGTTTTATTGGCCTAGTGGTTTCAGAGAAAGTGATGCTAACTGACGACAGACTACGGACAACGCGCCATCGCATAAGCCTTTCTGGCCTTTGGCCAGTAGAGCTAAAAGCAGAAATTTAACCGAAATAAATATAAAAATGAACTACATTGGGCGACGAGGTCCACGAGAATTCTTTAAAATGTTCAAACATAACACAAAAATTGCGGCCAGTGTGCCTTTTAAGGGGTTTTATGACCATTTAAAAAATATGGCATCGAAAGTGACTACTTCAAAAGACGTTGAAATAGAATAATTAATGAACAAGTTTGATCAAAATTAGGAAGACACTTTTTTCTAGGAGCTCGATGATCCGATTTCACAATCGGAAATAAAATCCGTGTTGCAGATCAGTGTTGCAGAAGACTGTCTGATGAACGAATACTTCATATAAACATAATAGCACCTACATTGGAGAGAATATTTAATTATAGAATATTAGACTGTATAAGTTTTACTAAGCAGTGGTCACGTGGCATTATAGTAAATGGACACAAAAAAGGATCACCAGACTATCCAAATACCTATAAGAGAATAACCACGACAAGTTGTTTGTCAAACGTTTTACGACAGTCGTAAATAATAGGTTCAAAAACTTGTCGACTGATAATGATACACTTCGAGACGCTCAATTTGGCTTCAAGGCCAATCATATTACAACGGATGCCATATTCATTTTAAATACAAGAATACACATCTATATCAATAATCAACAAAAATTATAGTGTGTTTATATATTTGCAAAAGCATTCGACTCAATATATAGGAATGGACTGAGGCAAAAAATGATAGAGTGCTATGAATAGTATATAACCATCGGTTGTTCGATCTATTTACAAATATGTTAAATCGTGTGTAAAACAATTCAACACATCAGAAAAATGAAGTTATAAAGCTATCACGAATAAAATGTTAATAAGAGTTGTCAGAAGACAACAAAGCTCGCCGTTGAGATAAAACTCACAAAAGTTCAACCTGCTTGTATGGCTATGTCAATGGTAGATTGCCTTACCTGGGTCTATATATAATATATATATCAAGAGCATAAAAAGCAACGCGTAATGAAGCAGGATAGTTTTGAACTCGAGAGGCAAAAACCAAAACTAAAATGTTAAATTGCCTTATCTGGGTCAATATATATATATATATATATATCAAAAGCATAAAATGCAATGTGTTATGAAGCATATTACAGAAACAGCAGCTCCTCTCTGTACATTAAATGACGCATATAGATAAAATTTTAGTTTTTTTTTATTTCTTAAACTACAAATATACGAGTACTTCCTACATACTCATAGGTTGGACAACCTTCATTACATCACTACAACTGATGTCAGATTACCTCAGCCGGTAGCGCTCCAGAGTTTTAATTCAGGGGCTGTGAGTTCGAATTCATAGACTAATAAACGACAATGCCTTGTCATTGTCATTCATTTACCACCGCTGATTCAGGTGGAAAATATTTCAGTTACTTGTGGATATGGGAGCACTCAGGGTCCCATGAAAGAGTGGCTTAGTTAACTGATCATCTGCCTGCTCTCTGAGGGATAAAATCACTCCGCAGAAATGTTAGGATACTCCACCCAGTTACATGTTTCCAACAATAGGCTTACCAGACTTTCTACTAAATGCGTGTGAATCTAGTTTGCTTCTTGTATCATTTTACCATTATAACATACAACAGGGTATAACCCCACGACCTTCCTTGTTAAAGGAAGACGCTCTATCGCAAGACTACCACTGCTGTATACCATTATAATATTGCATATTCCTGTGTTAGTGTATGGCAAAAGGAAAGAAACAAATATAAATTAGGAGCTGGTATAGTTTTTGAATAAGAATATAATTATGTTTGTCTACAAGCAAATGCATTACAAGTTTGTAGAATAAATTTCCATATAAAAGTTACTCAGGTATTTTTTTTTCAAATGCAATAATGATAAAACGGGGCATATCAGGTAAATAAATAACATACTATAATTACATTTTATCAAATACATTTTATTTTTTCAACATGTTGATGGTATGATTTCTTTCTAAATTCATTTCACCCGTGTATTAGGGAAATTTTATACTAAGCAAACAAACTTAATACTTGGTTTTAAATACATTCATTATAACTATTATACAAGTTTTGTGAACCCATAGTTAAACAAGATAATGTAGCAAACTCTGTATTATTTCAACTGTTTTTTTTTCTCATGAGCAATATATATTTATAACACATCGTAATAAACAAATGAATTGTAATTTTAAAACCTACCAACACATCAAGATTATAATATTACAACACCAACAGGAAGGGAAATTCCAGACTCAGTCTGAATATACAAAAGGTAACAGTTAACATACTGATGGAAAAGAAACTACACATATAAATTTGCAGAATGAACATAGACCATTGATACCAGGGAGTTTCATCAAATTCTATCCAATATTGTAGTACAAAACAGTGGTTTCATATGGTAACATATGCAAAGGGGTTCTACTGATTCCTTCTACAGATTCTCCTCAACACTGATAAGTATGTTATGGTAACATATGCAAAGGGGTTCTACTGATTCCTTTGGTACCTCTACAGATTCCCCTCAACACTGATAAGTATAATTATGTTATGGTAACATATGCCAAGGGGTTCTACTGATTTCCCCGGTACCTCTACAGACTTTCCTCAAAACTGATATAAGTATATGTTATGGTAACATATGAAAAGGGGTTCTACTGATTTCCCCGGTACC
Organism: Panopea generosa; assembly: GCA_029582155.1. Classification (NCBI taxonomy): domain Eukaryota; kingdom Metazoa; phylum Mollusca; class Bivalvia; order Adapedonta; family Hiatellidae; genus Panopea; species Panopea generosa. The sequence continues at coordinate 54,614,610 of CM055908.1, read as the reverse complement.
TCTACAGATTCCCCTCAACACTGATATAAGTATATGTTATGATAACATATGCAAAGGGGGTCTACTGATTCCTTTGGTACCTCTACAGATTCCCCTCAACACTGATAAGAATATGTTATGGTAACATATGCAAAGGTTGTTCTACAGGTTCCCCTGAACACATAATGTAAAATAAGCTAATCGACGAAGGGTCTTTGTAACTGCTTGTAGAAAAGGATGTATGCTTTCCCAATCTCTGTCCTTGGATTTTTGTTAGTCACCTTTGTTATCTACAAAATAGAAACAGGGTTTTAATATTAATTGCTTGATGTTACATGTAATAGAATTATATGGTTTAAATTATTTTTGCTTGAAGTAATATAAATATTTGATCTATCTCATGATTGAAATACAAGGCTTCACTTAAATAATGGGTTTTATTCAACTGCTGTTTTTTGCTACTGAAAAATGATTCACGAGTTATTTATTACCAAATGAAGCGTCACAAGTGACTGTCATTTTGCGAATAGCGAAGTTTGCACAACATAAATAACATGTAAGTTACCTTTTTATTATCAATTCTGTACCACTGAAGGCCAAATTTGATATAACAGTAATAATGTCCTGCTTGTTTTGTCCCATAGCGGACAATTACACCAAACAATAAAACTTTGTCTTCAAGGACCTGTTTTTTTTTAAATATAAAAAATATAAACACTTAATTACATTTAAAGTATCAATGCAACATTAAATATTAAATCATTGAAAACTGTTTCTTTTAAACTTTGTTTTACAACAATGGAACGATACAAATAATGTGAAGATAAGCAATTATTGAACTTGAAATGTTTTAAAAAATAAAAGTAAAATACTTCTAAACATTCTGAATTGAGAATGAAACAATATTACCAAAGGTGGTTGCAGACTTTCAGAGTTAATTTCAATCCATTAAGTATGAATATATTAACGAAGTTTTGTCCCTATAACATAAATAGTTTGTTGAGAAACATAAACAAGAGGCCCATGGGCCTTAATGGTCACCTGATTATCAAAAAAAAAACACATTCACATAAGTCTATTCAGTCATAAGAAATATATTTTTTGTCAATTTCTCTTATACTGATTTAGTAAAGAAGGCCCCACCCTCAGGGCCAAACCATACGACCCTGGGACATAAAATTCACAAATTTTATAAAGAACCTATAGTCGTCAAAAATGCTCCCAATTTGTTTCTGAGTGCTTCCTATGATAAACAGAAGATTTTTAAAGGTTACCTTTAATTTTTTTAGGCCCCATCCCCAAGGCCAGACTGAGATCCAGGGACATGCAAATCACAATTTTATAAGGGACCATTATGTGTCCATAATCATGCTCACCATTTGTTTCTCAGCCCTTCCTATATTTAGAAGAAGATTTTTAAAGTTTACCTTGAATTTGACTGTTTTGCCCCCCTCCCAAGGCCCCAGAGGGTTGGGGAACATGCAATTCACAATTATTTTATTCACCCTTAGGTACCAAAGCTACATAAAACATCCATTATGTTTTAGCTTACAGTTTTTGAGAAGAAATCGAAAATGTCAATTGTTATACAGACGCACATGGGACAAAAGGCAATCGCAAAAGGTCCCTTGAGACAAATTCTCAGGTGACCTAAAAAAGCTGAGCTAAACTAAACTAAACATAAAGGCCTAATGTATACAAGAGAGCGTCACTGATGTATTGACAAATGAGTTTTCCCCTCTGTAAATATACAGTGGTGTCACTAAGTTTCCCTTAGAATTCAGAGAGATAATTAAACAAGAGGCCCAAGAGGGCCTGAGGACGCTCTACTGACTCAAAGTGGCCATAGCACTTTTTGAAATTCTCCTTTACAACAGAAACATCCGGGTGGGGTCATTTTTAACCCTAGGGACACCATTTGATCAAATCTAACAAAACTATAGTTGGCCATCAATACTACACAAACATTTTGAAAATCTGTTGGGCCATTCATGTGAAGAAAATTTTTAAGTTTTGGACTATTTTTAGTAATGGCAGGCCATCTTGAATTTCAGATCGACAAAAACAAATGTTCTGTATAGTCTCCTATGCAATAGAAACATCTATGTGAAGTTTCAGTTTAACTGGCCTAGTGGTTTCAGAATAGATGAAATTTTCTGTTTTCCCATAGTATCCCTATGTAAAATTCTAAGTCCCCTTACAGGGCCCATTTAAATTTGAGTCCCTAAATTCTAATCTGCAATCAAACCCCTACACATAGGGATAATTTATGCCATATATGATCAAATCTGACATACCGACTCTTTAAGAAAACGATTTTAGTAATTCCTAATTACCATTTTGGGGTCCCTCCTGACCCTTAAGACAGTGGAACCCAGTCATTTTTACAAATCTGAACCTCCTTCACCAAACAATGCTTCTATGAAGATAAAGGCAAAATCATTTCCATTTAAAAAAAAAATAGTATTATAATGACATGTGTCCCCTAATTGAATCCTCGGGACCAGGTAATCTTTAACCGTAGGGACACCATTTGAACAAATTTAACAAAACTATAGTTGGTCATCATTACGACATAAACATTTTGAAAATCTGTTGGGCTGTTCATGAGTAGAAGATTTTTTAACTTTTGGACTATTTTTAGTAATGGTGGTGGCCATCTTGAATTTCATATATAAAAAAAAAAATCTTCTGTTTAGTCTCCTTTGCAATAAACATCCATGTGGAGTTTCAGTTTAATTGGTCCTGTAGTTTCAGAGAAAGTGCTGCTAACAGACGACAGATGACAGACTACAGACGACGGACAACGCGCCATTGCATAAGCCAGTAGAGATAAAAATGGAATTACCATATTTTATTTAACATATGGTCGCAGTCTAATCTGTTCTGAAATCTGCAGCATATTTGTGTTCTTGTTACCGAGTTCATTAAACCTAAAATTAACATTCAATGTCTAAGATTTTATGCACTAGTTTTAAATAGTTTAAAAATTACTAGTATATGTTTTAAAAAATTAATATGACTTCTGCTTGCCACGAAGTGACAAACTAATTTTCAGGTTTCATGTCTCAAGCGCATTATATGATGAAGCATTTAACTTAAATTCTATGATTAATATTATTAAACGACATTCAAAATTTGTATCAATAACAAAATAATACAAGAAAATATCGGTGGCACCGATGGATGCTCCCCAAAGTGAGTGTTTGACTCTGTACCATACGGTAATGATACTGGAAAGGGGGAAGTAACTGTGAGAGTTCTAAAGAGAAGTCAATACATTTTTTTTTATTTTGTGATATAATACACTGTACAACATACTTTAAAATATGTCATTATGATGTATCCTAGCAAGTTTCATAAAATTCCAACATGGGGTTGTAGAGAAATAGCGCAGACAAGAATTTGGTCACAGACAGAATCAAAGGGCCACAACTCCGTGAAAAATCATCGAACCGGAACACAAAGACAATATGCACATCTGCACTTGGTAATGATGCATCCTGGCAAGTTTCATAAAATTCCAACCTCAGGTTGTAGAGAAATAGCAGGGACAAGAATTTGGTCACAGACTCAATTAAAGGGCCTTAACTCCATGAAAAATCATTGAAACCGCAACACAGACAATATGTGCATCTCCACTTGGTAGTGATGCATCCTAGCAAGTTTCATAGAATTCCAACATGGGGTTGTAGAGAAATAGTGGAGACAAGAATTTGGTCACAGACAGAATCAAAGGGCCACAACTCTGTGAAAAGTCATCGAACAGGAAACACAAAGACAATATGCGCATCTGCACTTGGTAATGATGCATCCTAGCGAGTTTCATAAAATTCCAACCAGAGGCTGTAGAGAAATAACCCCGACAAGAACTTGGGGACGCACAGATGGACGCACGGACGAAATGGCAACTATATGCTTACCCCTTTTGGGGAAGCATAAAAAGTACATGTATGCAATGACATTGACATATTTATGTATGTCCTTTTCTTGATTTTGATTTTAGGCAAATTATATATGAAGTTTCATTGATATTGCTGGGAGTTACTGATATGAGCTTGCTAAAAAAAATACCAACACCAATATCAGGGCAAATACAATAGACTTCCTTTTTTCAAAAGTTGATTTAAAAAAGTAAGCATTTTATTATCATAATCTTACATTTGTTATAGATATGCTCAGGCTACAGAACAGCTCCACGGATGATGATGAATGGCAACATTTGGAGCTCTTGACTGAAGTAAATAATGAAACTATTTTATTGATCAAACATTATCAGTTTTCTTGAATATTTCTCAAGTTTTGAAATGGAAACAAAAAAATTATGTTGTACAAAAAGCATTCAGCACTTTAAAATTGGGTTTAACAATATACACATGTATTAGTTTACATTACAATAATATAGTTCTCAACCAATACCATACAGACATTGCAATACAATGTACTGTAAAATATTTATATTGACAAATCAGGAAAAGTGTATTGCAACATATTCATATTATACTTGAACATTTAATTTTGTTAAAGTATTATATTTCAAGTAGAATTAAAAAAGCATACTTGTGCTCTCAAGTGCGCCAAAGAAAGTACCATCAACTTCACTCTCACCAATGCTGTAAAGTCTTAAATTTTTTTTTTATTTAATAACTGAAATCAGAATTAATACGAAAATACAGATTCAAATCTTTTATACAAACTCATACAAAAATATTTTTACCTAAATCATACCAAACTCATTGACTGGATAAATCAGTTATAAAGCAGCCTTGTTATGGACATTTCCTCAAGTCCCAATGTGCAGAATGACATCCATTGTCATATTTACCGTAAAAGATAATTTGTTATTAATAGGAGCATTAGACAATTTAAGGTTAAAAACATACCCTATACACTTGTTCACTTGTTTCATAATAACATGCAGAAACTCAGGGGCAGATATCTGAATTTCAACACAACTATTGATACAATTCAGGACATTAGTAAAGTATACAACTACTTAAACAGAAGTTTTATTTCATTAACTAATGTCTGTAAGTAAAAGCCAACTTCATATATGTATATATCAATTTACAATGTGTTTTTTTGGCCATTTTTATAGCTGTTATTCTGTCGTATTCTCAATTGCAAATAGTATCTTTTTTTCCCAACTTGAGGGGTAAAAATTCCCAATTGGATTTCAGGAAGTTCCAAAAACTAATGAAACAGCCTCAAAATATAAGCGTATATTTTTCCATTGAATTGAGTCCAAAACTTTTTTAAACTGCTTTTCAGTGCATGCGCTTTCACACTGATTTCCTGAACATGGACCGGATCCAAGCAGATAACTTGGAAAGTTTGGAAAACGGAAAAACGGTGAAGTAGTCTAGTTTCTTACGATTCTAGAGCGTTTGATTGATCCGGAACACCTGTTCTTCAGTAAACTCAACGTTTTAGTACAGAAGCTTATTAAGTTTGTGGAAGCATTAACAAGCACTTATTTATATGTATCATGAAATAAACAAAACAATGTTGCATAAATCGAAATATTACCTCAAGATATTAAAGGCTCCCACTATAAACAACAAACTATATTGACAATTTCTTTTAACAGTCATCTTTAAGTGTTAGTGTGACACCTTCCCCACCTGCTCAGAAGCCTGTGAATGTTGAAAATAGCACAATACTTGTCCCATCAGTTACGGACACTTTTTCTAACCAACACAGGTCAGATACTAATTGTGATTATTATTAACTTGTGCCTACCTGACTGTGACAGCATCTTTTCTGCTCTTCAAGATGAAAACATATATACATGGCTGTACTTTAGTGCATCCAAGGCTGGTTATTACTGCAAACTGTCTGTTATTACTTGTATCTGACACAACTAAGGAAGTTGAACAGGATGGGACAGCATACTCTAAATGCTCTAATGAGAATATGTCTTAACTCTGACAATAGCCTCAACAATTATCAACTAAATTAGTGATTGCAGCCTTTAAGTCACTTAGAACAAGAGATATTGCTCTGTAGAATACCAAACAATACTCTGCTAAATAAAATGTTAAGCTAGATATTTGTTAATGTTTATTCATACAATTACACATTAAATAGATAGTTATCAGCAAGAACTTTCAAAGAAGAATAGGAAACTTTAATCTCCTGACTAAATTGAGGTTGTAGAGAAAAAGTGCGGACAAGAATTTGGTGACACACAGACGGATGCACGGACGAAGCGACGGCTATATGCTTCCCCCCTTTGGGGCAGCATAATAAAAAAGTAATATTGCTGAAGTAAATATTCTAGCATTATATTATATAAATAAAAAATGCTTTTGAGTCAACAATAATACTGTCAACCTGTCAGACGGAATTACTATTAACTGAAGCGAAGCCGAGGTCAACTTTATTTTTCATAAGGTTGTGTGGTTGACAATAATATGAAATAGTATGAATTAGTTTGTGGTTGTCTATGCTGATGAAATAAAAGTTTTATGTAAATTATCATAATGTTGAATGTTTCATATTAGAACTTACCTTGAATTCCATTGCATAGATCAACTGCTGATACAGGTCCTTCTTTAAAAAAGGTACTGGAGTGTACAAACAAAGCAACGTCATCTAAAATATAAACAAATGTATATATGAAGATGGTTTGCCTTGAATATACCCAATTAGTTACTGCAAAGTAAATCAATAAATTGTATGAATGATCCCTGATATTATAATGATATGTATTTATCATCTCAGCAGGCGTTATCTTTTGCAAACAAAAATGTTTATTATGGCATTTGGTCCATATTGAGAACATTTTCTTAGTAATTTTCTGTGATACATCTGAAGACAACGTTCATAAAAATAACCTGGAAACATTTCAAAAGCTATAAAATGAGTAATAATGAAATTAGATGCTCCTCAAAATGTATTTTTTAAAACAAAAAAGATGGATTGATAATAATAAAAATGATGAAAATAAATTCTCACCACATCTGGAGTGGTTCATCAAGAGTTGATAAATATCTCTCATCCTAAGGCATTTCAGGACTGAGTTTGTGAAACAAAGGTTCATGTTTGCAGGGTTCAACAGACCTCCATAAGGCTGAAACACTAGAAAGTATAATTCTTGAGTTGTAACCTAAATTTTTAACAGAATCTCTATTATACATGTAAATTGAAAACAGAACTTCAGAAGAAAAGAATAAAATGTATTGATAAAGTGTTGTAAAGTTTGTACATGTATATTTTAAGAGCATTCGGTCAAAAATGTTTCAATAAATTTGTACAGTTCTTGGTGTGTTCATTAAAAGGTGAGTGGTAGAAAAAAGAAGAAAAGAATGTTTCTAAACAAAGAATAGCCATCCTTGTATGATAACATTACAAAACAAGAGCTGTCGGAGGGACAGCGAGCTCGAATATTCGAATATTTGTCACAGAAGTACAAATTTGATAGAGATTGATGACAAATCCAAGCAAATAAGAGTTATCTAGCTTACAAAATTGACAAAACTGAGTATGTCTTATAACTGCAGTATCTTGTATGAAGTTTCAATGAAATACATGCAGTGACTGCTGAGTTATAAAAAATTTGTAAAAAAATCTGGCAAGAGTTATCTGACTTGATTAATTTAGTTTATTTCATGACTACAAAGCCATATGTAAAGTTCAATCAAATACAGTGAGTGATTGGAGTGATATGGACTTGACAGTACTTGCATGCAAAACTTTAACTTAAAATTCTAAGTCAAACAAGGGCAATAATTTGCATTCCATTCATACAAGATTTATCTATTTTAGTTATTGTAGTAGAGCTGATGACTAGTAAGGCTTGTGTAATGTTTAAAATCAATACATGCATTGGTTACTAAGATATGGACTTGATGGTACTTGCACGCAAAATTTTAATCAGATTTTCTTTGTCAAACATGGGCAATAATTTGCATTAAATTCATGCAAGAGTTATCTTACTTAGTAACTGTAGTAGGGTTGATGAATGGGAAGGCTTGTGTAAAGTTTCAATCAAATACATTGAATGGTTGGTGAGATAAAGACTTAATGCTACTTGCAAGCAAAATTTTAATCAGATTTTCTTTGTCAAACATGGGCAATAATTTGCATTAAATTTATGCAAGAGTTATCTTACTAAGTAACTGTAGTAGGGTTGATGAATGGGAAGGCTTGTGAAAAGTTTCAATCAAATACATTGAGTGGTTGGTGAGATAGAGACTTGATGGTACTTGCACGCAAAACTTAAACCAGAATTTCTAAGTCAAACAAGGGCAATACTTTGCATTATATTCATGCAAGAAATATCTAACTTAGTTATTGTAGTAGGGTTGATGACTGGGAAGACTTGTGTAAAGTTTCAATCAAATACATCAAGTGGTTAGTGATATGAACTTGATGGTACTTGCACGCAAAACTTTAACCAGAATTTATAGGTCAAACAAGGGCAATAATTTATATATTTTCATGCAAAAGTTATATAACTTAGTTATTGTAGTAGGGTTGATGACTAGGAAGGCTTGTGTCAAGTTTCAACGCAATACATGCAATGGTTACTGAGAAAGGGACTTGCATGCAAAACTTTAACCAGAATTTCTAAGTCAAACAAGGGCAATAATTTGTATTATATTCATGCAAGAGATATCTAACTTAGTTATTGTAGTAGGGTTGATGACTAGGAAGGCTTGTGTAAAGTTTCAAGGCAATACATGCAATGGTTACGCAGATAGGGACTTGCATGCAAAACTTAAACCAGAATTTCTAAGTCAAACAAGGGCAATAATTTGTACTACATTCATGCAAGAGTTATCTAACTTAGTTATTGTAGTAGGGTTGATGACTAGGAAGGCTTTTGTAAATTTTCAAGGCAATACATGCAACGGTTACTGAGATAGGGACTTGCATGCAAAACTTTAACCAAGGTGTGACACCGACGCCTGGGTGAGTAGATTAGCTCTCTTTATTCTCCAAATAGTTGAGCTAAAAATCAGAATTTATTACATGTATGTTACAAAATTGAAAGTTACTCAAAGACGAGTATTATTGACTATCTGAAATCGAATTATGATACTCATTTATATAAACTAATGGAATTCTATAAGCTTGTCTTTCATTCCGATCCTTTTGACAAAACTGTTTGTAAATATGTAATATTGTAAGATATTCGAAATAAAATATGTTTAAACTAACCTAATGGTGTCATACCCGATTTCTCCATGACATACTGAGATGTGATATTATCAGCGAAGGTCACTTTTTCCTTTTTTCCTAGTAATTCTTCTCTCATTACTCAGGTTCCGCACAGTCTATGTAAAAATGATCAATAAATATCCAACCATTTTTTTAACAATATCTTTAATTCAAACATATCTGTTTATTCAAAAAAGAAGTATAAACATGTAATAAACTAAAAATGTGCCTGTTGATACTAATGTCTAAGCTGTCTTATCCTCTCCTGGCCAGTCTCTGTGATGATTGGCCATGAACTTTGTTCTACAGCCATGAATATCTCACCTTTGAAAATGTGGGGGAAGCAGACAGTGATTTGCAGAGATGAGGTGTGTTAAGTACTGGTGAACCAGGATACCAAAAATGCAGATTAGGTGCACTGACTGCTGTTATATAACTGAAATATTTTTGAAAGAATTAACAATGTTTTACCTCACTGAGAGAATGGAACTCATGTGCTTCATGTTTTGGAAATTTAATATAAATGCGATGCTCCTTAGTCAAAGACAGTCCATTTGTTAGAGCATTCCTGACAGTGTCACTCAGTGCATTTTTTTCTTTTCTTGATATCCTTTTCCAACTACAAAAACATGATATAAATGAAAAATTATAGCTTAAAAAATTACCTGAAAACTACTGCAGTTTTATCATATAACCTTAATGTACAAAATCAAACAAATATTGTGCCTATATAAGTGGCTTTTTACTTATTCAGATTCAGATTGTACTTGGTCGGAGGTAGGTTTTTATTGACTTTCATAAACCTGAAGACCTTCCATACCTCCAATTTAGTCATATAACAAGGATGGTTATATACTGTCGCCTCGTTATTTGATGTATTAGAGTTACTTCCCTTTGCTAATTTAATTCGAACTCACGGCATTTCGTACTTTGAACATTCGTACCGATTATCGATTATAAGAAAATGATATTGATTATCGGAATCAACTGGGCTTTTCTAGTCAACTGACTGTATTCGATAATTGGCCCATCACTGCTTGTAAGTTTGAACCAAGGCTAGACATGACGACCTCTGAAAGGAACACTCAGCACTGTTGCCACCTGGGAATCTAACTAGTGATTCATATAAGCCATTATAAGCTTTATTTACATCCAGCACCACTTTTCCGGATGTTCTCACTTGGATTGGGAAATATTACATGATAAGTATATAACATGAAACTAAACTAACTAATAAATGTATTTTAATTACTCAAGATAGAAAACTTTGTTATTTGGACTAATGGATTGACAAAAAGCAATGATTGAATCATTGTATGTCGCTTATCAGTGCCATAAAAACTAAATAAGAAAACTGCTCTATACGTAATGTAGAATTAGAAATCCCTGGAAAGAAGCCACATGATAAAAGAATTATTTAAGTCTAAAAGTTACCTTAAAATCAGGAAAACGTATCACTTCCTTCATTAAAATCTTTGCTGGACACCGTTTCTTTTTGGATGTTTGCACATCTCTCATCCCTTATGTGGTATAGGATGATCACCCTAATATAATGTCAGTTAAAAATAGATTATTATTTTGTATGTTACTTTCATTTTTCAACTCTATATATGGAATTCTTTTCTTAAAGGGATTATATTGGCATAGTACCGTCAATTCCCTGACCTAAATACACACGCCCAGCATGAAGATACACATATAACTTACAGATATATGCGTCTAAAGTGTCTAATTGCATAACATCTTTATTACAAACATCTGGTTTCTGAAGCCACGTTTTTGTTTTTGTTTACATTTGCCATTTTCAATGAACCGCTTGCGGGTTTCGAATCAACCATCGGATAACATTGTGAATACTCGTTCCCGATCTCATTTTCAAGTTTTTGTTCGGGAAGTTTACGGAGTTCAATGTAAACATTGTGCAATACTTTATTGCGAGACATATTAAAGTTTTGGCAAATATTCAATTACTGTTAATTTGATAAAAAGTAAATAAAGGTTATACGTCAATGCATAGGCATTATTTTGTGCACACTGCATACAGGAAAAGTCTGGATTAACAGCGTGTTTGTGTTACTTGCCAATATATTCCCTTTAAGAATTTAATACATTTACTTTCTTTTTCTTTAAATATGATTTATCAAAACAAGTAATTTACAAACAGAAATATATATTTTTTTATTTATTATATTTTAAAATAGAAAATGAGTGCAGGTTTATTTTGAAATAAGTATAATATAAATCGTTTCAGCATCTAATATTTCAATAAACTAGCCCAACTTGGTTGAAGAACTTTATGTAAGAAAGTTTGCCAGTTACTTGCAGAAGACGGTGTTCTCAGATTAATTTGGGTCTTTCTTTAATAATACTGGATATGCCATATAGTTTATAACCTGTTACGTATTGATAATGGAGTTAACCAACCTTATGAATTATTATTATATTCAATACGAAAATTATTGTTATATACAGAGGGTGGGTCACCATCTGAATTTCATTAGATAACACATCTTTGTGTTGACAATAGAGTTAACCAACCTTATGAATGAGCTATCTAATGAAATTCAGATGGTGAGCTATCTATGTGTTGACAATAGAGTTAACCAACCTTATGAATGTGCTATCTGATGAAATTCAGATGGTGACGACCCTCTGTATATAACAATAATTTTCCTATTGATAATAATATCGACAGTTAAATCATAATGTTATCAATGGCAACAGAGGGTCAATTATGAAGTATTAGGAGTCTACTATTGGTGGACATGCAAACAAATGTATAATAACATAACATGTTATTTCTTACTGCAAGATCTTTCTTGCGTTCCAAATGTTTTCTTTCTTTATCCCTTTTATGTTTATCCTTGCCAATACACATGCCCGCACATACCCTTACATAATTTGGAAGGGAAAGCCATCATACGGTACCACATTCTCTCCTACATCCCGAAATCTAATGCGATTTTTTGGTCCAGATGAACAGAAATCATCTGAAAAAATAGAAATATAAAATTATATTAAACTGTAGTTCAATTTCAATACGGGTTCTTAATCTAAACCATGTGAAAGAGATTCTAAAAAATTATATCTTTATTATTTAATCCAGTTTATAGCAAGTTGAACATTGGTTTCCTTATGTAGGTCAGAACATACAACGATATTGTTCGATGTTGGGAGGGGATATGATGTTTTTCTCCCTTGAATTTACAGGTAGGAGTTAACTAATGCAAAACCATTCAACAAAAGTAAAACGACATATTATGTGACATTGACTGGGAGGGGTACCGCATTGAACAAGAAGCAACAATAAACTCACCATTTTTCCCGAAATGTTTACCCTTTGAGAGGGATACATAACACAAAGTGTTCTCAACTTCGAACGACTGTCGTATTGCCTCTGCAGCTTCCACTGTTAACACCCAGCCAGAAAACCCGTGGTTAAATGTTGGCGTCCATAACGATTTCCAATTTACCGCCATTGTTGCAATTCTCGGCTACCTCCTTTATAGAAGAACATCTATTCGTGAAGTATATTATGCCAAAGCATATCTCATGAATATTTAAATATGCTGGTGACGTAGGGCGCTCTACAGATTCCCTTTTTCCGCTTATCTGTCCGCTTATATTCTGATTCAGTACATGGACTTCTATAAACGTAAAAGAATATTGTGAGAGAAAAGCTAACATAAAAGTCCTAAAAACAAAAATAATGGTTTCAAAAAGACATCGAAGTTGATATATATTTTTGCTACCTAGGTCTAGATTTTACAATTGGCGGATGATTGTTTGTAACAACAATATCAACTATGACCGAAAAAGCAAATATAACAATGTGCTCACTTATATCAATGACAAAGGTATGAATTTGCCCGTTAATAGTATGTTAAATTAATTCGACTCACTTATACAACACATATTAAATTATTCATGTGAGATTTGGGGACATATTTCAGCAGAGATAATAAATAAATTGAACATGTACATAAGAAGTTTATCAAATGGATTTTATGTGTTAATTTATCTGTGTATGGTGAAACCGTGACTCCTATTAAATGGAATTAGCGAGGAAAGTAAGAATAATCAAGTATTGATCAAAATTATGCACAAAACTAATAATAGCATACTACGAAGCCAAAACGTTTATTTTACCGTCGTTATTTACTACAGTTTCAATATATTTATAAAACACAAGCTGTTGCCTGGAAATCGAAGTTTGCGTCCCCACGTCTTTTGTGTTAAACGCTGCGATTGATATACGAGTGTCCTATGGATGAACATGCCTGGTACCTTTTGTAGGGAATGTTACTCATAGAGTGGCATATGAGAATGGGTTATTTAATCGCCACCTATATTTAGAAAAGTTCTGTAAAATGCATTTAATTCATTGGAATATTTACCGATATTACGATAAGCTGAATATTATACATATAAATATATAATATATATACCATAATACATGAACATTGTTAATACTTTGATGTATGCCTAATATTACCTGGCTATCTAATCCAATCGGCAGTAACATCACAAAAAAATAGGACAGTCCATAAGTTAGGTATAGGTTATCTTGCAAGAGCTTGGGGATACGCAATAAATCCAAGACCTGGACCTAAATAGATAACACTTTATTGTTTAAATATACATAAGATATGTTGGAAACATATCATGATAAATTGTTTGTTGTCAAATATCCGCAACAAATGCAATACATTTATAAAAATATAAACTTGAAAAGAATATTTGTTATAACCTATTTATGTCGACCTTCCTCTCTTAAAGAGAAGACAATGCATCCGAACAAATAAGTTATAACTGGCAATATTGATGAAAATATGATCAACTAATTAATGGCTATAAAAGACAAGTAAGCACCGTATACCTGATTTAACTACTTCATCGATGGGTACATTCAATTCGTGTGAAACGAAACCGAGGATGGTAAAAACAACAAGCCCGCAAAATACACTCGTCCCTTCTCCAACAAAGTAAACAATTAAACTATCTCTGAAACGTACCGAAATAAAGCTATTAAATAAAACTCTTACATACATGTACGAATGCGATCGCTCAAACCATTACCGCAAGCATGCTGGCGTACTTACACACTGGAAATGAAACTTAATGCAACTTAAGCTGTCTGGAGAGACCAATCGTAAGTTCTCGGTGAATTTCATCATCTTTCGGTATTAGGTTCCGCCTATTTTCTATAGATTCACCAACATTGAAATACAAATCAGCTCTTCGTACGGATTACGCGAAAAGACCAAGTTTTGTGCATCGTTCTCAATTTTTATGTGATTTCGTTTGGCGTGCCTCATCATGACACATGGTTTTTCTTGTGAAAATTGCATAAAATATCAATAACAACACAGACCGATAGCTGGATACGTGCAACGAATTATATGCATATACGAACAACTACATTTTTTTAGTTGTAAATGTTTGTGGTTAGAGAGAATTGTATATGTCAAAATCTATACAAATATCATGTTGTAAAATGTTTCATTCATTTATATGATATCGATAAAATCAATAAAATTACTGATTTTGCGACAATGTAGTTAATGACACCTTCTGTTAGATCTCATTTCAAATATAACATAGGATAGCGAAATTCCGCTGTTTAGTGAGACCAAGTTCGTAATTTGAACATGGAATGCTCCGTTTATAACCAACAAGGTAATTATTAGGATGTAATATTCGTTTGCTTAAATTCTTAAATGTTGACAGTTGTTTACATGTTATTCAATTAAACTTTATCACATTTGATCATTGCTTTATACATAATGCATATCTTAAGCAGTTGTTGTTGAATCTATTGAAGCTTGCCATACTTATTAATGCTCCCCAGCCACAACCAAGTGAATAAAACACTTGCAAGGCGGCCTCAACCCACACCTGTAATGATACATAGCGATATGTAATAATGAAGTTAGGAAAACAAATACTTTTGAGGCGACTTCATACTTCTATACAATATCAAACTAAATAAGTACATCGACGATAAAAATAAACAGCCGTGCAGCAACAGCATATTCCTGTACCAATAGATAAATTGACTGCTAAAGTAAAGACTCGTGCGGCTGCATCATACTCCTGTACCAATAAAAACTGCAAATGAATACACGGACTACAGAAATGAACACTCGTGCGGCTGCCTCATATTCCTGTACCAATATAGACTGCAAATGAATACAAGGACTACAGACATTAACACCCGTGCAGCTGCATCATATTCCTGTATCAATATAGACTTCAAAT
Organism: Panopea generosa; assembly: GCA_029582155.1. Taxonomy (NCBI): domain Eukaryota; kingdom Metazoa; phylum Mollusca; class Bivalvia; order Adapedonta; family Hiatellidae; genus Panopea; species Panopea generosa. The sequence goes on along the minus strand of CM055908.1, from coordinate 54,599,202 downwards.
AAATACACGGACTACAGAAACGATACTCGTGCGGCTGCCTCATATTCCTGTACCAATATAGACTGCAAATAAATACAAGGACTACAGAAACGATACTCGTGCCACTGCATCATATTCCTGTATCAATATAGACTGCAAATAAATACAAGGACTACAGAAACGATACTCGTGCGGCTGCATCATATTCCTGTATCAATATAGACTTCAAATAAATACACGGACTACAGAAACGATACTCGTGCGGCTGCCTCATGTTCCTGTACCAATATAGACTTCAAATAAATACACGGACTACAGAAATGATACTCGTGCGGCTGCATCATATTCCTGTACCAATATAGACTTCAAATGAATACAAGGACTACAGACATTAACACCCGTGCAGCTGCATCATATTCCTGTATCAATATAGACTGCAAATAAATACACGGACTACAGAAATGATTCTTGTGCGGCTGCCTCATGTTCCTGTATCAATATAGACTTCAAATAAATACACGGACTACAGAAATGATACTCGTGCGGCTGCCTCATGTTCCTGTACCAATATAGACTGCAAATAAATACACGGACTACAGAAATGATACTCGTGCGGCTGCATCATACTCCTGTATCAATATAGACTTCAAATAAATACACGGACTACAGAAACGATTCTCGTGCGGCAATATCATATTCCTGTATCAATATAGACTGCAAATGAATACAAGGACTACAGAAATGATACTCGTGCGGCTACATCATGTTCCTGTATCAATATAGACTGCAAATAAATACACGGACTAATAAAAATGAACACTCGTGCGGTTACGTCATATTTCTGTAACATTTCATATTATAACTATATAAATATATGAAATACAGAAAACGAGCACTAGTTTCGAGGCTTCATTGGCGCCTTTATTATAATCGTATTAAGATGGTTTAAGGTATATAAATCAGTTGAAAACATAGTTATCTTTTTTAGTCTTAATAAATCGATCAGAAAATTGTTAATACTTTCATAAAAATGGAAATACAAAGTCGATGAATTTGATACTTGTATAAAATATTTCATGTTTTTAAGCTACATGTAGTGTCAATTTCGGAAAATAAGCTAATGATGCAGTGTATCGTAACTTATATACCAACATAACAACAAGCGATGTCATGTGCAAATACAGTCAAACCTGTGTAAGCGGTCATCTCTATTAGTCAGCCACCTGTCTTAAGCAACCATATTTTCTATTCCCTATTTCTATGCTTTCAGAGTAAATTAACCTGTATTAAGCAACCACCTGTATTAAAAGGCCACTTTTGCTCATTCCCTTGACTTGCTGCTTAAGACAGGTTTGACTGTATGCTTAATTGAGATTTAGAAACGGTCCTTGCTAACGTTACACAGCAGTGGCGTACAAGCAAGCTTATTGGTCAGTTGCTTCAGGAGAGTTGAATGAAGAAACAGTTTGGTCAACGTGTTAGCGTGCTGTGAATTGTGGGGCAAACAGGGAATCACATGTTTTACCTCATAGGGAAACAGACCTGAACATGGATGTCAGGTACTGGGGTAAATTATACTTGATGACAATACAGAACCGAACCAGCAACACTATAATTACACTCAATGATACTATTATCAGAAAACTTGAAAAGCGATCTCTTGTATTTTGTGTCATATATCTTTTATTACATAAATACATTTACATTGAAACGTAATATGCAACGTGTTATGTCTATTCATTGATCTTAAGAATGGTCCTCGGACATCAAGTCCAGGCGGAATTATCCAATTGACATAAAATTGAACCTCACAATTCACTTTTACGATTTATATCATTTCAAGAGGAGAACAATGTAAATGTTGCAATAAATATCAATGTTGTCCCTTACCTGTACAGTCATCATCTTTTGAAGGTCCGGTGTCAAGTAGTATAAGACGCCAATTGACGCTCCTTCCAGTGTCAGTCCCCGGATGAGAAGCACAATCAGTAGTATGTATGGTAACACGGCTGTTACGTACACAACCTGGATACATGTGCACACAAATAAGGTGTGTATATTGTTGAACATTATACACACGGTATGCTATAAACACTAGATACGGGACTATAGAATCAGTATTTGTAAATGTGTAAGATATATAATGTTTTGGGGTATTTTTTTGTTTTGTTGTTGTTGTTTTTGTTTGTTTGTTTTTTTGTTGTTGTTTGTTTGTTTTGTTTTGTTTTGTTTTTGTTGTTTTTTTTTTGGGGGGGGGGTTGGGGGGGGATTCCTTTTCCATATTAACACAAATCAATATTTATTTTCTCGTTTTAATAAGAAAAAAACACATTACCAACGGAATTTAGATTCATCAATGTTTTTTTATATATTTGAAATCCAAATAGCAGCCGCAAGTAAAACAAACAGAGTATTACATGTTTATCATTACCGGGTTTACAACAATTCAACACTGCCCAACAAAAGGCAATGCATTTAGAAATAGACGTAACTTACAGACCATATTGTATATTTGATATCACACGAGGTATACAAATGCATTTCTTAGTTTAAATCATTCCTAGGAAATATAAGATTTAATTAAAATTATTCTTTTGAAATATTGATGAACTGAGTGTTTATCGTATGGCATTATTAGAAAATATAAAAAAAAAACGTTACCTTGCTTATTGACCTCACACCCTTGATCATACACAGGAACACTATTATCCAAGCGCATAAAAATGAAACGACCAAATGCCAGGGCATCGAACCAAAGTCACCAAGACCGGAAGTGATTTGAAGCGTGTTGTACCTGAAATTTAAAATATATATGTAAGAGTAAGGTTTCATACAGTAACAATTGATTGACTTTTATTTTTACCATCACTAGGAATAAGTGATGCAATACTGTACTATCATTTTCAACACCGATTAAAAATATCAAATGGAAGCACGTTGCGTGCCAAAGAAATATAAAAAGCAGACTATGTCATATTGACTGTGTTCGTCAAATATGCGATACTCCTCAATGGCTGTAAGCACCTGCGCAAGCGGGGTTCCATATTTTGAGCAATTATGAATGAAATCCACGATTTCAAGAAATCTCAAATACATGTAAGAGGCATTCATACATCCTTGACACAGCACGTTTAGGTAAAAAGGTTAAAGAAGCAATATTAAATTTAAATAAATATCTGAAATGTAATATGGTGGGCTGCTGATCAATCTGTTCTATTATACGACAACCGTCGAATGAATGTAAACGCGATTTTACACTTCCTTGCATCGGTTTTTAAATTACTTATATAATATTCCAACCTACATGTATGCTTGAATGATACGTAACAGATGTAATGACTATTTAAGCAGGAACACATTTTGCCTATTTGCACTATCTGTAAAAATGTTATATAAGACTGCCACATATCAAAATTAGAAACATGTTAGATGCAATGTTTTGTTCGGCGATTTGATAAGTTGATTATAAAAAAATAAACTAGCTACAGAAATGATGCAAAAAACTAATCCAGCCTTCAACAATATTTTTGAAAAAACAATGCTGCGTGTCCATGGAGAAGGAAAAGTATATGCCCCTGCCCAAATCTATTCAAACCAGCTCGATAAAAAAAAAGCCGGAGAAAGAAGTGTCCAACAGCACAAAATCGAAAGAATCAAGATTACGACCATGATGATTTCAGAAGATATCTGACTCAATGGTAATGTAAGAACACGTGTTTGGTTTAAGAAATATAAAAATTGGCCACTGTTACTAAACGCAATCAATAGAAAAGTCATGACTATACCTTTCAAGTCAACTGACACGTTGCAATACCATATCCTTAAATGTTTAACATATTACAATGCCATTAAAAAAGAGGAAGTACTCTGCACCTAACCTAAATTCAAATAAGCATTACTATTGTTTACATTACAACAACACATTACATTATAGTTTACTTGTATATATTTTCTATTATTAACTTGATTGTGTAAAAACTTATTCAAAGCTTTGAAACTTTATGCACTTTAATAGCAAAAGTTCAGATCAACTGTATGGTTTATGGTATACATGTAGAACTTGTAGTTAAGATTGTATTTTCCTTGCTATTCTTGTTGTTGTTTATGTTTCAACAATGCATAGTGCTCTTAATATCAAACTGAATATTGTTTCATAATTAAATATATGGTGTCCTCCTCCATTTCAGTCTGCTTGTTTACATTTATACTAATCTTTACACAAACACAATTTCTTTTCAGGTACTCCCATCTGGCAACAATCTACGGCAATGGGGGTCACTTCAGTTGCAGCATCAGCATTAATGGTTCATGGTACCTCTGTGATGGACTACGGGAGTACCACAATCCAGGCTCTGGACTGTGTTAACATAAATTGAACAGTATATTTCATGCCTTCTGTTCATTGTTTTTTTATTATTGAAGCACCTATAATATGAATTCTTAATAAAAGAAGTTCAATTTTGTATGAAAGATTATTCTTTAAACTGTAAAATTTGCAACGTGCTTGAAATGTTTCTGTGAAAAAAATTATCTAGACTGGGTTTATCTTTAAAAAAATCATCTAATCAACCTTTCAAGTCAAAAAAATATTTTGGCTCTCAAGAAATGAAAATTGTTTTTTAGCTCAATGGAAAATTCTAGGCCTCACTACCCCTTAGAGGTAGCGTGGAATACGTCTGCTGATTAGGAAAGTTAGCGTTGCACATATTCTGCAATATTTTTATTCAGAAATCTTCCCTTAAAAAATCACTTATTTAATTTTTCGACCACCTATTATTTAAAAAGTTGCTATCACAGCTATTTTCACATCCATTTTAATAGCACTTATTTTGCTTTGTTTCGATAACGAAACACGTGCTGTTAAAATGGATGTAACTTAGCTGTGATAAAAACATTAATTTTCATTTTTGATGGAGGTCAGGTAGCCGAAAAATAAACAAAGTGTGATTTTTTTATGATATATATTTTGAAATTAATATTACATTGTTTTTTAGTGTACTTACTGCCAAAATTCTTCTTCCGATGACAACTTCTTGTCCATTTCATATGTGATATTCTTAATAAATAATGGATCCGTGGACTTACTGTTTGAATATGTTGATGTCACAGTTTGATTAATGTTATTAGACACGTCCGTCTGTAACAAAGAGCACTAGCATGCAAACTATGAAATGTACTTGAGGGTCCTCCGTGGCCGAGTGGGCTAAGGCGCCGTCTACGGATTACTTACCTCTGACTGCTAAGGTCGTAGGTTCGAGTCCTGCTCGCTCCAAAATCTTTATTTAAGAAAGTTTCCAGTTACTTGCAGAAGGGCGGTGGTTCTACCCAGTCCGACTCAGTCTGAGGCCTTCTTCCACCAGTAAAAACTTGATATGCCATATATAACCTGAAATGTGTTGAAAATGGCATTAAAACTGTTAAAAATGAAATGTAATTACGAAAATATTTACAAGACTTGTAACTTCCCCGTTTACACTTATAACCATTGACGTCAAAAGACAAGTATGCATGTCTAACATTAGGCCACAGCAGCCACAATAGCATAAACATAATGAGCATATAGAATAATCATAAGTCAGTACAATATATCTATGCTAAAAACAAGTGAACAGTTATACAGCCTTTGGGACTGCCAGTAACATACAGGTATTTGGGATGATTAAAGCCAGTGTGTGAATGTCCCCGACCTCGCTCTCTCATATCGTCACAACACGAAACGTGAGTGTAAATAACTGTATCCTGCCGTATAAATGCGAACAAAACAAATATGCATTTTCAATTCTTTGTTTATTGTGTCAATAATAATAATATATTATTTTTAACTTATTACATACTATGTATTAATAAAATAGTTGTTTAGTTGCTTTCCTTACACTTTTCCTTACAACACATGCACCACAGGGAACTAGGTAAGCTGTGACTATTTCCCAGGAATGTTACTTACATTCAATAATATTGAAAACTTTTAAACGGCTAGAGAAGGATATATTAGATTACTAGTACGGCATTAGTACGACTCTGTTTTGTTAACATTTGCTTGCATGAAACGTGACAATAAACAAAGATCACACATTTATAAAATTATCAGTTCGATCCCTAATAAATATACAGCTGGATGAAAGAATGTTCCGTATTCCACCATCCACTGCAAGTAGTCCACGGTATGGTTGGTCTGAATGAGTTAACGATATAGTACAAGGTCCAGGCGACGACTATATTGTTGTACAAACTACATACGCTCGTTATTACTACCATACTTATACCAATTCCTTCAATAGAATTGAAAAATACATGTAAAATTGGAGACCATTCAAGGGATACAGCTAAGAGGACATCACAGCTACCAGCAACACACGCAATAATTATAAGCATAATGCAAAGATTACGAGACGTAAATTAATGTTTAAATAATGAATTAATCATATATATATAGACTACGGCTAGCGTGCCTATATACTATGGTTAACATGCAACACATCTGGACCGGACGGACAGTTTACATACATGAGCTGATAGCTTTGTATGAGTAGGATCCAGTTAAGGAACCATGAACACTTTGCTTTTCAAATATATTATATACCTTTGAACAGTGGACAGACAGCCCATGATTTGATACAACTCTTGCCAATAAATTGTCCTAAGGACACCTCCAAGAACAATAGCGGCAATTCACATGTCATCAAACAGATAAGAAACGGAAATAGGAACGCACCTGAAATGGAAAACAAGCTATGGCTGATATTTTACTTAATATTTGAATAATTTTCGTCTTCTGTCCTTTAATTTTTCCCACCCTGTTTCTTTGTTCAAATTAGAAACTGAAACAGGGTGGGAAAAATTAAAGGATAGAACTTACTTTTTAAAATGAATACTGGCCTCTCTCCTGAATATTTAACCTCTCTAGTCCCAGAAAACATAGGAAACTTGGTAGACTATAACTTACGGAATGCCGACCATGCAAGGACATTAAAATGCAATACCCAGTTGTATGTAAACTACTTTCTTCCTTCCACTATTTAAGATTGGAACATGCTTTCACAAGTTACAAAAGAAGCACCATCGCCATCAGTTTTTAAGAAAGTGATTAACACTAATACAAATAATATAACAAAATACTATTACTATAGTAGCAATAGAAAATCACATATCATGCACACTCGTCTCAGAACAAACCGTAGTAGTCTTAATCATGCACCTTTATTCAAACAAACATCATTGATAATTCATTTTGCTCCTGCGGCCAAATTTAAGATATCAATCACTTTCTTTTCGAATGTCCAAAATACATTAGACAAAGAAACACCATGAGCAATAAACTGCTTGAATTTCAAAATAATTCTTTAAACTTACTTTTATTTGTTTACCCTGTATTAGTCCCTGATCTTAACATCGAATTGTTTGATGCCGTACAAAAATATATTTCCGGTACAAAACGATTTTAGATATATTTCACTATTTAAATAAAAAAAACAAGCTTACTTGTAAATTTTATATAGTGAATTTTATTCCAACATTGGATTGAAAATTATGTTAACCTTTATTTCAAACTTACAGATCTATTTGATGTTACTATAGATGGACACACAGAGCACAAGTTCTCTATTTCTCTCTCTCATTCTCTCATTCTCTCTCTCTCTCTCTCTCCAATATGTAAATTGATGGTAATGATATATCTAGTTTGAGCAATTAATATAACATTGTGTATATTTCTACAATTCGTTGCCACTTTTGAGGTATATTGAAACTAAACTTACAAGGAGACAGATCATATAAACGTTAAGCTTCCTTCTGGATCCTTTCCACATGTCTAATATTTGAAATGTTTATATTGAAATGTTTGTACAAATATGTATTATTGTGAATAAAATATTGTACAAATAACATTGTTAATTCATTCAAGTCGAGACTAGTCCATTTAAAAGCTGTATATGCAGTATATTGATGAAATATTGATATGGGATACGGTTCGTTTAGTGTGTGCATTTCTATATCAGTTAAAATTAAACATGTTTAATGATATTATAAATTTACATAATTAAATTTTAGCTAATATACGCATGTATGTTGATCTATATCGAGTGTTGTATTTGAATGTTATCACCAACTGTCTTAGTTCGCTTAAGATATCAATTACCGAGTATCACAGATTATTTTTATCCATCACTTGGAAAATCACGGAACCATGATACATATGGTATACTAGTAATATTTTTATCTACATATTGCTGTTGTATTAATACAGTTTACCACAAAGTTTCTTCCTTTTATTACAGTTTGGATTGCTGTTATTTCTTTATGTTCAATGTTATTAGTATATTGGCATTTTATTTGCATTACATATGCATGTATATAAATATAAAACTATAATGGTTCATGGGAGCAGGTTTTTACCATGTACATCATGGATTGTTCTGTTGTAGTTAATAATATTTCAGCAATCTACAAGCTATAAATCAAATTTCAATTTAGTTTAAAACACAAGTAAGAGATGACATAATTACATCATTAAACAACCAATGTTCTATTTTGTTATACTTTTATCATATTAACTTAAGTGTGTGTGTGTGTGTATGTGTGTGTGTGTGTGTGTGTGTGTGTGTGTGTGTGTATGTATAATACCATGGGCACGTAAAAGACCTATATGAATTATATGATAGTCGCTTTATAAAACATGCGTTTATTAGATGCAACAGTTGAATTGTGATAATTTGAATATGCATGCTCCCCACGCATAAAACACACACACTTTATGTTGCGCCTGTTCAGGTAATTCATTATTTTAAAGCAGATATGAGGCCTTAAGTTGGTTAAACCGTAACGCTTGAATGGTTATTAAACACCACTACATTCCTACTGAAAAACATGTGTGCCCGTTCAAATTATGTGTTGCGCCCTTTAAGTACAACCCACTCTTAACTGAAATCTTTGAACCGCTGGCTAATGCTGATTAATGATATACAATTTGTTGTCTCACAGGTGCGTCGTGTGTTTTGGTGCACGATTACGTAACTGCCGGTGTATCATTAAATTTTGACCCCATGGGTCACTTTTCAACGGATGAGTGATCCATTTTTAACATTGAAAACTTCACGGACAGTTATTTTATGAACCAACCACACGTGGAAAGTTGACCCCGGTTAATATCTGATCACCAATAGTTGGAAACTGACCGAATAGGCGGCCGGACCACATTTCAACATCGAAAACAGCTCCTTTACATTTTGATGTTCTCGTGGATATAAAGTGTGAAAATACAATCGGAAAATGTTGATAAAAGATATAACTAAAAAATGGCATGTATGCTATATTTACGTTGTTTCAATGGTGATAACACTTGTGGCATCGGAATGTTTTCTGTTGGAATTGCCTTTCGTCAGTGTGGTTATTGTTACACAAGTTAAGAATGCAAAGAAGCATTCCTACATCAACTCTCTCTCTCTCTCTCTCTCTCTCTCTCTCTCTCTCTCTCTCTCTTTGTTACTCGGGCATCGGCGTCACGCTTTCGGTTAAAATTTTGCATACAAGTTACTATCATGCTATTATCTCAGAAACCACCTACTAGATTGATTTGAAACTTCACCAAGTATTCAGGGTTATCAAACAATCAAGTTAAATAACTCTTGGTAGAATTAAATGCAAATTATGGCCATTGTTCGACTTAGAAATGCTGGTTAATGTTTTTCTCTGTAAACTCATATGTGATTGATTTGAAACAACACTAACGTCCTCGTGTTTTCAAACATAATCTCCCAGCTATGTCTCATACCTCTGATGGTGATTTTGACAACAATTATAACCAATTTTCTGCACTTGTATATTTTTCATATTTAACACTCGTCTGACCCACGCAGATGTTCAAATTTAATGTTGGAATACCTTGTGGTCCAACGCTAATTTCTATATTATAAATAGAAATAAAATGTTTTAACCACAAACAAACATATTGGTTAAACTTCTTTCCTCACTTAAAACGTTTAATAACTCAGAAACAGATATAGAACCCAAAACTTGATAACACTCACTTGTGTGTGAAAAGCGCATATGTAACAAATAATATAACTTGGTCAGGTCTTTAGTATTTATTGACAAAGCAGTGCAAAAAATCCAGCGTGCTGTCTTACGGACATGTCTTGTTTTTCTACCGATACCTTCCTATTGTCGATGCAATTCATTACCGTTTTTGTAATATGTAAATATATTTTATCAGCATAAACATAATCGAGAATGTAGATTGTACATAACTGTTTAAGGGAGTTGCAATGCATTATATAATGATGTTATCAAATTAAATGGTTTGTATGGACTTTGTCAATGTCAGTTTGAACAGGAACTGTTTGTTTTGTGTGTGTGTGTGTGTGTGTGTGTGTGTGTGTGTGTGTGTGTGTAAGCGTTTCTTTACCCTCGCACTTGGATCTAGGCTTTTTGGCGAGCAAGAACAGAAGATTACGATGCCAGTGGAGAGCATCGACAGGTTCGCTTCTCCTCCCGGTGCTGCACCATTGGCAGGATAAGATAATTAGTTTGTCTAAGTCGGTTGAGTTGTCAAAGTCGATTCTTGTAGAAACTTGTAGATTGTTGATAACAGAAGGTTTCCAGTTGGTTCCACCGCCGTTTAGTCTTCGATAAGCCGTTCACTGTACCGCTGTCCGTTGAGCTGTTGGTTGTTTGTATCAAAACAATCCTTTCTAGGTCCACATTAAAAACATAGCATGCAGTATTAAAAAGTCAACCCATGTAAAATGGATGTGACATAGATGATTAAAATCCGTCGCATGATAATACAACCTAGTTTGACCCACTTTGAAGGCTGGAGCTCCGGAGAACACGTCCTTCCGCTTCAACAGCCGCTTGTAGAGTGTTGTTTTTTGTTATTATCACTAACTGCTATAGAACCACTGTAATCACAGAAACCATTCATAACAAAGCTTACCAGGGCTTAATGTTTAATTGTTGCAACATGCGAAATCAGTCACGTGATGTTTTGCTTATATCTAACAAACCGTTAAATAGAACCACATGTCTGATCAAAATTTAACACTGATCAGTTTTCAACGACTGTTTTGATCATTTTTCATCGGGGTCAAAATTTAATGTTACACCGGTACACTTGTATTACTTACTCTATACATTATGATGTTATCTTTGAAGTTGAAACACACTTTTGATTATGTATACTTATTATCTTTTTACATAGTAACGTTATCATTAAAAGCCACAGAGCAACTTTTTGTTTGAAGTGGGGAGGGGGTTACGACGTGGTAATAAGGTTTGCAGTAAGGAAACGCGGTTGTTAAAACATGGTTTAAGAAAATCGTGTTAGCTAAGAACACAACTGCTTAAGCACCGCCACCAAAAATATATAGCACATAAAAATAGATTTCCTATCCAACTTTTCACCCCTATGCCATCTTATTTCCTCTAATGCGAAAAAACATAAAATCCCTATGAAAGAGAACGTATGCGTTCATGGGGTTGTGTGACTGAATAAGTAATTAAAACTTATATATAGCATAAATACGGTCGACCATCTTGTCAATAAACAATAAGATCGAATACAGGTAAACATTTTTTATATACATATATTACTATACATATATAAGCATACAGATTCAAAATGATATATGGAGACCGTTTCTTTAACCAAAGTATATACGTAAATATTTGTACGAACCATATGATAAACACATTTTACTATACACATATTGATTAACAGATTCAAAATTATGTATGCTGACCGTTTCTTTAACCAATTAACTTAATTCTTTGTACGTACCATAATATACGTTTTTTTCGATAACAGATTCAAATTGATATATTGTAACCGCTTTTTATGTAATTATCTTCTTCATTTTTTAAAATATTAAATTATTCATTGTACAAACACGTAAATATCAAAACAGTGTTCATAACGCAATCAGCATGTTTATCATGCTAGCATGAAAAAGAAGAATTAGTAGAAGAAAACGAAGAGGAAAAAGAAGAAAAGTATAAAGAAAAAGAAAATATGTCAATTTTGTTACCTCGTTATAGGTTAAGTGAAGTCAAGGTCATCTTACACTAAACCGTAAACATAAAATAATTATTTTAAGCAACGTTTTAATTTATCAATGTTTTCTAGAAGTGTAAGAAACCGAAATGGATAGTGTTGGTTTGAGTATTACGTCTTAATATTCCAGCTATGATATATATATAAACATCATCCATCATTTTCTTTTTTTTAGTTTAAAGCCTTTTTCAACACATTTCAGGTTAAATATAGGCATATCCAGCTTAACTGGTGGAGGAAGATCTCAGATTGAGTCAGACTGAGTAGAACCACATTCCTTCCGCAAGTAACTGGCAAACATTTTGTCACAATGAGACTCGAACCTGTGACCTTAGCGGTGAGAGGTAAGTGATCTTGAGACAGCGCCTTAGACCACTCGGCCACAGAGAACCCCTTTAACCATTCTTAACTGGGACTTACACCATGTTCAAAACATTACATGTTATAATTGTCATCTATATTAATATGTGGACGAACTAAGTGTCACACTTGCTTACATAAAGTATTTGGCCCGCAACGTTTGAAGGTGAACGCATTGATGTCCCAATGCCAAACTACCGATTTGCCTAAATGTGTTGTACTCAATAAGTACTCAAGGACTGTTGGTTTAAATGCTTTCACTACGGGAATAATGCATTGAGCGTGCATATCGAAAACATATCATATTTACACTACTCTATTCATAATGTCAGGACATTTAGTCTAATATTTCTTATACCTTTATGTAACATTCAAACATCTCATCGATGGATACTGTAATGGCGGAATGTCATTAAATAATAAACATCAAATACGATCATGTAAAACAAATACTGACATTACATGCATAAGCATGTATTTACAGTTACCACACATAACAATAGTATGACACCTACTCTCAGACAATATATGGTCAATTTTGATCTGATTATTCAAATGAAACAATCATTGACAATAAGAAAATATATCACTTACAGTAAACATATCATTCAAAGAACACAGTCAAAATAGCAGATGGAAGCTTAGTATATACTAGTTTTAGTTCGATTGCGAAGTAAGTTTCTAGGTAGAACGTTAACATAGTGTTGTTTTAAAGGCCATCAGGTCGAGTCTGGGATCGAACCCACAAACTCTAACGTGAGCGGTTATCACTATAGCCACTAAATTACCTCCCATCTTAGAAGTGTTTATCATATTAGTATATTTCTAATATACAAGTCTGCAATACAGGAGGTACATAAGGAAAGGTCCAGGTTCACTTTAATACGAGTTTCAAAAAATAAAAAAAAACGAAAAGCGAATAAAGAGATAACTTCAGCTTGTTCAGAAAACGGCATAAATGCAATAGATAAAACCAAACAAGCATCGCTTAAAATTGTGAACTCCAAAGGGATACTCGTGGAATGAAATAAGTATTATCAGTCTTATAGGCATAGTACCACCATTGCAAAAAGGAAGTGCTTCCGTGAGGTAGTCGCATAATGGCGGTTTTAAATAATCCTCATTTCTTTATTTAAAAATGCATTTTCCTTATTTTAATGCTCATTTTTTTATTTGAATGGCATTATTGATGTATTTTGAACACTTTGATAGCATTGTCATGTTTGAATTGTGAATTTAGAAAAAAAAATTGATGCTTGGATATTGGGGTATGAATACATGATTTCGGAAGTCTGCTTTCACTTTGTCACCAGTGTACACAATGAGCAGAAAAAAAATCTCTTATATGACACATGACCACTACTTTTCTCATCATATTTTGATAGTGCAGAGGTTGACAAACAGTAAAATGTAGGTTTCACTTCTTTCATTTGGGTCTCTTTATGAATGACAAGCCTTCAAAATTTTATTATTTACTATAGAATAAAGAACAAAAATCAATGGTGGGATGACACCTTATATATAATGAGATGAATATGCACTTACCGCCGCCATTTCTTACACATAAATAAGGAAACCTCCAGTTACCCAGACCAACTGCATACCCAAGTAGAGATAAAATAAAATCAAGACTTCTTGACCATGTTTCTCTCTCAAGCGATGTTGATGGACCTATTTCAGTCCGAAGTCATTTCAGAAAATGCCGTTGAGTCTTTAGTGTTATGTTCATTTTGGATGAATGGTTCTTCGTGATCCAATGCTGTGGTAAACGCTGGCAGTATTTATGTCTCGTGGAAAATCGTCACGTCCATCGTCATTGTTTTCATTTCCATGCATGCCATTACAGTTGTAAAGCGTTTCATTTTCCATAGCTATGACAATATTATTTAAAAGATTGATATTAACGTATCAAAGTTATGTTATTAAATAAACTTTCATTAAACCATTAACAAGTGATTTGATTTTAAAATATAAATCTGCTGTCGATTGTTCGTGTAGCATGTGTACAATATCAGCGTTGATTTCATTCGAATATCAGAGTAATTGATAACAAGTGGTTAAACCGTCGGCATTACACCCATCATCAAATGCATCAACTACTCTCGTTATAGTTTCATGTATGGTTAAACAGCGTGTTATATCTAACACAAGCGTATATGTATATATAAGTACTTAAGTATAATTGAGTGTTGTGTTAATTATTTGTCAAAAGAAAAGTAGCAATTACTCTCAGTTATAGCTAAAATAAAACAATGACTATAATAATTATCTATAAAAATTGTAACCGTTGTGATGTGGTTTTGTTCGCTTTGTTGCTTTTTCCCTCACATTTTGTATCATTTGTAAATAGTCATACAATTATTCATACGGAATAGCATCTGAGTTGAATTGTAATCACTGCTGTACCTAGGTAAACACAGGTGATAAAGCATGAGTTTATATATATGTATATTACAGTTGTTCAAACGTCTAGATATTAAAATATAAATAACCTCCTTTTGAAATACTAGGAATTCATTATACAAGATATGTGTGATGTCGTTGATAAATATATACGACTTATAAGCGTCACTTTGAATCTCTTTCACTAAACCACATATCATAGCTAAAGCCATTCAAGTGTATGTATAAAGTGACTTACCCATTCTACGACATGAAACACATTCCTGACATCCAATTTTAAGCAAAGCATATCCACACAGACTATTTGAGTTTCATTCTGAATACTTAATGCCATAATAATTGAGCACTCAGAAAATTGAGTGTTTACTCTGACCTACTTAGATAAAATATAAGCACTTGTGTAATTCGTACTACTCAATTCAATATTTCAATTAAATAATTTATTTTGGCATATGAACATACATAACATATGTATATATACTAAATCATTTGTTAATACAATGCGTACCTTACAAACATAAGGGTAAATATTCAATTTTTGCTTAAATATTTAAATGTATATGACTTTTATATAAGAATCCTTACTAAAACATGACAACGATGTTAAGATTATATTATTTGAAACACTAATCACATGTATTTGCATATGTATAATTATAATTTGTATTTGTATCTGATGAGTAACTGCATACAGTTTAAGTCAATAGAATTATGTCCTGTTCATAAAAATGCCTATCATTCATGTCTAGTCAAATGTCTTTCCTGTTTGGCTAGAGACTGTACATCACCTGTTTTCTACACGACTATTTTATTTCGTTCACCGCAGTGGTCATCAGTCATATTTATTTATAATGTCATAAATAAGTAAACAAGAGTTGTCAGAAGACAACAAAGTTAGCCCTATGGGATAAAACTCACCTACCCATGCAAAGATTGAGATTGGAGGCAAACACCAAAACATTAAACTCAATGCAAAAGTTTAACCTGGGTGTCCACACACGACGCTGACGACGACGCCGGGGTCATGGACAATAGCTCTCCTGGACATTCGTCCCGGCGAGCTAATACGTCAGTTAATAACCATGTAAACAAGTTATTTAATAAATAAGTAAATAAGCATGTACGAGTACATGTAATAATAAACTAAGTAAATGCCTTTCCATATTGTCAAATAAACTATTACTTTAAAGTCTAATCTACTTTCTATAGAATTAATTAAATTAACCATAACAAACCATTATGCAATGCATGCACTTTTCATATAGTGCATGTTTTTTTCTTTTATACTTTTAGATCTTTCATTTCTATTTTGTAAAGATTTCTGTCTCAGGTAAATGGTAAGAAAGTGATCCGACAAAGTGAATATAAAAAGGTGTCAAATCCATTTCATATTCATTAGTTTGACCGGTACGATAGAAACAGAAAATGACTAAACAATGTCGCGACACAAAACGTTTTTGTGAAAATTGCAGTTACATGTAATTCCTTATTAACCGTTTACTCCATAGATACGCGTTTTCCCGCACTAATCACAGAAGGCGTTTGAAAACAGTGCAGGAAGGGTACAACGAGCAATCTGAACACTTCCTGCACTGTTTTCCACTCTGTTAGTTAATATAAACATAATTCACCCAATAATTCAAAAGCCTTCTATATTAGAGGTGTCCAAAGGCGTCTATATTACAGGTGTCAAAAGACGTCTATATTACAGGTGTCCAAATGCGTCTATATGAAGTAAAGGGTTAAGTATGAGGTTTTGGATAGTAATACTTATAACATGGGTATACGTTTATAGTTGTTTAGATTTATTTCATGCTTGAGTACATGTATACTGAACGGAACAGCTAACCCACAACCTGGCAATTTATGTATTTTCTCAAAAGTATTAAAGCAATTTCCTTGAAATTTGGACTTGAATAAGAAAGAACACTGCCATGTAAAATCAGTGCATAATCGTCAGTCTGTTTAAGTATTTAGATGATGCTACTCAATATTTTGCTTATTATCACAGAATTACATTATTGTGCAAATCATATTGCAATATCTAATATATTGTATGCTCCGTTGTTTAAGTTTTCAATATCATCATCGTAGGTTTTTAGGCAGTGTGAGGTCAAAGAACTGGTCTCCAACTATAAAACTTCATGATATAATCCCATTTTATTTTTACACCATTAGATTGACCTCTTTTATCATGAATTGTGTCTGCTGTCTAACATACACACGTATAAACGATATATGATTAAGTGTTCGCTGCACCTTTTGCAAACTGTCTGATAAGTGTCATCTATTCAGATTTAGCATTACATGAATACTATTTGTTCAGTTCTAAATAGCATGAACAATATGTATTCGTTTCCTATATGGCATGTAAAATATCTATTCAGTTCTTCAATAAGTTGTGTTATTTCTATCAAGTTCCACAATGAGTTATATTATATCTATTTGGTTCTATTTTTTAAATTTTCAACTTGGTGTCTATCTATTCATATAAATGTTTTACTAAGCTACACATTTCTACATTATGTTATCCAATTCCTTCAATGTTTGATTGTTAAAATTTCTAATGTCTTGGATTGATCAGTTTCTACAAACGTATGTTTTACCGTCATTTTGATTTTCATTCTTCATTGTTTCTACTTTTCTCCATCGTGATCTCGTATCTACATTTCATCACATGCTTTTGCATTCATGTTATACACGCGCAAAGTCTGAACATAGCAGTGGACAATATTGTTGGAAGAAACAGCATTCGGTGTAAACGACTGTTGGCTGGGGATAACCTTTACAATTTGTGCGGTAAAGGATTATTGAAGAATGGGCATGCTGAAGTAACATCCACTTAAACAATATTTAAAATCATCATTTAAAGACATGATGTATTTGTGGTCAGTGCAAAAAGGCATACGTGTATAGGTGGCTTGATTTAGAATTAAAAAAGATGAAGACACATTATCAACATTGGATATAGTATTTAACGGATACAGCCACCAAAAACAGAACATTTAATAATTATAGCAATTGTATGAACTTTGTTTGAGCTGAATTTAATTGTCTTCTTAATGGTCCTATATGGTATAGCAAACCTCATGCGGAAACTTTCAGATACTGAGATAGACTAAACTCTTCGTTCCAAGCAAACGAATGTTTCACCAAATAGAAGCATTTAACTTGTTAAAAATTCTAATACAGCATAATTATATTCAATACAATAAAACTGGATATGATATATAAGCAACCATATTTTGGTATATGAGTATTTTACTTGTTATGCACATTCATTCCATCGTATAAATAATTATATATGTATCACAATAGCAATATTATTGCAATACTCTGTTCACAAATAGCAACAGTATTGCAATGCTCCGTTCACAAATAACAATAGTATTGCAATGCTCCGTTCACAAATAGCAATAGTATTGCAATGCTCCGTTCACAAATAGCAATAGTATTGTAAATCTCCGTTCACAAATAGCAATAGTATTGTTATAGCGATTTCAATTAGCACCCCTGCATGACAATAATTTATGAACATTCATACGTATAGTTATTAGTCAAAATTTGTTTTTGCAATTACGAAAACAAGAGGCCCAAGAGGGCCTGAGGACGCTCTACTGACTCATAGGGGCCGTAGCACCTTTTGAAATTCCACAATATTTACCCTGATTGGTCGGGTCGTCTAAACAACTTATGGATAAATACCCCCATCATACCCATACTGAACGAAAAATAATTGTTATGAAAAGGAAATACTTTAAATTGCCATACCATTCATTGGTAAAAAAAATATAGTCCCCTGTACAGAACCCTTATACAACCCAGCCCCTTAATTTGTCAGAACTTTAATCACCCATTCTTAGCGATTTGTTATGAGCAGAAATTATTCAAATTTTAAAAAGATTTTTTTTTGTAGACATGGATGCAGAATAAAAAAAAATCAGTTTTCCCCTATAATATTCCTATGTAAAAGTCACATTACAGGGCCCCAATATATCCCAGCCACTATATATGCAGAATCTTCATTCCTTGCTGATGTATGTAATCTATATCAAATATGAACTAGTTTCACTGAAAGGTTATTGAAAGGAAATTTGTGAAAATTCCCAATTTTAACCTTATTGCCCCATCCATCCCCTGACCTCTTATGGAAACTCAATACTCTTTATTGAACAAAATCAGATTTATTGTTACTAGACAATGCTTTAAATCTCAAATTGAACAACATATTTACCCAAATGGACAAAAAAAATGAGAATTTTCCATTTTCCCATAGTATTCCTATGTAAAACTCAAAGATCCCTTACAGAGCCTCTATACATCACAGTGTCCCTTGATTTGTACAAAGTTAGATTTCTCAATCATAAGGATAAATTATATCAAATATGAACAAATTTGACTGACTGGTTGTTGAAAAATAGATTGATGACAATGTCTAATTTTAGTCAATTTGTGACTCCACCTGGCCCTTTTTCGAAAGTCAATTCTTCGTATCGAACAATATCATATTTGTTATGACTAGAACTAGAAGTTGCTTCTAAACTCAAACTAAATATAAAAAGTCATAAATAAAAGAGTATTTTCCGTTTTCCAATAGTATTCCTATATAAAACTTACAGGGCCCTATAAATACAAGACCCTTGCTTTTGTACAAACTTTAAACCAATTACTCGTTGGTATAATCCATATCAAATATGAACAAATTTGACTGACCGGTTGTTGAGAAATTTTTTTTGAAATTTTCTATTTTAACCCTTTTTGACCCACCCTGGTCCCTTATGGAAAGTCAATTCTACTTATTGAGCCAAATCTTATTTCCTATGACTAGATGATACTTCAGAACTCAAATTGAATAATAAATTTGCCTAAAAAGATGAAAAAAAAAGAGAATTTTCTGTTTTCCAATAGTATTCCTATGTAAAATTCACAAAGGGATATTTCATGACAAATATGAACAAATCCGACATACCGATTCTTAAAAAAACAGTTTTTGTAATTCCCAATTTTACCCATTTGGTGCCCTACTGACCCCTTAAGACAGTGGAACCCAGTCATATTTACAAATCTGAACCTCCTTCTCCAAACAATGCTTCTGTGGAGATAAAGGCAAAATCATTTCCATTTAAAAAAAAATAAAAAATTATTATGACATGTGTCCCCTAATTGAACCCTCGAGGTGGGGTCATTTTTATCCGTAGAGACACCATTTGAACAAATCTAACAAAACTATAGTTGGTTATCATTACTACATAAACATTTTGAAAATCTGTTGGGCCTTTCATGAGTAAGAAGATTTTTTAAGTTTTGGACTATTTAAGTAATGGCGGCCATCTTGAATTTAAAATCGAAAAAAAATCTTCTGTATAGTCTCCTATGCAATAGAAACATCCATGTGAAGTTTCAGTTTAATTGGCCGAGTGGTATCAGGATAGATGGGAAAAAAGAGAATTTTCTATTTTCCCATAGTATCCCTATGTAAAATTCTAAGTCCCCTTACAGGGCCCCTATATATTTATAGCCCATAATTTTTTTTAATTTCAATCACTGAAAAGTGATCGATTTAATCACCCCATAATAGGTCTGTGAGGGTCGGGGTGGGCCATCTTTCAACAAACCGTACAAATATATGTATCGGTCAAGTTGTAACATGCATTCATATACATATATATATATAAATAAATTATTATGCCTTGTGTCCCCTAATTGAACCCTCGATATATATATATATATATATATATATATATATACATTAATCTTAAAGGGACACACCAGTCTCAACAATTTATAGACTGTAGCTCGAGCTAAAACAAAAATCAAACAGAGAAATAAAATATAATTTGACACAGCAGATGATAGTATAAGAAAATTATATTGTCTAATGACTTCAGGAGATTTTGCCCCCTAAATTTTTATCTGCAATAAATCTCCTACATATAGGGATAATTTATGCCAAATATGAACAAATCTGACAAACCGGTTCTTAAGAAAATGCTTTTTGTAATTCCCAATGTCTACCCTTTTTGGGCCCCTCCTGACCCCTTAAAACAGTGGAACCCAGTCATTTTTAAAAAAATGAACCTCTTTCACAAAACAAAGTTTCTATTCCATTTTAATAAAAGAATATTTTTTTAATTAACGACAGTCATCTTGAATTTCAGATCGAAAAAAAAAATCTTCTGTATAGTGTCCTATGCAAAAGAAAAACAGCCATGTGGAGTTTTAGTTTAAATGGCCTAGTGGTTTCGGAGAAAGTGCTGCTAACAGACGACGGACAACGCACAATCGCATAAGCACTTCTGGCCTTTGGCCAGTAGAGCTAAAAATGATACAATAAAACTGGATATGATATATAAGCAACCATATTTTCGGTATATGAGTATTTTACTTGTTATGCACATTCATTCCATCGTATAAACTTAACATAATTCACTAATTTTGTTTATAAGCACATTCAGAACAACAAATAATGAATGGAAAATGAAAATTGTACATTCTGTTAAAGTCTTATGACGGTGACCGCATTCAATAATGTACATCAAATTATATAAATGTATTGTCGCCCAAATGGTGCAAAAATCTATTAATTGCCTTCTTATTTCATATACACTTGGTACCTTATTGCTCAAATGAGACGATGTACTCTTGAATACAAATGTAAATATATTGAGTATTTTGAGTATTACAACGTTTGACACAATATATCATATGAACTTTCAACAAACCGGATCCATTTTCTACATAATATTGAAACTTAAGCTTAATTAACCTGTCCATGACAGAATTCCCGCTTTCAACGCATACAAGAGGACATGCTTTGCTCAGACGATATGCAGAATATACATGTCTATACACCTGATACAATACAATAGACTTACATCACATAAAGTAATACTAGTATCTATAGTCTCAAGATCTTCTTTGGTTTGAAGAGCATCTATATCCTGCTGTTATTATTGGGTTCGCACAGAGCTCTGAGCTTATTTGCGGTCGAATGGAAAATGCATTCAACAATTAAGATATATATCATGTCATAATATTATGTAACATAAATTGTGATGAGAATTGCGTCTAAAGTAACATTCGACAGTAACTGGACTCACTTTCAGGAAATTGCATATGATGATGCAAATATGAAATGTGATTACCGCTTAATTTCGTTTCTATCTTGGAAAGGGGCTATTTTATTTTTTACTTTTAAGAATGTCTATTCGCAATTCAAAGTTAGGGAGCCTCAACTAGTTTAAAACAAATATTTTCAAAGATGTAAAAGTATTTTAATACAAATATTTTAGTCTAACCTTTGTATGTGGACCAGATTATGGGAAATAGTTTAATTAGTTCTAATAAAATGACAGAAAACAAATCCTGACATACCACCTCAAAATCACACTTCAGGCTGGGCCGCGTAAAATATAAACACAAATCAAACAGATCAATAAAAAAGTAAATTTGGTAAATACAATTTATATATCGCAACGTGAATATCATACAATAAGCAAGTAAATATTTTCGTATGCTCTTCAGTCATGTCATCATCGAAAGTGAGCAATATTCATAACAAAACAAAATATATCGCTGGTTAGTTAAACGTGTTATTCCCATATATTCAAAAATTCCTTTATATCGTGTATACTGCATCAAATCAATTATTACAACTATAGACGGGCAAATATATGCAGATACAAAGTTGTTTTTCTATCAATCCAATAAAATCTGATGTTTTCATATGAAACACATGTAGCACATTTTATCACAGATTAATGTAAATATACGAAAACAAAATCCTATTTCTAGTTAGCAGAGATATGAAAATGCAAAATAATACGATTTTTTTATTCAATCCTTTATTCTGAAAAGTATGTACATATATCTGCATGATGCAATTAAGCATTTATGTGTAAACCTTTATTCATTTTTTTTTAAAAAGGCATACCTCTGGTGACTTGTTCAAAAGCATCTTATTCTGCATATATTTGGTGATGCACATCTATCATATCTATTTGTTATATCTGTGTGTATCAGCATGATAGAAAACAGCTCACTACAAGTTTCATGAAAACTGATTATACTTTCTTAAATACGAAGTGCCAAACAATCATTGAACACCTAAAAATATTAAGACCTCCATATGCTTAAAATTTAATTGATGTTGAGACTTATTTGATGCACAAACATGAGTAAAACGAAGTTCAAAATTATCATGTCCATGTGTGAAGACTCTCTGTTTACTTTAAAAAGATTCGTCAAAATATTTATAACAGTTAATATTGAAATTTATCAAGTAATATGCAAATCATATCGCAACATCCAATACATTGTATGTTCGGGTGATTTAGTAATCAATATCGACCGTTGCTATAGCGTAGATTAGTTGGCAGCGTAGGATCGTAGAACTGGGCACTTCCTCTTAAAACCCTCGACGAATATGGCCTGAATCCCGCGTTATCATATTGCATTTCCATTGTCCTATCTGACAATCGACCTGAACTTGAGTAGCCGTGTTCACTCCGTTTTCTAAAGTACATAAATGAATCATGATTTTGTACTCTTTATTTCTGTAAAATGTTTCTTCAGTTCTAAAATTACATGTGTAAAGTCATTTCTAAAAATAACACATGTAAAGTCATTTCTTAATTGGCAAAAAAAACCCACAATATACATTCAATTTTAAAATGAAATGTACGATATATATTCAGTTACAGATCGACATGTTCCATACAATAATCAGTTCTAAATTGGCACATTCAGTTTACAGTAAGAATGTACAGTATCTATTCAGTACTTCTGAAAGGGCATGTACACTACTTATTCAT
The DNA here is from genome assembly GCA_029582155.1 of Panopea generosa. Lineage (NCBI taxonomy): Eukaryota > Metazoa > Mollusca > Bivalvia > Adapedonta > Hiatellidae > Panopea > Panopea generosa. Next base: position 54,575,601 of record CM055908.1, on the reverse strand, counting down.
TTCTACAATGATTTATACCATTAATATGACTTAATTTAAATATTATTATTTTAGTTTAGTTCTATCAATATCATTACCGCTTTACATATATTTATTCTTGAAAATACAGTTCTAAAATTACCTGTACTGATATTTGGTTTTCAAATGTACATGTGTTGTAGTGGACTTTAAACATTTGCTGAGAAATTAAACTATTTTATATATTTGCATTGTCATAGAATTTAATGAAAAAGGTATAATAAACAATATTTACCTTTGTTTTTTCGTTTGCCACGCTGTTGTACCAACAACAAACAAAACAGATCAAAAGCACTAACAATGGGAGCGTTGTTCCTAAGCCGAGTCCCAGGATAAGGCGTGTATGATCTGTGACTTGAAATGCAAAGAGTTAATTACAAATACAACGAAGCACTAGATACACGTCCACAAGGACTCACACCACTATTATCTCTATTGAGTACTCCGGACCTACAGATGAAGGAGGTAGAAATAAAACTTTACGTTCTCTTTTTCTTCTTTTTTCAGGGCTTTGTACTGCAATGGTTTGTTTTTTGCTAGCATGAGTTAAATGGTCAGTATTTTAAAAATCACCACTGAAATTTGATGCTGATACCAGCTTTCTGGACAATTCTGTGTCATTTCAGAATTGTTGGTTCGAACCGCATCTAGGGCGAATAGTTGACATATGATTACTCTGGTAATTGATCGGTCTCACAAAATCATTATCAGGTAAGGTTAAAAAAAAACCTGGTCAAGGTATACTTTTTTTCCTTTATAATTGCATATCTTGAACCAGTGAAGAATTTGAGCCCAGACACATGCTTCAGAATTTAATTGTTCACTCTGTTTTGGACATTAATGTTACAATGGAGCCCTATGGGAAATGTAATAGTGTTGTGAGACGACAAGTGGTTATTGTATTATTTTAAAGTAAACGTAGTTAAACACATTACCATAGATCTTCTTTACCTCGCCCGTCGTGTGGAGGGAAAGGGAGTTAACATTGAAACCGAAAGATGCGATCAACTTAAATCAGAAGTTGATTATAGACTAGAAGTACCGCCAGTTGTTATTATCTCACTCTTTGTCTGTACACATATGTATACACTTCAGGGTCAGAACTGTTCGAATTAATACTGTCGACCATTAACTTAAAATATATATTGAATTTCCCTATTCACGACAGGGGAGGTAATTGTGTAAGGCAATTTATAATTCTTTACGCAAATAACTGGCAAACTTCCTCAAATAAAGTGTTTTTGAGCTAGCGGGACTCAAACCTACAACATATCGATGAGAGGATTGTGATACTGACACGGCGTCTTAGACCACTCGACCACGAAGGACCGCTAAAATTAGTATATATAACTTCATGTCCTTATTCATATATAATAGTTAAAACTACTATTATAACACTCACACTCAAGATATATTAAACGCAACACAGAGTTTACAGGGAACTTACACGGAGATGAAAAAATGGCACCAATCCAGGAGGTACTATTACGTTATTCAATGACATCTCAAATAAACAACCAATAACATCAACAGACAATAATTACTGTAGGATATAGATATATACACTCGTGCTAAATAGGTTGCGTTTTCATATTCATTCATGTGTTGCGATTTCATATCTCTTGAGTTGGGTCCATCGAAAACAGCTCAAAACACCCATAAACATGAAAAACAATTAGAGAAAATACAAATGTATAAATGAACATTTAATAAATGATTGAATGTTAAAAAAGTACGACTGTTTTTTATTAGAAAATGATCAGAGAAAATTATAAGATATCCCAACCAACGTGCGTTTTTCTGTCTTTTTGATAGTCATATAAATTGCACAGGTTCATTTCACAATATCTGTAATATAAAAGATATTTTAACGATTTTCTCATAAGATATTGTTTATATTTATACTTTGTTTGACTTGTCACGTTCGCCTACATTTGTATATATATATATAACAAACATAGTTTCAGTTTCCAGCTGGTACCACTTGGAGGTGTTACTATGACGTTGAAAACTGGCGAGCGTTTCAAACCACATTCATATTCTTTCCATGTTATATATATTTTTTATATTTTCTTTTCGATTTTGTGTTGTTGTTGTTTTTTTTGTACGTTTTGATGTGTGTTGTGGTGTATATAAATGTTTTGGGTGTTTTGATGGAGATTTGGTTTGCGTGTATAACAACAATATCAAGTATAACACCTATAGCAGTAACACTAATACATTTACTTATATAAGCTTGATGGAAACTCCCCATTTCTTTTATTACTTCTTCAATATATTAAAGAAATAAAAAAGGAGAGAAATGTTCACTGCTTACTATTTTTTAGTGGTAATAGTTATAGCTGCCGAAAAGCCGAAATTTCAAACTTTCAAAAATTACCTCATACAAGACGAGTTAATTTAGTTAAAGTTTAACTTGTGATCCACTTAAAGTTTAAATTGTGACCCACAGAAAGCCAGTTTTCATATTTTTCTTTGTCTATAGTTTAACTTACGACCCACAAAAGACCAGTTTTCATATTTTTCTTTGTTTATAGTTTAACTTATGACCCCCATAAAGCCAATTTTCATATTTTTCTTTGTCTATAGTTTAACTTACGACCCACAGAAAGCCAGTTTTCATATTTTTCTTGTCTATAGCTTAACATGTGATCCACAGAAAGCCAGTTTTCATATTTTTCTTGGTCTATAGTTTAATTTGTGATCCACAGAAAGCCAGTTTTCATATTTTTCTTTGTCTTTAGTTTCACTTGTGACCCTCAGAAAGCCAATTTTCATATTTTTCTTTGTTTATAGTTTCACTTGTGACCCACAGAAGATCAGTTTTCATTTTTTTCTTTGTCTATAGTTTAACTTGTGATCCACAGAAAGCAAGATTTCATATTTTTCTTTGTCTATAGTTTAACTTGTGATCCACAGAAAGGCAGTTATCATATTTTTCTTTATCTAAGATTTAACTTGGGATCCACAGAAAGCAAGATTTTACATTATTTTGTCTATAGTTTAACTTGTGATCCACAGAAAGCAAGATTTCATATTTTTCTTTGTCTATAGTTTAACTTGAGATCCACAGAAAGCCAGATTTCATATTTATCTTTGTCTATAGTTTAACTTATGACCGAGAGAAAGCCAGATTTCATATCTTTCTTTGTCTGTAATTCAACTTACCTTCTGGGATAAACCTGAAAGTCACAAAATCAAACAATATTTAATGACAGGCTTAATGATATTTTATTGATTAAACATCTAATATTTTAGAAAATAAAAATCCAAATACAAAACAAATTCAAGACAAACACAATAATAGTAATTGTTTTGTGATAGTAGTATCCTCTTTTATTTTGTTGTAATGTTTATAAATTGCAAACAAGAACAATTTTAAAAATTAAAACATAGTCTTTTTGCCACCTGATATTATTTGAATACTGTTTTCAAACGTTATCCTTTTTTATCTTTTTATGTATACTCGACTATCACTCCGCCCACTGGCCAAGTAGCGTTGTTTGTCCATGTATATAAAATGTTATACAAAGTAGTGTTAAATTAGAAAGGTTCACTTGTTTAAGAAAATGGGGTCGCCCTGGAATCACTATCGATCGCTGATGGGATTATCAACTTGTCTGATTGACAGCCCGTGTCAGGTTAGATAATTATCGGTATTTAAACGATAGTTCTATAAACAGGTCATCCGGGTCTGTATAATTAGACCTGAGGAGAAGTATGCGTCATGAAAGCCCAATGTTGTAGCATTCATACATTATGACAAGCAAACACTGCCGGTGGTAAATATACAGAAACAGTGTTGAACCGACACTAAATGTCATACAATTAAATTCATAGCAACAACAGTTTAAGTATATATTCCAATATTAACATTTTCTAGGAAATGCCTTACTTGCAACTTGGTTTTCCATTCTCTACTCTACATTCCTCTCGAGTGTTCGAACATGGATTTAGCAGGTTGTACACTTCACATAGTTGAGCAGCGGGGTCTAATTTGCTATCGTTTAGTACTGCAAATAACAAAAAAACATTTAATAAGAAAAATAAGTCCAGATGTGTTACAGTAGTAAAACTGGTATTCAAGAATACAGAATAAAAAAACGAAAAATTAAATGTCCACATGGATACTGGGGCGTTCTCTTCATGATCACAGCAGTTTAATATTTTTATTCACACTGTCTTGTCTAACGATAGGATGGCAGGGGACGGCAAGAGAAGATATTGGTGCATCCGTAACTAGGTTAAGTGGCGTATTTTGCTAATGGTCGTTCCAAAGCGTTGAACCCGGTTGTTTATTCCTATAGATCTATGTATGTATTGTAATTATTATAGCTGTTCCTTATATTTATTGTGTTAGCTGCGTTGGTTACTTGGCCTTTAAAGGCTATGTCTCGTGTTGGTTTAATATAGACTATTTTATTTTTTGTGGTAAATAATGTTACCCTTATTGAAAACCACCATCATTTTAACAAAAAAATCAGTATGTCATTTGTTGGATAGAGCTAAAAGTCATTTTCAAAACATTACAGGCTATACTCGTTACGTGACATATCCAAGATGTATAAGTGGAGAAAAGCTTAATGATAATTCTGAGCAGAACAACCGTCCTTCCGTATGTAGCTCAAAAACGTTCTGACAGATGGATTTTGGAACCTCAGAACCTTGGTGGAGAAAAGAAATGATCATAAGACTCGGTATGATTTAGCCGAAGTAATATAGTAGCCAGTACATAGATATACAATACGCTCAATCCGTTTCCTCTTGAAATAAACAAATTCAGACAAAGAGAAAGTAATCCTATACAAAATAATCTTTAAGTCTACATGATATTGACAGAAACCATGTTTGTTCTCAAAAGCGTTTCACTTGCTGAGACAAGTTTACATTGAAGAAGACCTACTAATGTATATTCATAGTATGAATTAGATGAATAACAAACAAATGCCGAAGTTTACTTAGAAAGCAGCAAGATTTAATATAGTTTGTACCATTTACATGTTTTCATGTAATATGTTTAATAAACAGTATTTACATTCTTTGTCAGACACGTTAATGGCGACTGTAGCCACCGTCTTGTTTCGATAAACCAATTGTGTTTCACCGTGTCTGACTTTTTGCAGTTCAACTGCTAAAATTACAGTATCTTCTGAATTGTCAAAAATGAATTCGGCGTCAAAATCAATCGATCCACATCTACAAATAGAAATATAACAAGAATTATGAACAATGTTTCATTCCTTGAAATATGTTCAGTGTTAAACACTAACCTAAGCAGAAAATGATAATAGAATATCGAGCTTAATTAAAGGGATACACTGCAATGTTGAATTCGAAATTTAATTATGTTCAAATATCAAACCAATCGTTATGCCAATGGACATCTAAGCATAAAATGACATAAACTCCCAAATCATTTTATCTAGATATTAGTATTCATATTTAAGACGGTTTTTTTTTATAGAACTAATGGCGTCACCATTTACTATTTATATGCAGTCTACTGTGACAGGGATACCAAGATATTAGTATTTATATTTAAGACGTTTTTTTATAGAACAAATGGCGCCACCCTTTACTATTTATATGCAGACTACTGTGCCAGGGACGCCAAGTTCGAGGACTATTGACCTTTACTATTTATATGCAGTCTACTGTGACAGGGATGCCAATATATTAGTATTCATATTTAAGACGTTTTTTATAGAACTAATGGCGCCATCCTTTGCTATTTATATGCAGTCTACTGTGCCAGGGACGCTAAGTTCGAGGACTATTGACCTGACGCGGGGTGTCAATCAAACAAGTCAATAATCCAATCAGCGATCAAATTTGATTCAAGGACTGCCATTCTCCTTAGGCAAGCTGACGATCTCTAAGTGAACTTTACATGAAATAACAATGCCACGTGGCTAAGTGTTGTTCAAAATATATGTGTATCATACTAAATAATCAACATCTTTGACGAGAGGTAACATGATAACTCTTGCTGCAACCAATGAATACAATAAAAGAGTATGCAATCTGGATTCATAAGCGAGTATAGGGAAACTTCACCTTCATACTTAAAAGGAACAAGAAAAACGTCAACGACTTTAGTTGTGTATCTTTTATCCTTACTGAAGTAATTTTAATCATACTCTCACCTTATGTTTGACACCAGTGTTTCTGTTGTATTTTTTGGCTTCAGTGGATCCAGCTGAAATATCAAAGTAATGATATACAATATAAATAAACAAATTCGGTTTTCTAGTTATTATATTAACATATATATGACAAATAGATAAATACGGATTTCAAGTTACTACTTTACCATATAGACGATAATGAACACATTTCTATTTATTATATTAACATATTTAATATATTAACATAAACATGACAAATAGATAAATACGGATTTCTAGTTACTACTTTATCATATACACGATAATGAACAAACTTCTAGTTATAATATTAACATATACATGACAAATATATAAATACGGATTTCTAGTTACTACTTTATCATAATTTTTATGCACAATAATGAACACATTTCTAGTTATTATATTAACATATACATGACAAATAAATGAATAAATTCGGAGTTTATGTTTGAATATTATTTTATCATATACATAATAATGAAAAAAATTCTAGTTAACATATAACCGATAGATAAACAAATGCGGATATCTAGTTATTGTATTATCATATACACGATAAATAAACAGTATTATAACTGTAAAGAAGTATTCAACGTAATATTGGAGCTGGTGTGATTTTAAGCATTAATCAAAACAAATAATAATTTAAATATACCTTCTCAACTTGCATATTATATTAATTACATATACTCTGCTTAACAGTTAGGTGACATACGGTAATTTTCAGGAATTTAGTTGCTGAAAAAGAACTCTATAAACATATGATATTAGAATGGATGAAAGGGGTTTTACGGCGTACCAACACATTGAAGGTTATCCGATGCCAACAAGAAGAAAGATTCCATGTTTACTCTACATGTTCAAAAACAACATTAAAATTAACATGAAGATTAAAAACCACTTCAACATATGAATATGCAGAATGAACCTAAAACAATAATACCTGCAGAACTGCAGACTTTAGCAAATTCTACCGTATAACTCAAATTGTCGTTGCCTTACAAGCCACAGTGATCCTATTCTTGCCATCACTCATTTAGCTCCTTGGAACAACACAAGTGTTGGTAATTTTATCACACTTATGGACAAAAATGATAAAATGAACATGACACCCATTCGAAGGATTCCTACCCCTTTACAGAAATCGACAGTGATTCTATTCTTACTTGGAACCACAAGGATAATAAGATATTAGATTGATTGATTGATTGAATGTTTAGCGTCATTTTTATGCCATCGATGGCTAACAGACGATCAGTTAACCTAATCACTGTTTCCTGGGATTAACCAGTACTCGAGCACACCCCATCTCCGCAAGTAACTGATAACTTTCTCACTTGAATCAGTGGTGAGAGACGAATGATAATGAGACACAATGTCATATATCAATCATCATGGAGACTGTTGCTTGGCGGGGATTCGAACTCACGACCCCTGGATTGATAAGATATTAGAATAGTTCGGTATGTTTGCTGGTACGTACGTATCTATATCTTTTTTTTACTCACATTTTTAAAACTATCCTGACATCAATAGATTTATAACAAGAGGCCAAGAGGGCCTCAGGACGCTCTACCGACTCATTGTGGCCATAGCACTTTTTGAAATTCTCCTATGCAATAGAAACATCAGGGTGGGGGTCATTTTTAACAATAGGGAGACCATTTGAACAAGTCTTACAAAACTATAGTTGGTCATCATTACTACATAAACATATTGAAAATCTCTTGGGCCGTTCATGAGAAGAAGATTTTTTAAGTATTGGACTATTTTTAGTAACGGCAGCTTCCTTGTATTTCAGATCGAAAAAATAAAATCTTCCGTACAATTTCCTATGCAATGGAAACATCCATAATAAGTTTCAGTTTAATTTGCCTAGTGGTTTCAGAAGTAGATGAAAGAAAAGGAGAATTTTCTGTTTTCCTATAGTATCCCTATGTAAAATTCTAAGTCCCCTTACAGGGACCCCTATAAATTTTAGCCTCTAAATTCTTATCTGCAATCAAACCGCTACACATAGAGATAATCTATGACAAATATCGAACAAATCTGACATACCGGTTCTTAAGAAAACGATTTTAGTAATTCCCAATTTTTACCCTTTTGGGACCCCTCCTGACCTCTTAAGATAGTGGAACTCAGTCATTTTTACAAATCTGAACCTCATTCACCATACATTGCTTCTGTGAAGATACAGGCAAAATCATTTCCATTTTAAAAAAAAGTAATAATAATATTATAATGACATGTGTCCCCTAATTGAACCCTCGAGGCGCGGTCATTTTTAACCTTAGGGACACCATTTGAACAATCTAACAAAACTATAGTTGGTCATCATTACTACATAAACATTTGAAAATCTGTTGGGCCGTTCATGAGAAGAAGATTTTTTAAGTTTTGGACTATTTTTAGTAATGGCGGCCATCTTGAATTTCAGATCGAAAAAAATATAACGTTCTGTATAGTCTCCAATGCACTAGAAACATCCATGTGAAGTTCCAGTTTTATTGGCCTAGTGGTTTCAGAAAAAGTGCTGCTAACACACTTTGGAGACGACAGACGACGGACAACGCGCCATCGCATAAGCACTTCTGGCCTTTGGCCAGTAGAGCTAAAACCTGTTCATCTAAAATAAAATTATGAAGTTGAACACAACAATATTTGAAGTATAATCCTTATGTGGTAGACCGTTAATTGATAGCGTAAAATTAATTAATTGATTCGCATGTCCCTTTAATCATAGTACTTTCTTGTCTCGGGTGTAATGTGTAGAATAAAACACGTCATTCCGTTGATGTTTAAGCTAAGTAAATATATGTACATAGATAATGGTCGAGCAATTGCGATGGATACATTTTGTATGTCTTTTTGAAAACAATGGTCCCTTTCATGTTTTAAAATGCCTTGAATTTGTATATATCCTTGTTACCTGCGTATCGTTGTTTATTTTTTGCACTTAACGAAATACTTGATAATATATTTTAATGAAAAACACCAGTCACGTGACGTACCATCTTCTCGATAGAAGCTTTTGTAGCAGTGTACACTTCGGGTATCTTTAGTTGTTCTGGCTCACACTGCGACTCGACTTGCATACCTACTTCCAAACGTATTTCACCATCTTGAAGAGAAAAACATAGTACACCTGAACATTCAATTGGGAACTTGACAGTACACTCTATTGTTACATTCAATGCATACAAAAATAAAATACCTTTTATTGTAGAAGCATCCAGACCTCTGCTTTTTACTTAACAAGCATGTTCGGGCATTTAAACTGAATTCCATTTTCAATCATGCCTTGTGGCCTGCTAGTACATAACAGAAACACAATAAAGAGTGTGCTTATGTGTATGCTTACCAAACTAAATATAACAATTACATTGAGGCTGAACTAGCTGCACCTCTATAGAAAATGTTTTTAATTTAAGATATGTTGTATTGCTTACTGTATTACAAATTAGCAAAATGGTAGTGGCTACAGTTTAAACAACGGTAACTGAAAGCCTTCCCGACATGTAAATGGATTAATGTTGTATGTTGTAGATGAGCATGATAATTTATTTTAGCTCGATTGCGATGAAAGCTCAGAGTCTATATGAACCACTCTCGAGTCTGCTTTCTGGGTAGAACCAGTACTGAGTGTTGTATTGTGAGAGGCATCGGGTCGAGTTGGGAGATTGAACCTGCAACCTCTGGCTAGAGCGGCCAACACTCTATCCATTACACTACCGTCCCCGCTTAAAGCATGATAGTTGTATTCATTTGAGTCTTAATGCAATCCAGTTTGTTAATGTGAAAATTTTACTAACTCAAAATTTGATTTCATCAAACGAATGGTCACTTAGCAGACACACAACCATTAAGCATTTTTTCCAAACCCACCCCTTTAAACTAGCTTGCTTACCTATCCTTTGGATTTCCTTTTTTAACAAGCCATGTTTTTTGTTTTATCTGTGAACCATTTTGACCAATTGGAGTCACATTAACAACATGTGATAGCGATACGCTCCACCACTTAATGATGATATACTACTTTATTGTACCTTGAAATTGGGACAACATGTGTTCTACGCTTATTAAGAGATGAATAGACACATGTTATGTGAATAGGAATCTGTATTTTCCTTCTGGTTACTGGCTGGGCTTTATGCTAATAGCATAGTTCTGCTTATATTGCCGTGATCAGGCTTCGTATTCTTGATCATCGCAATTGATTAACTGATTAAATATTTAACGTCATTTTTATGACATCGATGGCCAACAGATAACCTCACCACTGTTTCCCGAGATCCTGAAATGTTAACCAATACTCTAGCACATACCATCTCCGCAAGTAACTGATAACTTTCCACCTTGAATCAGCAGTAAAAGATGAATGATAATGAGACACAATGGCATATATCAATTCTCACGGAGACTGTTGTTGCCGGGCGGGGATTGGAACTCACGACCCCTGGATTGATAGTCAGACGCGTTACCGACTGAGCTTATTGGGCCCGGCTAGATCAACGTCAAAAAGACAATAGAATATACTATGAACATTGTATTATGTCTACCTTTCCTACTACCTACCTACATACCTACAAACCTAAATACCTAACCACACATCAAAACACCCACCCATCATATCAAATTACGCATCATATATCCAGTAATATAGATCTGTTAAAGATAATTTAAGATTAAATGATGCTTGTTAATGAGAAAAATGAATGTACATTGTTACCTTCAAGTGGTCTTTGAGTTGACATCGGCACTGTAACATAAATTACATAACATAAATAACATAAAGTACATTGTATATTATCAGTCTTGATGTTTCAACAAAATGGAACATCAAAACGTTGAGTTCACAAGAATCAAGTGTGAGATCTAATAATAATAATAATAAAGTCTTTATTTAACAGGATAAATCATTTGAACAAGTTTATCTTCCACAAGGCCCTCAAACATATATACATTATTTACACCGACATGCTTATAACACAGTCACCTGAAACAAGAAACAATAACTGTTACAGTGTGATTAGTCATCAATTTGTGGTACAGCAATATAAATTGCCAATATACTCTTGACAATACGTCATAGAAACAATGATATATATCACATATCAAAGTGAATTATGAACTGATTGCTATAATCATGGGCTCTTATGCTTTAACCCATCACAAATACAAAGTTTTGAAAAAGATCACTGAATTGGCTTTTTACTTTTATTTGAAATACATTCCAAAAAAAATATCATACATATAAAAGATCTTCTAATTAATTCATGATTTGGTCAGGGAGTATACTGGTCATTCCTTTTACCGCGAGTCTAAAATTTTGTCAACCCCGTTAATAATGGCATCAATAATAAACAGTTATAAAGTTACTCAAGTGTACTGAATAATAAACAGTTGCTGGTACGAATGTAAACAAATGCTATCCAAAGTTGGAGCTTTGCGCATGTCTCGGATAATGTTAATCATACGGGCATTCGCGGTATTAGGTATACAAGGGATATATACATTTATCAGTATTTAAAATAAATGCATCCCTAAGATACGACAGGACAAGGTTATATAACGTTTTAAACATAAGAATTTATCGAAATGTTACCCTTTCTGGGAAAGTAATCCAATGCAGTTCTGTAAACAATTCAACAAAGAGTGTGTCAAATGCTTGATCAAGAACAAGTCTTTCAGATTCATTATGAAATCTAACACGTTTAGTTTCTATCTAAAGATGAATAAAATTTCCCCAAAATAACACAGCAATAATCAAGGTGGGGTAAAATATAGGATTTGAAAAACAATTTTCGCATAGATGAAATAATGAATTACATGTACATTTTTTACAACGTCACTTGTTAAAAACTTATGTTTGACTGGTAACGCTTATGATGCAAATATCTGTCATAATGACTGTTACCGACAAAAGATGAAATAAAGTTTGTTGAGCTACAGTTTGAGTGGTATTGGGTTAAAGGACACCAACAATCGATCCTGTATAAGTCAATAAAAAAATTAAAAAATGTAAATTTTGTATACTTAACGGAAAAGCTAACCCGCCATTATCTTCGTCAAAATACTATGTAGCGATATTAAAAGTTGTATACCGGTAAGCCATTGACAGACAAAATGATTTTTTAAATAACTTATTTTTTTCTTTCTTATTCATGTCCAAATTAAAAGGAAATTGCCTGGATAATTTTGAGAGAATAGATAAAATGTCAGGTACATAAAATGTCAGGTGGCAGGTTAGCTGTTCCGTTCAGTATATTTCAATTTTAAACTTTTTGCTTAATATACATGTAATATCATCAAAGTGCACATTAATTACAGTGACAATATGAAAATTTCCTCCATTTTAAGCAAATATGTCATGATTTTAACAGTGAATGTACTCTTGCTATCAGACAATAACACATATAACTCAGATCAGAATAAATATCTTTGTGTAGCAAGAATGCCTTAAAAATAAAGTAAAATATTTAATACAAAAAATAGAACGAACATTGACATTTTCCTTAACATTAACCTCTTTTGAGTCATTCTATAAATAGAAACACATACAATTAATATATAATAATAATTATATACCTATTTTTAAAGAATAAAGTATATTTGATACAAACACACTACACTTTGCTGAAACATAAGTATTTTAAAAGAAATGCATTTAACAGGGCCGATATAGAGGTTTCGTGGACCCTGGATAGCATGTACAGACCACGGTATTTGCATTTATATAATCACTAGAGCAGTTAAAACAAAATTATTACAACAATAGAAATTATCACTGCGGTTAAACTGACTCTAAAATGAATATACCTGATATATATATCACACATAACAATAACAACTATACAGAATGCAATTTACCCTCTGTGCAATTTCCACCAGTTGCGGCAATGAAGCCAGTTTCACATATACATTCGTACGACCCGTCTGTATTCCAACATACACGGTTTTCAGCAGCGTTGCACAATGTATTCCCCTAAAGCATAAAGAAGTTAGTACTAGTCTATCCCAACATCTGACATCTCCCAATACTGAATGTAATCCGTTTAAATGGCGTATTAACGGTTGCCATATTCAATTATTGGATCGCATTTTTATTGTGTATCTTCGTCATTTGTGATTTTTAATTTGTTTGCTACAACTATTTAAATCACTTATCATAGGCAGTATGAGCTCCGCTCATTTTCAGGAGTGACCTATGAAATGTTGTCAAAAGTATGAACATCAGGAAATAACTTAAAGTAATGGATCTTTTTATGCTCGTTTTTATTTGATAGGTTTTGTTCACATTGTTTAATTTCTTTTTATCCCTTTTTTCACTGCAGATTTAATTTTACTTTATTTCTGAAGCTGGTTTATAAATAGTTAAGCTCCTCTCTCTCACCACTCCTTATTGTCATAATATCAGGGTGCATGAATGGATACTCGTTTATGGAAAACGGCTTTAATCGGTGACGCGTGTGATCGCCCATAAGTATATTTAATTAATCCGAGTTGCCTTTTTTTAACTTGATTGCATTGAATTTCTGTGTTTCTTATTCTGAAAATTTAACTATTTCACGGATATTTGGAGAAATGTATTTCAAGATCTGAAATTTGAAGCTCTCAATGAAGCCGACCGTTGCATTCAACGCTAATATAAAATATATAATGTATCAAGGTTAATTGCAGTGGCATAACACAATATATACTGAACGGAACAGCTTAATTTATGTATTTTCTCAAAAATTATCAAAGAAATTTCCTTGACATTTAGACTGGAATTAGGTTATGTAAAACCAATACTTAATTGTCTGTTAGCCTCGTATACACATTTTGATAGCGCTATTTTAACGAATTATTTAAACTACAAGAGTGGTGGGTTAGCTGTTCCATTCAGTATGTCTAAACATTAAGTTACTTTACCGTAACACATTCGTCAACGTCAGAGTCACAGCCGTCTCCCATCCAATTGTTGTTGCAATGGCATGCCCCGGTGGTGCCGGTTACATTTTTGATCATTTGCTACAGCGGACGATGAAAGATGCGTGTCGTCGTTGCAGCTGCATGTCTGCGCACAATTTCTGCCGTGTTTGCTTCCGCCTACAAGCTAGTTTAATACAAAATAAATGCAAGCTAGGTAACTATACTGTTTCATGCATTTACATAATTGACATAGAATATTTTATTCACATGCATGTATTAACCCTTTACTCCACAGGCCTTTGAAAACAGTGCAGGAAGAGTTCAGTTGCTGATAAGTGGTGAATTAATGCTTTCAATCCTGGAAGAGTCCAAGAAAATGCTTATGGGCCCAAGGGTTAACAGATACTCAATATTATAGAAGCAGTGGTAGCAAGTAGATATATCTGAACTGAAACCTTTTAGTTCTATTTCTAATCTCGAAATTATTACGTATTTTACAATGATTGGTAAGAAAAAGCTTTTAAACTTATAAACAGCCCTATTCGATGCCTTGCTGGATAGAATATGTACTATGTACCTAATAGAAGGATCCCCTCTAATTGTAGAGTACAAAACGAGAGAGAACATTAAAGTTCTATTTTATAGAATATGTTCATTAGTGTATACTGAAACATGTAACTGTGTCCCCTCACATCGTCACTAAGCACCTGTATCTATTCTCCAGTACCACTGTTATAGCTGCATGGTTAATAATAACAACACTTGGTCAAAGTACGGGTCGCCACACAACAAGCAAGACTGCTGTTGTGATAGTCTCTGGTAAAAATTGGGAACAAAGAGGACTGCCGATAAAGCAACTCGGCCAAATACACAACGCATGCTCCTTGTTGACGATCAAACCACCAGAATTATAATCCTGGGATATATGAGCCAAATCTAATGCACACATTCTACGTAACACTCATCAAACTGATATTATAAGAGTGAATGTAACGAGTACTTCACTTAAAAATATATAACATACTTAATAAACACCATTATTTTTTTAGTTTTTGTTGAGTACATAATACAATGTACCAGAGAGAATTCAGTCGAGAAGAAATTGAAAGAAAAAGGATAATCAACTACTCTAAATAAGACAAATAACAGTAAGAGCTTCAACTTTCAGAAAAAAAATCGAACATATTGTCTTTTCCCAAAAAGGATATCACTAATTCAATGTCTTGACCTTTAACTCTTTAATTGTCTCTTGTATCACTAATAGTCACTACTACACACACACTACTACTACACTACACTACACACTACACTATATATATATATATATATATATACACAAGTTCATTAAAATGCTTTCCAAAGCAATGAAGAGGGTTAATTTTTTTCATTTTTTTAAAATTTAATACAATAATTATGAAACATTTCCTTGTAAATGACATTGACAGATTTTGTATTATTTGCTCTTCATTTTATGAAAATCATATCATTGACCACAGTCTGATAATGTCACAATGGACATCACAGTAAATACAGGCACTCTAATTGAAGTTTGTGGTCATTTTCAACACGTTAAAGGTTACGTATGGCATCCAATTTTATTGATGAAAGAAGACTTTAAAATGCACCTAAATAGAACCACTGCATTTCAAAAATTATCTGCTAAATTCTTTGCATGATTTATTTGGACCTACAACCAACACAATGAATTAAAGCTAAGCGGTAACATTTATCTTAGACCACTCGTCCTAGGAGGACCTGAAATTTGATCTAATATAAGCATACTGCGACACCACTACCTTCTGTACAATGTTGTCCTTTCCAACCTTCGGAACAATTGCAGCTATAGCTATTGATACCATCAAGGCAGATACCGTCATGTTTACATGGGTACGGACTACAATCATTTATATCTGAAAATAAAATTTACAAACAGTAAAGCAACTAAACGGTAATAAAATTAAAAGACATTGGACATCACTATATTTTATATCTACAAATGCACGTATCATGTTTCTCAAATATGAATATAAACATAGCAATACTATTGGTAATAGAGTTAAACAATTAATCTAAGAAAATAAATTCTCATAAACATTGCTTTCTTATCACATGTATACATTGGCAAATTATAAAATTGATATTACCTTTTCAAATCCAATATTTCCAAAAGCATACCCGGTAAGCATCACCGCGTCCCATATGATAATAATATTGACGAATATAAAGTTTTCGAAAATGTGTGAATCATAGACAAATTATTACAAATTATGATCCTTTTCCAAATCAGTTAAATGAAAGCCTTGAAAATACAGTTTGTGTCTTAGAATTCTATTTCTGTGTACAATTTAAATTCGTAAGGACTACACAAATATTCATAGAATAGTGACATACAAGGCAATGCACAATCATAATAATAAGAGCCTATAAACAGAAGTGTGTAACTGTAGGAACATGTCTTAATTTCGGGTGACACATTTCGCGTTTTTTTTTAATTTTGCAATTACATCTTGTGCTGAATCAGTTTAAGAAAAAGACTTGATTTTATTTTGGGGTGGTAAACTTTTCATGTTAAAATTTAAAGAAATGAAGAAATTCTATGCTTACATTTATTTTGTTTCACTTTTAGCATTTTTAAGTATGAAACAAACAAAAACAATCTTTAAATATCGTTATAATCTATTTATATCTTTACAGTGTGCAGTTAAAATGTTTTTATTAAAATTAGTACATTACCTATTTTGTTAAAAAATCCTTTCTTTTTCAATCCATAATTTTCAAACTGTTTTAGTTTAGAAGTTTAGAAATAAATAATAATTGGATCTAATCAACGTATCCGCTTAACTTTGGTACAAAAAATTATTTAATCAACATAAAGGTTCGAAGAGATATTTACAATACTAACAAGTGTCGCCCGAAATTTCAGTGAGTGTTGACTTGTTATTAGCTTGCCAATTCCTATTATCAACTCATTGATACAATGTACTATGAAAGCATTACAATTTCATCGGTGCATGCAGGATTTGTATGCGAATTGACATGCCGGTTTAACCATTCTTTTAAGTTTTAACGTTTGTTTTTGGTTCTTTATTGGAAACAAAATTAAAACCTCTGCAAACTCAGTTATAATATTATATTTCCTAGTTTGATAACACTTGTGTGTGTTCGTATCAATTTAACATCTAACTTTACATTGAATTTTCTT
This sequence comes from Panopea generosa, assembly GCA_029582155.1. Taxonomy (NCBI): domain Eukaryota; kingdom Metazoa; phylum Mollusca; class Bivalvia; order Adapedonta; family Hiatellidae; genus Panopea; species Panopea generosa. The sequence goes on along the minus strand of CM055908.1, from coordinate 54,558,318 downwards.
AATTATTATCGACATCGTAAATTCCAGGAACAATACAAATTAATATCAAATCTGTATGTTTTAATGAATGAAGTATTCAATATCAGTATTTATTTTTAGAATATTTGGAACTGGTAACCATTTTTTGAAATATGTTACCTCACTTACATGTACCTCTATGATAATTATGCATGCTTGTACTAGTATTAGTTTTTATTACAAAACATTTATTTTAAATTCTACATAACTTGTCAGACTATTATTGGCAATAAATGACCGCGAAAATGCATTTCAAGTTTGCTTCTAATGTGTTACTGTAGGTCTAAATAAGATCTTTCAAAAACGATTTCATTCCAATAATTACAATTTGTCTCGTTTACACAATTGTAAATTACCTTTGAAATAATGAATGAAATTGGGTCATGGGGTACGCTGGTGAAAAACTGCTTTTTTCGCCAGAATAATGAAGTTTTGACAATGGATTTGTATTATGAAACTGTCAATGCATTAATAGGTTTGTGTTTCTCATCATTTTGATTTTCTGTAGTTGGTGGATGTTGTTGCGTTTTCTTTTGTTTGGACGGTTCCCATATTATACGAAGCAAGCGTGTCTGTGTGCATCAGCGCGTAATTACAGGTATGTAGAATATCACTATACATAATGATAATGTAAACTAATTTAACCTACTAAAGTCGCATCGTATTCCTTCCCATCCTGTTTCACACTCGCAGTAAAAAAAATTAACTTGCTGTAAACATGTCCCATGTGTGCATGGTGAGCTCAAACACTCATCGAAATCTGGAAAGTTACGACAATATGTATGACATGTTACATATAATGGATGGTGTTTTAAACTCCAAAAATAAAAAGCACATTTCTGTCAGTCTGAAGTGTGTTGAATATGTCAAAAGTAGCTTATTAACTACATATATTTTAAACCCGATTTGTACCCATCAAACAAGCTCTGGCAAGGGCTAAATTACAGTGAGACAATATTTTGTAATCAATCTGTTTTATGATACGACGAAAGGGGAGAGCAAGGCTGTGTTCATGTGTAACAATCCATTCTTTTTGGGAGCTTTATCGGTCCTCCTTGGCCGAGCAGTCCAGGGCGCCGTGTGAAGATCACTTATCTTTCACGGCTAAGATCGTATGTTGGAGTCTTGCCCGCTCCAAAATATTTATGTTTGCCAGTTACGTGCGGTGTTTGAAATAATATTTATGATAGTATGTCAATGGCTACACCTATGCAATCTGTCAATATTTTGTATCTATTTGTCTTTATTGTATTTCTTTTGTTATCAAATAATGTATTCAGCTTGTACTTCCTTTACTTTGAAAGCGGAATTTTAGTGCTATCTTTAAAATTATATAATTTTGACATATATGTGTTGGCGCCATCACGGTTAAGAGCACAACAATGTCGTTTTAGCGAGTCAAGGTGTCTCAACACAGTTTTTCTAACATATAACATGTTATATAAATATATGGAAATCCGTTTTATACCCCCTATACTAGACTCCTGAATCTTAGAAGAAGAAACGTCCTTCCGTAAGTAAAAGGTAAAGTGTATACGTCAATAGGGTAGTTATTTACTGATGCGCCATATGGTAACAACAGCAACATAGTTTGGACAGAGTATTTGATAATTTAAGAAGTAAAACAATAAGTGAAGTTTCAATAAAATAAAATGTAATCATAAAAATAAAGTAATGTTTTACCTGACTCAATCGTTATGATGACATTGGCAATAGCTGTGTTTGGTGGCGAACCGTTGTCATATGCTTTCACCACAATGGTGTAAGAACTTAGCTTAGGTTCCCTAGCTAACGTCAAATTGCCATCGCTTGAATTTAAGATGAACACTCCGTGGTCGTTGCCAGCTGCAAAAATTGGAGTTTAATGAATTATTTTTAACAACTCATTTCACATAATATAAAAAAACTAATGGTTGCTTTGTCTGCATCCTTGAAATAGTATGTATTGTAATTTTATTATTTTTCTTAGATACCGTAAGGTGGCCCGTTTAATGGCCCGTAATGGGTCTGCAGGGGTCGGGGCAAAATTGCTTCATGCAACACAACAATAGCATGTACAGTTTAACACAATTTCCATGAAACAAACATATAAAGTCATATGATAGTTAAATCTCTTTTTTTAATATAAACTATAGGACAAGAGAGTAATCTTATAATACTTAATAAGCAAACAACGGCCGCCATATATCTACATACAGTTTGCATAGGCATCTCTTTCACATATCAATCTTGATGAAATGAAACAAGAAATTACTTTTTAAAAGAAAAACGTACTCAACAAATCACAAGTTATTTGTGTCAATTCTCAATAAGTAATTCAAAGCGGCAATGTTTTCTTTTCTTGGTTTTAAATTTACTTTAATCAGGATTACATTCAGCCTTATTTGTAAAGATGGAGGAACTAGTGATAATGTGTAGAACCACCGTAAACATGCTTTTCACATAAAGCCTTTAGAACGAGCTAAGCTCTTGCACACGACCTCAGTGATGAAAGGATAATATCATTGACACTGTATATAGACCAGTTGACCACGGTGAAATCTAAGCTATCAAAATGTTATACATGCAGGTATATAAAAATGAAAAATAATAGAAAAAAAATTACATACTAGATTATAAAGTTACAGGTCCCCTGTTGCCGAATGGTCTAAGGCGCCGTCTCAAGATCATTTACTTCCCACAGTCTCGCTAGGTAAAAAACCTTTAATTTTGAAAAATTGCCGGTTGTTCTACTCAGATTCATTCTTCCACCAATAAAACTGGATATGCCATATGTAATCTCAAATGTGTTGCAAATGGCGTTAAACCCCAATCAATTTGATATATTACTGCAAACACTGGACTTACACTCTATTGAGTAATTTACTATGTTAAACTCGTCGGTTGCATCTGCGTCCACGGCTGTTACCTGTACGACTTCTGAACCTAGAATGTAAAATTCAGTACTAGTTGAACATCAAAAATCCTAAAATACTCCGAGTTTTTAACATTCACTAAAAAGGAACTGTTATCGTTTACGTCATTTTAAGTCTCATTCAACTAAAACACCTCCAAAACAGTCATATTGTTAGTTTCCAGATGGTACTGTGACATTTAGAACGGTAATATTGTCTTTGCTTAGTTTAAGCATTGATACATTTTTATCATGGTATTATATATTTTCAAGAAACTAAATATAGTATCGAGGATATATATATTTAGTATAGCAATACATTTTCAATGAACAAAATGTAACATAACAGATACATATTTGGCACAGTAGTAAATATTAAATTAAACTATATGAATGTATAATATCATTTTAAGTACAGTGATAAAAGTCAGTTGGACAAAATATAGTATTTAAGTTATATATGTATTACCTGTGACAATGGTTAATTAAACTAGATTAGTATCATGGATATGTATATTTAGTATGCTGATAAGTGTCAAATAGACGACATCTAGCGTTTAACATGTTTGTGCAATACTGAGATCTTTATATAATATATATGATGTGAATATACCAACCAAGATTATGTGTCTCTGAAATCTTCCTAGTTGTATTTCCACTAAAAATGGGACTGTTATCGTTTACGTCCTTTATCAGGACGGTCAAAGCGGAACTTGTCGTAGTATATATTCCGTCGGAAACACTGAAAATAAAAATTGAGTTGTTGAATATTGAGTTAGGCCAGTTCCCAGATACCATGTTGTCTTCATTTTTAACAATGAAAAAAATACTTAACGCACCAAATAGTGACATAGACCGTACGCGTCATAGATAAAATACAAACTCATAGCAACGTTATTTTTAAAAAAAATGAATGGGGTTAAACGCCATTTTTAACACATTTCAGGTTATACTTGGCATTTCCAGTTGTATGAGTGACGGAAGACCTCAGATTGCATCTGAGTACAACCACCGTTCTTCAGCAAGTAATTGGCAAAATTTCTCACATAATCTTTTTGGCACCGAGAGGGACTCAAACCTACGACGTCAGCAGTGAGCGGTAAGTGACATCTCTCTGTATTCAACATAGTTATTATTCATAACCCTAACCGTCCGTGCTTCTAATATAGGAGACTTGCTACAGGTATCGAAAAACGAAACATGAATAGCAATTTTCTGAAAGAAATAGAGTTAGAGAAACAATGAAAATGTCAGAACAGATGTATTACGAGAAAAGGCATTTTTTTTCTTTAATGAATGGTAGCAATGACATCAAAATATAGCGAGAACTGATCAATACATATCTATACATACAAATACAAGCCCAATGGAATCGTATAATACCATGCTCCGGACAAGCAAAACTACGAAAATTACAAAGATAAGGATAGGATAATGCTACGGTTGTGACACTACATTTCAAGCTGCCTTGGGGCTTTACAAGTGTACAAGGAATTATCTATGATTTTCAAGTTTTGCTCCGAACTAAGCGAAACATATACTTATATTTACAAATGTAAAGTTCAAAGGAATTATTTTACAATGTTTTCAAGTTATTCTCTGTACAAGTAAAGTCATACAATTACAAAAAAAGTAAATACATAATTGTCATACACAATCAAGAGTTATGCGTTTGGGCCCTGCCTACCACTCTGTTCTTAAGAAGTGTACAAAGTTTGAACGAATATTCATATTCGATTTTCAAGTTATATACCTAGATGAACAAAATCCAGAAAATAGGATAAAAGGAAAGTTATTCATTTAAAAACAGCACAGAGCGCTAATCACCTCCTCATAGTACTTAACAGTTGTGCACAATTTTAAATAGTTATCATACATAGTTTTCTAGTAATGCTCAGAACAAGCAAAGAAAAATTGGATGCTAAATGATAAACAATTTTTCGAGTAGAGTTCTAAGACGGCTCACATTTAAAACATCCGTATGCTTATATGAGGTCCAATGACATCTGGATCTGATATCGAGGACCAATAGATTTAATCTAAATTTGACACAAAACAGCAATAAAGTAAAGACCAGTTCAAAAACCAAGGTAATATATTTCAACAATTAATAATTAATAAATATATATTAAAAAAATACACGCTCAGCAATTTTTAAGATGACCTCAATTGGGTGTATATGCATAATTTATTTTCCATTTTTTTACATAAACCAACTGTTTATGTGATTGTAAGAAAGATCACCATTGGAGGATGACTAGATCACCAATGGAGGATGACTAGATCACCAGTGGAGGATGACTAGATCACCACTGGATGATGACTAGATCACCACTAAAGGATGACTAGATAACCACCGGATGATGGTTAGATCACCACTGGATGATGACTAGATCACCACCGGAGGATGACTAGATCACCACCGGAGGATGACTAGATCACCACTGTAATATGACTAGATCACCATTGGAGGATGACTAGATCACCACTGGAGGATGACTAGATCATAACTGGAATTTGACTAGATCATTATTGGAGGATGACTAGATCAGCACTGGAGGGTGACTAGATCCCCACTGGAGGATGACTAGATCACCACTGGAGGATGACTAGATCAACACTGGATGATGACTTGATCACCACTGGATGATGACTAGATCAACACTAGAGGATGACTAGATCACCACTGGAGGATGACTAGATCAACACTGGAGGATGACTAGATCACCATTGGAGGATGACTAGATCACCACTGGATGATGACTAGATCAGATCACCACTTGATGATGACTAGATCACCACTGGAGGATGACTAAATCACCATTGTAGGATGACTAGATCACCACTGGAGGATGACTAGTTATGATACTAATTATCAATAACAAAATAACTGAGTGTAATAATCATTTGATAATATATCAAACAATTTTCCTTTCGAGGTATGTTGCTATTGAGTACTGTAACATAAATGTCTTCAATACGCACCAAGTACTCAGACAGAAAATAAGATATGTTACAGAAAATTGATGTCTGGTGCACTTAATCGAATTTGGTCAAGTTATTTACTTAAAAACAATTGAATATTCCGTAACACTTTCTGCATCGAGGGCTTCCGATATTTTAAGTACACTTCCTTCCAAACCAAAGGTCACTGGCATGGCAGGTTCTTGTGAAACGATATCGACAACCAAGTCTTCGTTATCCGAATCTTGATCAGTTCCAAGTACAGTATATATGGACTTGCCAACAGCATCATCTTCGGGGATCGTTATTTCACCTGGTTCAAACAGATCTACAAATTCGGGCACTGCAATAACATTAGTTCATAATTACAGCTCATCCAAAACACTAATGTTAAAGTCGCCACATAATTGTCATTTAAATGTACCATCAAACATTACCAGTAACAGCATTTACAGCATGACGGCATGATACTATTAACCACTCCAGCGGGTAACAGTGTTATAACTGCAATACATAAATATAAATTTATATGTTTTTTCCAATATAGAAATAGCCCATACTTTAAAAAATATAGTATATAAATAAATATTTTATTCAGCATGATGTGAATGTAAATGTTACATTCTGTCACAATAATACTGTCAACCTTCGGAAAAACAGTCTTCGATTTTGTCTCGCTTAATAGTAATATGCTTTGGTTGCCAATATTGCTGTTACTTTCAGCATAATGTTATATTTATATAATTATGATGTTCTGTAGATGTTGAGTGTTTACTGTCAACGCTTTTTGAATTAAGCAATTAAAAAAAACATACTTTGTGTTATAAAATTGTAAATGTATATTTGTTACAATTTATGATAATAGTTTAACTAATATTTACAGTAGCGAAATTGACAAATAATATCTTGGCTAAGAAATGTTAATAAGATAATATTCATCACATCATTTAAATGAAAATGATACCTGAATTATACATTGATACTCCCTAGATAATGCATAAGGAATATATATATATAATACATTGGTAATACCTAGATTATATCTGGATAATACCTTAAAGGTACAAACAGTATACATAGATAATACATTAAAAATACCTAGATAATACCTAGACAGATTAATACATTTTAGTGACATATATAATTCAAATATATATCAGGACAATCAATCTTGTTAGTGGTAACTATCTTTGTTTCTTAAATTTGACAAATAAAACAAATTCCAAAAAAATTGACATTAAATGAGAGACTGGAAGACATCAATGCAAAATTAGTGTTGACAAACAAGCATACATATGAATTGTTGACTAATAACTCCTTGTAGGTATACACTATTATGATAGAATGTTCCACATGTCTTTACATTGGCATTTGCATGTATTAAATTAAGTTTCTAACATGAATTCTGAAAAAAGTATACATGTACTAGTATTTTTCAAAGTATTCATCCATCAGACTTTTTGCATTGAAATTTGTCAATCAAAATCGATTTAGATTTTCGACTGATTTCGAAACATAAAATAATTAAAATTAAAAAACATGATAACCCGTATCGGTAGTTATTTCTTTTAGAGAATTCACGAAAATGTTTGTCATTTATAAACAAGTTGTTTCTTTCATTATAAAAGAAATATCTACAGATACTGGTTATGCCACTTTAAACATATCATATCGTTCAACTGATACAAAATTTTAGTTTTTTCGCCACAAAATAAAATATATATATATTCGGCTGAAAGATGCTTATGTATATTGTTAAGTTAGATAAACAGCATACAGGCGTTCACTGTAATAGTCACTACAGTTGATGAATTTCTCTTAGATTCCGTTGCATTGTCAGTCGCAGTAACTATTAGAACGTATCCAGTCGGAGAATATGTCACACTATCTTTTGTTACTACATCTCTGCCTTCAAGTTGAAATATTTCGGTACCATTTCCTGTTAAAAATATAAATCACTCATTATGTATATGTTACATTACCTTATAGTTTTTTTCCAATTCTCTTCTTGGGAAAAATGCAATATATAATTCAGTAATGACAGCGATGGAGGTTTGGTGGAAAAGAGAAAAATATATCATCAAATTAGATCAGCTTAAAATAAAACAAATTTCGACACTTATTTTTGTATTTAAAGAAAAAAATGTGATGTTAAACAAATATCATTATTTTATGACAAACAAATAAGTGCTTTGTACATTGTTATTATATGTTAAGTCACAATGGATGTTCGTCTCGGAGGCATAGAGTTCTGCCCTCAATCTCAGACCTAGACACACATTCGAAGGAACTGGCCGTGCTACCAAATAATAATATAAACGGTATTATTCTTATATGCTCAGAAGTATATAAGATATACTTCTATGCCTCTTTGGTATTGTAAAGATTTAATATAAATGTGTGGGAATCTCGAAGACTTATTCGTGTTACGGTGTAAAATGGATTTACGTCGCCATGTATTCAATACTCTCCGTCCTCATCGAATGATTCCCACGCTCCATTTACGTTAAATAGCCCGCTAAGCTATATTTTATTGAGTCAACTACCTTGTTATGACTATGTTCAAACATTATCTCATTTTTCATTGGTCAATACCAATCATAAATTATAGTTCTTATTGCTACTAAAGTTAGAATCAAAAACGTATGATTCCAGTATATCTGTTTACTCTAATGACTCGATCTGATTATCATTTCTTTTGATTTTGAAAGTAAACGATGTTACTTGATAAGGCTGATTAATGACACGTGTTTGTTTATACATATAGATATAGTAGCCAGTTTTGTAACATGGATTTGATTGGAAACCAATATCAGTTATTACTTCTTTGTCTCTTTTATAAAGAGTTAAGACAAAACAATTTACAAATAACTATTTACTCCATAAACAATTGAGACATGCAAATCTCATAGCAAATCTAATTCCTTCATTTAGGAAAAAAAAAATGTTTATCTGTCAGAATAATAATTAGGACATAATGTTTAACGCATTTTTCTATCTAAAAACAATGAAATAAATAAAAACAAAAATATGAAACTTTTAATTCTTAGTTAATATGTTTTAGTAGTTTTCTTTCTTCATATTTTCGCTATATTGATGTTTAATGTATTTTGTTGTATTTATGCTATCTATAAAGATGTTACATGTTTAATTTCTTTAAATATGCATGTATAATTTGAAATAAGAGGAGACCATCATACCATATACGTACAAATGTGGGAAAAAGGCAAAAGGAGCTACATCTTAATTATAGTAGACTATCACACCATTTACGTACAATAATGTAAGAATGACATTTCCCACATTCATCCGAAATAGCAAGTCAGAAAATTTTAACAATATAAATGTAAAATTCACGATTTTTCGTTGTACAAGGAATTAAAATACATACTCAAAACTCTAGTATTCATATATTGTAAAAAAAAGAAGCTAATAGTAGTTAGTTACAACGTTATTCTGATATACCATCATACCATACGCGTTCCATAATGTAGGAATGACATTTCCTACATTCTTCCAAAATCGCAAGTCCAACAGTTTTAACGAAATAAATTGAAATTCATCATTTCTCGTTGTAACAAAAACATTCAAAACTATGATATGCGAACACTGTAAAAGAATATCTGTAATATTTATAACGTAATCCGAGTAAATCGTTTATATCATCATGTAAGTACCTGATAAAAGTTTTATGTACCTGATAATGAATATGTTATTTCGTTGTTTGGAGAAGTTCTGTCGTCATCTGTTGCTGTTACAGTCACAACAGTAGATCCTAAAACAAAACAAAAACTATTGAAAGATGGTGTTTTGTCTAGTTAGTTTAAGGAACACATTTCAATAATGAGTTTTACTAATGTTAAGGCATCAACTTGGCAGCATTTGGTAACCAAAAAGGTATTCGTGAATTAATATTTGTTGTTAAGGGATGTTGTATAACTGATTATTAAGGATACGTGAGTATACACTGTGTGTATCAGTAGTATAAAATAACGACGACATTTCAAAACTTATTAAGTTAGTATTAGAAAATAACCATTTTTAATTAAATGATATTAATTTTATGCAGAAAATGGGCGCAGTCATCATGGGAAGTCCTATGGCACCGGCCTACGCCAGTTTGTTTATGGATAAATTTGAACAGGACTTTCATATGTCTTTGCCATTGAAACCAGAATTGTGGTTCAGATTTTTATGATGATATATTTATGTTGTGGAATGGTTCATTAGAGAAATTAAAAATATTTATTGGTAAAATCAACGATTTCCACCCTTCCATTAAATTTACATATAACAATTTGCAAACGTTGGTATCTTTCTGGATGTTAACGTAACTAAAGGCAACTCGTTAGATATTGTTACTGATGTATTTGTTAAAGAAACAAATGTACACCAATACTTAAATTATACGATATCGCATCCTAAGTCATGTAAAAATGGTATACCTTTCAACCAGGTCAAACGCTATAGACTCATTATATCTAATGATAGCAACTTTGAAGATAGTTTGACTGTTTTACGCCAGTATTTTATTGATTATAATTTCCCACCTTCTGTTGTTGACTCGGCATTAAATAAATCGACGCTCTTAAGCATAGTGAAAAACAAAACAGTGATGTGGTACCTTTCACTGTATGTTATAACACTTCATTACCTAATGTAGGTGGTTTTCTTAATAAATACTGGGACTTGTTAAAATTGTCTAACAATGAGAGTGTTAAACAGTTACATGCATACAAACCTATTGTAGCGTACAGACGTCCAAAAAAAATATAAAAGATATTTTGGTACAATCTAAATTTACAAGCCATAACGCACGTACATTTAGTTCTGTTAAATGTAATAGGCGTCGATGCTCTCATTGTTGCAATATACTACAAGATTCAAGTATCTCTAGTTACGTTACTGGTGATAAGTTTGGTATACGTTGTAATGCCGATTGCACACCTAAAAATGTTATATATCTTATTACATGTAAAAAATGTCAAGTACAGTATGTTGGACAAACAAATCAAACGTATCAAAACGTATGAATAGTCACCGTTTTGATATAAGAAGTTTCTCAAATCCAACGTTTTCATCTAATGTCGTAACGCATTTCAACGCCGAGGCTCATTCAATAGAAGAGTTTTTTTTATTTGTGCCATTCGACACTGTTAGTAATAACTTTGATCGTTTGTGTAAGGAAACTTATTGGATTCACAAATTACAAGCATTGTATCAATTTTGACTTAATGCAGAACAGCTATATGATATGTAGAGATGCTTTTACTTAACAGTTATATGTACTTTCGTTTGTTCCTATTTCTCTTTTTTACTACTATTTATAGGAATTTAAGCATCGTTTCGATCTGATATTTCATTTACTTGTGATTGCGACAATAGTCTACATGAGCCGTTTCTTGTCGCGTGTTTGGCTCCTGGATTTATATTTCTTTGAGTCAAAGTTCGCACGACGCGGCTCATTTGTTTTTCCCACTATTTTAACGTCACGTTATGTGACGTTACTTCCGTTGTTTAAATATGATTCCATGATTAACGCGATAAGCCGAAACGTCGGAAATAAACTATAACAAATGTTCTTTACATGTTGGTGTTTTTAAAAACTTTATTAGTATAAAATAAGGAATCCTCTTCATTTGATACCATTCATCAAATATTAGACTGCATGCTAAGAATTGTGTTGACATGATTGTCTTTGCGGTTCACTTAACTTGCACATGATACATATAAATATGCATGTCTCGTAAATGTCCAACAAATGAAATTAATTCCTTAAATAACTATTACAGTAAGTCATTCTTAGTTTCCTTCACTTTTTATCGAGCGATCATCAACTTACATGTGACGAGCAAAACTTTGACGAAACGCTCACTTTTTTGCGGTGCATACTCCTAGGTTCTTATCACATTTGTTTTCAACTCAAATTACGTTGAGTTGCTTAGGTAACCGACATACATGTATTATGTGCAACAGCACTAAATGTCAAAAGGGAAACACATCAATTATACTGCATTGATTTATCACTCATACCAATAGGCATTTTGTTGTGGATAGTCCTTTCATACGGTGTGTTCTGAAAAATGGGTGTATTGTCATTGACATCAGTTATAGTGAGAGTCACTGTGGTAGAATCATTATATGTGCCGTCAGTTACACTGAAATAGACAACGTCATATGAATATGATGACATGTTATTATACATATAGTTATAGTGAGAGTCACTGTGGTAGAATCATTATATGTGCCGTCAGTTACACTGAAATAGACAACGTCATATGAATATGATGACATGTTATTATACATATAGTTATAGTGAGAGTCACTGTGGTAGAATCAGTATATGTGCCGTCAGTTACACTGAAACAGACAACGTCATATGAATATGATGACATGGTATTAAACATATAGGAATAGTGGGAGTCACTGTTGGAGAACCAGTATATGTGCCGTCAGTAACACTGAAATAGACAAAGTCATATGAATATGATGACATGGTATTAAACATACAGGAATAGTGAAAGTCACTGTGGTAGAATCAGTATATGTGCCGTCAGTTACACTGAAATAGACAAAGTCATATGAATATGATGACATGCTATTAAACATACAGGAATAGTGAAAGTCACTGTGGTAGAATCAGTATATGTGCCGTCAGTTACACTGAAATAGACAAAGTCATATGAATATGATGACATGCTATTAAACATAAAGTTGTAGTGAGAGTCACTGGTAGAATCAGTATATATGTGCCATCAGTGGCACTGAAATAGACTACTTCATATGAATATGATGACACGCTATTAAACATAAAGTTATAGTGAGAGTCACTGGTAGAACCAGTATATATGTGCCATCAGTGGCACTGAAATAGACAACTTCATATGAATATGATGACATGCTATTAAACATAAAGTTATAGTGAGAGTCACTGGTAGAATCGGTATATATGTGCCATCAGTGGCACTGAAATAGACTACTTCATATGAATATGATGACACGCTATTAAACATAAAGTTATAGTGAGAGTCACTGGTAGAACCAGTATTATTGTGCCATCAGTGGCACTGAAATAGACTACTTCATATGAATATGATGACACGCTATTAAACATAAAGTTATAGTACGAGTCACCGGTAGAACCAGTATATATGTGCCATCAGTGGCACTGAAATAAACTACTTCATATGAATATGATGACACGCTATTAATCATAAAGTTATAGTGAGAGTCACTGGTAGAACCAGTATATATGTGCCATCAGTGGCACTGAAATAGACTTCTTCATATGAATATGATGAAATGCTATTAAACATAAAGTTATAGTGAGAGTCACTGGTAGAATAAGTATATATGTGCCATCAGTGGCACTGAAATAGACTACTTCTTATGAATATGATGACATGCTATTAAACATAAAGTTATAGTGAGAGTCACTGGTAGAATCAGTATATATGTGCCATCAGTGGCACTGAAATAGACCACTTCATATGAATATGATGACACGCTATTAAACATAAAGTTATAGTGAGAGTCACTGGTAGAGTCAGTATATATGTGCCATCAGTAGCACTGAAATAGACTACTTCATATGAATATGATGACACGCTATTAAACATAAAGTTATAGTACGAGTCACCGGTAGAACCAGTATATATGTGCCATCAGTGGCACTGAAATAGACTACTTCATATGAATATGATGACACGCTATTAAACATAAAGTTATAGTGAGAGTCACTGGTAGAACCAGTATATATGTGCCATCAGTGGCACTGAAATAGACTACTTCATATGAATATGATGACATGGTATTAAACATAAAGTTATAGTGAGAGTCACTGGTAGAACCAGTATATATATGCCATCAGTGGCACTGAAATAGACTACTTCATATGAATATGATGACATGCTAGAAAACATACAGGAATAGTGAAAGTCACTGTGGTAGAATCAGTATATGTGCCGTCAGTTACACTGAAATAGACAAAGTCATATGAATATGATGACATGCTATTAAACATAAAGTTATAGTGAGAGTCACTGGTAGAATCAGTATATATGTGCCATCAGTGGCACTGAAATAGACTACTTCATATGAATATGATGACACGCTATTAAACATAAAGTTATAGTGAGAGTCACTGGTAGAACCAGTATATATGTGCCATCAGTGGCACTGAAATAGACTACTTCATATGAATATGATGACACGCTATTAAACATAAAGTTATAGTGAGAGTCACTGGTAGAATCGGTATATATGTGCCATCAGTGGCACTGAAATGGACTACTTCATATGAATATGATGACACGCTATTAAACATAAAGTTATAGTGAGAGTCACTGGTAGAACCAGTATATATGTGCCATCAGTGGCACTGAAATGGACTACTTCATATGAATATGATGACACGCTATTAAACATAAAGTTATAGTACGAGTCACCGGTAGAACCAGTATATATGTGCCATCAGTGGCACTGAAATAAACTACTTCATATGAATATGATGACACGCTATTAAACATAAAGTTATAGTGAGAGTCACTGGTAGAACCAGTATATATGTGCCATCAGTGGCACTGAAATAGACTTCTTCATATGAATATGATGACATGCTATTAAACATAAAGTTATAGTGAGAGTCACTGGTAGAATCAGTATATATGTACCATCAGTGGCACTGAAATAGACTACTTCATATGAATATGATGACATGCTATTAAACATAAAGTTATAGTGAGAGTCACTGGTAGAATCAGTATATATGTGCCATCAGTGGCACTGAAATAGACTACTTCATATGAATATGATGACACGCTATTAAACATAAAGTTATAGTGAGAGTCACCGGTAGAACCAGTATATATGTGCCATCAGTGGCACTGAAATAGACTACTTATATGAATATGATGACACGCTATTAAACATAAAGTTATACTACGAGTCACCGGTAGAACCAGTATATATGTGCCATCAGTGGCACTGAAATAGACTACTTCATATGAATATGATGACACGCTATTAAACATAAAGTTATAGTGAGAGTCACTGGTAGAACCAGTATATATGTGCCATCAGTGGCACTGAAATAGACTACTTCATATGAATATGATGACACGCTATTAAACATAAAGTTAAAGTGAGAGTCACTGGTAGAACCAGTATATATATGCCATCAGTGGCACTGAAATAGACTACTTCATATGAATATGATGACATGCTAGAAAACATAAAGTTATAGTGAGAGTCACTGTGGGAGAACAAATATATGTGCCGTCAGTTATACTAAAATATACAACGTTATATGAATATGATGACATGCTATTATATATATAGTTATAGTGAGAGTCACTGTGGTAGAATCATTATATGTGCTTTCAGTCGCACTGAAATAGACAACTTCATATGAATGAATGAATGAATGAATGAATGAATGAATGAATATGGTTTTACGGCGTACCAACACATTATAGGTTATTCGACGCCAACAGGAAAGAAGATTCCAGGTTCACTCTACATGTACAAAACAACAAATTAACATACAGATTTAAAAAAAAAATACACCAACAAATGAATATGATGAATGAACCTAGAACCTTGATACCTGCAGAACTGCAGAGTTTCAAGCAAATTCTATCGTAGTACTCAAATTATCGCTTCTTACGACAGGTATGAGCCACAGTGGTCCTATTCTTGCCATCACTCATATGGCTCCCTGAAACCACACAGGGGTTGATTATTTAACCACAATAGTGAACAGAACAAAAAATGATAAAATGAACATGACACCCATTCAGAGGATTCCTACCCCTCTGCAAAGATCGGCAGTGATTCTATTCTTAGTCGGAACCACACGGGCTCAACTTCATATGAATATGATGACATGTAATTAAACATATAGTTATAGTGAGAGTCACTGTGGTAGAATCAGTATATGTGCCGTCAGTCACACTGAAATAGACAACGTTTTATGAATATGATGACATGTTATTATACATATAGTTATAGTTAGAGTCACTGTGGGAGGACCAGTATATGTGCTGTCAGTTACACTGAAACAGACAACGCTATATGAGTATGATGACATGTTATTATACATATAGTTATAGTGAAAGCCACTGTGGTAGAATCAGTATATGTGCCGTCAGTCAAACTCAAAAAGACAAGGCTATATGAGTATGATGACATGTTATTTTACATATAGTTATAGTGAAAGTCACTGTGGTAGAATCAGTATATGTGCCGTCAGTCAAACTGAAACAGACAACGCTATACGAGTATGATGACATGTTATTATACATAAAGTTATAGTAAGAGTCACTGTGATAGAATCAGTATATGTGCCATCAGTCAAACTGAAACAGACAACGCTATATGAGTATGATGACATGGTATTATACATATAGTTATAGTGAGAATCACTGTGATAGAATCAGTATATGTGCTGTCAGTTACACTGAAACAGACAACGTTATATGAGTATGATGATATGTTATTATACATATAGTTATAGTGAAAGTCACTGTGGTAGAATCAGTATATGTGCTGTCAGTTACACTGAAACAGACAACGCTATATGAGTATGATGACATGTTATTATACATATAGTTATAGTGAGAGCCACTGTGGTAGAATCAATATATGTGCCGTCAGTCAAACTGAAACAGACAACGCTATATGAGTATTCTGACATGTTATTGTACATATAAGTATAGTGAGAGTCACTGCGATAGAATCAGGATATGTGCCGTCAGTCAAACTGAAACAGACATCGTTATATGAGTATGATGATATGTTATTATACATATAGTTATAGTGAGAATCACTGTGGTAGAATCAGTATATGTGCCGTCAGTTACACTGAAACAGACAACGTTATATGAGTATGATGACATGCTATTATACGTATAGTTATAGTGAGAGTCACTGTGATAGAATCAGTATATGTGCCGTCAGTCACAATGAAATAGACAACGTTATATGAGTATGATGACATGTTATTATACATATAGTTATAGTGAAAGACACTGTTGTAGAATCAGTATATGTGCCGTCAGTCAAACTGAAACAAACAACGCTATATGAGGATTCTGACATGTTATTGTACATATAGTTATAGTGAGAGCCACGGTGGTAGAATCAGTATATGTGCCATCAGTCAAACTGAAACTGACAACGCTATATGAGTATTCTGACATGTTATTGTACATATAGTTATAGTGAGATTCATTGTGATAGAATCAGTATATGTGCCGTCAGTTACACTGAAATATACATCGTTATATGAGTATGATGATATGTTATTATACATATAGTTTTAGTGAGAGTCACTGTGGTATAATCAGTATATGTGCTGTCAGTTACACTGAAACAGACAACACTATATGAATATGATGACATGTTATTATACATATAGTTATAGTGAGAGCCACTGTGGTAGAATCAGTATATGTGCTGTCAGTTACACTGAAACAGACAACGCTATATGAGTATGATAACATGTTATTGTACATATAGTTATAGTGAGAGCCACTGTGGGAGAACCAGTATATGTGCCGTCAGTTACACTGAAACAGACAACGCAATATGAGTATGATGACATGTTACTGTACATATAGTTATAGTTAGAGCCACTGTGGTAGAATCAGTATATGTGCCGTCAGTCAAACCGAAACAGACAACGTCATATGAATATGATGACATGTTATTATACATATAGTTATAGTGAAAGTCACTGTGGTAGAATCAGTATATGTGCCGTCAGTCAAACCGAAACAGACAACGCTATATGAATATGATGACATGTTATTATACATATAGTTATAGTGAGAGTCACTGTGGTAGAATCAGTATATGTGCCGTCAGTCAAACCGAAACAGACAACGCTATATGAATATGATGACATGTTACTATACATAAAGTTATAGTTAGAGCCACTGTGGTAGAATCAGTATATGTGCCGTCAGTCAAACCGAAACAGACAACGCTATATGAATATGATGACATGTTATTATACATATAGTTATAGTGAGAGTCACTGTGGTAGAATCAGTATATGTGCTGTCAGTCAAACCGAAACAGACAACATCATATAAATATGGTGACATGTTATTATACATATAGTAATAGTGAGAGTCACTGTGGTAGAATCAGTATATGTGCCGTCAGTCAAACTGAAACAGACAACGCTATATGAGTATGCTGACATGCTATTATACATATAGTTATAGTGAGAGTCACTGTGGTAGAATCAGTATATGTGCCGTCAGTCAAACTGAAACAGACAACGCTATATGAGTATGATGACATGTTATTATATATATAGGTATAGTGAGAGTCACTGTTGTAGAATCAGTATATGTGACGTCAGTTACACTGAAACAGACAACATCATATGAATATGATGGCATGTTATTTTACATATAGTTATAGTGAGAGTCACTGTGGTAGAATCAGTATATGTGCCGCCAGTTACACTGAAACAGACAACGTTATATGAGTATGATGACATGCTATTATACATATAGTTATAGTGAGAGCCACTGTGGTAGAATCAGTATATGTGCTGCCAGTTGCACTGAAACAGACAACGCTATATGAGTATGATGACATGCTATTATACGTATAGTTATAGTGAGAGTCACTGTGGTAGAATCAGTATATGTGCTGTCAGTTACACTGAAATAGACAACGTTATATGAGTATGATGATATGTTATTATACATATAGTTATAGTGACAGTCACTGTGGTAGAATCAGTATATGTGCCGCCAGTTACACTGAAACAGACAACGTTAAATGAGTATGATGACATGCTATTATACATATAGTTATAATGAGAGTCACTGTGGTAGAATCAGTATATGTGCTGTCAGTTACACTGAAATAGACAACGTTATATAAGTATGATGATATGTTATTATACATATAGTTATAGTGACAGTCACTGTGGTAGAATCAGTATATGTGCCGCCAGTTACACTGAAACAGACAACGTTATATGAGTATGATGACATGCTATTATACATATAGTTATAGTGACAGTCACTGTGGGAGAACCAGTATATGTGCTGTCAGTTACACTGAAACAGACAACGTTATATGAGTATGATGACATGTTATTATACATATAGTTAAAGTGAGAGTCACTGTGGGACAACCATTGTATGTGCCGTCAGTTCCACTGAAACAGACAACATCATATGAATATGATGACATGGTATTATACATACAGTTATAGTGAAAGTCACTGTGGTAGAATCAGTATATGTGCCGTCTGTCAAACCGAAACAGACAACGTCATATGGATACGATGACATGTTATTATACATATAGTAATAGTGGGAGTCACTGTTGGAGAACCAGTATATGTGCTGTCGGTTACACTGAAGTAGACAACGTCATATATATATGATGACATGCTACTTAACATATAGAACTAGGTCGTGTATTTATTTTTACGCTGTAAATGGGCTGTAATTGAACGTGTATTTGTACTCCCTATTTAAAAAAAAATATATATCTCAAACTGTTTATTTAAGATCAAATTTCAAATCTGCCTCATTTGGAAGCTGTCAAATATTTTTGTATTTGAAATAATCTGAAGGCACAACTAGTGCAGGTTATCAGTGTAATAATTGACAGTTTTATTGAAACTATTCAGAAATAATCATGTTAACTGAAATTGAAATGTGAGCTTCAGTTCAAGTTCAAGTTGAGATGTTTTGTGAATATGTGAACGTGTCTCAACTTCAGTATACACTTAAACCTTAGACTAAATGTTATTTTGAATAATATTATTTTATTTTTCTTAATTAGTTCAATGTCACTGTCGATTATTATTTATATAAAAAACGCGTATATCCAGAACATTTTAAATGAAGCAGTATTCAGAAATTTCCTCATTGATTAGTTCTAAAATGCCAGAAATAATGTATAATCAAGCTGATTTGTTTCTAAACACAGGGCCTGAGCATCTGCTTCACAGAAATGATTTATATTAACAAAATATTATTCGTATATTTTAAAGCAAAGAAATTAGCAATTAACAAACAGTTTATCAATAAAGTATGGTAGGAAATAACGTAGATTCAAAACATACGTCTAAGATTGAGTCTGCTACAGACTGGGCTATTTTGTACCTAAATAATATTAAAATACTAAACAATAACAAACAGCCGCACCATACACAAGTTATGTATATTTGTAACATAAGCACTTCTTTAAAAATAAATAAATATATGCGGGACGGTAGTGAAGTGGTTAGCGTCTTGGCGCTAATGACAGGAAGAGAGTCTGATTTACGGCCATATCCGATGGAATATCAGAAACAACACTCAGTACTAACTCTACGGACTGGTTCACTCTACTTCCGGCTCGAAGAAAGTGAACACTTCTGCATTTGACAACCATTTCGTTGGAATGCTGGTTTCCAGCTCTGTGACAATCTTACATTGAATGCCGGGTATAATACGCAGTCCCACATCCAATGCAAATTTGCGAACATTATAGACGAATTCCGAATGATCAGTAAGTGGCGAAGACACTCACACTCAGTCCCATTCTGGCAGGTATTTTCCTGCATCAGTATTTACATTGTTTGCATATCGTTCAATATAGAGGTTAGCGCAGACTTGCGGAAACACTTTCCTCGCATAAATAAACACTGATGCCTGAACAAGCATTTTAACAACTTAGAGATACGTAAACAGTACTGTATGCAGGTTGCACTCAGTACTTGTTCTAACCAGGAAAACGATTCGAGAACAAATCAAATAAGTTTTAAGCTTCGTATGTAATCCAACTTAAATACATTTAGTATAAACTAAAATATTAAATTGTACAAATACGCTTAAAGTTAAAAGGTCATTTACCCAACAGTAAATTCATAGTTTAAATCGGCATTCGTAGGATCTGCATTGTACATATCTCCATCAGCATCTGCTTTGACCTTAATATGGTTTTCATCTATGGTTAACCAAGAAGGTACGTCAGTTACGAAATAAGTGAGATTTGTCCCTTTCTCCTCTCCATCATGATCATTGGCCGATACAGATGCAACTATGTCACCGGGAGCCGTGTTCTCAGGCATGATTATATCGGCTGCGTTAAGCACAGGTGCTGCAATCATACACAACGCTTCATACACTAGTTTGAACATCTTCAGATCAGTAATGATGAATCAAAATTTGGCGTTGATGATGTACATGTGCATGAACAGTTGTATCTGCATGTGTTTAAACACATATATGAACATTCCTATGACCATTTCTAATGATCATTTGTATAAATGTGTGTATGAACACATACATGAACATTTCTATGACCATTTCTGGTGAATATTTGTATAAATGTGTGAATGAACACATATATAAACATTTCTATAACCATTTCTAATGATCATTTGTATAAATGTGTGTATGAACACATACGAACATTTCTATGACCATTTTTGGTGAATATTTATATAAATATGTGTATGAACACATACATATATGAACATTTCTATGACCATTTCTAATAATCATTTGCATAAATGTGTGTATGAACACATTTCTATGACCATTTCTGGTGAATATTTGT